>VZTD01000172.1:2832895-3432895 GCA_013397725.1 Rhagologus leucostigma
GGCCAGCAGCCACATGGCGGAGCGGCGGCGGCGGCGCTGCCGGGCGCAACGACGGCTCGAGCGGCGCCGCAGCGGGCGGGCGGCGGAGGAGGAGGGGGCGTTCCCGCCGCTGATTGGCTGCTGCCTCTGGCGCGGGGGCGGTGCGCGGGGCGGGCCCGGCTTCACGGACAGCCCAACTCCCCCCCAACACCGCAGCAGCCCGCGGAATGCGCTGTGTTAAGGCTTGGTTTTGGTGATGTTTTGGAGCTTTTTGAAGTAGTTAGCAGGATATATGTCTCACGCCCGCCCGAGCTCTGGGGCCGCGGTGTTGCGGTTCGCGTTTCCCCGAACGCACAGCGGAGAGGGTCGCGTTCGGGGCCGGATAAAATGGCTGCCAGGGGAGGAAGGTGCCGGCTCCGATAAAAGGGGAAGCGTTACTCCTCCACCGCTGTACTGATTTCGAAAGCTCTTGATTTTTTGAAGGGTGAAAACTCTGTTGGGGTAGGCAGGGCCGCGGCCCGGCGGGGGAGGGAACGCCTTCGTTTCCCGCGTCCCTTCCCCTCAGTCAGCTGACGCCGGGAGCTGAGGGCGTCCTGCTTGTCGCTAGAAGCCTGTGGAGAACCGGCCCTGCCGGGGGCACGTCTGCTCCTGGCTGCAGTCATATGCACTAAGTGCAAGTGAAACACAAGGTGTTCAAAAGCACTGAAGAATTTACAAGTGATCAGTTGTTGCACTTCATTTAAAAGCGAGGATAAATGCTCCCTTTTCCTACGTCTGCAGTAATACATACATTTCACTATTTCGGCAAATGTTTCAACAAGTTTGTTTCCTTTTTTTTTTTCCTCCAGGAGTAGCTCTCTTTACAACTTCTAATGTAGAACTGTCTTAAAATTTTCAATCTATGCATACATTGTTCTCATGTATGTGTTGGTGAAGCATTAAAAAAAGGACTGTTAAATGTATTTGGGGAACACACATTTATGTAACTTTATAGATATGTATACATTTATAATGTTGCTACAAGTCCCAAAGTTCAACAGAGGATGGAAGCTAGGGCAGAATCAAAATTCTGTGAGAAACGATATCCATAGGTTTTATGTCTCTCATGGGTTTAGTGCATTTATGGGGTTTTCCAACATTTATGTTGGCTTGGGTGGTTCTACCCCACATACGCTCCCCTGCTTCCTGAGTCTCTATTCTCTTAAATTCTCCCCCGGCCCTCCCTAAGTGATTAATGGGTACGGATGCCTTGACTGCCGCGTTTGTTTCCTCCAGATATTCATAAAGCACTGACACCCTCCGGCATTCCAGCTTAGTAAAAAGCCTTGAGCTGTGGGAGCCATCTGACTCCAGGAACGATGGAGGGGGCTGGCACAAAGCTGCTGATCCTGCTCCTGCCAGACTGACTCAGATGATGTTCTCTGGAGGCCAGAAGAGACGAGCTGGAGCACAGTGTAGCAGAGAAGACATGTCTGCGTCAGCCGTAGCTCATATCTGTCTGCCCTGCGTGCCAGCACGTCGATAGCCACAGGCACTGGGGTCCCCTTTGTGGGGAACTGCGCAGCGTTTTTCGAAAGAAAACCGGGCATGCTCTCCTGCTGCAAAGAGGAGACGGCTACAGCTGCAGCACGCACTTGTCCCTGTTGCTAAGGTAACACGTAGCACACCCACGCTGGCCTAGAAGCAAAACAGCGCGCATGGGAAATTTCATACGGCCGGGAGCCTCGCGTGGGAGAACACTGCTCTCTCAGGTGCTGCTGCCTCTTGTACTTCTGAGCCGGGTCTCACAAATCCCTCAGAGATAACTCTTTGCATGCAGTTTCCCTGATTGTGTTGGAGGTTGCTGTGCCATCCAGCTAGGTGTGCACCTGAAATACTTTGTCTTGTAATGCTCTGCCTTCTGCTGCTGAGAAATGTCTGCAGTGCCTCTGCTTGCTGATGGTTTTGGACAGCAGGATTGTGCAGCACAAGGCAGTTCAGATGCCCACTGAAACAAAGGTTGGGCAGCTCTGCTTTCCGTTCTGAACCACGAAGGCAGAGCAAACCCTGCTGTAATACAAGAGCTTTCCCAACCAACAACCACTTTCTAACAACACTCTTGTTTTGCTCAGCAGTGTCTCTCTTCACCCATGCCTGCTGTAGAAGCTCATAGAGAAACACATCTCAGCAGCTGTGAAAAGCACATCCCCAACGCTGACTTGTGTTTTAAGTCCAAGTGCTCCAAAAGTGAGAGGTCATATATTTTGAAAACTGCCTGAGTTTCTCATTTATGACTTCCAAGGCACACTTCTGGTCTTTAAATTAGGCAACTTATTATATTACCGCTACTAGGCACTGATCTGCCATTTTATACTGGTTTACAGCTCTTTGAAGTGCCATTGATCACTCTCTGGGGTCAGCAAGTGAAGCTGTGACAGGCACGAATCCCATTCAAAAGCCAATGTACAGGAAGCAGCGACTGCTGTGGTTGGCAGGGAACTGCTGAAGAGTGACATAAAAGCCTGAGTGCCTAAAGCAAAGGGTGTCTGTAGCTGTGATTTGTCAAACCGACTGTGAGGGCTGTCTCCCTTGGCAAAAAAATGCAGTGGCCAGGCCTCCATCTGAGTTCCTGGACTCACTCACCACAGGTACCCTGTCCTAACACAGAAACCACCCAGAGCCAGAGCTCACAGGGCAGCCATGTGATGGGTAATACCTTGTTCTCCCTCAGGCACCACAAAGGATTCACAGAAGAGCCTTTTATCCCTTTCGCTTCTGATCTGGAAACCTAAGCATGCCGAGGTTAAATGAACTGACTAAGGTTGCATAATTAGCCAGTGGCAGAGCTGAGAATAGACACCATCTCCATTTTTCCAGGCCTAACATCCAACTCTCAGGCCCTTCTTGGGGGCATAGGCAGGCTAGCAAAACTATATATCACAGCTCTATAGAATATGACATTTTTAGAACAGGCTCTACCCTGAACTTACTACAGTTCTTAAAAAAACCCAAAAACCAAACCAACAAAAACACAGGGGAAAAATTTTAAAATAAGGAAAAGAAAAGCAACAGCATTTTTACGAGTGCTACTGTCTGAGTAAGGAGGTAAAAATGGAATTCAAGTGACATTTATAAATATTAATGGACTTCTAAGCACTGGCACATTAAATAAGTTCCCAAGGACCAAAGCCTGAATTAACTTTGAGTAATAGTTGCTGAAGACCTAGGCTAAAATAAAGCAATGCCGTGAAGAAATGTTAACCTTTCACAGCTGTTTGGTAGGGCTAAAATGCAGTCATTTGTACTCCATTTCAAAACAAACTGTTTTAGGGAAACGGTGCTTCTTTCATTCTCCCACCCTCCCCTTCTTTGCTTACTCTCTTTCTACTCTTATTGTGTATTTGAATGCATTTTTTTTTTCCATTTCCTTTCTTCACCTGCGGCTGTAGCTGCTGGGATTCATCAGGCAACTTAGTGACATTAATGACTTAGTGGGGGGTGAAACTCCAGCCTGCGAAACTCCCCTGCCATGAGGGCTTCTGAACACAGATTGGTGTTCCAGGTCACCGAACACCCACTGCAGGCCACAGCTGAGACAGCAGGGTAGAGCAGCCTGGGGGTTACCTGCAGCTGCCCTCCACTTATGTGAGACCTGGAGAACTGGATCAGGTTATTGACAAGCCAAAAGGAATTACATGTCATGGCAGCTAGGCAGTGAAGATGGTGATCTGCTTTCACCTTAGGCATTTTGCTCCTTCCAAGAACATGCTGCAATGGTGCAGCAGTATGCATCATTCCAGGGAATGGTTCAGCTAAGTTACTTGGTTCTCAGGGGTTCCAGAAACCTCTCATTTCAGGCAAGATTCACTCAGAGAGAGGGTCAGTTCTTCTACAGTACTTAAGGAGAAATGTTCATAGCTTCGAAGCTGTTCAAAGACATGACTTCCCATGCAGTGCAAGTCAGAATCCCTTTGATGTCAGAGAGAATTAGGTTCTACCTGTCTTCAAATATCTGGCTCAGTCACCTAAATGCATTTACAAAGCTGGCCTTAGCAGCTTTCATTAGTGGCTGGTAGGTCTGTGAGCACAGAGAACACACTGTCCCCCACACCACGCGTCTTTGTTAGCAGTGCACCCATTATGTTCAATTAGTCGCAGCGTGGAGCATATGCTGACCGTGCCTTGCACTTTGCCCGTCCGTCCTGCCTGGGGGCACCTACTAGCCCAGCCCAGCCACCACCCAGGTTCTGCAGCCTGCAAGTACAGGCCCAGGGCAACACAGTGCCACTGCCCATCAACACAACAAGATCCCTGCATCACAGCCAGCAGAAAGAAGGGCTGTGCCTGCTCCCCCTCCACACCGCAGCAGCAGCAGCTGCAGCCACAGTGATGTCCCCTATGAAATCACACCCCTGAGCAAGAACGGTACATTTTGTGAGATGTCTGGGGAGACACCCATGCCCACTGACTCTCCAGTGCTGCAGACTGGCTGGCTGCCTGCCTTCGGCCAGGATGGGCTGAGGATCAGCTGAGGCCTCCCAGACTTCCTTGACATGGCACACTCTCAGTGTGGTCTTGTGCTTTGTCCTCTCCCTCCTCCTCCATAGCCCCAACCCAGTCTGCTGCTGTCTTTCACAAAATCCATAGAAATATAATTATGATGGAGATGTCTGCCTCTGGCAGTTTTTTCTTTGGAAATAATTATAATTGGCTGTGGCAGTTAAAAACTTATCGGTGTAGACAGATGACAGACAGTACAATCACATAAGCTTCCCTCTGAGAAAATAAAGCTAAAACCCATTTATCATCCTGGATGGAAACAAAAGGTCTTCCTTTGAAGAGCCAGGCTGTGAAAACACAAAGAGAAGACTGTTATGGCCGCGGATTAAATCTGTGGTAGGTAACCAAGCACAGGCAGTCCATTTGCAGCACAATGGTACTGCAGTAATTATAATATCACTGCTTTCATCTGAGGAGTACCTAGATGGGGACATACCAGCCCACTTAGAGGCAGTAATTGAGGTCCCATGAGAATAATGAAGTGACTGGAAGCCACAAGGGACTGAAGAGTGACTGCACCACAAACACAGAAAAACGTAGGCATATTCCCATAGTGTTTATAATGGCTACTTGCATGGGGATTCACTGCTGGACATGGATCATTTACTCCAGGAGTAAGTCATTAACTGCCCTCTCCCAGAGAACAGAAAAGTTTTGATTCCTAGGTATATCTCTGGAACCATCTTTCGTGTGACAGCTCACATGCCATCCCCAGGAGGAGTCCATGCTCTCTTCACTCAGCTTCCTAGCAGAGCCCAGGCAAGGACTGTGCAGCCCTTAGAATCATAGAATGGTTTGGGTTGGAAGGGACCTTAAAGATCATGTAGTTCCAATTCCCACCACACCCCTGCCACATGCAGGGACAGCTTCCACTAGACTATGTTGCTCAAAATCCCATCCAACCTGGCCTTCAACACTTCCAGGGATGGGGCATCCACAGCTTTTCTGGGCAACCTGTTCCAGTGTCTCACCACCCTCACAGTTAGCAGTTTCTTCCTAACATCTAATGTAAATCCCTCAGTTTAAAGCCATTCCCCTTAGTCCTATCACTACCTGCCCTTGTCAGTAGTCCCTCTCCAGCTCTCTTGCAGGTCCCTTTAGGTACTGGGAGGCTGCTCTAAGGGCTCCCTGGAGCCTTCTTTTCTCCAGGCTGAACAACCCCAACACTCTCAGCCTTGTCCTCCCTCTGTCTTGGTTCAGCAGCTCTCAGTCTACAACTGGGCAGGATAATCCAGCCACACTACACACAGTCTCTTTTTTTCAGTAGTCATTTTTTGCAAATTATTTTACCATCTGGCCTCTCTTCGGCCTGAATGGTTTCTAATGACATGCAGGTTGGCATTCATTGGTTTTATTCTTAATGCACCCAAATTCAGGTTGGCTGCAACTGGGGAGGCAAGTGGGAGGGCTTCTCTTGGTGCTAATTTAAAACACTTAAACAATTCATAGGAATTCCTGAGATGTTTTTAAGCAAATGAAAGCTGGGTGAGGAGAATGGTTGTCTTGTGGAAGTTACTGACTACCCAGTACATATGAACAGATGATAGCCTCAAATTCCATGAGACATGCTTGGATCTAATGGTATTTAAAGAGACACAAAGAAAAATATTGTTAGCATGCAACCAGTTGTTGTATGGGAGAGGGATGAGAAGGGGATAGGGAGGGGGGAGGATGGGAGAGATAAGGACAGAGAAATACCAGAAACAGAACTGCACAAAATGTTTTCTCCAGGTTTAGTTCTCAGGATTACAGACAGTCCACCAACAAATTCACTAACTGACGTGCCTTACGTGCAGCCACATTAATGTCACAACTATGTCACTTGGCCATGTGCTTGATTTCACTGACAAACTCTTCTGCCTTTGGATGAAATTCTGGATGGTTTCTACTTTTTTTTTTTTTTTTAAAATAGTCTTCTTGGCTTCCAACTGCTTTGCCTGGTTAGATTTCCCCTTCTAGCTAAAAAAAGAAATTAGACTGATCTCTTTTGGCAGCTGTGAAATGGTTGCATATTGTGTATGTTTTCTTGATAAGCTTGCATGAAATGGAATTGGTTTTCTTTTGATGGATACACCATTTTCAGCACAATGTCCCCACAAGACTAGCAAGTGCTTAATTTTTTTAGAGACTTTTTATGTGCACGTAATGTCATGTATGCCATTTCTATAGAGCATTATGAGTAACCCACGAAGCTGTTTGGACAGGGAAACAGAACTGACTGAGGAATGTTTCCCCAGTGAGTGTGCAACATGATTTGTGATGATGTGTAGTTTGCTAACCACAAAGCTTCAGTCAATAGTAAGAACTCCGTGAGATTTGAAGTTTAATTTTTAGCACTTCCTGGAACCAAATTCAGGTGCCGTAGAATATATGAACTAGCTGTGCTTTTAGGGTTTGCCCTAACAGCAGTTTGGCCCCGTGTTCTGTAATGACAGTGCCCAGATGTGCGTGCCTGGGGACAAGGGCAAACATATGCGATAGTTGCTTACTTTTTTAGGTCCTCAGCCTCCAGTCTTTTTTAGCTCAGACTCCCTGAGCTCCCATTTTCTGCATAGATTAGAGCCCACAATGGAGAGAGAGAGGAGGTGCAACTTGCACTGAAGACAACAGATATTACACTGAAAAGCACCGTGGGTGAATGTGATTGCTCTGACTTCTTGTATGGTTATGTGCATGAGCCTCAGCCTGCCCTGTGCTTCAGTGCAGTGCTATTATTAAGAATAAAATCAATGAATGACAAAGGAGATGTTCCAAGACAACAGGGAAAAGGCCAAAATGAGTATAAAAGGGTAATAATATTATACATGATCTTTTTTATTATTATTATTATTATTATTATAGTATGAGATAAAGTGGCTGGCATTATTATTATTATAGTGTGAGATAAAGTGGCTGGCATTCTGCCATTCTTTTCCCCAATATTTAATTTAGCCATGAAGGTATTTCAAAATTATATTCATGAGAGTCCAGAGAGAAGTGGCCAGCAAGGAATCTATTCTGTCTTGAAACTAAAAGCTTTTGTGAGATGGAGATAGGATCATTTAATTGTTTCTCTGACAGAACCTCTCAAGAATAAATTCAAATGTAAGAAAAACTAAGTACTGGAATAATTAGCAGAGTATTTTAGTTTTAGTTATTATGTACTGTTTGCCTGCCTGCATGGTGAAACTCTTCAGTACTGGTAGGACCCAATAATGGCTAATGGAGAATCAGACTGGCTTTGCAGGCAGCAGCTAGACCACCAGTGCAAGCTGCTTGTGCATTGCCAACAGAAAATTCCCCACTACCTTCCTTCCCTCTGTTTCCCATTCTTTGTCTTCTCAAGGGGCTGTTGAGCTGACTGCATGGGGTGGGTGGGCAGCGGGGGCTCCTACCAGATGAGTTTTCAGCCTGATCTCTGAGCTGTTCCTGCTCATCATACTGCTGTGCATTGGCAACTCGTGCAGGGAAGTGATAGAAACGTGCAGATGAGGAAACAAAATGGGCAGCTGAACGCACCCACAGCAGCTTCCTCGTTAGCTCAGCTTATCCCAGCAGGAAAGCTGGAGTCCCAGGGCCATATGTTTGCTTTTTCCCACTGTAACTGTCTGGCAGAGTGCTCCATCTCTGGACAGGCTTCATCCCAACGCCTGCCTGTACAGCTGAGCGGCTCCTGGAGCTGGGGCTGCCGAGGCTTTCAGAGCCAGTGCAGGCAGTCCATGAGGCACTGCCATCTCCAGCTTGGTGGATCTCTGTGGAGCCAGGAGTCTTCGCAGGCAGACTGGCCCAGGCCCAGGGCACACAGACATATGGTTGGTCTGTGGCTCTGGGGCAGCATGCCAGGGACACAGGCAGCACTCCAGCTGAACCCTAGCTGGAACTCTGCTACTGGTCTGTACAGCATTTTGGCCTCCTCATGTGGACATTTTTCCACCTGAATTTGGTTACACATGAATATTTTCAACCAACTTGTCATCACAAGACTTCAGTTTGGAGTAGGGACAAAGAAGAAACAAGGATGAAATAAATTTTATGAGTTATATGATGCAACTTTAAATTTAGCTTATGGCTCTCTTCAAGGAGCAGGTCTCCAACAGATGCTTTTTTCAACTAAGTTTTATTTCACTACAACTGTCTTAATTCAAGCCTGCCTGAAGTGATAATTGTGGGTTCTGCCCTTTGACATGAAATTTGAACTTTCAAACAGGAAAAAAAGGGAAGTGTTCAACAGGAACTCCACTGAAGGTACCATGGGTCAACTGAAAAAACAGTAAAACAGCTTTAGTTTTGTTTGAAATTTGTTGTGAAAATTATACCAAACAGGTGACATTAAATAATTAAATCCTGTTATCTACCAATTAGCAGCAGTTAAATGTAGCTCATCTCCAAAGAGAAAGAAAAAGCAAGAGGGAAAACAGTGCCCCGGAAGGGATTACTTTAAGAATTTTTCCCCCTTCTCCTCAAGGCTGTATCCAAACAAGGCTTGTAACTGATACAAGTAGGGCCTTGCTTGTACTACTGCAAGAGTTTACACTGCGCTTAACTGTTTCATTGTAGCTGCAGCAAATAATGCAGTATCTCCCTGCAGAACAGTGGGAACTGCTCCAGCTATTCAGAGACCAGAACTGGAAGAGCTGCTAACAAAGGACATTTATGTGGAAACCAGCACTATTCCTGCGTACTCAGCTCACTGGTCTCTGCCTTCCTCCTCCTCCCCCCCTCCTCTTCTTCCGTTCAGAATTTCCTTTGCTTGTGTATCTGTTTCTGAAGTGGCTTAGACTCTTGTCCTCACCTAACCTTTTAACTTCCCCATTTTTTCTCCTCTCCTTATTTCATTTCTTCTTGTGGCTTTTAGACACCCAAGGTAGCTGTGGTAAACAGGTTTGTTTGTTTGGGGTGTTTGTGTGTGTGTGCATAGGCTGGTGGGAATGTCCCGTGACTTGTGTTAGCTTATGTTAAGGCTGTAGACAACTTCAATTTATCCGTCTGTCCTCCCCACCCTCAATACCTCTTTTTAACCTCTTTCTTTCAGTGAGCTGCACCTTTTTCCTATTGTGTGCTTTTCTCTTCACTCTCATAGCAAACATGCTCATTCCAGTGCTTTTTTGCTTCCTTGCTGGCTTTTCTCTGCAAATGCAGAAATCCCTTCTGCCCCTCTCCATCACAAAAACACGCTCCTCCACCTACTGATGACTTTTCCCATGTTGCAGCCTTACCATTTCTTTTCTGGAATTGTTTCTCTGCATGGGCATATCCAACTGTTTGTGTTCACCAGCTTTGTCTTCCAGGGGAATGATCACAACTACTATGTCCTTAACCTTGCCTTTCTTCCCTCTGCATGCTGGTACTGTTGCAGATACTTGTAGGGTCTCAGTTCCATTTCCAGCTCTCTCCAAGGCAGAGAGTGTACAGTCTGCAAGTCAGGCTGGCCACTGAAGGCAATGCCATTCTTTGCCTGAAATAACTTTTTGTAGAAACCCAGAGTCACTCCCTCCTGACAGGGTGACATGTATGCCTGGGAATATGATTTCTGGGTAAGAGCAAGGTGTGGCTCAGTGATATAACTGCCCTGGCTGGTCACGTGCTAGGAACCACAAGCAGCAGGAAAGCTTAAACACTGTTGTTTCCTGCATGTCCTGGTAAGTGTAATGCAAAACAGTCCCTCAAAATAGCAATTGTCACTTGAAAAATATGACTCATTTTGACGCTCTTGGATGTCTTAACTGTATAAACCATTTGTAGGGCTCTAATGACTCAGTGTGAAGATTTGCCTGAACAACTTGTGAAAGGCAGGTCAGTGCTAGAATTAGCCTGAGTCCACTGCAGCTCTTCTAGGGAGGTGGTCCTCAGTGAAAGGGGCCCCTGAGCGCTGGCAGCTGTATTCCAACATGGGGCAAAAAGCACCAAGAAGAGACTTCCAGTACTAACCTGACCAGCCACTGAAAACAGATGCCTTTTTGTCTGGCTTTTGTTTTGAAATGGCCAATAAGAACAGATCAGCACTGGCACCATTGTCTGTAATAAATGTCTCTTCTCGCAGTGGAAGACTGTGGTGTGTTGTAAACAATCATGGCACTGAGTAAAGCATAATTGATCACAGAAGTGCCACAAAGGATACATTTGCCAAAGCATGGTTTAAAGATTGGGATCTGTATAATGGAGCAGGCACACTTAAGACACAGTGAAAAGGAGCTGTCAGCATTTTCTAGGATGAAATATAGGATGGATTGTCATAAAAAGACTTCATAACCCTTTACCACTATTGCATTTTCTGCATCACAGTGAAGCTTTATCTGCTGCTTATCAGAAGGTCCCTCACACTGATAAACTGGTATTTTGTATTCCAAGTCACTAAAAAATAAATGACATGTTTCATCTCAAATGCAGGCTTAGTTACTGTCGGGCACTGAAAGATCTTTCTGTATGCCATGGGTCTTGCTCATTGCTATATTCTTGAAGCCTTATATTGGGGTCACTCTGCTAAAATCAGTAATGGCGAATTCAGATGTTCAGGGACACCCCACAAGATGTAGGCACAGGATAAAACCTGGGTTCTGCAGGGAATATTACAGCTTTCTAGAAGATACATTGTCTGGCCATATCTTCTTCCATTTTTTCTTTTCTTCCAACACTGGACAAAATAATCTTTTTTCACAAATGAAAGGTTCCCTCCTCCTAGCCAAACCTTATTCTGGTAAAGGTCAAGTTAAACTGCACTGAAACTCTGGGTATCAACACAACTCTTTGTGGTGCACATAAAAAGGAGGCTTTTTCCAGAAGCAGGTGGTTGAAATATAAGGGATTTTGAAAGGTGCAACATAAAAATGTCTGTCCTCTAGACAGAGATAAGTGATCCATCCAAAATTCTGAGGCTTCAGGCATAAAGGTTATTGCATATAGAGAAGAGAAAGGTGGTGAGGATCTGAAAAACACAGGTGAGGTAGGAAAGCCAATCCTTACTCAGAATGTTTAGCCTGACTCCAAAGACTAGTCAAGAGATCAATTCAAGAAGAATACTTGAATTTGTGAGGAGGTTCTGTATTTTATTTTCTGCTGTTTGTTTGATTCATTCTAGGCACAGAGGTTACCACTTGGCTTCTTCATCACTTTCTCTTCCCCCGATTAGAGTAATCAATGGGACGCTGAGTTTTGATTAGCTGCTTTTAGCAGAAGGGTGACAAGCATCATGGTGTTCACCTCCCTCTGTACGTAGCTGTACTAGCAAATTCAGTCTGCCCAGCCTTCTACAGTCTCTCTCTACAGGGTTTTCTTAAGCACTGTAGAAGCTGAGGTTTCTCTGACAGGAAGTGGGACCAGCTTCCTGCTTCTCGTCTCCTAGCACCCACGCCGGATCAGTGTCGGCAGTGCCTGCTCATAGGTGACATTCAACAGACACACCAAGTCAGTTCCAGCCAGCTTAGCAGATGCCCAGATAGACTGACCACATCTGTTACATTCAGGTCACGTTGTCAAACTTCCAATTATTTGGAGGGAAACATCGTAACAGAGGAGTACACTTTGCACTTCAGAGGGATGAAGATTAACTAGAAGCAACAAATGGAATATAACTAAGTGAAGGCATGTTTTCTACATTTAAGCCAAGATAATATGGAAGAGCTTTTTAAAGGAAGCTCTTTCATTCTATCCATGTGAATTTGTAACCTGTATATCAATCCTGTTCACAACTGAGAGAAAACTGAACTGACTTTCAGTGGTTTATCTTCTCTAATAGTTACCTGCAATTCCTTTTTTCAATAAGCGTTCTCACAAACCCAAACATTAAACAGGTATGTTCTTATTCAAACAGGAAAATCAGCACACTGGACTACTTATAGAAAAAACCTCCAAACCTGCCCCGCCTTGCCACACCTAGAGTATACTCTTCTGTCCCGGGGAAAGTCTTCTCGGAACAGTATTTCTTATTCTTCATTGTCAGTATTATATAGCTGAACATGATGAAACTCTTAAAGAACGTTTTACTTGAGTTTACAGGCACTCTATAGCAGTCTGTAATGAAATGGCTGTTGGACAAATTAGTACAAAATTCATGTGTGACACTTTTAAGATCACAGTTTTCATTGTTTTTACTGTTGTTAGACAGCATTTGATAAACTCGGCAGAAATCCTTCCTGCCATCATACCAGGAACTTGTGCACCTCCTGTAACAAAGGAAACAGATGCTGTCAAACATTTTGAAACCTTCTGCACCATTTTTTTGGCACTAGTTTCCAGGAAAATTTCACAAACAGCCTTTCCCCTTTGGTCTGATTACTGGCTTGTATTCTTTCCCAAATGGAGTCCTTGAAAGGAGACAAAATGCTCATGGACAAGCAATGCTGAAGAATAGGGAGAACTCTCTAAAACCTTACAAGAGCTCCCCTACCAAGATACAGTGAGAAACTTCTGCCCTAAAAATAGAGGAGGGATGGGAAACCTTCTGTCCAGGGGATGCCTACATTCCACAGTTTAATTCTTTGTGTTACTGTTGAATAACCCTAAGGTGTCATTTGAAGTACTGTCATCCCTTTGAAAACCACAGAAAAAGGAAAATATTTTTGAATGAACAATTGCAACTAGTGCATTATCAAGAGGTATATTATTAGAAATAATTATTCTGTCCTTCTGACCTTAAAATACTCATCTTTGTTGATTTTTAGAACAGGATGCATGTGAGTATCTCAGCTACTTCTGGGATGGAGTACTGAGATACAGCCAATCATAATTACTAAGACTAGGAGTGAAAAAGAACAGAGTAAAACTAGGCAGTAAGTGAAAGACTAGCATTATTCAAATCGTTACTTACTCTCAATAAAAAGCTCTCAACCCTGCTCATTCCTGTGTTGCGTGGGAATAATTGTGAAATGGTAGGGCTGTTACTAGGAGGCTGAAAGACAGACATTTCCAGCAACACCAAGCCCTGGAGCAATAGCTAAGTATTAGCTAATACATGAGAAAGCCCTGGTAATGGCATTTGCTGAAAGAAAAAATACATCGAAAGAAGGAAATGGCAGATGAAAATAACCTTTGTTATCTCCAAGCCTTCCATGGAAAGTCCCTACCTATGAGTAGTATTCATGCAGAAAAGCCAGTGCTCCTATCCTCTGTTTACTTTGACCTCACCAGTACTGATTAACTTTTCCCGAGCGTTATTCCACGCCTTTGCCAGGTATCACCCAACCATTTCCTAAAACATGAATCCCTCCACAAGCCAATGGAAAGCAGCGAGGCTGCAGTAAGTAGGCCGGGGCTTTCACAGGCACCTTGTTCTGCTGTGGGCTCCAGCCGCGGGAGAGGCCGGCGTGCGCGCAGCCCTGTGCGCATGCACGTGCAGCTGCCGTGTGCGGGCACACTGCAGCATTGACAACCCCGCGCGGGCACGCGGCCAGCGTGGCAGCACAGCATCAACCAGCTCCTGCTTTTTTTAATTAACATTTGTCAAACTTGGAGAGAAGCCCAGGCTGCAAAATTTGGATGCAAAATTCAAAGAGCACAGAAGCTGGAAATGTTCACACACAGGCTCTTCATTTATGCCTAGTTTTTTTTATAGGTCATGCACAGATGACTTAATTGCTCTTACTGTAACTTACAATTAACAATACAGTGATTTTTTGTATGTCGTACTGCACAGTAGAGCTGTACTTCCAAAAAAAGTGGCAAATTTTAATAGTAGGTGGACATTCATTTTCGCTTTCAAGAAAAAATTTTCCCTGAAGTTCCTCTTTTTTGGGCGGATGAAGAGGGGAAGGCCTTTAACGCCACCAGCAGATAGGAGTGAGAATATTTTGACCAGATCTGAGAGTTGTTTGTAACAGTGGTTTCTCACACTCATGTGAACTCATTCAGCTTCCTGCACAGGACTCAGCAACTCAAGTTCAAATGATTAACTTGTCTCAGTGCTGAAACAATGCGTTCTCAGCGTATGATTGAAAGCCACTTCTAAACTCTTGCGATTTCAGTGTTAAGTCACCAACTCTATGGAAGGGTCTCTGTGAGAAATGGATTAAAAGGTAAAAAACCCAGCTCTCTGCACTTTTTATCAGCACAGCAATTCATGCTGTCTGATGACATTAGAAGAGAATGGGGAGAAGAGTATTATATTTATTAATGTAAGAGGGTAATGCATACAATGACTCCCAGATATCCTAAATGGCCTGTAAACAGCACCTCTAATAGAGTACCTAGCACTAAGGCTATTTCCAGTTCCCAGCAGGGCACTTTCATCCTAGCCTCAACATAAGACAGGAAAATAAGACATTGGGTCATGTTATGAGGTTCAGAGGTATTTCAGAGCTGAAGAAACCCTAAGAAGTAATATGCTGCAAGTGTTCCTTTCCTGGAACTTTGAGGAGTACATGCAAGAGAGTGAGCTGTCTACTGACGAGCCTTCCTCAACAATATATTTCCAAGAGCCAAGTGTCAGCTCTTCCTGGGGCCACATGCAAGACTGAACTATTGCAGTCCTCATGGCAAGGACAAAACCCATGGCTTCTCTAACCAAAGTGAGCAAATGAATCTCCTTTCTCTCTCTGCATGATTTCTGGGTCTGTTTACAGCCAGCTTCTACTTGGCTCCTAGGTAACATGTGACACTGACACCTTGCCTCCATGCTGATGTTCCAGAGAACTGAAAATGTCAAGAGACCTTGGAAGAGGACAGCTGTATACAAAAATTAACTCTTGCAAATAATCCTTCTTTCCTAAATCCTCTCCAGAAGAAGAGAGACCCTTTTATAGAACAGCTTTACATACATCCTTCTAACTTAGGGACATCTTTGTTTTGTTGGTCTTCCGTTCTGACACTACGTTAGATAATGAGCAGTGCAGGAAGTAATGTGAACCAAGTGCTTTAATTTTAATGTGGCTTCTGCTTCCTGCACTGATTCAGCAGTGGAATAATTACACAGATCTTTGCTTTTCTAGAAGGGCCTTTCAGGCTGCTTGTGACAGGCCTCACTGCTCTCCTCTGCTTTTAAGGAAGGTGCTGTGGCCAGTTGCCAAATCAGTAAGACTGCTTTCAAAGCAGGGTCAAGTGCTTTTACTGTCTCAAGGGGCAAATGCCACTCTTTGCCAAATGACAATTAAAGGCCATCTATCACTTCTGAGAAAACAGCAGAAGTGTTCTACTTAAATGAAGGCAGTTTCAGACAGTACCGTCGAAAATAATGTAGATCAATTCCAGATAATTAGCATGCTATTTTAGAATTACTTTGGCACAAAGGAGGCTTTTCTTCCAGAGATTTTTGTCACATTAGAGGGTTTTTGGCCATGCTTGTCTTAACAGATTCACTTCTAATAGAATAAGAGGCTCAGTTCATAAGGAAAGGTTTTTGATTAATCATGTTTGTTATATTAGCATGAAGGAGGAGTTTTTTGAGGAAAGCATTTACATAAATAGCATTTATACAACACAACATTGCAATCCAAAAGCATCAGTGAGCTGCTTTGCAGGCAATGCAAAAGAGAGTTGCTTTATCTTAAGCTGAAGTAAAGCCACTGTTAAAGTAAATACGCAGTAGCAACAGCACCTAACAAAGGGAACATGAATAATAACTTTTCTAATTTCAGCTTAATGTGGGAGGATATAGGTAGGCAGCAAAAGGAGTTGGAAACCGATTTCCAGCATGATTCATAGAGATTTTCAGCAGTTGCTTGCACAGGTAAATTGTAATAGTTGACATTTACAGATAGCTTTTCACTTATTAAAATCCAATGGGTTTAGGGCTTTTTCTTTTTGGCAAATGAAACACTGAAGCACAACAAACTTACACTGGCTCATAGTACTGACTGTGTCAAGTATCTTGACTTTCAGACACAGAACTGATCCACTGATTCTGCACAATACTGCTCACCTTTAAGTGAGAGAAATTAATTGTCAGATGAATGCAATAGCTTACAGAAGTTAGGTGAGGATTTTAATGCCACTGGAATTGTACCAATATCGTTCATGGCTTATGAACAACCAGAACCAAAACGATGTACTAGTAGTCTAATAAGGTTATTTCTTTGCTCCATACTCCTTCATTACCACTAACATCTAGAATCACCCCCTACCTACACATTTACTAAGACAAAGCAAGCTCCCTGTTGCCATTACATTCCCAACCCCTTCCTCCTACATTTTTCTTCTCATTCTGTATTACTCAACTGGATTTGGCAACATTTTTCCTTCACAGAAATCAAAAGTGAGTGTTCTGACACAAGAACAGAAAACAAGAATAATCCAAATTATGTCCACAGAGCTCTACTAAATACTATAAATGAAAGCAGCATTTGACCCAATGCTAATATAAAGTGACTGTGAGACAGTGATGGCACATGGAAAAAAATTAGAAAGCCAAGAGTCATTTCCAAACAATACTTTTCACCTTCTTTGGTCTTATACAGATTTTGATACCGCTGCTGCTGTTAGAGGAGTCTTGAAGCTGGTATCAGTTTTGACCCAGCCTGTTAGAAAGGGTAATGATGTATTACTTCAGTATCATTATTAAGTAAATACTTTATACTAAACGTATGTAAATGGTGATAACAGACATTTTACCTTCCTTTCAAGTCCTTTGCAATCAATTTCCTTTCAGCACTGCAGAGTATCAAGATTACAGGCTGTCAGCATCATTCTATAGACTTTCACACTATGTTACATTCTCCAAAGAAGTAGAGACATCTTCACTAACAAGAATTTATTAGTATATTTGGAAGAGATATGCAGTAAATCTTTGCAGCACAAAACTAAACATGTCTCCCTCTCGAGTCTAAAGTGTGCACATTACTTCTCAAAAAAGTGCATCTTTTAACAAGCATCTTGTTAAAAAGGAACAGGAAAAATAACCTCCTCCTCCCCCAACAAAAATGAAACCTTTGAACTCACAAAAAAGCAAATGGTAGAAAACTGCATTTCGGGCAAACCAAGTCAGGTCCAACCAATTTTAATAGGCACCTACTGCGGCTTCTGGAATCACTGTTGCGTGCATATCTCTAGTCATGTTGGATTTCTCTTTCAGCTTTGACTGGAGCAATGTGTGTTCCATCACACCAATCTGTATGTCCATCTGAATGGTTTCTTGCCTCAATTTTGTTAAGGCCTGTTTAATCTTCACTAGAGGAGCTGTCCAAAAAAGATAAACAGTACAATTCTGTCAGCCACCTAACACAAAAGCATTGTTTGCTGTAATTCACTCCTTAAAATTGAAGAGTTGAATGAACAAAAGGGTGTTCTACTCTAAAGACATGATTGTACTGATACATCATTTTTAATATGCAAAACACTTTAAAAGACAGAAATAGGCAATGACAATTTTGCTGTCTTCTTGACATCTAAGAGCTTCATAAAAATGTGCATCAACATTAAGACAGGCTTTTCAACGATGTGTTCTGCTCAGCTGAAAGCCTTATCCCCATACCTGACTCAAGGCTTGGTAGAGAACTGAAGACGCCTTCAACTGGGATCATCTTACCCGTGAAAAGCTATTAAAATGTTTTGTGTCCTACACTTTGTTTCTAATGCCTCCCTTCCCACTAATATGATGCTGCTGCATCATTTTGCTTCTTGTAATTGCTCTTATTCTTCCCTTAATGAAGTACATATTATGAAACTGTCACCAAGAAAAAGGGTGTGTTGTCTGAAGCGAAAACATACTTACCACCATCAGTCATACTGCTTCCTTTCTCTTCTGTTTCCTGCTTTACTTTCTCTAATGCTTCTGTAATCTAAAAATAGATTTTTTTCTTAATTAAACCAGATGAGTATCAAGTTAAAAATAAGTCTCTGCTGAATAACTGCTTTAGATAAAAAAATTAACCAATCCATCTTACCTGTTATATAAAGAGGAACAATTTTTCAAACATTCAGAAAATTTTAATTTAACTAAATTAATGTTGTAAAAAACTACAGAGAAAGAGTAACAATTTGACCAAACACCAGTGTTTTGGTTTGGTTTTCAGTGTTACTGAAAATCTGTGCATCCCCAATAAAAACCAACAATGTAAGTGTTTCAGTGTGATGCTGGATGAAGAACATAGGAACCAATATCCCTGCAGATCATGATTCATCAAATAACCATGCCCGCTGCCCCTCTGGAAGCATCAGGACTTCAGCATGTTACACTGGAAACCTGAGCAACAGCACTGCAGCAAAAGAAGGTGCAGCAGTCCAGCCTGCTGCCACTGGCACAGGTGTGTAAAATGCACGCATGAAGCACAAAAGTGCATTTCAGCACTGTCTAGCGACCAGTTTGCCATTGTAGACAATGAAAAAAAGCAAATATATGATTCTAAAGTACAGTCGAGGTAATAATTCAGTATTCTTGTCTATAATATGAAGACAGCTCTTCATTAAGGCTTCAATAAGCCTTCTCAGTAACAAAAGGAATCATTGCTGCATTGTTACTCATACCTGCAGTGATAATGGCGTTGCCAAGCGGGCTGAGGTCTGATTGCACAACTGAAAACAGACCAGTACTAACATCCAATGTGTCTGGTTTATCTCAGACATGCACCACGGCATCTACGTAGTTTGAAGGATGCCAGCTAGTAACATATTCACCATTACTAATCAGTCCATCAGCTTCCAAAGCACACTCTGTAAATTTCTGTAAATACTTTTTCAAACTTACTTCCTCGAGAGTGAAATAGAAAGAAGCTCTAATTCTGCAGAATTCATACACTCAGAAATCTTTGCTAGAAAACTCCCATTAAACTGCTGCATTACCTACTGCAGCTGGACTGGGTGACTACTGTAGGTCCCTTCCAACTCAACTATTCTATTCTGTTCTAAAACATCTCAAATTTGTTCTGTAACTTCCAACACATTCTTATTGTGTGATCTCTTTTATGCAATTATTCCAGAGACTTTATTGCCTAATAAATAAAGTTGGTTTCTAAAACACAAACAGAGCCATTTAAAAAATTTTTCAATTGGATAAAGAGTAGAAGTATTTGGAAATCAGGTTGTAATTCTACATGAAATGCCATGGAATACTCAACAAGTGGAGGCAATTAAGAGACAGGAGAAGTTTACTTAAATTTGTCAGAGCACTGATATAAAGATAAAAGAAAATCCACAACAGAAAAACAAATTTAGGTAATAAGATAATTTTATGCATGGAAAAAATTACTATTTAGTCAAATATTGCTTTTAAGTGCCTGAAAGATAAAAATTTCAAATTGTTAATTTTAAATAAAAATAAAAGTTAAGCTTTTCTTCTTCCAAAGAATTTATGGGCATGGTTTATTAATTCACCATAGTTCTAGGACACAGGTTATAAAATACAGACATTTACTTTCATTTACAAACTGACCTCACATTTCATGAGTGAAAAATCAATGGCAGCCTGGATTTAAAATTTAGAGACTGGACTAGATCACCTCTCCCAAACAAAGATTAATCTTTAACATGAGAACAAATCAGAAAGAACTGGGTTCATTAAACTGCAACCACTAAATGCCAACTCTCTGAAGACTGTTTTAAAATAAGATGTGTTTTACCTCAGAAAGCACTCTAATCCTTTCAGTTACTCCTCCACTTCCCTCCTGGTACTTCTCTTTAGCCTGGAAAGAAACATGTCTTTGCTGTAATGACAGAGTTGAAGAGATGTATGCAGATAGCTCAGAGAAAACTTCAAGACTTGCTCTCATATGTTCCAATTCCAGAAACTCTCCCACAAAGCCCCAGTGAGGTTTACAAATGAGGACAAGCTTGAAACACCAGCCCCTGTAATGACTATCATTCAAAAACGTAAAGCAGTTTTCAAAATTGTAATAGTCCAAATATACACTTGATAAGAACTATGCTTTCTAATTGTTTACATCAGGAAATAAACATGAAGAAAATCTGCTGTAATGCAGAAAGTATTGAATACTGAAATCCAGAATAATAATTCATCAACAGTAAATTACTATCTTGAAGATACTTTAACAACAAGGCAAACAGAAGGTTCAGAGGTCAAATTCTGTTACTCTTATTGTCAGCATGGCCACAACCAGGAGGGCTTGCCAAAAGGCAGACTACAACGCCTCCTAAATAGGGGA
Source organism: Rhagologus leucostigma (assembly GCA_013397725.1). NCBI lineage: Eukaryota > Metazoa > Chordata > Aves > Passeriformes > Rhagologus > Rhagologus leucostigma. The sequence goes on from VZTD01000172.1 coordinate 2,853,415, forward strand.
TCAAAAAGCTTCTCAGACAGCACACTATTGGCATAAAAAGTAAAAGAAGCAAAGAAGTAATTAAGAGTGCTTTGTGCACGTTAGCACCAGTACTCAATCTAAGGGATGAATGTTGGACTGAGACTGTAGTTTTTCCACTCATGACAGATGTGTGAACTTCTGGGAAAGCAGAACTAGCAATTTACTAGCTGCTCAAAACTGGCAACAGCCATACATAATACTCAGGCAAAAACCATCTATTTTCCCCTGTAGAACAGTTGAATAAAAATTGCTAATTTAGCTTAGGAAGAATATAATTTGACAGCCAATCAACATTTCCCCTGCTTTATATCCAACAGCAGAATTCATAGATAACTCACTCCATGTTGTCTTTGCCTCTACCCTCACTTAACAGCAAGTTAATACTGGAGAAGGCAACAACAAAAGACCAGCAATTACCTCACTCAGCAAGGCTTGTGCAGAACGGTATTCTTGAACCAAGTGCTCCAACTGATTGTTGATGTACTTTTCTCTGCTATTGATCTTTTCCAGTGTTCTGCTGATTTCATTATGGAGTTTGTCAAGGTAACCCTAGAAAATCACACTCTGTGGGTTGACAGTATACAGACAGTATGCAGAGTATCAAAATGGTGCTGTAGTTAAGAAAGGCTATGGAAGCCTACAGCAAGAGAGAAAAATAGTACAGAAATGCTGTGTTTAGCCAACAAAAAATTATTCCCAATGTGTTCTGGTTTGCCCACCTCCAAAACACGTATTTCAGTCTTTACTGCTTCATCTCCCCTCCTCAATTAATTCTCTCCCCTCCTCAATTAATTACAAATGTCAATGTCAGTAAGTTACTCTAGAAACAGTATTTGAGAGTATTTTGGGGGTTTTAACAGCACTGTCAGATTGTAATATTCTATTTTGTCCTCTGTAGTCAGGATGTACTTATGGTAATGCATTCATTACTGGACTCTGATAGCCCTGTTAATCCTCACACATACAACTCTTTCCCACAAGGTATTTTGCCACTAGCACTGTCCCTAATTATCATTATCATATCTTTCCTTTTTAATTTTACAGCAATAGCACAAATAAAATGAAGAAAAGAAAGATCAGTTTAGTTCTTAACACATAGGAAAAAAAAGAGAAAATAAAAATTCTGACAGATTAGTAAAATATTCTGTACATACAAGACATACCCTAGTTTCTTTCAAAGAAGAATCAATTCCATCCTTATGCTGATGCATTTGATCTAAATGAATCCTCCAATCCTAAAAGAGACATCACAAATTAAAACATAGGTAAGTACAACTTTTTTCTTTCTCTGGTTACTAAACAACAGCGGGTATGCAAAGCAGGGTCAGATCTCCCTTATACTACTGCCATGTATCATCCTGCCACTGCCATGTTCATAGCCAGGGGCACTGGCTCAATGTGACACAATTCATAAATCTCCTAAATGTCACATGTGACACTCAGATCCATAAACAAACTCTAACATCCTCACTGATACCATAGTAGCTATGCTTTTTAGAGTCTGATCTTCATGGAACTGTTTCTGCTAGAAACCACTCTGGGCACAAATACTAAAAATATTGATTGTAGCTGCACTAGTTCAGCTTATTCTTAGACAAAATGAGTACTTTTGATGCCCAACACCTACCAGTTCGGGACTATCCTTTCTTTCCTTTCTATTTTAGTCCTGACTGTTACCAGAAGAATGGAAAGAAATGAAAGAGGCAGAAGTACCAAGACTTGGTTTTGATAATGGGATACAATTAGAAGGGGGAAAATTATTTCCAACTTCTAGATCACAGGAAACATACATGGACTCAGGGATGGGGGCTGAGGAAAGGTGATGTGAATTGGCACTGCACACCACGTAATGAGCCAGTAGAGAAAATGTGCTGTGTTTTAGGTTTGCAGGAGACTCGTGATCTCTTGTTGGTCTGGTGACAATTGTTCACAATTTGCCAAACTTTGGAGTTTAAATAAAAACAACAAACACACAACCCACCCCCACCTCTGTCCAGAACTTTACAATAAGTTCTAGTTTCTAATGCCATTGATTAAACCATTAACAATCTCCTGGTAATATGTTTGCATGCACAGCTTAGGAAACAGAATATGATGTTTTCTGGTAGAATGGAAAAAGGCCAAACACTTCTCTCCAATTATTTCTGAAAGTGTAGAAGCTAGAAAAAGAATAATCCTCTTTTCATGTTCATTTTGACATATTCCTTGAAGCCAAGAGATGGTGCATTAAGCTGGAAGCTAGTAAACCTCAGACCCTACAGGGGCTTTAATTTTTCATGTATATCTTTATTAAGTTTTAATTCCTCCCTGTGAGACTCAAGCATCATGTTCTCTGCAACAGATGGGCTTGCTGAGGATCACAGCAGAGTGGTTCGAACCAGGCAATTCTTCACACAGAAGAATGCAATACAGTGTAAGACAGGCAAGCAGACAGTTGAGAGTTTCCCCTATTTTTGGCAAGATAATTACCTTTCATTGTATTCATGTATATGTATTGTATTGGTATATCAGTGCTGCAGATTGCTCCAACACCCCAACCAGCTGGGTCACTGCAAATGAACAATTTCAATACTGCACTGATCTGTGTGTGCTACACAAGCTCCTAGAAAGAATGCTTATGGCAATGCCAGGAGCAGGTCCTAGGTTTGGACTTGCCAAAGACAGATGCCTACTTCTAAGCTGCTCATTCAGACTCCTTGAAATAGACCATGGAGAGAAATACACAGATCAAAGGCATGATGAATTTCACCCTGAGACAGTTATCTGCATATGGTGAACAAAATCAGTTGAAAAAGTGCTCACTTCTTTTCACTAAACATAAGGAGAGTTCAGGATGACTGGATCAGGGTACAGACCTACTTGATTGTCATGTAAAGTTCAGCAAGAGGAATTCCATACAATCAGCCTTTCATGTAGTTTAAAAATGGAACAGTTAAAAGGTAAGATCATCAGCTCTCCTCCAAGAAGATGTTTTAATACTTGTTAAACTGAGGGTATAATTTTTTAGAAGTGTGAATACATTGGAAATGTCAGGGGATTGAAAAAATCTCCACTGAATAAATATGTAGAAATAAGGTGCCTTGTAAGCAGCAGAAAAAAATAATATAATATTGAAAAAACACCTTATTGAAAATGATTGCTTCTAGGGTCAAAGTAAGTGACAAAGGTTCAGACAAGATAGCACTGGAGAGCCCATTACTCACAAGTCTTGACATGACAAAAGACAAAAACTGCAAACAGAAAGTAAACAGCACTGACTGAAATCACATTTTAATCACCACATGTACACAGGCAAATCCATACCTTATTGTCAGTCCTGACTGTAACTTTCAGCTGTGGAAGCACACGTTCCACTTCCAGATTCCACTCTGCTGCATCTGTTGTGGACTGTAAAATCTCTTCTTGCTTTGCAGTGTCATTCACGTTCTGTGTAAAAATCACAAAGTTCATACACAAAATATCATTGTTATGCACAGTGAGAACTGTTAGAAATCACTATAATGGCTTACAGTGTTAATATTAGAAAATTATTTGTATCCAGAATGATCTAGACTACAGATGTAACAGATTTCTTTAATAGCTTTCTTCGAATTCATAAAGATTTGGAATTAAAATAAATATATCTTCTCATCATACTTAAAACTGAAGAGAATTAAATGTATATAATAAGAAATCATAATACATTTCAGAAATGGTGTATGTATGTGGGATTAAAACATATTCATGACACTAATACCATGTTTCTCTAGAAGTCTCTGGAAAAAATTTCTTGCAAATGTTCCCAGCAGCCCTTCAGTGACATCAGTTTAGAAACTGGCTGCACACTGTTCTTTCAAAATAAGGTGATTCATTTCAGATGGGGTATTTTTTCCAGTAAAGACCATACAAGGATTTTTAGACTTAAATCCAACAGACACAAAATGCTGCTATAGATGTAACAATCTCTCAAGAGAGGACTGATGGGTAACAACTTACTGATCTGTACGTTTGCGCCTTTAGAACATTCAGGTCAATATAATTTTCTTCATTGTCTGACTCTTCTTCCTTAAGAGAAGTTGCAAAGTAAGATTGTGCAATACTTACTGAAGTCTTTCTCCATAATTTTATTTTGCAGGAGCACAAACCAAGGAGTATTAAGCTCCATATTTCTGAACAAAACAAGACATGGAGAATTCATGATATGGAGCTTATGAAGAGGCATAATACCTGGGACAAGCTGAAGGATCAAAGCTATTCTCACATTTCCTTCAGAGAGCCACAGTATTACAAAAATAAACCAATCAACCAAAAAAACCCAAACCCTAGGCCTAAGGCCTCTGACATCAAATGGCCCATTATCAATAGTTGTATGGTAACTGTAATTTTTTATGTGTTTCTTAAAGCTTTACCTTAAAACCACATCAAAACAAAAACCAGTCCACAACCAGACCTCAACACAGTTTTCAACATGTTGTTTGCACTACATAGTTACAGTTGCAGAATGATGCCACATCTTAAGTGTGCAGAATAACACAACTGAAATTGAGGCAATTGATTTTTTCTTGCCCACGAGACCACACACTCTGCTCACGTATTTATAGTGTTCTCTGTTAGAGTCTCAAAATTCCCTTCTTCTGTGACTATGATCAGCTGAGAGCCCATCAACCATAAGTAAAGATGTTTTTTCTGTGCATTAACCTTCATTTATCTATACTGTATTTCATCTGCCATTTTATCACCCATACACTTCACCCTTCTACACCTTGGCCCCCTCCTGACTGTCTTTTCCACCAAAGAGAAATTTCATCATCCACCTCCTTTCTACACAAATCACAAAAGCTGCAGTAACACAGGTCTTAGGGAAGACTGCTTCAAGACTCAGTGAAAACCTTGGAGTTTATTTCTCTTTCCTCTACTTTACCCAGTTTTTAACTAACAGGGACCACTGTTTTCTTCTGTCATGTTTGACCCCAAGTCCCCTGAACACTTGCAAGAAAATAAGACTAGATTGAGACTATCTTTTGCTAAATGGACAATATATATTTGTGCAGCACTTAAAAGAACACACCACCAGAACAAGAACACTGGTTATCAGAACTGGGAAACCAAACTGCAGATTTCCTTGCGCATCCAGCCTCACTGCCTACTGCTGGCCACCTAACACAGGCTACCTGATTCCCCAAGATTTACAGAACTAGGCTTATCTCTGTCAGCCTCATCATTTTTATTCAGAAGAATCAAAACCAAAGAACAATCAATGAACCTCATCATTAGCATTTAACTGCTGCAAATATTGCTAAATTCAATTATATATACAGCTAATATCAATATACTGGCAGCAACAATGGACTAAGCAAAAAAAAAATTAACTGGCATGTAATCAATCCCTGTAGAACCACTAGGAGTTCTAAAAAGTGAGTATCCTTTTGGTATAAACTGCCTCATAATGAAATATCTAGTAAGAGAATAGCACCCCAGTGGTTTTATTAACACACATACATTCCAAAGAGCTAATAGAATACATTAGTTGTGAAAATCATGGCCTAGGACAACACATGAGAGCAAACCCAGAGGTTCTTTGAAGGATTTCAACTGTGCTTTAGTTAACTGTTTCATCCCCACTTCCCAATTTAAGCAGCTTAGACCTTAACAAGATACAGAAAAGAGCCGACAGCTGACTGTTTTCCTATTTTAAACCTTTAGTTTAACTTCAAGAGCTTGTATCAGCAGAAAAGAAACAATTCTGAATCTCTGTGTTTTTAATGCATAGTTAGATTCCACTGCACCTAAGAACACACACTCCGTCTTGAAGAGTTAACCTTATCTGAAAAGCAACAAAAAACTCTACAGAGAATCTGACAATGCAGGAATGGAGCTGCAGGAAAAAACTAGAACAGTTAATAGAAAAGACTTCTTAAACAAAGCCAAACAAAATGAACAGTGAATAAAAATTTTCTCATAGTTGACCAATACTAATATAATCAAAACCAATCAATTAAACCTACTGCAACATCCTCTTCCAGTTTACTAAGTGTTAATTCTGCATCATCTTCTGTTATTTCTTCTTCTTCTGGCTCTTCTGTTGGATATGCTGGCCTGAAATTAATTCAAAGAACAGCAGAGCTTTTAAAGACAATAAATTGTAAACATCTCTGCAAGCAAAACATTTCACGAGAAGAATGGATGACGTGGAATATACCTAGACAGCAATTAGTGTTTCACAACTTAAATAAATACACACTCGGCCTTTAAAGTCTTGTTCATCTTGGACAGTCTTAAAAGTAAAGGCTATTTACTATGCCAAGCAGTACAGTACATTCACACTACAAAGACTAGGAAGTAAATTTTGGGTTTTTTCTCTACTGGTCTAAGCTCTTAAAATTCAAGTCCAAGTCACCGCAGGCTTATTTTCAGCTTACAGTGGAATGTGTGTACCAAACAGAAGTAACAGTAAAATATTTTCAAGGTAGAAATTAGTTTGCTATATCCATTTCAAAACCCATCAGAGGGAAAGAATGAAATAAAGAACACTTTCAAAGACATCTTCATATACTTGAGATTATCTGTCATCTAATTTGTCCCAAGATTTCCTTCAGATTAAATAAAATTCCTGTAATCTCCTTGTAACATGATCATACTATGCATAACTCCAGGAACGTATTACTGATTGATAGAACCTAAAAGGACATTAAATGTTTCAACTCAAATGTCAGATTAACAAGGAGCTATGAGTAGGGAAATAACCAAAAAAAAGGTCATCAGTTAAACTTTAATTAGCTAAGTCTATAATGGTCCAAACTCAGCCTTGCTGGTAATAGGCCAGTTGTGTGAAATTCCATTAGGAATTAACTGATCCCCCTGCTTCAAGCCTAGTTGAATCTTCCATCTCATGAAACATCAAGTAAAACGTTTTTAGTCATTCCTGTTTTGTTTTATCATTACAACTTACATCTGTTTGCTGGAAAACAACGTGTAAAGGAGGATACTTAGAAGTGTACTGTACCTTTTCCAGCTAAACCCAGTGTGTTTCAAGGCTTCTTCAGCTAAACAATCAAGAACATAGCACACTTGCTCTCCACAACCTGTCTTTAATTTTGAGGGAGGAAAATCCACAGGCCTTCCCTAAAATAAAGAGAGATGCTGTTTACTAATGGCCTAACAACCCCCATTTCCTCGAAGGGAGGTAACTTTTTGTACACTAAAACCAAAGCGTCCCTCGTATATGAAGATTTTATTAATGCCAATTCACATTCTTCTCCTATGCAGCTCCAGTCAGGCAACAGAAGGAAAACCAAATGAAACCAAGGAACAGATGCAACGTAGAAACCTTTAAGTATGTCGTAAGAGGATACTCCCAGGGAGCTGAAGAGTCAGAAGCCACAAGGGAGCTGGATGGTCAAGCACACAAGCTGGCAAGGTAAGAACAGCTACAGAGAAACTCAAACATTGAGACTTTACTACCAACTTTTCAACAGGGCCCTGTTTGCTCCAGAGTTTATTTATAAAATATTTTAATTTATTGCTGTCATGCAGAATAAACATAGTAGTTTGTTATGGTTTAACTCCTTTAGAGAACAGTATTTTTAACATCATTCACAGCTGCACCACAGTATAATCTTCCATAAGATCATACTTCTTGTCAGTTGACCTTTGGGGTTTGCTTTTTCCCTTTTTTTTTTAATTTGGAAAAAAAAAATCCCAATAGTTCCTGGCAGTTTATACAACCTTTTACTCCTTAACAACAACAACAACAAAAAAACAACCACCCCCCCAAAAAAACCCAAACCAAAAAAAAAGAAGAGAGAGAGAAAAAAAGAAAAAATAGGAAAAAACCAAGACAACATGAACACTATTCTAAACCACTTCCTACATTATGAATTACATCATTGACTTTGGAAGGAGCAGGATCACAAACACTGTGTAAACTTTCCAGATAAAATCTCTGTAAATTATGCTACTGTAAATGAACAACATATGTGTCACTACAAAAGGTAAGCCTGGTTTAAACCATTTTACAGCCTGTAGAACAAAACTAACTGGAATCATTTATAAGACCGTTTTTGTAGTGCTAAAAAAATTAGCAAGTAGGTGCAGCCTATGTAAACTTCCAACTAAATAACACAGTACAAACTTCTAGCTAGGAAAAGTCTGCCCAGTCCTTGGGACCATACCCAGCAGGAGAGCAGTGTGTGATTGCTGTTATTTCTGAAGGGAATGCAAGTGTTTGCAACACACTTGGGAAAAGAGCCCGTGTGACACTCACAAAGGATCGCAGTTCTGAGAGCACGTTTGAAATCACTGCATTGGGGTCATCGTACTCCTGTGGCTGCTCGAAGGGACGTCCCGCTTTGGTGATCAGCCAAGCGGCGAGCATGCAGAACATGAAGAACTGCTCACCGGGATTGGTGGGCAGGGCAAAGTAGTGCCTGTTAAAAAAGTGGACAAATTGTACATATATTGAGCTTCTGGAGCTCTTACAACATTATACGTAAGCACAGGCTTCAGAGCAGTTTCTTTATCTGATTTTCTCAATGAGCAACCCATCTGAACTAAATTCAGGATGTCTAGTTTCACACATAACCACAGCACACCAAGTTTGCTACACCCAGCTCACCAGTTTCCAGCTTTAAGTTATTAATCAACACCACACTTGGCTGCCAAGTTCCCCAAACCACTTCCCCTTCACACTTTCCTCAAGAGAGACAAGAAGCTGGTGTACCTAAATCAGCACATTCAGCTCAGATCAGAAGCACGTTTTGAAGCAATCCTTCCACCCATCATTACCCTACTGCACCTTGGGTTGCTTTGGAGAGCAACCAATACAATCCAGATCTGCTCTGGATCATACCAAATTCAAATATGTGGTCCTAACAAGAATTGGGTCCATAAAACCAGACCACAGTCAGTTATTCCCCCCAACATGCACACTGGATACTGGGAACCAAATGCTTTCCTTTACAGACACAGCTACTCACTAAGGTACACAAAAGGTTTGCTGCCCTGCTCCAAACATTCCAATGGTTCAACAGCAGGCTAGAACCAACTTACAGCCACTGTGCTTATCCTCGAGCCTCCTTCCCAAAAAGGGAATAACTTGGACTCCCTTACCAAACTGTTGGTTATAAGAAGCTTAATTCTGTGACACCCTGCTGTGGAGCCTAGCTGAAAGTGACAGATGGGTTTAAAAGTAATTTGGGCAGGTGGATGTTGAGAGCACATTGGTTCCTGTTTCCCAGGCTTCCTGCCTCCCACTATAAATAAAAAACACATAAAAAACATTACATATGAGACAACTATGTACTGGATATGAAACCCCAGCCTTAACAATGGGTCCAAGACCCTTTTTGTAAAGGGTCAAACGGTTAAAAAATATACATACTCCACAAACAGCTATTCTCAATTCAAGAAACTTAGGAGTTATTTAGAATAACTTAGAATTTAGGCAGAACTACTTTCTGCAGAACAGGTAGAATTATTTTTTGCACAGGTACCCTGGCATGCAGTTATCCAGTACCTGCCGGGGGCAGGGAAGGTCAAGGGACTATTTACTTATCACATCTCAGCCTTTCGCGGAGCCCCGCGTTTTGAAAGCTTCCAGATCACACGCTTTGCAGCTGGCTGGTTTTCCCTCGAGCCAGGCATCCTGCCATGCGGGCCCTGCCTTCCTTCGCTAGGTTCTGACGGCCCGGAGGGATTCCTTCCCGCCGCCCTCCGCCCGCGGCCACGCCAGCGCTCTCCGGGCGAGGAGGCGCGGCCCAGGAGCACCTGGAGAGAGGCCGCATGTTGTGGCGCCGCAGCGCCTCCTCCTCGTAGCTCAGCAGCTTCAGCTTGTCCAGCAGGTCCTCCATGAGCACGAACATGTGAAAAGCCGCGCCGGGGCCGCGCTCCGCCGACCCCTCCTCGCTGCGCTCCCGCTCCCCGCGCCGGCCCGGAGCAGCCTCTTCCGCCATCTTTACTCGTAACCACAGCGACAGAGGCGGGCCCGGACCGCCCCCTGAGGGCTCGAAGCGGTGCCGGAGGGGCCCACAGCCAACCTGCGCGGAGCAAAGTTTCTGTATGCCGGCTCAGGAGGGGGCTTTACGTGAGCTCCTCGTTTAAACTTCGTCTGATTCTTTTCTCTCTTTCCTAAGACAAACTTCGGAACGCCTCGCTCCGTGCCGGTCCGGAGTGGGCAGCGGCTGTAGCTCACGGGCTGGGGTGCGGTGCTCTGCAGCTGCATGTGCGGAAAAGTAAGTCTCGGCAGCCGAGGTGTAGCATCAGCCGCGGGTGCTGGCTGGGCGGGCCGTGGGACGGGGTAGGAAAGCTCCGTCTCCCGGGAATGTGCTCAGCACTGGTGAGGCACCTCGAGGGCTGTGTCCAGCTCTGGACACCTCGCTACGAGACAGAGACTGAGGTGCTGGAGCGCGTCCAGAAAAGGGCAGGTGAGCTGGTGAAGGGTCTGAAGTGCAGTTCCCACGAGGAGCCGCTCAGGAAAGACCTTGTCACTTTATAACTCCCTGAAAGGAAGTTGTAGCCAGGTGAGGATTGGTCTCGGCTCCCAGTTAATTAGTAACAGGACAAGAGGACATAGCCTCAAGCTGCACCAGGGGACGCTTAGACTGGCTATGGAGGAATTTCCTCACTGAAAGGGTTGTCAAGCATTGCAATGAGCTGTCCAGGGACGTCACCGTCCCTAGAAGTGTTCGAGAAACGACTGGACACGTCGCTTAATGCCGTGGTCTAGTTGAGAAGTTCATCAGTCAAGGGCTGGGGTCGATGACCTCAGAGGTCTTTTCCAACCGAAATGATTCTGTGAATGCAAGACACACCTCACCTGCTAGTCTTTGAGGGGAGACACCCCTTCTTGCCACTTCTTCCTGCATTTTGTTTGGGGTTTTTTGTAAGCCCTCTTCCTGAAAATACTTGAGTCGTTCTGTTCTGCTGGAAACCAGATGGCACACACAGGTCTGGAATTGTCCAGAGAAAATGAGTCACTGTTAAAATACTGTTAGAAAATAATTACCTAACTCTGCAGGCAGCCCTAGGCACCTACTTCTTGTTTCAGGTTACCAGCTTTTTGAGAAGAGTGTCATTACTTTCACCTTACGGTCTTGTTCTCCTGTTCCCGCAGAGGTCGGATCTCGCTCCCCGTGCCAGGTTCCCGCGCCCTACCCTGTGAGAGAATTGCCGCTGTCGCTGCGGCGCCCGAGCACATTTCCCAGGGGCATCGTGACTGCTCTAAACATCTCATTGCTCACGGGAACCCATTTCCTGTTACAGCTTGCCGGACCTTTGGGTTTGGTCGACAAAGCCAGGCAAAAGAAATGGTTATGAAATGGTTAAGTTTCTTAAGCCCAAAGAAGGGAACGCAAAAGTCGTGAAAGCTTCGCCTGTGTTGAATCGCAGTCGCACAGCAGAAACAGCTGCTTCCCATAATGAGACTGGTATGAACTTTTACGCTAGTTACTTACGCTCTGTGCCATGTGGGTGGGGCGCTCAGAGTGCAGCTGGAGAGACGCAAAGATCAATAGGGAGAGATGTTTAGATTGTGGAAACTCTATTCTCTTGCCAGTATTTCTCAACAACTGAAGTATGAAGTTAGCATTTAAGTTATAAGGCTTTCATTATTTGGAGGCATTTCTTACTTCTCTTTTTTTACTACAGTAGATTCTCCGAAAGTTCAGTGAGAAAATTCTGGAAAGCTGGTAGTATTGTGGCAGGTAAGAGATTTTAGCAGTATGTGATTAACATGTGTTTTTCAGAACTTTACATGTTTGTTTTTCTTGTTTGCTTGTTGGTAAAAATTGAAATCCTCTGGTATTTCCCAATCCTCACAAGCGTGTGTATGCTTGAAATGTGTTGTTGTTAAGTTATATTGAAAATGAATTAATCAGAATCCTTTGTACTAAGAAATAAATAAATAAATTTGGTTTGAAAGGAGGATATTTCAATACGCATGTCTGCTCTCAAAGAGGTCACTGAGCAGCCACTAATCCCGATGGCTGTTTGCTGCAGGACTGCTCCGATCAGGTTTCAGCTTGAATGCAGAGCTCAAAGATGAGGAAATACTTGGATACAATTTGGTTGCTGATTAACAGAAGAAAAAGAAAGCATATTGTTCTTTTGCTGTAGTGGCCAAAGCAAAGCCAGCATTCCCCCTACCACTATTTGAGCTGTTTAGTATGTCTTTGGAGATGCATTTTAGCACCTTGCTTTGCTTTCAGGAACCCTGATTGAGCTGCTTTCCAGTTGAGCCTGTGGTGATTCTGTGTGAAATAATTCTCCTGAAAACTAGAGCATCAGTAACTAACATGACTACAGTGATCTTAATTCCAGTTGTGCACTGTCTGTATACATAATTTTATATTGATATTTCTCTACAAAGCCTTAGGGCATGATTTCTTGGTTGTGCCAGTTAAGTCTGTGACAAACAGGAAAAGCATGTTTGTTCAGTACTTTACAGTGTGACTCTATCAGCATACACACACTTGATTCCTGTAGGACCCCAGAACTTGCTGAAAAGACTGGCCAGAGCCTACACTCCTCAGATTTTTCTACAGACCAGCATGCATTTTTCTCAACATGGTAAAATGGGAAGATCCAAAGCTAATGTTTATGCTGAACATGAAAATTTTCAGCTAACTAGTTGTAGGTCTGTATTTTGGAGCAGGGTTATGGAGTACAGCTGGAAGGCGGGAGGCAGTGTGCACTGTCCATGCAGCCCCTAAATGCATCACAGAGGTAGCACTGGAGCCATGTTACTCTCAGAGCATCACTGCCAAGGAAAGGCGACTGTCGATTAAACATGGCAGATCCCTCACTAAGGGAAATAAAGCATTGATCGCAGTTTCTGAAACTCAAACATCAAGCACAGTATATTGTATTGATCAAGTTGGAAGTGATAAATAAGCAAAGGTAAATAAGCGAAAAATCCAATAAAACATGATGTACCCCACTTGCTAATGCAAGGGGAAAAGAATGGAGATACTGGCAATTGTTGCTGACATGGAACAAAATTATATATCATAAATTTTTATTTTACCATTGCATCAGATCTGTCTCAGATTTAATGTTTTGGTGCCTCTGTTGTTTTTTTGTTCTGTTCTGTTTTTTCTACTAACAGAATAGTGAGAATACATAAAACAATTGCACTACTTTTTCAAAAGAATTAATACTCAAAAATCTTTGGGATTTAAGATTCACATCCACCACAAATACAGTCTCACACACCAGTCAAAATTATTCATTAATACTAAAAGGTCTGGCTAGCAAGTCTGCCTAAACCCGTGTCCTGTGTCAGTTAAAAATGGTACCTATATCTGCCTTTTGGGAAGAAAAAAGGACTAGGGAAAATTCTTTAAAGTCTTTACAAGTTATTTGATTCATGAGGTAATTTTTCCACTGGCGTATGCTGAATTTTAGGATAACAAGACTGCATTCTTCCTCCACTCAGTTAATAGTTACAGTAAGGTTATTCTTTTTCTGTTATGCCTGAGAGGTTCCAGTTCATTGCTATCTGATAAAATGGAAGATATGATGAGAGAGCCTCTTCCTGCTTTGCATTCCTACTCTAGATTTCCATGCACGCGTTTTTGAAAGTGTAAAAGTGTGAAAAGTTCTCTATGTCTGCAGTGTTTGCAAATGCAGTCAAATTTCCCACCCCAGAAAGTCAAATGTTGCAGTAATCAGAAATATATTTTAAGAAGTAAAGAAAATCAGGCTTGACAAGGGACATCTTGCATCCTTTTGCAAATTTTACTTGACTAGTTTTCCTTGGTGTCCTGTTCAGGAATGATGAAGATTAATGTTCCCTAGCCCTGCAACAACACCGAGAGTAAACACTTTCTATTTATTAAAAATAAAGTATCACTCTGCAAGGGGCTGCAAGGTAATGAGAGGGCCTCAACCATTATGTAATGCGTAGGATCATATAATGAATGATCTTAAGGCCAAAAATCTGGACCAAGTCAGTTGCAAACAAAAAACTTGATACAAAGGCCTATAGTCCTTCGTAAACTGTAGAAAGGAAATTATATGATATGGGCATGTCTTTTACCTGCTTTTAAACAGGTTTTCTCCCCTGCTTCTATTTTGCCAGTTTGACATGAGTCTATGAACCAACGAAGAAATGAAGAGACAGAACATACCACCTCTTATCATCTATTTATTTCACATCAACACTATACTTTGGGGTAGGTTTTAGCTGAAAAATAATAAAGAAGAGCATTATTACTAATTTTTGTTAAGGAGAGGTAATAAATTCAAACACTGTTTATTAATGGTAAAGAATCAATTTTGGGTAATGTAAAACACTTCTGGAGCAAAAGACTTTGTAAGGTGGCTGCATGGATGGCTGTGGCCATTGGGCACATTGAGCCCCCAGACTGTTACCTGCCAATGTTTCTGCCTCACGGCTCAGCAGGCTGTGGTTGTCAGTTCGGACTGAAAATGGTTTGCAGCAAATTGGTTGTCTTTGCACTGAGAAGCCTAAAGAAAAGTCATTTGGACTGTCCTGCCAGATGAGCTGGAGAGGGCATCAGAGTTTCTGAGAAGGCAGCTGCCCTTGGGCACTCACTACGAGCCTAACACGTTTTCTGACCTTGGCCAAGAAGGTCCACGTGACGATGCTAAGTCAATGCAGTCAGTTTTTTTAAAGATTAATTTTAAATCGGTCTTTTATGCCAGCAAGGCTTAAATTAAATGTTGACAGAAATGAGATGCTACCACTTGTGTGAATTTGTGGAATGCACACCTTAATTATCTCAAGGAGCTGAGACAGAGCTTCCTGATGCTGTCTGTGTTGGCAAAGCTGTTTCAAGAAGTTCTGTCCTTCCTGTCAGTTGCAGCACAATGTCTTTTTTTCCTGTGATGGTACAACTGCTTGGCACTATGTGAGGGTGGTTGGTAACATGGGGCATTGCAGCACAGCGCTGTGAAGGTTTGAACACGTAGGAAGCTGCAGCTCAAAAGGTTTTTAAAGTCCAAGGTGGAAAAGATGTGGTTCAAGTTGTGGAAACATATTTGAAGCTCAAGTGGTAAGGTGGCAGTGTGCTGATTTGAAATATGTAAGTGCTTACTTGGGATTTCTGCTGAAACTGGTTAGAGGTTCAAAGAGCAGAGCTCTGTGTTATAATCCCGATTAAACTGAATGGAGACCCTCGCTGTCCCAAGAGACTCATGTGACAGAAAAGCCATGAAAATGATGTTGGCACACCTGATAGGGATGTGCTGCCTGCAAGAGCATTTTTTTGTCAGGGATAAAGAAGGGCAGAAATATTCTTGTAAACTGGGTTAAACTTATTCATTTGTACTTATGGGCTTTAGGTTTTACAGAACAGGAAGAAGTAACAGGGCTGTTTTCGAAGGATTGCATCCTCCCTTGTCGTTTCCCACCTGGGCATGATGAAGTAATACACTGGAGCAAAGAGAACAAAAAAGTGCACAGTTACTACCAGCAGAAGGATCAGCTGGAAGATCAAGATCCACATTACAGACTCAGAACACACCTTTTCCACGAGAACATCCCTAGTGGAAATGCCTCCTTGAAACTTAGTAACCTGACCATGACTGACGAGGGTTCTTACACCTGCTATGTGGGAACAGCGCAAGATGGAACAGAAGTGGAAGTGTGGCTACATGTAAGAGGTCAGTAAGACATCAGAAATCCTTGGATTGCACCACTGCAAATGGGATGACACCAACAGATTTTCTTGTGTTGTTTCTCCCATGGAATCAAAATCCTCCAACCCAGCAGAGCACCTTTCGGGCCTGACAGTATTGTGAAGCAATTTTTTTTCTCTGGTGAAACGTAACATGGGTTGAGAAATTATAGTGCAGCACTTGTTCTCATAACCTACTGCACTCTGATTTCTGAGAGGTAATTACATGGTATACATAATGTGGCTTCTCAGAACAGTACAAATCTTGGCATTGTAAGTAGCTGTGTTTTCTTCTGAAATCAAACCCAGATGAAGTTTTGTTCTCAGCTATATTTATTCTTCCCAATGGTATTTCAAAAGAGCAATCGCTTCAAGTTAAAAACTATTTTGTAAGTAGTAGGATTGTTTTTAAATTTTTTTTTTTCATCTACAGCTCCTTCTTCTTATGCACTGGAATACCAAAAGAGAAACACAGAAAGGAGACTGAAGTGCTATGCCTTTCTCACTTATCCAGCACCAAATATATCTTGGGTACAAGGCAATATATCCATCCAAGAGACAGATCGGGAGGAAACCAGGAATGGAGTTCTCTATTCTCTTAGAAGTGACCAGGACATTATAAACATGGAGGATACTTACTACTGTCATATTCATTTCCATGGTGAAGTGTGGGCTGCTGAATGGAAGATGCAAGGTAGGAATGAATGGAAGTCTCTTCCTGCATTGTTACTGAATTTCACAGTTGGCTTCAGAGTCAAACTAAAGACTGTCTTTCTGCAGTGGGGCAACATGGATATGGGACAGTGCAAAAGGATACACTTTTCTCTTTGAAATGCATCTCTTAGGGTTACAAGGCAGCATTACAAGTTACTTCCAAGAAGTAGGGATGAGAGGGGCTAGCTCACCCTTCTGTAAGTTACCTTTACTCTCAACGTCTTTTCTATATCAGTTTCACATTTTAAGAGGTGCCTAATGAACAAACTTTATCAATAAAAGAATTTTGTCTATTGGATAAAATACATGGAAACCTTGGAGAATATGCGGGTTCTATGAGGGAGGTGAAAGTTTGCCTGCTGCTCTAGCTGCACATATGATCTTTACTCTGCCCATTTCCCATCTTTTGCCAGACTTTTATTGGTAGTTTCATCCTTTTACTGTACTTCTCTTCACATGTGTCCTTAGGTACCAGTCTGAGTGCTGGGGTGCATGGGAATGGAGAGCAGCAAACACTGTTTGCATTTTACCAAACAGCAGTTAATTTTGTTAGTTAAGGAAAAGCAGGACTATGAAATTTCAACTCTGCTTTGTCTTCCTCCTGAATTTCATTGGAAATTCAGTTTGAGTAAATAACTGGTGCTTTTCAACCTCTCCTGTTTCTTAGGAAATATTTTTACTTGAATGAAGAGCAATGCAAGAGCAGTTCCCTTTGTGAGATGTGCATGGATGCTTCCATCACCCTGATTTTCCCCTAAAGCGTACCCAGACACTCTCAGTTCCTAACCCACTGCATAAGCTCCAGAACAAGAGTGCAGTTTTTAATTTACATGGAATAGCTTACAATATGGAAGGCTTCGAGTATGGTATCATAGTAGCTAACAGGTGCACTGTAAGTGTCTGTTTCGTTACTCTATGCCTCTGATCCACAAAAGGTACATTTCATTACACTTTTATTTGAATTTCCCTGCATTCATCTAACCCCTCGGTAGAATATTTTGACAGCAAACTGCTTTCCTTTTGCTTTTACAATAGCAGTGTGGGTTACAATTTTGTTTTGTCTTCACGAGTTTCAGCCCCACACTTCTGTTCATTAAACCCCCCACCACAGAAATCAAATGTAGTTATACCATGTCAAAATAATCTATTACCTTCCTCTCCAGCTGACTGCCAGCCACCACTGCTGTCAAATCCCTGCTGTCAAATCAATAGTTGTGCTATGATGTTAATTTGTCTTATATTAGTATTTTATATATTAGGTATTAATTCCACTTACCTGCCTTCTCCTTCCCTTTCCTGTTTTTTTAAAGCTGTTCATTAATTGTTAAATGTTCATCATAGACAAGTAAAGTATTTAAGTCCATCATGGCTGAAAGTTATTTCTAACTACATACAATCTTTTTATTCTTTTAGTAAATTATGTTGTGTTTTATGCTTTTGCTTCAGATGTGCAGGTATCTAATCAGTTGCATTTTCTCTCTGCTCCCAGCATGTGGAATTTCCTGCTGTTTTATACGGTAAATTAGACCAGACTGAATCACTTCTATTAATGAGCCCCTCAATTAGAGGAAAAATAGTCAAATGAAAAAAAAAAAGATTTTTGTAAATATTGCCAATACCAATCAGATTTTTTTAGTGTAAGATGGGTTTGTTTTTAAAATCTTCAGATGCTTTTAGAAACATACTGTGATATTTGAATATGTTGTCAAAGTAGTGAAATATGTTTTAAAATGCGTCCATAGTAGTATCAAACCTCAGAAGAAAATCAGAAAATGTCTAAATAACCTTCACAGTATTTTCCAAAACAACTGCAGAGAGTTCTTTATCTGTTTCAGACCACCTGTTTACTGTGGAAGGAGGTAGCACCATAATTCCTTGTGAACATGGGAATGACGCTGCAAGCACTGATGGTTTCAGTGTTGTCTGGACATTACACAGAAATACAGTGACCTCAGTCCTGGCCTCCTTCAATGGCACATCTCACTCTCACCAGCCTCGAGTCCGGGTTCACGCAAGTGACTTTTCACTGATGTTGGATGATCTTACTGCAGCTGACAGTGGAGAATATCTGTGTAATATTTCAACACCTCTCTACACAAAACTTACTGTGAGAACTTTGCACGTCGGTAAGTTGCCACTCTGTTTCAGATGATGAGGACCAGTTAGGACAATGCACAGCCAAAGAGTCAATCAGAAATCTATAAAATACTGAGAAAAAACATCTTTGTGTGATTGGTACAGTTGGGTAGAAGAGATACATATTTTATTATTGTTGGCCCAGGGAAAAAAAAAGTTAGCTAAGATGTGTTTATTTAAAGACTAGAAGTTTATTTATTTCAGACACCAGCTTATTGTGGCAAAGGTTTCAAAATCAGTGGCTGCCTTCAGTTGCCACCAACTGCTCTCAAAGCTGAGGGCACAGCAGGGCTCTCAGAATCCTGTCCTAAATACTCTGCTGACAGCAAACATAGCTTTAAATGTAGCAGAGAGATGATGGGAAGCCCAAAGCATGTGGTATAAGTTTGGCTACAGAAGAAAGCTTGTTGAGAACACACAGTTGTTATTTTCAAAGCTTTAATTCTACACAGCAGGCCTTTTTCAGGCCTGGGGATGTATATGTATAAATGCATGCCTGTGTTTTTATGAGCTATAGTAAATTTCCAGCTGTGAAATCTTGGTTACAGTTATTTCATTGTCGGTAGGACATAAAACAGTAGCACACAGACATTTTACACAATTAAATACAATCACCTAAATGATCGAGAACTTTGGGCACCTCTTCTAAACAAAGAAGAGAACATGAAACAAGCCAGTAAGACATGAAAAATAGAGGCAACACAACAGAAAAGGGGGTAGAATAAGTGATAATAACTACATCTTTTTGTCTTCCTTTCTTTCTCCTCCCTCATGATGGCTTAATTTCATTGTGAAAACCTGAGGTTTTAGATGGCAGCGGCTGTATGCAACCTGAAGGAGGGGAGTTGGATTAAAGAAAACAGTTAAGTCAGACAAACATACTTCCCTGCAACTCAAATTGCAGCATGATCTTCCTTATCCTGTAAACCTAATATTGTGCTTCTAGAGTGGAGAGCATCGAACACCTCCAAGGAGTTACACCTTCAGATGACACTCCTAACTTCTGTGCACAAGTCCATCAGTCTCCCTGTACGTTTACTGGAGACAGTCCAAATGTGATCGGGATCATCTGCTGCAAATGCCTTTCTCTAGCTGCTCTCTGATGGATCTTACAACAGCCATAGGTGATAGAAAGTCCCTCTTTAGTGGTGACATTACTGTGCTGCTCACAGAATGTTCCTGCTCAGGGACCACAGACAGATTATACAGAACTGAGAAGACACTTAGAGAGAGATGAGCACCTTTGTGGCAACACAGCCTGAAAGCAAATAAGCAGCTGGAGACAGCAGGGAATGGGCTAGACCATGTTGGATAGCAGTCATGGCACAGCAGCTGCTGAGCCATCAGAAGGGTTCCCAAGGGCCACTGGAAAGAAGGCTTTTGAGGGGAAAAATATGAATTTACAGTCATTTAAGCAGCTCTCTTCTGGTAAGGAAGGGTTGCAGCTTAAAGCTGCTCTACCACAGGAACTGGCAAGATGTAACACAGGGTCTGCATGTGGTTACAGAGTCAAGCTAAAGGCTTGATTAAATGCACTAGATTAAATGCACTGTTGTAGCAGTTCTTATTTTTTAGTTGTTTTCCAGACACCCATAGGAAGTTTCCAGAGGAGTGTAGAATTTTTCAAATTCTTTGGACAAGACACAGCAGAGGAAAGATAGCCTGAGGCAGAAGAACCATACTGTTCCTCCGACAGTTTGGTGCCATGCAGGGGTTTATACTAGGTGGGCTTTGATCTCCTGTGGAATCCATGATTATCACCAACCTCAGGATTTCTTGTGTTCAGCTGGATTGCATGGTTGCACTATGAAGCTGGGCAATGTTTCAGATTAAAGTTGTAAAGATTTTGCAGCAGGAGTCATGAAATTTATGATCCTGGCTGGATAACATTTACAGAGCTACTCTACTGTAAATCAGCAGTGCTGTTAATGGCACTGAGCACCGTACCTGGAGACAGTGTTTGGAATACTGGGCAGTGGATTGGTTTTAAATGGGACTTGTATTAAGAAGTTGTCAAATCCTATCCCATGAGCACACATGGAATTTGCTATCAGCACAATTCAGTAAAATAATCTGCTTTCGGCTATTCACACTTAAGTCAGTAACGTATCACTTCAAAGTCTTACAATATCAGTCAAGTAACTTGAACATTGTTGTCTTTGTCTCAGTTCCCTTTTAATGTTTCTTTCTCCCTAAACCATACCTTTTAGATTATAAATAAGAAAAATCATAGCTTTGATATATATTTATTGAACAATAGTGAATATTAATTTGCAATATAAAGCACTTCTGTTTTGTATTTGTATTTTTAAAGAAAATTCAGGCAACACTTGGAAAATTGTGCTAGGAGTGCTTGTTGCAGTGGCAGCAGTGGCAACAGTGGCAACAGTTTGCTATCTCAAGGTATGTACAATCATTAGAGTACTTATTTTTTAAGGTACTGTTGATACCAAGCCCTCAAGAATTGAATGAGGGTTTAAGCCAAACTTTGCAACTTTAAAAAATTTGGTAATCAGTAGCTGTAGCTAGACAGTTATGATTAAACAACTGCACTGTTAGCATTGTTTGCTAAGCTGATCTTTCATTTTAAGAAAAAGAGAAGGCAGTCCCAATGTGAACGGGCTGTCTGGACAAGGGCCACCAGGAGTGAAGTCGAAAGAACTGCGCAGTAAGTAGGGAGAGGTAATTCTGGCAGTGGGAGATTGAAACCCATTGACCACCTCCTCAAAATGGACCCCAACACAAATTGGAAGGAAGAACCTGAATGTTTGACCAAAACATAAATTTGATTTTCATGGGTTAAAGCATACAAAAAAAGACTGAAAATGTAGGAAGATAAGTTTCAGCATAAATAAACTGTCCTCATTCTTGCTATTTTCTAAGTCTGAAGGCCCTCTGTGGTACATCTATGCAATAGTATTTTGGTTGTAACAGTATCAACAAGCCCTTCCTTTGATCAGATGCTCTTCTGTGCTTTATAAAAGGATGAAAGAGTTGGTTACCCCTCACAAATATTTTCCAATAACTTGCTTAAAGAACGATTGAATTGCTGAATTTTCTCACTTGTCTTTAAGACCAAAAAGAATCCACAACAAGATGTGAAGTTTCTCAAACAATGCTCCTTCCTGGTCTTCATTAGAGCCCCAAATTACTGTCTAATTGTATCCAATGTCAAAGCTTGTCAAAACCTCAGTTTGAAAAGTGGTACTAAATTGCTTTGTGTAGGAGATCCTTAGAACCATATGGTCCCTGACCTCATCTTTCTGCACAGCTCTCCTCTTTACTGGAGTACAGCATCTTCAAGTGGATTGTCATGGATTAGCACTACTTGGGAGTTCTAGTTAAGGAAAAAAAAAATTCTACCAGTCACGGAAGTGATGTTTTTTACAAGGGACTGTTATAACTTCCTCCAGACCTGACAGAACTAATCAATTGGCTTATTTGGATATTAACAACTCTGTTAAGCCATTTAAGAAGCTGGACACGCCTCTGTAAAAAACACATTTAAAGACGAACAAAGCCGGGAAGCGCCCTCTTGCTTCCGGCTCTTGGACAGGTAATTGGGCTGCCTGCTCGGCCCGGCGGGCCTGGCCGGGCCTGGCCGCTCAGCCTGGCGGGGGCCGGGCCACAGCCCGCGGCTCCGTGCGGGCCGGCCCTCTCAGCACGGCTTAGTAAGGTCGTGGCTGCTCAGCTAAACATCTCAGCCGTTCCTGCTCCGTTAGGGCAGCCCCACGGGCCCGTGTGGGCCGGGATGGCCTCCCCTCTCCGGTCCGGCCGCTGAACTGAAACTTTATACCAAGACCAGTTCCAGCTGCCCAGTAGAGGTCATGTGACGAACAGAGACAAGTAAATTCAAAGCTAAGGCCCGCATAAGATTAACCTTTTCATCACTGTAAGTTCCTCAGAAGAAATGAAACCTGCAAACATCAATCCTCTCTGAGGTGAAAAGAAAGGAAAAGGTAAAGGCACGTGAATAAACACCATGATAGTAATACCAAAGTCAGTGAAAAAGAAAGAGCTGAAATCTAGAGAGACGTGATAGAGGAGATGCTTCAAAACCTNTATTTGGATATTAACAACTCTGTTAAGCCATTTAAGAAGCTGGACACGCCTCTGTAAAAAACACATTTAAAGACGAACAAAGCCGGGAAGCGCCCTCTTGCTTCCGGCTCTTGGACAGGTAATTGGGCTGCCTGCTCGGCCCGGCGGGCCTGGCCGGGCCTGGCCGCTCAGCCTGGCGGGGGCCGGGCCACAGCCCGCGGCTCCGTGCGGGCCGGCCCTCTCAGCACGGCTTAGTAAGGTCGTGGCTGCTCAGCTAAACATCTCAGCCGTTCCTGCTCCGTTAGGGCAGCCCCACGGGCCCGTGTGGGCCGGGATGGCCTCCCCTCTCCGGTCCGGCCGCTGAACTGAAACTTTATACCAAGACCAGTTCCAGCTGCCCAGTAGAGGTCATGTGACGAACAGAGACAAGTAAATTCAAAGCTAAGGCCCGCATAAGATTAACCTTTTCATCACTGTAAGTTCCTCAGAAGAAATGAAACCTGCAAACATCAATCCTCTCTGAGGTGAAAAGAAAGGAAAAGGTAAAGGCACGTGAATAAACACCATGATAGTAATACCAAAGTCAGTGAAAAAGAAAGAGCTGAAATCTAGAGAGACGTGATAGAGGAGATGCTTCAAAACCTAGAAGCTGAAATTCTTTTATAAAGCTATGGTGATGGACTATGATACATCAGAAAACCCTTTTGTAATTTCATGAAAGCATGGGGGCTGGAGCGTTCAAATTGTAGCCACGAGCAAAGATGCCTGTGCTGAAATAAGCAAATGTTGAAGTAGCTGTGATCCAATGAGAAACCTGAACAGAGAGAGGTAGTGATGAAGTGAAGACCCTTGCTCCCAGGGAAGAAGAAGACCTCTGTTCCTAGAGATGAAGATGATCCCAGAGGTAGATGAAAAGACCCTTTGATCTTAAACAGCTCATCCTTAAAATAGTACCCCATTAACTAAGACTGAGCCCTCAAAAACAGTTGTGGGGAAAGCTGTATGTCGAGGGAAGGGACTTTCACATGCCAACAGAAAACCACCCCGGGCGGCTGTTGTGCTGTGACATTGAAGCCACGAGAAGATTGTTTCTTGTGGAGAAGCCCCATAGCATGGGCAAAAGAAACTCCTCTCCCTAAGGGACTGATAAAAGACTATTATAAAGGTGGTAAACTGACTGAAATAATCCCAAATTTGTGTCTTTATGTTGTATGTTGGAGGAGGGAGGAGAATGGGGAGAGGAGAAGTGTTCTAAAGGTTTATTCTGACTCTTATTATTCCCTTTTCTTTTAGTTCTATTTAAAAACTTCTTCATATGCTTTAAAGTTTAGAGCCTGCTTTACATTCCTCTTAATTCTTATCTCACAGAAAATAAAAATGCGAACAAAGCCACTACATGGATGCATTTTATTCTCATCTGTTTGTAATAGGCTGGCTCTATTAGAATATTCTGTCTCTTTCCTCTGCAATTGAAGTAAGTATCCTTAAAAATCCAGACTTTAATTCTTAGTCCATCCTTCTGTGCCTGACCCTACAGCCCTGTCCATGGAGCGATTTACCTTCAAACTCCCTGTATCTTAAGATTTTGTCACAGTCTGGATTTGGTAAGCTTCAGGAGACATTTTATGATGGCTACCATGAGGTACAGCAAAAATGCATGAGAAAGAAAACTCTGAAATGATTATGCCTCAGTCTTTTTTCATTTTTCTCTCTACATAGAGATTCACTTGTATGCTGCTTATTAAACAGCTGTAACATGCTTTAGAGATGATAATATGCTTTGAGATGCAGTTGTCTAAACAATTTACGCAAGATTAAGTTGTCTTGGGACCTGTTGAGCCCTCAAACATATCTTAATCAGAGGAAGTGGAACAGTTTACAGGTTAACTCAGCTCTGTTTACATTGATGGAGGACAAGATGGAAAAACCAGGAATGTTTCCGCACTGTGGATGCTTATTTTACTCAGATAATGCTAAAATGGAAAATGCTGACATCTTTATAGTGAGTGTGTCTTGTTCTGTTCCTACTACGGGGATTAATTTTATACATCAGTAGTTCTTACAAGTATTTTTATTTTGTCTAGAAAAAAATGAATGGAGGAATCCTATGAACACCTTGACATGCAGGAAGAAAATAGTTTTCTACACACAGATACTACTGCGATTGTTGATGAAAAGAACAGAGAGTTCCTTCACCTTCTCCTTTAGACAGAGTGTCTTGGTTTGAGACAAGTTTAGGGGGAAACCCTGTGGAAGGAACGTCTCCTCCCCAGAAGACAAGTTTCAGCACTTCCCCCCCTCACCAATACAAAAGGAATTTCTTGGATGAAAGTGAAAAAAACTATTGATTTAACAAGCAGAGTGCCAGCAGGGCACAGAAAAAAATGAGCAATGTTAGATATTAAACCTCCTAGCTGCAAAGAAAGCTGGTGGATTTAGAGTTCTGTCTGTAGCTGGCTCAGCCCCTCCCAAGGCCCAAGGCTGGGACGCGGCGTCCCTGCAGCCTCCCTGCCGGTGCACGGGGTCCGATGATCTGGTTCTGGGATCACAGCTAGGCCGAACAGTTCCAGAAGACGAAGAAGAAGTTACCGGAGGATTTCGGTATGCCGGTATGGGAAAATTTCTTGCCTCAGCTATCAGGCTGGCTAAAAGCAGGAAGGTGCTCCCTCGGCTCTGCAGCGGTGAGAATGTGGGGGAGTGTGTGTGAGTCCTTGAACACAAAGCGCGCTGAAGAATTCGCTCAGCTTCTCTCTCCCCTCCCCTGGACCCAGCTTAAAGCTGCAGGACCCATTTCTGAGCATAAAGCAGACAATAGGGGAATACAGTATTATCATAAAATCACCCCAAGACACAGAGCCACATGGAAATGTAATTGTCTGAGCAACAGTAATGGACACTTGTATGTGAAAAGTCATGTAGCAGGGCATCCCACCCCCCACATGAGCTTATCTTTGCTTATTAACCAGAGAGATAACTCAAACCAGACAAAGCTATCTTGTAGTGAGTTATTTTGGCCCCGTGGGATTACCACTGGTCTGGCATCTCCCAGCTGACAATAAGCATCTTACTGTGGAAGTGAGATCTGGAAAGAGAAACTGGATTTCTGACTGTCAGACACCTCACTTTACAAACTATGTAAGCTACACCAAACTTCCACAAAGCAGAAATCTTCTGGACATTTTCTGGGAAATGTGTGGTTTCTCCCCAGAGCAGGGGTGCCTGCTTTGCGGTTATTCCTCTGAAGGCTGAATGAAAGGACTCCGTGTACATTATCATCATTTTGGTGGTAAGTTACATTTGACTCCTAGTCTATACTGTTTCTTTTGCTAGCTTTAATATAGGTACCTTGATATCAATCACTGTTTAATGTAATCTACTGGTAGTTCTTTTGTTTTATACTGTGTAGTAAGTAACTGATTAAGACCTTTCATGTGTTACCTTGTCTGTTCAATAAATAACTCATTTTATAAATAGACCTGATCTGCCATCCTTAGAACTTGTGGGCCAGAGTGATTTCTTAACTTTGAGCTGTTTTGCCAAAAATCTGAGGGTGAGGCAGGGCCTGTCTGAAGCTCCCACTCGTCCCGTGACAAGTCAGAATGAAAAATTGGAACTTGGATTTCCTAAAGGGACAAAGAAGTTTCCCCAGAAGAAATCCATTAGTTCTGAGGTTTTGGATTTTTTTTTTTTCAGTATGAGGGAAAGAGAGGGCTTAAGGGTTTTCATTTCATTTAGTATTTTAATTTAAAGTGAAGACTGTGTCTGCTGACCACAGCAGTGAGTCTGAGCCCAGCAGAGTGCGCCCACCCTGGCAGTGGCGGGGGAAACAGGGAAGTGTCAAAGTGGGAACAGCTGTGGGGAACAAAACATTGGAAGACTGAGCTGCGAGGAACCAAATGCTGCCCAGCACAGCAGTCTGCAAAATGGGCGGTGCGACATGGACGATCCAGCTTTTGGGGGTTTGTCTGTCATTGTTTTCCATTGGCTCAGGGATGGGAAACATTAGCTGTGGGAGCCTCCCGCACCATGTTGCTTTCGTCCTGGGCGCCACATGGTGTGTGGGAATGGTTGCCACTTTGTCTTTGGAAAAACACGTGGAGCCAGCAGCACTGGAATGGCTGCCATCTTGTCCTTGTCCCGGGGGACCACCTGGAACTAAGTTGAGGTGGTGAACACCTCTTTGTGGGTAAAGCACCTTCTCTTTTTGTATACTTTTGTTATTAACAATTATTGTTATTGTTGCTCTTTGTTTTCAGTAAATTATCTCAAAGCAGAGTCTCTGCTTTTGTCTCTCTCTTACCAGAAAGGGGTGGGAAGAAGGGGAGTTGCTTATTTGGAGTTTAATTTTAGGAGTGGCTTATTTGGAGTTTAATGTTCTGGCTGGTGTTAAACCACCATGGACCAGTTCCCTGCTTAAAGGCAGAAAAGGCAGAAAGAACACTGTTTCCGAGCCACAGGGAAGTGTCCCTTGGCAGCATCTCCTGTGCCCGTCCTGCAGCTGGCAAAGAGAAGTCGTTTGACTGGTGGTAGTGGAAGCTTATAAACCGACTGTTCATATGAAAATCATTACTTTCTCTTCTCCAAAACTCAGGGTCCTACTGGCAGGACAAATGGGAGCTGGGTTATCCCAGCTTCAAGGGCTGTCCCCTTGCACAGGTTTAATGTGTGCTGCTGTCCTGGTTCCAGCCAGGACAGGGTTATGTTTTTTGCAATAGCCATGAGGGGGCATGACCAGGACCCTCAGGTTATTTGATACCACCTCACTTCTTTGGGGGATGGGGAGAAGGGACTCTCTTTGGGGTAAAAGGGGTTCCTTCGAGGAGGGGTCCATGCATGTGCATCACCCTCGCTTTTGTACGCTTTTTAAATTAATATTGTTGCTGTTACTATTCATTTTATTTCATGGCTGTTTCCAGGAAATTATTCTTATTTCAGCTTGTGATCTTTCACCTTTTGTTCTTTCAACTCCTGTTGCATTGGCTGAACCAGCAGCTGTGGTGGCCAGGGGGCCGAAGAGCCCAGGTACAGAAGGGGCCCGCTGGTGGGCCAGCTCCGAAGGTTAAGACTCCCCCTTAACTCGGTGAGAAAAGCTTCTCCCATCAGATCTTGTGACCGTATGGAGATTCGGTCTGTCTGACTGGCCAGCTCCCATACGCCCCGTGTATCCCTGAAGAGGATGTAATCCAGCCCCCACTGCGCCCCCTCCTCGTCCCCATTGGTTGTTGTTGTGTTACCCCGCCTCCCTGCTGTACCCCTTTATAAGCGTGTCGCAGGGGGAAGTTGAGCCGTTTTTGTCCCTGGACTGTCTCGTCGCGGTTTGGTAAATAAACCCTTTGGAACTCCAGACGAGGGCCACCTCTTAACTCTTTGCCTTTAATTACGCCTGAGCTAGCTGGCTCAGTGTGAGCGTGGCTGCGTGTTTCCATTGCACAGGTGAGAGAGCTGGCTTGCGGGTGCGCGAAGAAGCACCGCCAGGGGTTCCTCCCTAAGGAACGCCTCTGGGACAAAGCAGCAGTATCTCCATCAACACCCACACGGCAATAAACTCCCGAATGCATTCCTGGAGTGGGAAGGGAGAGGAGAAGGGAGAGCAAGAGAGTGGCAGCATAGTTTGAGAGAATGAACTGAGAAGTACCATTCCTAAACCACGACAGCTGCTTTAAAAATCTGCATATGAAATATGTGAGGCTGTGAAGCATGACTGGATTTGCCCTTAGTTTTGATTTTGTCAGAGATCTGCCAATTAGGATTTGTTCCAACATAATGAAGTCAGCTGTTGGCGAGATGTAATCTTCTATTGATCCCTGAGGCTTGGCAAAATAGATGCACAAATAAATGAATGAAATATGGTATAAAGTCTGTTTGGATTTTCACTTGTTGTTTATTTCTGTAAGTGCTTATTTTTTCTACATCTGCTTTCAGTTGTGCCTGATTATGTCAAGTATTTTCTCATATCTGTCAGCTTGGACTTTTTTATTCCTCTTCGTGAACCTGAAATGCAATTGAGATAGTATACAACTGTTAAAAATAGAAGTGTCAAGGGGTTTTAGGGTAAGTTCACAAGTAAATGACAGAAGCTTTGCTAATGCTTCTGCTCCCTGGTGTTACCAGTTTGTATCTGAAATAGACTAGCAGCAATCTAGCCAACATTTACCATCTTATTCCAGCTAACAGTGCAGGTATCCTGTACTCGTTCTAGATTATATAGAGCCTTTTGATAGCAGAGGACTTCTACAACCCTGTTTCCATAGGTGATGGTGTTCTGAATCACGAACCACAGAGTTTTCAGGAAATGGGTACTAGTAGCAGTAGACAAGGTATTTCTAATGCTGCAGGATTAAAGTAGTCTCTAGAGTGCCCTTCTCTCCCCAAAGGAAATGTGTCATGACTTTAGGGACAGCAGTTGTTGCCTGAAGGTGTTTCCTGGCAGCTCCTGCAGTCACTGCCACAAGACCCTCCTTCTGGAGCTGCCACCTCTGCGTGCACCACTGAGCTCGTCTTTTGGCAATGCAACACTCTGCTACACTGCCAGAACTGCAGTTGGTGTTGGTGAACAGCGTCTGACTAATAAAAACAGGCGTCCACTTTTCTGTGACTTCTGCATATTTGAGGCAGAAAGAGGGTACCAGTAAGGTACAGGAAATAAACAGCAACCTTAACAGTATTAAAAAAAAAAAAACCTACTCTCATGGTGTACCTATTTCAGTGTTTGTGTGATGCCATGGCTTTGTGAATCTTTACGTGAATCTATATTAGTTTTGATTTTTTTGCAGGGGTAGAATAATTTAGAAAAATCTGTGGAAATTTTTTACCCTTAAAAGCTGCAAATAGTTTGAGGCTCAGTTACAGTACTGCTTCCATTGTATATAAATGTGTGAAAAAACAGATATTCATGTAGTTTTAATGTAGCTCTGCTTTGGATGGTGGAGCAACAGTCATTTATATCAGTCAAAGGTGACTTAATTAGGCTAATATAAAAGC
Source organism: Rhagologus leucostigma (assembly GCA_013397725.1). Classification (NCBI taxonomy): domain Eukaryota; kingdom Metazoa; phylum Chordata; class Aves; order Passeriformes; genus Rhagologus; species Rhagologus leucostigma. The sequence continues at coordinate 2,882,925 of VZTD01000172.1, forward strand.
AGAAATTAAGAGTGTAAAGGGGGTTTTCCCCCTCTTTCTTAGCTTGGGAGCTATCAAATCCGTAAAACTTATGTGATGTTAAGCATGGAAGTTTGTTTCACTTGGAAATGAAATAGATTTAGCAATGACCCAGCTCCTCTTTCTATCATTCCCAAAAGTAACAACCCCACTCTTATTTGCCCTGGTTGCCACAAGGCAAGCATAAATAAGTGTGCTTTCAGTTCCATACTAAGTTCTCAAGTGCCTTCTAGTTTTGTCAACATTATTCTGCTACCATTCAGTTCAAGTGCAAAACACCACAAATATATTTCTAATCACTAATGACTTCCCAGCACCTAAGTGACTAATCACCAATATTTTCTTTTCATCCAGCTCTTCAAATCAATACAAGTTCACTGAAAGAGAAATGTTAAAATATCTGCTAATGTGGTAATCCCCAGGCTGTATGACATACATAGAAATCTACATCATCGGGGAGAGAAAAAGATGGAGTCTTTTAATATCCCTTGCAAAAAGAAACTCCAAACCCCGCAACAAATCCACCACATCACCAGTTCTGCTTCTGCTGCTGAGAACAGAGGTTAAATGTCATCAAGACTACAGAGAATGTATTTTGTCTAAGTGCCAGATTGCTGTCCTAAAGGGTTACCTTATTATTAAAATAAAGGGCAGAATGAAACTAAAAAATGTAGAAGCCCAAGAATTTATCCTAGTCTACACTACTTTCAGAGATGTAACAGATACAGAGCATCCACTGTCGTGTGTTAAACACTCACATCTAGCCCATACAGTATGACCATACCTTTTTCATGCCAATATCTCTTGACTTGCTCCTCAGCTTATTAACTTGAGATTCAGCTATTTCAGCCCTTTCTTCAGCATCATCCAGATCATGTTGCTGTTTTCTGTACTTCGAGAGGTACAGATTGGCTTGGGCTTCCTGGTGAGAAAAAAGAGTGCAGCTGATTTCCTCCTGTCCACGTGAAATAAAGCTTTTAATTTGAAGTGGGCTGGAAAGTGCTCAGCATGACTAGGTAACAGCTGTATGGGCACCACTTGCCTCCTGCAGAACTGAGATTGTTGTTGTTTTACAGAGTTGATATTTCTAGTGGCATTTTCCATGTTAAGTGAACTGAGAAGGCTCTCAACGTGCCTTCTGAGGGGCTAGGAGGAAAAAAGTCCTTCCTGTTCTTTCCCTTCCTCCCCTTCTCTTGCAAATTACACTTCAGTCAAGATAAAATGGAATACCTTTTCTTAAATATAATCAACACATATGCTAAATATTTTACTTTATATATAATATAAATACAGTTTTATATGCAGAGCTTATATAGATATGAAACGAAATAATAATGGACACAAAATGTGTATTAGTACTAAAAGTTTCCATGAATAAAACATTGTGGGTTTAGAATAATACATCTGTCAAAGGTAAAAAGGCCCAAATAGTTACTTACAGCTTCCTCTGCTTGGTGCTTGTAGCTCTTCACTTTTAATTGCAGCTTGTCAATCAGATCCTGCATCCTGGCGAGATTCTTCTTATCTTCTTCTGACTGTATCGAAACACCATTAATTGGGTTGATAGAGTAAAAAGGCTTAAAGTATCTTCCACAGTACAGTAATTATGGATGCCGTACATATTTTAGAAACTTATAGCTCAAAGCACAGACTAGCCGTATCCTGTGTACACATCAGAAAAATTTCTACATTATCATTCAAGATGTGTGTACGTGTGGAGGGTGAAGACTGAGAGTACCCTTCCCATGCATATATGTGCAAATATAAACATACATAGAGAAAAATATATATGTGCACACACTTTCAGAGGTGTACAGATACATACAAAGTTCCTCGCTCAGGGGTGAGGAGCATGCTTGTCATTTTAAAGCGTGTCATTACATACTGAGGCAGATACGGGTGAGCCTAGAACTATGTAATTTGCATAATTTGAAGTTTGATTCGAAGGCGTTTCTGGTAAAAAGATCCCAGTTTTTTGTCACGCTCCATAACCAGAGACACCAGCTAATTCTGCCCGTGCACTGTGTTTGAAGAAAACATCCTTCAGTTTCTGCATACAAAAGTCAAAGTAAAACAACAGGTAGGAGACTAAATAGTCTCCTAAGGCAGATGGATGGGTTTATCTTCTTAATGCTGTTCAAAGCAAAAGGAAAAGTGCTCTGTGCTGCAGGCCTTTTTTGAAAGGCAAGCAGCAAGAGCAGCTGTTAGCAAACCTGCAGGGGGCTCAAGACTAGACCCTCAATAATGCTGCTCAATAATGGGTGACAGAGCCCTGGGACTCAGCAACCCTACACTGAGCAGGGCATTAGAGCCACCTGAGTCCTTCTGGCTCCTTTTAGCAACATCAGCACAGCTGAGAGGGAGCTGGGCTCTTTCTTCTCTTGCGCTGTGAATAGTCATCAAAGCCTGTTCCATATTAATACTGTGCTAAAACAGTCCAAATCCCAGCAACAGAGGCTTTCTAACATTAGTTAAAACAAATCGGGCAAGAGGATGATGATCACTGGCACAGGTTGCCCAGAGAAGCTGTGGATGCCCCATCCCTGGAAGTGTTCAAGGCCAGGTTGGATGGGGCTCTGAGCAGCCTGGTCTGGTGTCCCTGCCTGTGGCAGGGAGGTTGGAATGAGATGATCTCCAAGGTCCCTTCCAACCCAAAGCACTCTGTGATGGAAGCCCTAGGGAGGTGTTCCTCCTGTGCCCGAAGCTTCCTGCAATCAGAAAGCTCTGAGCAAGGCCTTCCTTCATCCTTCACTGTAACACTGAGGCAATTTACGACAATTTTCTTGCCAGTGACCTGGTGGTTACTGCATACCTGGTAAGTCAGCTCCTTTATGCGTCTCTCAAACTTGCGGGCTCCTTTTTGGGCATCCGAATTGCGACGGAGTTCAGTCTCAAGCTCATTCTCCAACTCACGAACCTGCAGCAAAGGATAAACCCTTGCCATTATGCTACATGTATGTAAAGCAGCAGATAATTTGGTTCACAGTTCAAGAAACGCTGACTTCCTAGGTGTCTCCATAGAGCCAAATTTCAGGAAGAGATCAAGATGTCACCTTTCCATTCTGCTTTTCCATAAAAGTATTTCAGCTGCACCATCAGTCAGAGGCACAGACGTGCAAAGGCCAAAAAAGTTTAACCAAAGCAAGCATTGGGAGAGGCTTTTGCTGATTTTAGATGCTGGGGCTTTTAATTTTTTTTTGTCGAGGGCTTTGTTCATCTGCTGGTCAGCAACTGATTGTAGCTGGATAATGAAGGGGAAGCATGCCTCCAAGAACTGCTCACCTGCATTTTGTGAAACAGAGGAAAGTGTCCGTATTACCCCTTCTTGGCCTCTGTCAACTTTTCAGGCAGGACTAGGCTACTGATCTGGTGCCAGTTCTGTAAGCAGAAGGCAGTGGTCTAAAGTTGGATCACAAACTTACCCTGGATTCCAGTTTTTGGATCTGCTTCTTGCCACCTTTCAGAGCTATTTGTTCTGCTTCATCCAGTCGCTTCTGGAGGTCTTTAATGGTTTGCTCCATGTTCTTCTTCATTCTCTCTAAATGAGCACTAGTATCCTGCTCCTTTTTGAGCTCCTCAGCCATCATCGCTGCCTGAAAAACAACCACATTTTACAGGAAATCCTTTATGCTACTGGATTATGTTTCAGAATAAACAGTGGAAGATTAGTCCTGAACTATCCCTTATTTGGATCATTCACTGTAGCCAAAGCTCCACAGAATACCTTTTGTGTGTATGTCTCACCTGGACAGAGAAAATGGAAGGACGGAAAAACCTTGGAGGCCTTTTTTCCTATCTGTGTTCTAATGCTTTTATTTAAGATTCCACCTCTTCCTTTTTCTTGATTTCTTTATACCTGTGCTATACCACTAGGGTTCTCATTTACAGTGCCTACAAGTAAGCCTGTGACATTCACTAGAGACATTTTACACAGAAATTATTCAAAATCTAATCTTGGTGTTTGGAGCTCTTGAAAGGTAGTAGCTTAAGACAGCTGGCAAACCGCACAGCCACAGGTGAGAGCTGCCCGAGTGGCTGTAAGAGCAGAGCAACTTCTGCAGCCTGTGGTGGGATAGAGTTTAGTATCAACATCTTCCATAGTCCCTGCTCTTTCTGTAAGGCAGGTAAAAGGATGCCAGATTAGTTCATTCCTGCTTTGACGTTTGTGCCTGCCACCAAGAGCCATTTGCAGATTTGGTACCCATCACTGACCAGTCAGCAAAATACAGCATTTTTTGTAATCCAGGATGGCGCTGCATCAAGGAGAATCAGCATCTTCTCTCTGGCAGGCAGTAATAGTGCTGTCAGCCAAGAAGCAGGGTACGGGAATAGCTTTGGCACTCCAGACATATGACACACAGAAATCTCCAGTTTTAGCTTTCATTTTGTTTGTTGGTGTGATGTGAACCATCAGCTGAACAATGAAGTCGTGGATTTCTCCAGGTCTGTGTGAAATGAAACCATACCTGCCCACATACCTGCCCTCCCTAGAAGAGGAAAACACTCCACCTCTCTGGGATCTTAGGCCTCATGTTTTTCCAATTCAGTAATTTTGTTTGTCACCTGGATTCTATGTACACCAGGAGACCAGTTAGCACTACTTCAGTCTGTACTGGTTTAATCTATTCAGGTAAGTGATTTACTTGATAAAAAGGAGACATAATCTGAGACTTGGAGTATCATTGGAAACTGCATCCTTGTGGAAAAAAAACCCTAAGAAAATGACCAAACCCAAACCCTAAACGTCAGAAAAAAGTCTGTCCTCCCTTTTTACCTCTAGCCTGCTTTATTTTGTAGATTCATCAGTCACCTCCAGATAACTGTGGAGGGCTTTGGATGTATGAGCTCTATAACAAGGACAGAAATGGTGACCTGGGAAATACTTTCTTGAGTGTCCTTAGATGCTGTGGTATGAAAAGAAGTGAGCAAAGAACCAGCCTACTTACATCTGTGATTGCTTTCTTGGCTTTTTCTTCTGCATTCCGGCACTCCTGGAGTGATTCTTCCACTTCATTCTGCATCTGGGAAATGTCACCCTCCAGCTTCTTCTTTTGATTGATCAGGCTTGTGTTCTTTTATTAAGTTTTCCCCAAACGAACAGTGGAAGAGGAGGAAAAGCGATGATTAGAAACAACTCTTCTAAATACCATAGCACACCAAGGCTTCCTGATTTTTGCAGCTTCTGGGTTAGTCAGAGCAATATTTGGGAATGGAGACCTAGGTATGTGGTAAGGGCTGGCTTGACTAGCATAGGTAGTTTCAGACTGAAGAAATATTAAAAATACTGTCAAAGCTGTAAATATTCAGATTTTGATTCAGATAAAATAATAAGCAATAGGCTGAAATAGAAGAATGAATTAGGCTGTTAATTTTGGTACATTCATGATCCTTAATCAGCCAGTGAGGTGATTAAAACAGTATCACCAGTGGGCTGGAGAAAACACTGCAAAACATCAGCAGTCCGTAGCACATTTTAATTTCTTTCTGACTATTATTTGGTGCAGAGAAGGTTTGGGTTTGTGGTAAAAATGCTGTCAAGTCAGGACATGCCCCTCCATGACACCGTAGAAATGGCAGTGTCCACCTGGATAACACCCAAAGGCTGATCTCAGTGGACACCTGCAAGCACAGAGAGCACTTTGCTGTAGGTGGTTTCCTGTAGTTTCCTGCCCTGTGTCATCTCCATATTGTGAGAGCCCAGTCCTGTGGTTTTCACTGCTGAGTAACATCAGTGCCCTGCACAAAAGCAGTGCTTGTGTTGTTCTCTGTCCAGGGCATGGCTTAACTAAAGCAGGAAACTGGTTTTATAGCAGGGAAGAATGAAAAAATCAAATTTACTCCTTTTATTTTCCATCAGTGTTTTTTCTGGAAGCTGTGGAAAGCAGCTGGATGAATCATCAATTCCAGCTAACTTGAAGGGAGTCAGAGAGTGACAATCTACAGAGTGACTTAACTCCTCTCCCCCATTTTCCCTCGGGAGGGATGGCAGGGTGTGCCTGACTTGTGATAGCCATGGACAAACAGTGTCAGTGCTCAACAGAGAAGGCTCGGTTTAACCAGTGAGGGAGAGGGCACAGAAAAAGCCAACCTGGCTGTGAAGCAGGTTCACACGCTCAGTGGCTTCCAGCAGTTCATGCTCTGCCAGCTTCCTTGCCCGTTCGGTCTGGTCCAGCAAAGCCCTCAGCTCATCCAGCTCCGACTGGAGAAGATTGTTCCTCCTGTCAGAGACTGCCAGCTGCTCCTTCAGATCTTCATTCACGTGTCCTGAGTCATCCAGCTGCACCTGAAGCTCCTAAAACAATGCAATACAACTCCATTTCAAGCCTCTGTGCTTATATCAGAGAAACCCAGATTGCAGCAGCTACCTGGGACCAACCTCAAGAATTTCAGTGTTTTTTCAATTTATTATGTTTTTATTTTATTTCCAAACTGTAAGCTGAGTAGCTTTTGTGGTATGTGGTGCAACGGAGGAAAAAATCTGTGTGCTCAAATCTCTCAGAGCTGGCGGTTCTGGGAGAGGAGACAACAGAAGAGCTGCCTTGGCAAGAAACACTTTTTTTTTCAGCTATTACAAATGTTGACACAAACAACGAAGCTGAATATAAACATACTCCCTGTACTCCCAGACAACCCATTTGCTCTCTACTTCTTTTAAAAGCCTTGCAAGCTCCCAAGAAAATCACAGGTTTTCAGTTCCTCATGCTGTAGCTTTCTGCCCCAGCAAGAGGCTGCAGCCAGCAAGGGTTTTATGACTGGATCTCACCCAGCTTGTATGCAAGTCTGAGAGGAAATCCACATTTCAGTATTCTCTTACACAAGACATGATCACCAAGGCTTTCCCTTTACATTGTTGGCAGTAGCTTCCCTCTTAATTACCGTCACCACTGTTGGTTTGGTCTGTGCTGATGAAACCCAGCCCATGGGTACCGCTGGGTGCTTGGGGGGCCACCAGTACCTTTATTTGTGTCTGCAAAACGCGTGCTGACTTGGTTGCTTCTGCAGCGTGCCTGTTAGCATGGCTGAGCTGGATTTCCATCTCATTGAGGTCCCCTTCCATCTTCTTCTTGAGCCGGATGGCCTCGTTTCTGCTGCGGGCTTCAGAATCCAGGGTGGACTGCAGTGAATCTATGGCACGTTGCTGGTTTCTCCTGAAAAGGACATAAAGGATGAACGGAAGGATTTTCCTCTCTGAGCAGGGACATAGAAGTACTTGCAGCAGTACTTCACTTTCTGAAGGTGTCTCCCTTCCAGAAATAGTGTATTTCTGACTGACAGAGTTTCTGGTGCCTCACTGCTGTCTAACTGGCTGGTGCACTTCACACCCTCAGCTAACTCCTGATCTGTAAGCACCTCTAGCATCCTTCTTCTGTGTTTTCTTTGGCAGTACTGGAGCAAGGAGTGCTCTCAGAGCTCTTGTAAACACAAGCAAGTACGGATTTGAACCTAACAAGAAGCACTTCCAGCCTAACACTCACTTACTAAGATATTTACTGAATAATTTCCTGGGATGTTTTACATCTCAGACTTTTGCTGAAGGCATTAGTGGAGGGAATTAATCAAACTGAAGGTAGGCTGCTACATTCTAAGCTAATTACTCTAGGTGCTCTTTATAGTAAATGGTGTGTGTAAGCTACAATTTATTGTGTCTTAAAATAGATGTTGAAAAAACTTCTCTTATGCTAATTATAAGTGGAATGATTCATTAATAGAAATCTGTGTTACAGACATCTAAATTTAGAAGAGATTAAACCCACCCAGTTAACAGCCTGGTCCCCCTGGGAAAGGCAGCTTAATGTCAATTTAAAGACAAAACAGATACAAACAGCTTAATTTTCTTGATTCTGTAACAGAGAAGTCCTACCACAAAAGTTTTGCTCTCTTACAAACAGAAGGTAACTCAAAGCACAGAGTATGACACACATGAAAACATTTATTTCATTGCTGGCCAAGTTTTGCTGAAAGTGTAGGAGTTCTGGGAAACCACCAAGTCAACAAGAAAAAGCTTGAGGGCTTTATTGCTTCAGCAAGATACTGAACTGTTTCCTAGACTCCCAGAAAACAACACAGAATGTCAACTGAACACTCATAATCAAGCTGAAGCAGAAAGCACTGATTAGCACAGCTTGGCCCAAGATCTGTCCAATCCAGACATCTGCAAGACATCGGAAGGTGAAAAGACCAAAATATTCTTGGCTTTGAAACAATTAACATATCAAACCCTGTAGGTGTGCTGGCCAGAGTGGGCCTTGGACTTCCGCTTCCGTGTTCTTTAGCCCATCAATAAACAATGACATGATTCTTGAATTAATAACATTACAACACTGACTAATTCAAAGTTTTCTGAATAACTGCACAGACACATAGGCTAGCATATCCTGTTAAGGGTATAACTCTTCAGACTTGCATTTCTGCTGGCTGGGAGGGGAGAGAGAAAAGACATCATCCTCCTCTCACCTAATTGCTTTCCATTTTTTCCTGTTTATCCCTCTTACCTGCAAGTTCCTCACCTGTTCCATTCACACTTTTTGCACGTCTGCAATTCTCACTGCTTACCCAAGTGGTGTACACATAACAGCAAACTCCTCACATCCTCCCACACTCAGTGTAGCTGTAATTGCATAAATTAACTAAATGCCTTCAGGTAACATAGGTTTGAGCACCACTGAGGCAAGTACTGCTGATTTTGCCTGGGGGTCCCCTTGGGAGGCAGCCATTCCACACAGGATTAGGAGATGGCAGCTCTCTAGACCTACTTGCCTCCATACTGTCAACATATAGAGCTAGTGGCCCCTGGTCTGCTGTGAACTGATTAATCCAGCCAGTTTTATTACAGCTGCAGTGTGTTATGCGTGATGGGTTTAATTGTACAGTGTCAGAGACTGATCTGACAGGAATATTTGAACTGAGCAAGGGAAATGTGGTAGGGCTACCCTTTGGCAAATAGTCAGAACTGTCTTGGTTTCTGGTATGGACGGTATCTGCGTATGCTGCAATAACTGCCTGTGGTGCACTTAATTGGCTTGGGTGTTGGGAATAGTTCCAGTCTCTTCAGACCTTTCCCTTAAGAAACATGCTGCTTCCTGCACAGTACCTTATATTTTCCATTTCTTCCTCCTTTTCTGTCAGCTTCCTTTCAAACTCTGCTTTAACTTGAGAAAGTTCAAGCTGAAAACGAAGGGTCTTACTTTCTTCATGCTCCAAAGCTCCCTGAAATAGGAAACACCAAGAGCTTGCAAACCAGGAATTGATTTTTTTTTTTCCAAATCACAAACGGCCGCACAAACATGATCCCTTCACTCTTCTCTTCCTGTCTCCTCCTTCCGTATCTCTCTCTAGGCAAGGGCACGAGTAGCTTACATGGCAAAACAACACATTTATTTGCCTTCTAATGCAACCTGACGACTGGAAAACTGAGCAGCAAGCTCCTCAGAGGACAAATTGTCAAACAGTCCACAGCTCACAAAAAACACTCAAACAACGCACCAACACCTTCAGCCCTGCCTGCATGGTTTTGACATCAACAGATGTTCCCTGCTCCACACCTCTGTACAGACACCCTCCAGAAATTCAAAGGCTTCTAAGGGACAGGAATAAGCTAAAACAAGATCGTTGTTGGGAGAGTGAAAGGGTCCACACGTCCATTCCCCCGGCTCACAAAAATCTCTCCAAATCACAAAGTGCTGGAAACGTCCCAATTACATAATCTTATTAAACAAGATGACTTCAAGGAAAGAAGTAACAGACGTCAGCTCTGTATGACAAAATGCAAAAATTCTCTGTTCGTCCTTTCCAATTAATATGAAGACAAGTCTGGGAAACAGGGGTGATTTGTTCCTGTCTTTACTCCCACATTGCTCTCATATACAGAAGTGAAGTACTAAGCAGACAACAGCCCATAAAGAAATAACAAGGCCTCTGACTTTCAGAGGTCTTGCATAAGCCAGGCTCAGTGTCATTCTGTCTCCTTGCTGCTCTCATTGAACAGGAACGAATGCACAGAACTGAACATCGTATTTTTGGAAGTGCTCTTTGAACGGCGGAACTGCACAAGCTTAGCTATGCTTCCCTTGAGAGAATGAGGAAACAGAATGAGGGCTGTGAAAACAAAGCTGTACAAAATCCCTGCTGATCTCCAGCCAACATGCAGCAGGTCAGTCAAATACACATATCATGACGAGAAGCCACAACATATTAATGGGAACAGCACGTGGAAGTTCTTTGTCATCAGCAGTGACTGCTAGAGGCCCAAAATCACATGAAAGGGAGAAAATCTGCATTAACCCCTTTCTTTCACGTTTAAAGTAAGATACATCATCACTTTACTTTTGTTAGTTCCTAATACCACTGAGTTTTAGAAAGCCATTCCACACAGTCCAGGAAAGTAAACCATGCCCCTTAGATCCCTCAAGAACTGATGTATTCTTCCTAGCAAGGGAAATGTTTTGACAGAGTACATAATCATTCTCCACATCTTAGAGCTGTGAAAGGAATACATGCTCTTTCCTCTGCTCTGATCATGACACCTGTTTGTCTGGCTGTGAAATCCCTGCAATGTAGAAAGCGTCCTATAACAGACAAAAGAAGTTGCACAGCATTAAAATTACTAGCAGATTCCTGTCGCTGGGTGATCTTTGGTTTAGCAGATATTATTTAGATGCAATTCAAAAGAAATGTGGCCTTCACTAAAAATCCCTTGCTATGTGCTGTGATGCTTCTGCCAGCACCATGCACACCCCTTCTTAGCCTTGTCATGCACCTCACTTCCAAGAAAATCGGTCTGCTGAGTCCTTTAAGTGAATAACAAGGATTTCCAGTTGGATTGTTCCATATTGGTTTATTTCTGGAAACTGGGATGAAGCAAACCTCTTGGGTATGTGCATACTTGGCACTGTAGAAATTAATGCGGTGAGGCCAAATGTCTTTACCAAATCCCTACTGGACTGTTTTCATTTGTCTTCTGAGACTACTGCATTTTTTAAAGCAGGCTGCAGTAAACAACTCAATATCTGAGACCTTATAAAAGAGAAAATCATCAGGGGGTTTGTTTTCTTATTCTCATAAGCAGGAAATGGTGAATTTGCTGTTGGAAACTAGGAAGTAGAAATATCTGATAGAAGAGTGTAAGACCATAATTCTCAGCGTTTCTATTTTCTGAAAGACTGAAATGTTATACATCAAAGTGAGCAAAGACTGAATTTTGAGGCAGTGGGCAGAAGATTTCTGAGCTTCCTGAAAGTGAAAAAAAGACCCAAACACCAAACCAACCAACCAACCAGAGAAGAGCAAAAAGGCTAGTGAAGGGTCTAGAAAACATGTCTTATGAGGAACCGCAGAGAGAGTTGGGTTTGTTTAGTCACAAGAAGAGAAGACCCAGGGGGCACCTCATCGTTCTCTGCAACTCCCTAGAAGGAGGTTGTAGTGAGGTGGGGGTCGGTCTCTTCTGCCTACAGTGAGAGGACTAGAGGAAATGGCATAAAGCTGAGACAGGGGAGATGCAGATTAGATATTAAAAAATATATAAAATTTCACTGTATTTCACTGTTCAGGCATAGGACTAGGCTGTCCAGGGAGGTGGTGCAGTCCCCATACCTTGAGGTATTCAAGGAACAACTGGATCTGGTCCTGGGCAATTTAGTTTAGTGGTTTAGGGGTTACAGGGGTAGTGCAAGGTGGATGGCTGGACTGGATGATCTAAAAGGTCTCTTCCAACCTTGATAATTCCATGATTCTAACAAAAAACCGAAAGCTACAAGGCACCTCCTTGCAAAAAGCCTCCACTGATGATCACGGGGCTGACATCTCCAAAAGTCACTAGTCACTCTTGAAGGCACTGGCTAGCACAGCTGGAGGAGCTGGGTGCGGAGAGGTTGCACATGCTAAAAATCAACACACTGGCTGTTTTCCTGAGAAGATGAAAAGGATGGAAAATCCTGATAAAGACACTCTCTTCCTTTTCCCTTGAGCTTTCTTTCCTTACCTCTGCTTCTTCCAGAGCCAGCTGAACTTCCGACTTCTCTTGCTCAACCTGCTTCTTGATTTTTTCAATTTCGTGGAGGCTCTTGTTTCCTTCACTAATCTGATTGGTCAGATCAGAAATCTCCTCTGAAACAAAAGAGGATGGATGGATTTAGCAAACAAAGTGTTTGGAACATCCCGCAATTCATGGAGTGTAAATAGAGGAGCCATGCCTCAACCAGCTGCCTCAAGGGCTTTTCTGTACAAGAGCCCTGCCTTACTTTCACTTACAGCAAGATTTTTTACTTGAACGACTTGAAGGCACAGCTTTCCTTGTGCATGCTCTTTGAAGTGGCTATAGGGATTTAGTTTTCATCTGTGATCTGCAGGCTCACACCATGCTCTGCTGTTTAGGCTTCATCCACTGCACCTCTGTCATCTTTCTTGTTCCTCCCCTGAGACTACCTCCTCTGCCAGTGAGTTTCATTGACAGGGGGGCAAAGGGAAGCCTTCTCTGCTCTGGCCATACCGATCTCTTTGTTCAAAACATTAATTGGCAGCATCAGTGTCTCAAATGACATCAGAAAGCTCATCTCAGGATGAGATAAACACCTTTCCCCACAGCTGCTGCAGGGCACCTGCAATCCTCCAGCCATCTGCTGATGTGGCTCTTGCACTGGCTGCAGGACCTGAATGAAGCCTACCTTGGAGGTTCTTGTTTTCCCTTTTCAAAGTCTCCAGGTGGTCCAGTGTTTCCTCATAGGCATTCTTCAGCTTGAAGAGCTCAGTGCTGAGGCTACGGGCCTCCTTCTGGGAAGCCTCCAGCTCAGCCTGTGACTCCTCGTACTTCTGCTTCCAGTCATTGATGATCTTGTCAAACCCACGCTGCTTCTTGTCCAGCGAGGCAGCTGCTGAGTTGGCCTTCTCCAGGTCAATCATCATGTCTTCCAGCTCATTCTGCAGCCTGTGCTTTGTCTTTTCCAGAGAAGAGCACTTGGCATTGGCTGCCTCAATTGCTTCTTCAGCTTCTTGCAGGCGGGCAGCGAGCTTTTTCCTACGAAGTGGGAAGACACAGTGAAATGAACAAGTGTCACTCCTGTTGTGTTATCCGGAAAAACTGACACCAAAGCAATGACTCGATAAATCAGTTCTGAAAGGGAAAACAGGGAGGGGGTGAGGATGAGGATGGGGCAAGGAGAAGAGGAAAGGAGAGGGAAATTGAGCCTCTAGAGAGAAGGGACTATGATGGAAAAAAATAGCTTAAATTATGAATACTGGTATGTGGCAGATCATTTTGTGCGTGTCTGAGTATTTGAAATTGAACTTCTGAACTCTCAGGTACCAGCTAGCTACTTACTAGCTGTAACCAGTATGGGCAGGTTGTAAATTTTTTATAAGACCTGCTCTAAATGACAGTGTCATTTTCCTCCAATTAAGAGATACGAGACAACCACCAGTTAGGAGGCTGGTCATGCCCTGGGCTTTTGTTCATAGACTATTTAGATGGGGAAAACGGGGAGTCCTGGCAAGAAGAGCAGCTGAAAAGAAAGGACAGCCTAGAAGGAGGGTCGTGGAGATACTAGATGAAGAAATAGTGAAAGTGGGGTAAGATCGTGCAGATTGGAGATGTGCAGAGGCAGAAGTGTGAGATGGTCAGAGACCTTGCTCAGCACCCTGAGCCTGGTAACTGGGAGCAGCTGTACAGTGTGAGCCAACATGAATTTCTGCCCTACTTTCTCAGGGCAGCCATCGTTTCCCAATGAGAAAGGGAAGTCAAGACCAAGGAAACATAGTACTGGGCCAGGGCAAAGTAAGTGAGTGTGAGATAACTAGGTAGGGCTGGTAATTTTGTTAGTTCTCAAATAAACCCCGGTATCCACAACCACTACCCCACAGACAAGCACTCAGCAGAAACATTGGCCTGCCCAAGCAATGTGAAGAACAGAAGAAGGACAGCCCCAAGTTACAGCACTGAGTCAGAGGGACTTTCCAACCAGGCTGCCCTAGTTCCTTAGCACACCACAAGACCCAGTGAGCACAGTCCTGCCAGTCAAGGGCATGCTGAAGCCCACGTAACTCACTTGGCGTCTTCCAGCTCCTCAGTTCTCTGAATGGCATCAGTCTCATACTTGGTTCTCCACTGTGCCACTTCTGCATTTCCCTTGGAGAGAGCCCGCTGCAGCTCTGCCTTGGCTTCCTGCTCCTCCTCATACTGCTCCCGCAAGAGATCACAGTCATGCCTGGCTGCTTGAAGGGCATGAGCCAGGGCATTTTTGGACTGCAGGGATAGAAAGGTCACAACATTGCAAGTTTACCTACAGCAAAACCAAAACAAACAGCCCCTAGATGTGGCATATAGGTAAAACCTTATAAAATGAAGGCCTTGTTGCCTTTGTAAAATCATGGCTCAGACGTGTTACTTTGGCTAAGTGGAGAAGGACTGTGGGAAAGAGACATAGCTGAATTAGGGGTGGAAAAACATGCTGCGTGACCATCGTGTGTTCACATAGTGGTGTGTGGTGGTTGGTTGAAATTAGGTTTGTTATGCTTTAAAACTATGTAAACAGGTAACTGGCTAAGTGCTTAAAAAGGCTGGGTTTTTGCAATAAAGTGCTGATGCTTGCCACCACCTTCAGTGTCAGTCTTTTGTGTCCACCATAACCTAGAAATTCAAATGGAGGTTAAGCTTTTTTTTCCATTTTGCCTCTGGGTTTGACAGACCAGGCCAAGTGAGGTAAGAATTATTTGAAGTCATCTCTAACTGGTGACATGAGGAGGCAGTTATCAAGACTGAGGATAATTTAACAGCTTCGGAGAAACACCCAAACTTTTAAGATGAAAGATCTGAGATTTTGGTTATCCTACTGGGTAAGTTTTATTTAGCGTTTATGTATGCTGATGATTTTTCCGAACTCTTCTCTTGTAACTTGCCTCAGTCAGGGGAAGGAACTTATATCAGTACAATTAGTAGGAATCATTGTCGCTCCTACGTATCATTTCAGCTTTTATCCAGGCTCCAACAGAACATGAACATTTTCTGCCAATCTATTTCAAGGAATGGGACGCAGTTAAAGCATTACCTTGGTTTCCTCTTCTAGCTGTCTCTTAAGTTCTTCAATCTGTTGTGTAAAGGATGTTTTTCCCCGGGACAGCTGACTTATCAGTGACTCCTTCTCTTCGAGTTGTCTAATAAACTCACCTGCCACAAGATTTGACAAATAAACAAAAAAAAGCAAGATGATGAAATGACAAAGTCACAGTCAAAAATCATAGTTCCACCTGTCCAATTCTGCTGAGGAAAAGAACTCACAGTGATTGTGGTTGACCTGTTGTGAAGCTTCTTCCAAGGCTGTAACCATTGGATGTTTCACCAGGATAGTTTTTCTTAGATTTTCTATTTTTTTTCCTTTTTTGAGTGGGTTTTGTGACTTGAGTTTTTCTGTTTGGTTGGTTGGGTTTTTCTTGTACTGCCAATAGCTTGATTCATTAATTTTACTTCAGTTTGTGGATCAGACTAGACTGATGCTTACTTTCATGGGCAGCTGTAGCTCATTTTACTTTTTTTCACTATTTTATATTGCTTTTCCACAGACTTCTTTTCAGAGGGCTGCAAAACACCCTGAGAACCTCACAACGACCAGCATACAGGATTAATACATAAGAAAAACTTCATTGGTCAAAGAAAATGTGTTGCTGGGGGGTGAAAACCACAGTCTTACGGGAAACACAGAAATTACAACACACAAGAAATGAAAAATGTCTTTGAAAATACACAGAACAGTGATATCTGATGAGGATGTAGAAATTAAATAATACTGCTCTGGCCAGAAAGGTAGCAAGAAGTTAGAGGATATGTGGTATTTTTGGTCAGATGTGACCAAAAATCTTCTAGTGTGCAATGCCCAAGATCAAGCTGAGGAAGATGGGATTCACACAAGCCCAGCTCCTTTTTCCCTCTACCATTTCTAGGTGCACGTCTCCTTGTTCCGCAAACAACAGCTACCTAGGCAGCCTGGCACATCCTGGGTTCTGAGCTGGCACATCTGTTTTGGCTCATGAGATGGTATCACTGTATGCTGATAAATGTGGGTATGGGTTTGTTTTAAAAGCCAGTCCAAGGCAAGGTTTCCCCACCAAGGTTATAAGAATACTGAAGATAGAAATGTCAAAAGACACAAAGCTACTGCTCCATTCAGCAATCCCAACCCTGCCACCTTCAGAGAAGATGCCTTTGCAGAACACATCTCACTGATGCAGTGCTGAGGTACCCCTGATAAATTCCTGGGAAACAGTCTATCTGGGCTGAACATGCACATACCATTCTCACTCTGGAGTTTTGTCTTCTGAGTAGTGAGGTCGTTCATGAGGCGAGTCATTTCCTCCAGTTTTGTTTTTGTCTCATTCAGATGGTCTTCGTAAGTGCGACAAAGCTTCTCTGCATTGGCCTAATGGGAATCAGGAGAAAAGACAAAGAAAGTTGTAGCCTGCAGGCAAACATTTGGAAGCTGTAGCCTTCAAAAGGTATCCTTTTTTCTGTGTGTTTGTCTTTCAGAGGAATAGCGGATAGCAAAGACACAAATATCACAGCAGTAGAGCAGGGAAGAGCAGCCCCATGTCTGTGATCCCAGGCCATGGGACTCCCCATCAGACCACCTTCCCCGTTTGTTTTCCCTGAATTGTGTTCTGAATGTAAGCACCAGTGTAAAAAGACTCTGCAAGAACTTCAGCAGCAGTCACATGCCTATGAAGTTCAGGCATAGCCGCCTCATAATTGCTAGATGGGAAAATCACCTCCAATGAAAATTGCTCTACTGATTCTGCTTTAATTGCCATTTATCATAAATTGGGTTTGATGACAGCTTTCTAACTCCGAGAATACTGACATTTCTTTTCCTCACTTGCACTGAAAGAAATCTATTTAGAGTACTCTGAAAGCTACTGAGATTATCTACTCAGGAAACAAAATCCACAATTCAGCTGTAGGAAGTGAAAATACACAGTGTGATCATGCAAGCCTTTGCTTTGCACTCTGTGCTAACATGGATCAAAACTGTGAACCAAGGGCAGGTTCTGAAAGGACTCTGCTTAGGGTGAGAGATATCCTGCCTTGGATGGCATCACTCCAGTTGTCACCAGCCTGGAGGAGCCTAATTCACGTGACACGTTTTTGTGCCCTGAGATACACGGATAAACAATATGCCTGGGACTGAGGATGCTCTGTGTGTTTCAGACAGGCCATCTTAATTGCTGTCCCATCTCCAGGGGACAAGTGTTGTACCACCAGCTGGGTAAGGGAGACATGGTGCAAGACACCACCTTCTAAAACACTTCAGCCAGGAAACCTTCAGAGCAGCCTTAGCCACGTATGACTTTTGGGGGCTTTGGGAAGCCTCAGGACCCTTACTTTTCCCTTGACCATCTGCTCCATGTTGGATGACAGATCATCCACTTCCATCTTCAGCTCGCTTTTCTCCTTCTCCAGTTTCTGCTTGACCCTCTGCAAGTTGTCCAGCTGCTCCCCCATCTCGGCCACACTGTCTGCGTGCTTCTTCCTCAGTGTGGCGGCTGTGGCCTCGTAGTGCAGCGTGGCCTCCTCCAGGTCACGCCGCAGCTTCAGGAACTCCGCCTCGCGCTTCTTGTTCATCTCCAGCTGGGCAGCTGTGGCTCCCCCAGCCTCCTCAAGTCGCTCACTCAATTCCTCCAGCTCTCGGGCCAAATCTGATCTCTGCTTTTCCACCTTGGCTCGAGCAGCTCTTTCTGCTTCCAACTCCTCTTCTAGTTCTTCTATCCGAGCCTGCCAGAGAGACATGAACATTTTTGGGTCACTTTTACGATGATTCCCATCAGAGGACCATAAGGCACCTTACAAACTGTTAAACCCTCTGCCAGCCCACATTTTACCTCACTGGCAGAAGCTCAGCAGTTAAAGGACTTGCCCATTTGTGCCAGTAAATCAGATCCTGAGCTAAGGTAATGATGATGAGTCACATCTTGCTTGCAGTAGATTGCTCTGCAAGTTCTAGTTCAAGACATATAGGTCCAGTGCATTGACCTTATGTTCATGTACTTGACATTCAGCTGAAGTACATGTGAGGAGTTACATGCTCGTAGGAGTAACAGCAATAAATTCTCATTTTAAGAGCTCAGTGACTGAAGTAATTTCTCTCTAGGAGTGTTAATACAGGATTGTAATACAGCAGTGTGTAGAACTGCATGGATAACGAATATTTATTGGGAGCAGTCTTTTTTATTAAAAGATTATTTTCACCCATCTGCACTTTACATCCAAGTTATACAAATATTCATTATTAACAAAAAGAAGTGGAGCTGTTATTTTTGGGTCCAGACATTTTGTTTGGACTGTGCTGAATTTCCTTGGCCTTTTAATTTCTGTTGAAAATTTCCTGCGTGTTTTAACCTTTTCTTTACATTTCAAATCCATGCTTATCACTGCTGAACTCCTCTCCAGCAAGTACCCTCACCTCCATGGTTTGGAACAATATTATTTGCTTAAAACAAAACACCAGAACCTTTCTGCCTTGCCTCAAACCACTACCATTCTGTGGTCATATGTCTTGTTACTGGGAGGAAACAACTATAGAGCGAGCATCCTGAGGGAAAAAGGAATCTGTCTGGGAAGCTATGGAGATGAACCACTTTGTGTCTCAAAGAGGAGCTGCAGCTAGCCATAAAAAGTTTCTGCAAGGTCTCTCCGTGAGGCACAAAGAGAAACTCATCCTAAGATATATGATAAAAAAGCAAGCTGACCTGAAGCTCCTTGATCTTCTTCTGCAGCTGCATCACTATAGCTTGTTCATCTTCTATCTTGGAATTCAGCTGGCTCATTTCAAATTCTTTCCTGGCACAGAAAGGAAAATCCTACTGTGACAATTTGCCTTGAAGCTTCAAGTTAGGATTTTGCCATTTTTAAAGAGTTGTTCAATAAAACTTCTAACGTATCTAAAAATGAAAACAATTCTCATGTATTGCAATTTGCATGAAAACACATTTTCCTCTGAGCAGCAGTTTCCAAGTCAAGCCTGTGCATGCATTTGTGCAATTATTTTTCTGGTTCTTTGTGTCATACAAAAATAACGCTGTTTTCAGACTCAATGGAAAAACATTTAAGAGAGTCAGGTCTCCTAACAATATCAGCACAGCTAGTTAGAACATATTTAACAGATTCAGGTCTCCCAACGATATTACCACAGCTAGTTAGGATGAACAGCTTTAGAGAGTTCCTTCAGCTTTCCCCTCTAAGCAATGAAAAACATTAGTAAGTTTCTGGGTTGCTTTCTTTTTAATGTAGGAAAGTGCAATGAATTCTAATGTTTCAGGTATCGTTCACACAAGAGTAATTTTTCCTCCCTCCTTGGCTAAACATTTTCATAATGGAATTTTCTTTCAGCCACCGTCAGAGCAGGGTGACACACCTGAAGGCTCTTAAATGTAACTGTGCTGCTTTATTTGGTATAACAGAATCAACTTCTTACTTTTTCAACTTTTCTTCCATCTGCAGTTTATCATTCTCCAAGTCCATGACACTCTCTTGGGTCAGCTTCAAATCCCCTTCCAGTTTGCGTTTTGCCCTTTCTAGATCCATCCTCACTTTCTTCTCTTGTTCAAGTGATCCCTCGAGCTTTAGGAGCAAAGTCACATAATAAATATATTGTACACAGATGGTTTACAACAGTCAGATGTAGGTTGTGCCCAGTTCTGTGCTGGGTTCTAGTGAGCTGTGAAGCAGAAGCCCTTAAGGACAAGCATTCTAGTTTACATTTTTTGTTTTCTAGGAACCAGTGGGCATATGGGCTAAAGAAATAGAACAAAAGGGTTAGTCCATGCTTTACATTTGTGCAAGCATTACAGTTCTCTTGGCGGCAAAGTTCTGTTTGTTCATGCCAGTTACACTGCAAGTGCAAGTTGGGAGGATTTTCCCTTGTTATTGCAATCCTTTGAAAGGCTGAACACAGATCAATTTTTGTGGCGTTCCTGTAATTATACCTGTTACAGACAGTACAAGGACTACATTTCTAAAAGGACAGGGACACATTTCAAAGCTTTGCAACCTTTCAGTCTCATGAAAGGCGCACTGTAATTGATGGTAAAACGAGCCTTGTGAAACATAAAGGCAGAGCCAGCTTACATCATCCACTTGCTGTTCCAGTTTCACTTTAGCTTTGCTCAGTGTGTTGACCTTGTCCTCTTCTGCTTGCAGGTCATCTAGAACTTGCTGATGAGATTCCTGCAAGGCCTTTTTCTCCTTGGTAAGTTTGCTGATATTCTCATCAAGTGTTGCCATTTCTTCTGTCAGATTTTTGACCTGTGTGAGAAAGGAAGATGTATTTTTAAGACTTTGAAGGAAGGGATTATCATAACAAAGCTCAAATGACTGTCTGGTCTGAAAAACAAGAGAAAGAAAGGGATCTCTCCCCTCCCTCACGAGCACCTCGTGGCTTTTTGAGTGAAATTGGCATCAAGGGAGTTAATGTCTGCCAGTTTTTGGTGTGGGTATAGTATATTATTTCAAACATGCTAAATTATTTTCAGTCACTCCCATTGTGATGGACTCCAGCCTCTGGTTCTCTCTGGGAGAAGTAGGAGACGAGCTTTTTACATTGACAGGCTTTAAGGAGGAGAGCTGGAGGAATTTATGGTTACAGCAGAAAATTGTTTACTTAAAAATGCCCCAAATAGGTATAATTCTTCAGCTGAAGTGCAGTAGGACTCACTTCATAAAAAGGGAAATTTAGGCTCAGAGTTAACAGTTTTACCTCATAATGTCAAATTACTGTATCTACTGACCCTTCAGTGTGGCCTGTGTAACAAACAGTGCAGAACCATCAGAAGACCTGTAGCACTTGTCGTAAAGGTAATCCATGCCCAGCCTCTTTTGAATACATGGTGAAGTTCTGAATGTACCTTGTTTTCAGTAGCATGCTTCTCTTTCTCTACTTTTGCAAGTGTTATTTCAAGATCATCAATATCCTTCTTGAGCTCAGAGCACTCATCTTCCAATTTTCTCTTCTTGGAAGTCAGCTCAGAATTCATCTCTTCCTCGTCCTCAACCCTCTCCGTCAGTTCTTTGACTTTGGCTTCCAGCTGAATCTTGGATTTAATCAACAAGTCGCATCGTTCCTCAGCATCTGCCAGAGTGTCTTGCTCCTGGTGTGGCACAAGGAAGAGGACAGCAATGACTGCCTGGCCTTTTTTCTCCCTCACTTGTCCCCAGTCCTGTAAGTGGTCAGGGAGCCTGATCCAACGCTACACAGCAGCCTAAGGAAAATTTCCTTCTCTTGATTTCAGAAGACAAGTAATTAACAGAGCAGGATGGGACAGTGGTGAGCATGACTAGTCACATATGAGACTACTAGCTTGTGTTACTGCCATGGACATTGCCTTGAACAGAACCTGTTAAGATTTGCGTTGTTAGCCCACCTGGTTATATGCTAAAATACTAGAACTTCTATCCACTCTGAATTTTGGCAAGACTCTGACAAGATCAACAGCTTATTTTTATTAAATTCCACTAACACTGTGGTCTGTAAACCTTTGAGTTTCAAAGAACATCTAATAAGTATATAAATCTATGTGTCTACTCACAGCTTGAAGCTGGAGAAGCAAATCATTTTTTTCCTGAACTAAAGAGACTTGCTTTTCCTCAAGTTCCTTTCTCCGGGCTTCAGATTTTTCCAGAGCCTCCTTCAGTTTCAGGAATTCTTCCTTCATATTGGCCATCTCCTTTTCAGTTTCTGCAGTTTTCAGGAGAGGCTTGATCTTAAAGAAAAGCTTCATCCAAGGCCAGTTCTTGACAGCCATAAAAGCACGGATGTTCCACTGAATTACAAGAAGAGCATCCCTGGTTTAAGAGAAAACAAACAAAATTCCCTAAACCTTAACCTGAATTGAAAAAGTGAGGGTTTCGTTTTTATTCTCAGTCAGTTTCATAGGTATTTTCTGAGCAATATTAGGAACCTGTACTAATTTCCGAGAGATACAAGAAACTTCCCCCAGATCTTTTTATTTTTGGAGACGCAAAAAATTTCCAAATCTCATTTTTACCAGAGCTGCAGGCAACTAATATACAGTTGCTATTATTTTTATCACACATCCACTTAAAGCTTTTAATTTAGGGTTATCTATAGCCTTAGGGACTGTAATTAATGGCTCTATTCAACTTATAATTAAATGGTAATTACTGTTATCTTCTAAGATTTAAGGGGGTGCCTTCATACCTGCGCTCCACTATCTTCTGAAACTCAATCCGCATCAATCTGCCACGTGCTCTTGCCTGGATCATCGTTAGGATTTTTGCGAGTCTCTCATCCCTCATTTCTTCTAGATGGCCCAAGAGACCAGCCTTGAAGAACACCTGGTACATGCACAGATGTCAGTTCACCACAATGAAGGATTTATATCAGAGCTACAATGACCTTGCTGAAATAGTTCAGAACGGTATTCTTACTGACACATTATAAACTAGAAGAGTATAGAGGGCCAAATACTACTTGTGTCAGGGACTTCACTGTACAGTTCCAGAGTTGTTTTAAAACTGGGTTTTATCTCCCCAGTTTTGAATAGGCCGAACTATTTTACTGCCACAGTACTTTTCAGCTGTGGCAGGGTTCCAAGTAGGTCAGCTGAACCACAACTCCTGACTCCCAGAAATCCCTGCTAATGAGATCATGTGAGAATTTCACATGGCCTCATTTCAAAAGCCGCAGCTGATCTTGTGGTCCATCTATGTTTGAATGTGCCTATATTGTACTAAATAAGCTATTCTTTTACTGGGGGGCATGGCGCATCAGCTGCTGCTGTGTCTGCTTGTAGAGTTGCTCTAATAAAAGCTTTGCCGGAACTTGAGCCGAAGAGTCAAATTTCCTCTAGCACAACTTAAAACCTACTATCACTTTGCTGCTGTTTTACTGGTTCCTTGTGGTATTAAATCTCCATTAAACACCACCACCAGAAATTGCAGTGTCCTATTCTGCAAATAAATACCAGATCTATCACTTTTCTCCTTTACATAAGCAATGATGGTCTCTTCTGATTACCTTGGTGTGTCCAAAACGATATTGGGTATGGTCAACTTCTAAAGATGCCATCAGTTTTTCAGCAGCTTTTCTGCTATCCACAAACTTATCCTCTGGGATTGCTCCTGGATTCAGGATGCGGTACCTGTTAGTAACAGATGAGCAGTGTGTAAAATTGGCCTAGATTCTGCTTTGGTTTTTTTCCCTCTTCCTCCAGAACTTAAAAAAACCCAAAACCCAAAGCAAAACACCCAGGGTAATCTCCTGCTTTGTATCTACACAGACACAAGAAAGAGCAGAATTCTGCCTTCCATGTCAGCCACACTGAAAGGAAGATAAACCTGAATGGAACAGGAGACATCATAGCTCTGCATTACCTTTGTTTGAAGTCAGCATAAAGCACCCTGTTTGGGAAACCCTTCCGGCAAATGCGGATGCCTTCCAGGACACCATTACAGCGGAGCTGATGCAAGACAAGGAATGCATCCATTTCGCCTGCAGGGGGAAAACAAGGCTAAATTAAATGGAGTTTCTCCACAGGGCTTCATCTTCATTTCCCCAAGGAAATGGAAGATGTGAGGTGTCATCTCCTGAAAGAGCAACATGATTGGATAAGGTAAAAAGCACAGACAGTGTTTAAGTACAATCTGGTGACTCAGAAGTAAATAATAGAATAACAGAGTTAAATATTCTAAGATTGTAAGACTATTGTCTTTTTCATACCTGGAGTTTTTGATTCATTGGGGATAATGCATCGTACGAAGTGAGGGGCTGTAGATCTTAGGTTAGTCATCAGCTTATTTAAATTTTCCTGGAACAGACACATTAAAAACATAATTTGTTTTAGAGGTTTAGTGGAATTCCAATCACTATTTCTTCGGTTTGTTGGTTGTTAAATTTAAGAAGCTCATCTTTCTAAAAATTCTCCAACAAAATTATAAGCTTACCAAAATTATTAGAGAGAAATGTGTTCAAATAAACCGAAGTACAATTTAACATTATTATAGGATGCCATATCAGTTTTAGCAAAGAAGATACGTGTTTTACTTACAACCCCGGAAATTCAGAACCCAAGATGAACAGCAGGCAAGATTCAGTATCATCTTGTGGAGCATTTCTGTAAAGCCATCTGCATCTTTGCCTAGTCACTTCCCCACTCAGTAGGGAGAGCTCACCTTTCCCACCTGTTCCTCATAAAGGCTGGGTTTTTGTCTCCTGGCCAAATATTTTCCTTTTTTTGGTCTTAATCAGACATATCCCAGACAGAGAGCAAGCTAGATCAGAAGAAGCCAACCATTCAGGGATCACCAAGCTCTTGGGAAAGTGTTTTGTCTAGTAAGTAGAAAATGGAGACCATGGGAGGTGGAATGGAATGTCATCAGCACAACTGTGCAAACTGCAAATTTCTCATACGCCAGTCAGGACAGCAAACAACCTGAGCTGGGTACTAATGATGCCTGAGGTGGCCACCTAAAACACAGCGACTAGACAAAATAAGAGAATAAAGGTAGGTATTTATTTGAAGGGCTTTCAAAGGTACACCCTGGGCAGTCAAAAGGCTACACCCAAGATGGACCCCGGGTCATGGGTTCTTCACACTTTTATAAGTTTGGTCCATTTGCATATCAGGGTTAATTCTCCAATTATAACTTCAGTTAATGATGTAATTTCCCAAAGTTTACTCCACCTTCTTAAGATTTTAGTTTACACATTTTGGGCCTAGGACAATCTAGGTGTCCTTGGAGAGCAAATTTAGAGAGGCTTGTTATGTCTAACTAGCATGAGAACAGCAGCTAACAGGCCACAAGAAACTTCAGAGTTACACACTAGGCAGTATACAGGATTTGAAAAATACAAAAATTAAAACCTAAGGCATCACTAACAGCTGCTTTTGTGCTGGAAAGTGGACTTCTATCTGTGGCTTATTAATTATTGTCTGAGTGCTCCTTCAGCCACCTTTATACCTCTTCACCTGGTAAGATGCAGGTCTCCATTTCCTGTGATTTCTCTTCGTGGGGAGTATCTCCAAACAAGATAAAGTGACATGACTAGTGGGTAACTACATCCTTCCCAACCTGAGGTTTACCTACATTACAGCTTCCTCAATGTTACCCATAGAAATGGTAGTAATCGTAAAAAAATGGTAAATACTCCCATTTTTTCTCAGGCACAATCCTGGTGACAGCTTCCACCAGGAGCACATGCCAGTCCTAGTAGAAGGGAATAACTAAGGAAAAAAGAGGCTTTATGCCACTTCATTCAACAACTTTTGTTTTCCATGACTGCTCTAACCCTAGGATCCAATTACAAGCAGAAATCAGATAGGGACTAGCAAATTACTTGTAATCAGTTCCTGTTCCAAAGACAAGCATGAAGCTGTAAGCCACAAAATAAGTGATAAAGCAATTGTTGGCACCATTTTGTGATACTTTCTCAAACACGGTAAAAAGAACAATCTCCTGACTGCTCCAGGATGATGAAATGGAGCAGCCCCTGACATGAAGATTTAATAGCAGTGTATTTCCTTAGCCAAGGTCAATAACCCTGTCCACGAGTTGAATTTCAGTGCTGGATTTCAATTTTTCCTTGTCCATTACAATCCTTAGCATTCTTCTTTAACGCATTGTCTTAACTCAAACCGCCAGGTGTGGAGAGGTAACAAACCTTGTGCAACGAGGACACTGTTTGGAAAGAAGCACCTTTCTTGCGCTTCTTTTCTCCACCCTGGTCACCTAAGGGGGAAAAAAGAAGCGTAAACCAATCTGTATCTCAGTGAGGGGTGCAGGCAGAGTGTGGAAAACAGACCATTTTAATAGTGCCGCTCTCGTTGACTAAAAGACTCTGATTGCTCAAATTTTATACAAGACATTCTGAACATCATGTGTGATACATCACACATTTGCAGCTCTCTGTCCATAGTTAGGAATTTTGTCAAAGACCACTGTAAGCTTCTGGATTGCATTTGCATTTCAGATCTATACTGCATCACTTGTTATGCAGAAGAGCCCATAAATATGAATAAGGCAGAAAAAAACTTTTAACAAAAGTAATTTGTAGTTTGTTAAAAGCCCTATAGGGTGACATGACGTAGAAAAAGAAAAACTGAAAGAAAAATAATGCTTACAGGAAACTTATACTGCACATTGTACTGTATAGAAACTGATTCTCTGCTATGCAGACTCTGTACTTGTGCAATAAGATTTGTCTAGAATAGAGGGAAATAAATATTTGTAATTTTAGATATAGTAACTTTGCACCCCCTGAATCTTGCTTAAAGCTTTGGAGTCAAAATCACTCAGATCCTCCCAAGGAATGCTAGTTTCTGACAAGACCTTTACAAAGTTTCACGAGTTCCAGACGTGACCCGAAAATGTACAGCAATTGCTGCAGCTTTCTAAGCAGTGGGCCATTAGATCATTCCCAGGAGGTCTGTCGTTCTGTCACCTGTCAACAACAGTCAACATAAGAGGAGAAGTGAAGAGTGCAATGTGCTTGATGCGGTTATCCATAGCCTTTCCCCCTTCAGCAGGTGACACTGCCGAGACTGGAAAAGGCGAATCTGAACAGGCTGTTCCTTTCTCCTGACACCAAAGAAAAGCAAGGTAGTGTTCTGACAGACAGGAATATCCACAGGCAAATAGGCAGTTAGTAACTTGCAAGGATTTGCTAGCGGCAGGATGTTTGTTATTTACATTCAGCTCCATCTCATTCCCATTATGAACTCTTCAGCATCCTTGCTTCCTAGGAAAGTGTCGTGTGATGCATGACAAGAGCATCTCCTGAAATGAGGTTGCTAATAAACATGCTGTAAGTGATTGCAACTTCAGGACATAAGAGCTACATCTTTGTAATGAATACCGGTTATTTACTTGAGATCAATTTTCTGGATGTTTGCTACTTGTCTTCTCACAAATAAAAGAGTTCTCCGTAAAGGACAGAGATTAAATATGTCCTCAGATATACATTATTACATTCTACATTAGTACAACGTACGTTGTCAAATGAAAAACCAGCCACAAGGAAAAAGGAAGATATATTGGCAAAGCCTTCAACGGTGCCCAATGTGGAATGGTGTTCCAGTACCTTCAGTGTGTACTTGCCACTAATCCAATAAAATATTCCAAAACTGTCTCTTAAACTTGATATTTTTTTTTATTTCAGGGGGGCTAGCAAGGGGGCTAGCAAGGACTACTACAACATGAAGAACAAGAGCTGTTCTTTCTCTGTAGCATTTATGTACCCAATCTTTTGTGCAACACTTGGCTGCGTATCCGAACGCTTGCAAGCCTAAACTCCCACTGAATCGTTTACAACACAGCTTTCCTTGCCGCAGTTGCTCAGAGGTAATATACATTCAAACTAGCTGAGTTAATGGTCTCCTTCCTATAACTGGCAAACTCCTACAGATGCTGTGCACATCTAAATAATTAGTCACTGCCTCATCTAGCACTGAGGCAATTGTAGTTGAGAGAATTGCTTAGTTTCTGAAATTCATTCCCCAAGCACACATCCCAAAACCCAAAGAAAGCCCATGTGAGCTGGTTCTGCTTACCGCTGTCAGCGCCAATGTAGCTTTCAAACAAGCTTGCCAGGAGTTTGTTGGATGATTTCTGGAAAATGCCTACTACGGTTTCATTAAGTGGGTCCTTGTTCTTCTCAAGCCACCCAATGATGTTGTAGGGAACCTACAGCAAGGCATTGAAAACAAAGCAGAGGTTGCAAATGTTCCCCTTCATAGCAGCCAGGAGTTCTTTGTGGTTCGGCTTGAAGGCAAAGACTTTTTGTGAAGAGCTGTGCTCAGAGCAATACCAGCTGCCCTGGTTTTCATCACATCCCCTCCAGTTCTCTGCTTCCTAATTCCCAAACCTCTCTTCCTAATAATTAGCATGTGAATCCCACACACCCCTTCCAAACTATCTGGTCCCTACATCTTCTCATGGACTCTGTGTGGTTATCTGTGGAGATACCACATGGCACTGGTGTCCCAGGAACCCTATTAAAAAGTGCTGAAGTATAAATCACACAAGTAATAGTTTAACTTCAAAATGGCATTCTACACTGGAATAATTAGGGTTTTCTAACAGAATCTTAATGATTACAAACTAACTCCAGGACTTCGCCACAGCTCTGTTTAGTGGGAAAATATGTTCCATTATCAGTACCATAAGGGAATAGAAATTCTAATTTTCTTTGCTGCATACATTAACAACTACAGATAAGTACCAAGATCAGCATTATTTCTTTTAATAAATACAAAATTAGCTTAATGTTCAATTATAATTTGAAATTAACAGCATCAGGTAAATTCCTGCTCTGCTATGCTGGGGCTTCTTATCAATCACAGTTTGATTAAAAAATTCCTGTGACCCTCTCAAATTCTTTCTGCCTATCTGGTCTGAAAGCAGAACTTCAAAACTGGACGAATTTTGGCTCAGGTATCACAGTACTGGATTATGTTCTCGTTCACCTCATCACTACTGAACCTGTAAACTCAACCACCCCGTCAGAGCTAACCACACTTCCTTTTGCTAATTTGACATACTGGTCCTAAAATGAATAAAAAGTAATGTCTTTCTTTTTTTTTAGCCATCCTTTGAGTTACTCAGAAATTAGATCATTTTTCCAGGAAATTGAGGTGAAAAGTAGTTTAATTATGCTGCCGCTGTTTCATTACTAGTCTTCATCTGGTTCTAGGAAAAGTGATAAAGGCAAAGCAAGGCATATTTCCAGCAAAAGTATTATTAGCCCTTCTCAGTTTATTTCATTGTATTTGTGTATCTAAGGAGCAGATGTCCTGGAGTCTGGTGGCATCTTACGCTGCTGCAACACTTGTGCAGAGAGACTAGATATTTGCTTTTACTCCTCACTGTTCCTTTCTTCCTCTCTTCGTCCTTCCCACCCTCCCTTCTTGCGTGCTACAGCCAAACCCCACTTGGAAGACGTCTGATACAAAGTCTACTAGCCAGCAGAGGAACTTACTGCACCAGCATAATGAAGGAGTTCAAAGTGAGCTTCATATTTCCTTTTCTTATCAGGCCTGGGCTTCTGTAAGTTGGGTGACTTGCCAAGATGGTTGTCGTAGAGTTTGGATTTGAATGTCATATCTGTAGCTTTTGGGAACATGCATTCCTCTTCAAGGATAGACAGGATTCCCAGTGGCTGTGGATTTAAGAGCATCTTTGTTGGCAAAAGTTTAGGCTACCTGCTTTCAGTGGCTATGCAGCCTGTAAGTTTTATCTGATGGAATTTGAAGCCTGCAAAATTTCTTCTCAACTGGAGAAGGCAGTCTTTGACTATTCTGTTAAATAGTAACCACCCCTTTGATTATTCAGAATGTCACCTTTGACTATTCAGTATGTCACTTCTGCCTTAGGAGGCTTTATGATGGCTTCCAGAAAGAGTTTGATTTATCTTTCAGGGCAGCTGGACCAACTAGCATTTTATCATTCATGTCTCAGGAAGAGATGAACGAACCTCGTAGCACTGGGCAGATTGGTTTTGATGGATTAGGATCATGCACAAATATCCTGCCCTTGGATAAGAAAGTGATCAAATAGAAGACAACTTAATAATCAGCCTTTCTACTTCTGCCATTCCAAATTTCCTGCTAATGCAAGATGCAAAATTTCATGTTTCCTCACAGATCAGCAGGGATAGATGCTGTGCCATAAAACACGGCAGAAAGAGAAATACAAAGAGAGGTTATACAGCAGGGGACAGCTGTCCCCACCAGGACCACATTTTATTCACAAAGAAGGGAAAAGGAAGAGCATATCTCATGCCGGGGAGGTGGTGAGAGGTTTCTTTCCTTTTCAGAGTAGAAAGAGCACAAAGGATTTTGCACATCAGCATGTAATGTGAGAAAGAGGAGCCTCACAGGAGATGTGCAAAGCACAAGACCGAAACATTGCATTTGCCCTGAAAAGCTGACGAGTTTGATGTTAAGCATATGTGGCACAGGCTAAATGGAGGAACAGCAGGGACAGAGAAAGATGAAATGCAAACCAGGAAAGATGATCCAGCCGTACAAATTACCAGTTACATTACCAATTACAGCTTGTTGGCTGCTGTTGGCTCTGCAAGGCAGAATTACAAAGGTAAAGCTGAGTAGCCACAAGCACGGATTTTCCTTTGATTCTGTATTGCAGGTAGAAAGGCAAGAAACTTGTCATGCTGTTTATCCTGCTCTGTTCACTGAGCCAAGAGGACACAGCCAGGGGAGCATCATGAATAAAACCGATTCAGTACGTACTCCTCAGCACGTTCATACCTTCTCGATTAGATCGATGCAGGCCTGCAGGTCCATGCCGAAGTCGATGAATACCCACTCAATGCCTTCCTTCTTATACTCTTCTTGCTCCAGGACAAACATGTGATGATTGAAAAACTGTTGCAGTTTCTCATTAGTGTAATTGATGCACAGCTGCTCAAAGCTGTTAAACTGCAGAAAGAGATAAAAAAGAAGCATTTGCATCGCAGTTAACTTGGTAGAACAGCAAGAAGGAAACTGTTTACAGCCCAAAGCATATGAGATGTTGTTCCCAGAACTATTGGCATGTCCAGCCAGGTGGTTTTTATATCTGTTCATGGAGAAAAACCCGTGTAAAATCATATACACTATTTTCCTTATGGCTCTCTCAGCACTTTGCCTTCTGTTCATTTAGGAAGAGAAACACCCAACCAAGAGCTATCTCTTGGCATCTTTTATGTCCTTCCACCCAGTCCTCACACATTAATACTCACATCAAAGATTTCAAACCCAGCAATATCCAGGACTCCAATGAAGAACTGTCTTGGCAGCTTAGTGTCCAAGGTCTTGTTGATACGGACCACCAGCCATTTGAACATTCGATCATACACTGCCTTAGATAAGGCCCCGACAGCATACAGAACCTAAAATACATGTTTCAGTATATCACTGTGTGAAGCAAAATTCACTGTGGAACACAAGGATTTCGGTGCAGTAGCCTGTGTCAATGTCTGTTCACAGTTTAAATGAAATTTCACAGTGGTTTGTACAATCACAAGGCATAGTTAATACAACACACAGCTTCTCCTCTTATCTCTGCTGAATTTTCTCCAAATCACTACTAAATCTATGGATGTCTACTGACATGTACGTAAAGTGCTCGCGAAGTACATCTTGGGAAACTGCTGGACAGCAAGTTCCAAATGATTTAATCCATTATATTTCTGGGTAAGTAAGGTATCAGAAAGCTCACAGGCCAGATGCCAGCTATGATGTCCAGAGCTACTGCCAGATTAGGGTGGAGGTCTATGCTCAAACTGTTAATTGATATTTGCTTTTAATTTTTGAGGGATGCTACAGCATGAGCAGGCAATAGTAAAAGTCTGTCTAAAGTCTCTTCTTTAGCCTGTGCACATCCACACCACTAGGATAGACCTCTCTGTAGCAGTTTTCTAGTTTCTCAGCCTGTACCACAGGCTGTCTTCAAACAGCAACTTTTATTGTAACCAAAATGCAGCAGCATCTTCTACGATATTGCTACAGCTGTAGCATAGCAACCCAAGGACTTTTTTTCCCCTAAATTAAGAGATAACTTTAAGTGTATACTGCCTTCAGATGATTGAGGTCACACAGAGATTAAAATTATGAATAATGAATAATGAATAAGTGATGAGTGAATAAATAATCCATGGCTCAACTCTTCTAGGTAACTATTCTCATCTATAATTAGCTATCAATCCCCATGTGGTTTTACTGCACCTGGTTTCCTGAAGTGGCTGCTACTAACACATCAGAAAAACAATTCTATCAAAAGCACTGCTGGGCAATATTCCTTTGTCAGCCTGTTCACCAGAGTTTCCTTCAATTTCACTGTGTATTCCCACAAGTTTGGGGATATAAAACGAGAACAGCTACTAAAGGTTCACGTTAATATTTCCAGCAGCTGTCTGTCTCTCTGAGGTATTACAGGCAAATTCTCAAGGCTTGCAGGACAGGTATTCAAATATCCTGAAAGCATCTCCTCACCTGTTCAACACTTTGGCCTTTGGTCACATACTCATTGCCAACTTTCACTCTAGGGTGCAACAAACCCTTAATCAAATCAGAGGAGTTGATTCCCATCAGGTAGGCAGCTTTGTCAGCACCTGGTCAAGAGAAACAAGGTTTCAACTGGCTTTAAACTTCTACATGGAAACATGCCCAGCTTAAAAAAAAAATATTAAGCACGTCCACTTCCAAAGACAAATCAGATAAAAACCTTGGTCTCTTAATGGTTTGTGTTAGGTGTGCCTGTACTCTCCCTTATGGTAGGTCATCTAACTGCTTTATACCCCAGCTGCTGCAAGAATCTTACTTAAGACACTCTTCAGGTTTAGGGGAAAAAATCATATCTCCGCACTGGTTATAGACAGTTTCAAGTGCAAGAGAAAGTAAAGAAGCAGGACCTGAAATCATGAAAGAGAAAGTTAAGGCAGCAACATTTCACAACCATTCTGTGCAAATGGTCTCAAAAACGGAATTTGATCCTGTTAGTCTGACTGTATCTGTTCATCTCCTGCTGAGTAAGGTCATCCACCACTGAACGAGCCCGTTACAGCACTCTTGGCTGATCAGGAGCTACAGCGTGCAAGAACAAAGAAAACAGGCTGCTGCTTCCTCAGCACAGTGCCTGGTACATGCCAGACTTTTGAATCTGAGGGGTAATTTTAGGTGTTATTCTTACTTTCAGTGCCGTCAGCCTCTGCCTGCTCTTCTCTGGGTCTTTGCTTGAATTTCATATTCCCAAAGTGCATGATGGCTCCTGTGAGCTTGTAGGAACCAGCCTTCTCATCGGGCACAAATCCCAAGATGTCCATGGCTTGCTGTGGAAAGGAAACACAGACATTTTGTCACTTCCCTGCACAAAAGCAGTGGTGTTTTGCAGCCCCACAATCTACCTTTGCATGGCAGATATTACTATCCTGCCAAGGGGTGTTATCACCCAAAGCAGCCACTGGAACACTCTGAAGACCCAGCAGTGGCAGGGGAACCAGGACAGAGCTCTCTTCATCTAGCATTTTATATATAAAAGTTATAGAAGATGGGCATTACATGGACCAGATTCAAAAACGTAACTATTTACCAGGCCTTGTGCTTCACAGTCTGAGTGCAGTTAACACCCATTCCTGCTTTTGCTTTAGTGCAGTAGTTTCAGTGACAGAAGTTAGACTCCTCCCAGTGGTCTTCCTCCCCTGATCTAGGAAACCCAGAGTCAAATCCATACAGACTTACATCTGTTGCCAACAATTCTTCTCCATCATCCAAGTTGTCCACTGTAACTACTCCTTGTGAGCAGAAGTGGTAGTCATATGGGTTGGTAGAGATCAGGAGCATATCTGTAAAAGAACTGCCAAGGTCAAAACTGCCATCCATTCAGGTTATCCTCAAAAATGGAGATGGAAAAATCAGCTGAAACCTGCATTTGTCTCTGCACTACTGAGTTGTTTTGCTGTTTTTATTTTGATAAGTGCAGGGCAGAAACCAATTCTCTTAGTTAGTCTGAAGATGTAGAGAAAGTGTGAATAAAAAGGATATGGAAATACTCCATATTGATATCTATTGTGCATACCCATCTATTAAGCATGTATTGCAGTATATTGAGCTCATAATTTCCTGTACAGTCCTACTTTCTGCCTTGCATGCCTTTAGGGATAAAAATCCCATCCAAATAGAGAGGAGAAAAAGATTTTAGTATGATCCAAGACAGGGAGTATGGGCATGGCTCCCCTTTTTTATAACAGATGCACAGAACAGTGACTTCCAGCACCCTTTGCAGAAGACACTTGGCTTTTGATAAACAAAAGTCAGAATATGGCTCGCTCCATCTCTCGTCTTTCCTTCATATAAAACCCAAAAATGCAGAGTTACTTTCTACAAAGCTAGCTGGCTCCAAAAGTACAGGCAGAGTCCTGCTTCCTTAAATCAATTGAAAGTTTCACCCACATTCACCAGACTGAGATTTGGTCTAGATTTCAATCTTTTATATGCAGACACACATCCCTACATGTGTAAATATGTATGTAAATATATCGATATATGTTTATATGAAATCTTATTCCCTGTAAGCCTGTCTTACTCTGCTATGTAGTCACTGTGATACGTATTACTTTATCTATAGTTATGCTCATCTATATTTATTGATATTTATACTTATTCATATTTAGATATGGATGTGTTTATATACAAGCACATACATTTTGTGTCTATAAAACACAAGTCCCTGCTGGTTTCAGCCTCTTCAAGAGCCTGCGGACATGCTCCTGCTGGCCAGAAAGGTGTGTGCTGTTGTGGAATATACAGAGGGTTTATGAGAAATAGAGCATTTTCCCAGCACAGGGATTCTCACAGGAATCTCAGTGCAAAGCTTCCCTGAAATCTTTCCCGTAATTGTCATTAATTAGGCCACGTAAAGCTTAGAGTGTTAGGGACTTGACCATGCACTGTCAGGGTAATACGACTTCAAAAGAGATTATGATTGCTATGGTTTAGTGGGAGTTTAGAAGAGCAATAAAGTGACTCTCCAACGTATTTTGCAAAATGTGTTCCTTCAGAGCACAAATTGAAGTCAGCAAACCACGTCGCTTAAATAACTAGTGAAGGTTTTATTCAAAGCATTAGGAGATGGAAGCAGAGATCTTGGCCCCTCTCTGCCCTTCTGCAGCGGGTCTGTGGGACCACACTGAGCCAGGGGAAACTTGAAAGGGGTAATCACCACATAATCAGCAGCAGGCAGCTTTGAATATTCTCCCCTGCTACACAACATCCTGGGATGCTAGTTTTGTCACTTGGGGCAGAAAGAGGAAACTAGCTTTTCTTCATGGACCTATAAGCAAATCTTGTCATATGTGAAAATCTGGATAATTAAAGTTTTATCACCACAAATGCTTTTGGAGGCATAGCATTTTCCAGATGTTTTGAGACCTTGGATTACACAAATTCAGTGTGACACTTTTTGCCTTTATCGTGCTATGTTTTAAAAGTCCTGCCTGAGTCTTACTCCCATTAGATTAATCTGTAATATGAGAAAAATGGTCTCTGCTGCTGCCACTGGAACAACATCTCTAAAAGATTGTATTTGACAGTGGAAGTTCAGTTTCATCAAGTGGAAGCATAAGGGCTTTTCTCCACATGGGTTTGCCCCCTAACCCCTTCTTATCCACCGTCTATTCAGTTTTGGGTTCTTAAAACCTATGGATCCACACAATGCTTACCTAGTAACTCTGGTTTCTTTCCTGAGAGGATTTGGTAGAAGATGTGATAGTCTCTTTCACCAGGTTGCTGGAAAATCACTCGGGATTTCTCCAATAAATCTAGTCGCACAAAGGAAAATTCGGTGAGAAACGCTCTCGCGGCTTTCAGATGAGCAATTGTACTTTTTAAAAGGAGGGAGTTTGCTGCTTACAAATCTCAATATCAGCAGATGACAGCTTGCCTGTAGTTCCAAAATGGATTCGGATAAATTTACCCTAATTCACACAGAAGAATATTCTAATTAGTGCATATAGTATACACAGAAGGAAACAAAGGATGCTGCTTGAAGGCAATCATTTGGCCCAAAGAATCAGTTTATGCCAACTCCTTGGCTTTGCACAGGCATATTTTCAATGAAAAATATTGAACAATGATATTACTGTCTTCCAAGCCTAAATCTGTACACAGAGCTATGTAATCTGCTTGTGGAGAAAGGATAACAGTGTACTTATCTGCCAGGCTAAGACAGGCAAAGCACATGGCTTCCAGTTGCATGAAGCAGGTTTACTGTAATGCAGGACTCAGAGCAATAAGCCTGGGCTTAGGACACACAGGCTCCTTTTTTTGGCTTCTCCTCATTTGCAGTCCTAGCTTACATGCAACTACTTATGTCAGAAGAGTGCTGTGATTTCACACAGCTTTGCCCATTGAATTTACATATCCATCCCTCCCAATTCATAAAAATTTTGTAGTTTTTATTCAGTTTGTCGTCTGCAAACACATGAACTTTTAAAAATAATTAATTTCCGTTCCAGCTGACAAGCTCCTTATACTATTGTGTAGCTGTACAGATGCTTACAACCTCTGATTCTCTCCACCCCTTCCAATTTAATTTTTAACAGGTTTTATTAGGGAAGCGTGGGCTCCAAACTCAGGCTTGTCATCCTCATGCCATTCCCTTCGGACCTCTGAGACAATGTCAACCAAATGTGGCAGAGGCGGAGCTCCCAAGAGGATTGCTCTCCTGCAAACCTGATGGAGAGGAGGAGAGCCCCAAGGTGACGGCAGCACGGAGGGACAAGCAGGAACAGCTTACTGAGCCGAAAAGGCAAATGTACTGGCTCAAGGGTAGGAGTAGTGCTGCAGGGCGGGTCTGC
The DNA here is from genome assembly GCA_013397725.1 of Rhagologus leucostigma. Taxonomy (NCBI): domain Eukaryota; kingdom Metazoa; phylum Chordata; class Aves; order Passeriformes; genus Rhagologus; species Rhagologus leucostigma. The sequence goes on from VZTD01000172.1 coordinate 2,919,287, forward strand.
ACAGGGGAGGACTCGGAAGGGAACAGGGACTGCGGTGGGTTTCTGACACTTAGTGGCAAAGCACAGCTACTGTAGGAAGGGGGAAAGACAGGCGAGTGGAAAAGAGGGTAGGAAAATAATGCAGAGACAGTTCTGGGCAAGACCTACCATTGCTGTTCAAAAGGCTTCCTGAAGCTGGGCTTTGCTTGTCTTCTGTTCATTTTAAACAATTTAAACAGTTTAAAGAATTATTCAAGCTTGATCTTTCTTTGTTTCTCTTTATTTTTTATCATTTCAGTAGGGTTTTTTTTGTTAGAGCCTACTATGTTATTCTTCCACTCTGTGGAAATCAAATAATTTTAGTGGGCAAGAAGCAATCTATGGAGGGATTATAACACTGGTGTTATTAACTGACCACTTTTGAATAAGATATCACTAGATTATGCTGCAGACTTACGAAACGTGAGGAATTGTCGTTTCTCAGGGTTTTGGCATTTCCAAAAGCTTCTAGAGCTGGGTTTGCTTGAATGATTTGATCCTCCAAGGTTCCCTAGAAATCAAGGTTGAAATACTACTGAGAAACCCACAGGCCGCAGACTCAGCTGTCAGCTCTAACTCAGCCATGCATTCACTTACAGAGTGGAGCCTCTGTAGCAAAGTGATTTATTTAGCTTCACCCCAGGGGCGGCACAGTGTGAATGGCAGAACAGCGAGACCATCAGTCAATTATGAGCGCTTAAAAGGCCTCGAACATTCTGCTGCTCCCTACTGTTTGGCTTTGTAGATTTATATCTTGTGCCATCTGCATGAGAAAGAAATCAGCGAGTGTACTGGGGAGCGTGTGGGGACATCCGAGCAACGAGGAACGTGTGTAGGAGAGGGGCTACTTGAAGAAAAGCACTAGAATGCATTTGATTTGAAAGCACTTGGAGCTTGTAACATTTGGGATTTTTGGAGATGAGAAAAGCTTTAACTGTTGCTCGTACAATGTTCAGTTTGGGAAGTGAATGACTTTTCTCGCTGGGGCTCTGGGAATCATTCATCATTCACCCAGGAACTGCACAAAGTGAAATGCTGAGGCTTGTGACACATCTGACAGAGCTCAACACCAATTTTGCGAGAAAAAAAATGAAATAGCAAAGCTGATAACTCACCCCAGTTTTGGTGGCTGGCTGTTAACAAAATAGGAACACAATGGAGAGAGAAAAGAGAGAGAATGTGAATACTAACACGAAGAACAATACAAAAGATAACAATTAGCAAGGTTAGCTGTCTCGTAGGCACCAACATGCCAGCAGTGCTTTTTGAAGCCTTCAAAAAGCATTTGTGGCTGTTACTTTGCATTCACCATACATCACAATGGTGCAAAAACAGATATTGCAGCTGGAAGATGTTTCATGTAGTTTATCAGCTCAGGCTGCATTTCATTTTCATTGTCATCACCATTTTTTTTTTCCCCCCATATAATCCAAAAGTTCAAGTGCAGCACAATCTTAATTGCCTAGAACTTGTCTGTTTGCATTTATTCTCTTTTATTCTTGCCACCTGGCAGCAGTCTCTTTTCTCTGTTCGCTTAGTTGGTGGTTTGGTTCATCATGGGACATCTCCAGAGCATAAACCAGGTAGATTTCTGCAGCAGAAGTTAAAACAAACTAGGGGTAGGAGCACCACTGTTGCATGAGCACACCAGGTTTTAGACACCATGACGAACACCAGCCTCATGGCATGCAGGAAGCTGGCTCTGGACAACTCAAGCATTTGTTAAGAAAGCCTTGCAGGCCTCAGGAGAACATATATTAGATTTTGATGACGTGAGTTCTGTGCACAGTCTTAAAGCACGGCTGAAATTTTGGGCTTATAAATACAGTTCATAGGAATCAGTTAATTCACCACAAAAGAGCACTGAACCCTTCAAGTGCAATGAAGCTCATAGCAAGTAAGCTCATAGCAACACAAGATAAAACTCAGCATGAATGCAGTGTTCACTGTAACCTTAGACAGCACTTATAAGCAGAACAGCACTTATCCAAACAGAACAGCACTTATCCAAACAGAAATGCAGAAAAGCTGATTGAAAAAAATCTTTTGTGAAAACAATCCCTTTTTTGTGGACAAAAAAGGTTTCAACAAAACAGACATTTCGATGAGAAGTTATAATCCTAGTCTCTTTGAAGACTATTTTCCATTTGAAAAAAATAAAATTTCTTATTCTTTACAGTCTCCCCATCTTTTGACCAGCTTTAACACAATCAGAAGGATATTTATCACACACAAAATCTGAAACTCCTGGGGAAAAAGAATAAAAAGTGGCAGCAACAAGCATCTGTCCAGAACCAGAAGTGGCGTTTCTGCTCCATCTGGAGTGTGGCAAGTTCATGTGTACACTGCCTTTCTACCCTCAGAACAGCACGCTCTCAGTACTGCAGACTCATGAGGTTAGTTGTACACAAGAGAGGAACCTTGGGAGTCTGAAATGGCTCCCAGCAGACTTACGTTCTTTTTCCCAGTTTCACCCAGGGCTGCCACTGTGGCAAAGTACTGGATGACTCGTTTTGTGTTAACAGTCTTGCCAGCACCGGATTCTCCACTAGAGGAAGGGGGAAGAGAACATGGACATTGCTCAAACAGCTGCAACTCATCCTTTTAACCCCCCTCCAGCCAGCTCCTGCCCTCAAGGCTGTTCTCAGACTCACTGACTCTGGTATCTGCAGCCTGTTGCCCAGACATTTCTGTGGAAATCACATCAAATTGACTGAATGAAGAGGTGCAGTCCTATGACAGCAGTAACTTGTTCTTCACACAACTGAGCTCAGAAGTCCCGTACAAACCCAGGCTACACTGAGCTTCTTTTAGTGGCATGAAGTTTTATTACAAACATCCAGACTGACTATCTGGGGTATACCTATATGCAGTTAATGAGCTAGAAAAAGTAGAGAAAACATGCGGTAACTTGCCAGCATTACCCAAGAGCACAATGTAACTTTGTAGAGACATCCAAGTCTCCATCTTTTTTCCATCTTTACCAGTAAATATCACACCTCCTCTTTTCTACCTTGGTCATCCCCTTCTCTTTAGATGCATCTACACAACACTCTGAAATATAACTTTCAGCAAGAGTAACCAAACTGAACAGAAGGAGTCCTCTGTGTCCAAAGAGGACAGCCACAGAAAGGCTAATCCTGCAAGGAGCTGTTTTAATTGCCTGCTGAGTTTTCATGCCTACATGGAATGTTCACCAGATGGGGATCAGAAATGGGCAGCCTCCATCAAACCTTTAGCTACTCCTTTCTCGTGGAGGTCAAATTAACCATCAGATGGCCAAATTGACAGTTATTCATCTTGAATTAAGTTCCAGGCAATTTAGCTGAGATTTTAAGAGTCAACTTGTATTTTATCAGGGTTTTTTCTTCAAAGTTTTTCACAGCAACAGAGTCTCAAATCAGTCAAAAAAGAAGCACTTACGTGATCAGCATAGACTGATTCTCCCGATCTGTGGAGGGGAGAAAAGAAAGAGACAAACTTAGTAGGATGTACAAATCACTTATTATAATTGCAAATGAGTACCAGAATCAGTCAGGCAAGGACAGGAGAGAATCACATGAAGCAAAGACAGAAAGATAAAAACTAGGATAATTTAGAATGATTTCCAGAAGTGCAAGTTGCAGCCCTGCCCTGAATCCTTCTCTTCTGTTTTGCTCAACTTGATATTAAATACCTGTCAGTAGTACACGTTCATCTGTGTCTGGGAAACTATAATAAAGAAAGTAATTTCCTGTTCTCAAAACGCCTGACTGTGTCTTTGCTCGTGTCTGACCTTTTTGCTCCTGCAATACTAGACCAACCCAAGTAATTTTGCTCTTTTTTCACAGGCTGTTCCTTAAAATGCGTGTGTACTCCTCTGCAGTTGGCCATGCTGCTGGAATAAAGCAGCCTATTGTCCACGCCTAATTGCCTGATCAGAAACAAGCATTTATTAGAACACTCTGCAACCCTAATATATTATTAATCAAGTTCAGCAAATGCTAAATCATGGCAGCTTCCCAAGTCACTGAGCCTAAATTCCTCTTTTATCTTTATAATTCCAGTCATCATGGCAGGCTACACATTGAGCAGCCTTATCTGATAAAAGAGCATTTCTTTGCAGCCACGCACACACTCCCTCAGCCCGGTGCTCTTTGTCCCATCACAGCTGAGGTGCTTTCCATTTTATTAAAACCAAGGGACAGTGGGATGTGTTCTGGTCAAATCTCTTGTGGATTTATCCTGCTGCCTCACAGGACCTGGTGTGAGCACATCGCTGCTGCCCTCTGCTGATAAACTCTTTTTTCCCTGTAACTCGAGGGTCAGGATGAGGAAATTTCCCAGAGAAATCTGGAGTTTGCTGCCACAGGTTTGATGCCCAGACCCACGGCAGCTGCTGCGACACTGCCGCAGGTCAGGTTCATGCCAGCAATGTGCTCACAGAACTCCACAGAGCTTGCCTTCACTGGCCTTTGAATGCACACATCTTACCAGCGTCATGGTACGGAGCATAAACTGACTGTGGGCTTATTTCTGAGTCTGGGAAAGCGCTAACAGACCTTTGGGACATGGCCCCGTTTCTGTTGTGAACTGATGGATTCACTCGGATCAGACGGCTGAGTTTGTGCACCTTACAGACCGTTACCAGAAGTACCACAGGAACAGGCAGGGCAGTTTAAAAACAAAATGAGTCTACACATACGCATACGTATATTAAATCATCACACACTGCCAAGCCCCCGTTGCTTGTAGACTGTTTTCCTGTTTGTTACATGCTGCAAAAGCTCTCGCACAGTTCCCTCCAGCACAGTCACATCAGCCCAATGAGGCGACAGCCGGTGTGAAGGCAAGCAGTGGCACTTACTCCGCAGCATGTCGTGGTACGCGTTGTCAGCAATGGAGAAGATGTGGGGAGGAGCCTCCGAGCGCCGCTTGCCTTTGTATGCAGCAACAACCTCCGATTTGTAGACTGGCAACCACTTGTAGGGATTTATGGTCACACAGAATAAACCGGAGTATGTCTGGAGAGTAACACAAAACCAGAGTGAAAGAGCTCACTCGAGTGATAAGGCGAAAAGTCTTGGTGTCTTGGTTTGAGACAAGGAATACAGTATCATACAGTCACCCCAGGACACTCGGTTAACCAAGCAGGATGTGGCATTGCCAGCTGCTGAATTGGGTTTGAATTCTGACTTGAATTGCAGACTTTCTGAATTTCAGAAGCTTCTGGTCTGCTAAGTCACTTCATAATTGCAATTCGTATCAAAACTACAGATATTGAACAGTTTTCGAAAGGAGAAAAGTGGTTTTGAGGTGTCAGCCAGAAATGGAAATATCCCCTTCAGTAAAACAAAGGAGCAGCAAATAGACTTGCATCTGATTTTGTGCCTTGCTACTCCATGAGAGTTGTTTCCCCTTGAAAACAGACATCGCACTGGAAAGTTACAGCTTCTCTGTTTGAACTCCATTTTTAGGAGGAGAAACAACCTCCCATTAATAATTTTATGCAAGAACCTCAAGACAATTTCTGGTAGGCGTTCAAAGAGAAAACCACTTCATAGTGTTGTACCCCAAAGCTGTGGAACTTTTTTCAGCTTTTGGAGATGCCAGGTTGGTAAAATTCTCTTTGTAGTTGCTCTTTGGACGATATACATCAGTTCACTGGGGCCTGGTCACTCTGAGGAAGAATGAGCTTTGAGTTGTAACCCCAGGCAATTGGTGTCAGCTGGTAACTTTTCAAGTACTTAGCCCAGCTTGGGGCAAAATTTTCAAAGAAACCCAGTTATCATATGGGCACAATTACTATATGCACATAGATTAATGAGTGCAATTAAGTTCTAACAATTTCAGGTGAAATCCAGGTCCCTTTCCCTAAAAACAGTGTTAGGACATGCTCCCAAATGGCCTCGGCATGAATCCTCCATCCTGTTTTCTAGAAAGAAGTAGAATAAACCCCTACCAGTAAACTGATCAAGGCAAGATGCCAGTTTAATTTTCTACCTATACTGATCTGCAAACAAAGCTATGCTTTAGGTCCTACACGTCCATACAGGGGTTATTAGAGAAACACAGAAAATGCTTGACAATCAGAATTTAAATGGATAATGTTGGATTTGCTCTTCTGATGAACACCAAAACCCAGAGCAGGGACTGGCTGGAAAATCAATGGATTCCTTTGACTGATTTCAAACACAATTGAATGCAGCTAACTGAGAGCAAAATTCTGGCCCCGTAAAATTAGATGCTACTAATGCATGTTCTGATGTTGACAGAAACTCATGGTGTCATGGGGAAGATACAGAACAAGGGAAAAAGCCAGAGTGCAACAAGACAGATGTTAGCACTGAAAACGGAGGGAATATAACTACTGAACTAAGGCTCCTACTTAAAAGAACTGTAAGCTTGAGGCATTGTTTCTCAACAAAGAAATCCCCTTGGCTGGTGTTGACATGGATTAGTGTTAGAAGATGAAAAATAAACTGGGTGTCCCCAACACCTTGACTGAAGAAAAATGTTCCACACCATCTCTTTCCTAAGCAAGCAAGCAAAACCAAGGAGCCAGGCACCATCTTATTCATTCAGTTTGGTCTGTCTGTATTCAGCCAGCTCCAAGCAGCATCTTTCTTGAGGTGAAGTGCAAGACCCTCACTTTTTTGACTTATCAGAGTTGTAAAACGAACATGAAGGACACAACACGTTCAAACACGATGTCAGCACTTGAAATGCAGGTTGCTAAATCTACCCCTGTAGTGGCTCTTACATAGATCATCCAGTTGCTGTAGCGCTTCCTCAGGTTGTACAGCACGGACGCCTCGTTCAGGTGGGTCAGCATAGACATGTCCTCGATCATGTCAAATTTGGGAGGGTTCATTGTCTGCACGTCATCTTCTTTTATAGTCATGGTCTGCAAAGACAAACAAATACAGCAACACTGGAAGACACTGGGATTTTCTGTTGCTTCATACACCTTATAGGAGAAAACATACTTTTCCCCCAGCAGAGGGAAGTTCTCCAGGTCAGTCCCTGCCTATGTGCGCAATACCATGTGTTTGCACAGGTATCAGAAGAGCAGGGGAAGGCTGAGATGACAAAAGTAAGAAGCAAGATGGTATGGCTGCAAAAGAAGCCATGAAATTTGGCTAGAGCCTGGGTTTTTAGCTCGGGGGACCAAACCAGAACTGGCTGGTTGCAAACCTCCAGTCACAGCTCGCCCCCAGCTGTGCGGTGGCTGATGCTCGCCCACCTATCGCTGCATTGCTGGTTTCCCCTTGGTGGCTTATCGTGTGCTATCCTATCCTGAGCTGGCATCAGTTACTGAGGCTTCCCATTCACAGCTCATTTCATGAAACAGGCAACCGAGCTGAAACCAGGACAATCCTGTAACTTGCAGCTCTGGCCTTGTTAGTCACAGATCAGACAAAACCAGTTTTGTACCCTTCCATCCGTTGTCTGCACGGTCACTTTGCCTTCGCTGGTTTCTGTAATTTCAGCTTCAACGTAAGCTTTCTTTTCATCAGGAACCCAACATTTCTTCTTCCCTGTGAAATTAAGAAGACTGAGGGCTCACTTGCATGAAACAGCAACACCATGCCTAGCTAAGTGAGATTGCTGGATTAGTTTTTCTGCAGAAGCGACGCAAAACCTCTGGGATTGCAGCAGATTGGCAGTGCTGGGAAGATGCCTGATGAAGCAGAAGGCATAGGGCTCCTAAATGCTGTCTTCCTTTGAAACTACTGCTTGGCTTCCTCTAGATCCTTCCAGCACAAGGTGTCAAAATATTTCGCAAATGCTGGCTAAGCTTCAGCCTCCATGGGAAATCCATAATCATTATCACCAGTGTGCAGATGGAGGAACTGAGATCCAAGCTCAAATTAAGGCGTTTGCTAAAAAGTCACACAGAGAATTTCAAACTGCTCAAGGAATCCAGCCCACATTATTTGACTGCCAGCTATCAGATTTAACCTTATTCCTTCACATTCTTCAGAGATTTGTGTTGAAGAGCAGCAATACTAATAACTTACATTGAGTTGTGTATGTGCCTTTTTAGAGTTTGGAGCAGCTGCACGAGACTTTAGGCCTTTAGTTACAGCAACTGTTGTGAATAATGAAAGGCTGCAGTTATTGAGGTATTCACACTACTAAACCTTAGGGCTCATAGAAACCCATTTAATGAAAATTAAATTGGGATAAACTAAAAGCTAACATCACGTTACCATACAGGCTGCAAAGCAAATAAGACACCTAGTCAGGCCACAGAATCTCTCATTACAGAAACATCAATGTCTGTTGTTTTTCTCTAAAACTGACAGAGAGATGATCCCCCTTTTAGCAGAGCAGTACCTATATACCTTGCTTCTAAATCTAGATGAACACTAACTTGCCATAGATTATTTTCATTTTTTACTATCTGGGAGTTGTTAATAGCTTTGCAGAACAAAGGTACCTGAGCTTGGTTGAACCAGCTACCTCCAACAGCAGCAGCACAGCAGTGACGACGGAGGCTTTGCATCCTGCTTTGCTCTGCATTTCTTCGACTACATTTGTACGTAACCCTTATCCCTCTGAATCCCTTATCCCTCTGAACCAGCCACTGGCAGCACAAAGAGTGCTGCAACTCACCATCGAAGGCAACAGTTTGGGCCTTCATCAGCTCCTTCTCACTCTTTCGGAGGTAGGGAGCAGCCTCTCCAAACTCTGTCATATCGACCATCATCTTGGCAAGGGTTCAAGGTGGCACAGCTCACAGAGGAAAAAGAAAGGCACCCAGTCTACCAAAGAAGAAGGGAGGAAAAAACCAAAACAACTGTCTATTTTGTGAACAATATCAGGCAGTATAAAATGTTCGGTGTAACATGGCAGGTGGCTGATCGAAGGGATGATTAATGTTAAACACAAATGCCTGATTTGGGACTATACTGCACATTTAGTTAAACCCTTTCTTGGCTCAGTTTATTAAAAGTCAGACAGGTCTTGAAGGGTTCTAAACCTCAACACTGGTCACAGTTATCTCCACGGGAGGATTTTGTCTCTTCTTTGTGGCAAAAATGGTGCTTAAGAGCAGGAAGGACCACTTGAAGCTGTGGTTTTAAAAACTACTTAGCAGGGGCCTCTTCTGGCCCCTTTCAAAATCACCTGGAGCAAAGGTATGCTCTCCCGAAGCTCTCCCTCACTCAGCCAGTTCAAGCACCATCTCAGGCAGGCATTTTCTGGGAAACAAGGAGCAAGACTTCACTGCTGCAAAGCTGCAGGGATGCATGCCCACACTCTCACTGCAGAAAGTCAGCACTGGAGCTAGAAAGGAGCTGCAAAGAGCTCTGCTCCCTGCTGTACACTTCTCTGATTCAGGAATTGGCCTGTCAATAAACACAGGACTGACATGGCTCTGGGATGTCCTGTGCTGATGCAGCTTCCCAGGTTGCTGCTCCCTCTGAATTCACCAGGCTGGGCATGCCCCTGTAGCAGGGTGTGGCTGAGGGCAAGAATATCTGCAGAACTGGTGCAAGGCCTTCATATGTTTTCAGATTGCTTTGAGTTTATTAGTCCAGTTTAATACCTACACTTGTTTTCTCAAATGACAAGGGCACAGTGTTTAGAAGTCTTTTTTCATGAAAGAGAGGGCAGGGGACATGGGTCTCAGTGAGACTAATTTGCTGCGTTTGTACTGACAACAAATTAATTTGTTTTGTACTCTCTAAACTGATCAAACAGATACATTGGGGTTTTTTTGTTTTGTTTAGGTTGGGGTTTTTTTTACAGACATAAATACTTACACACACATATAAACTACTCAGGGTGCTGTCCAGAGAATGTCTAAAAGAAGTTCCACTGCTACAAGGTGTACACACGCAATTTTAGAATTTCAAGTATTTTTTTCTTTAAAGTCAGGACACTGTTTGATTACTATTTAAAGCTGTAGAAGTGACCCCTAACTTCTTCCCATATTGTATTTACTGTGCAATATCCAGAGCAGCTGAATAAATTTTCAAGACCCCTATCAAGACAGACACTGTAGTCTTTCAAAATTTAATTCAATTTATTTCTAACAAAATCCTAGGAGAGATAAAAATTCCTTGTCAACCAAGGCAGCTTTTTTTTCAACATGTTCCTCCTATGGAACGCAAAGCCCTAAGACTGTAGAGTTGCCAAAGTGTTACATCCAGCCCTCTCCCACTGCTGCAGTAAAAGCTTGATACCTTCTGTCTCGTTGCTGTAGAGCAAAAATTTTCTTTCTCAGAACTAGCCTTAATTTTTTCTAGATTTTAAAGTAATTTTTAAAACCTTAATCTTTTCAAAGATTAAGCACCTACATAAGCACAAGTATCACCAATTCTTTTAACATCATCTGAACTGACCAAAATTCCCAGCTGGAGACACAACTCAGTGGCAGAGCTCCTCTGTCTCTGTCTCGGCTCTAGTGGAGCCATGAAATTACATCAGTTCATACATTTAAACAGAACAGCGTTAGAGCACGTAAGTGTCATTTCACATTAATGTGCAAATGCTGGAGGGGCCACTCCAGTGTTAATCGCTAGGGCAGGTTCCCACAAGTCCTAGAATACACTAAAGTGCTCTGAATCACTTCTGTGCCACCTGGCTCCATTTGCACCTCCTAGGGACAGTTCCTCAGCTATCACCTTCTTATCTCTTCCGTTTCCCCCCTCATATTCGGGGTGGACCACTACGGCAAGTATGTTATGGTGTAAATTCTGGCAGCTGAGAGAGAACCCCTTTTCCTTAAGCAGCCTGGGTGTTTGGAGTTATGGCAGAGGCTGGAGCCCAGGCAGACCACACCTTGGGGGTGCAGAGAACTCAGTGAGGCAAATCCATGGGCAAAAAAAAGAAGTGGGAAATTTTGTTTTGTTATGGACACAGGATTATTTTCAAAATGCAGACTAGCCAGGAAAAACAAGGCTAAAGCTGAAGGTGTTCCCTTTCAACCTGTTGTAGCTAACAACAGAAAGAGCCAGCCCTTGTGTATCAGCTGTGGGAGATCCTTGAAAACACCTTCTCTCTGTAGAAAGCCGATATTGTTACACAAAGTGAAGTGGCATGCCCAGGACCACCAACAGTTTGATGGTGCATTCAGACTTGGAAAGAAGGCACCTTGTCTGTCTTCACTGGGGCTGTTGGAAGTGACTGTAGCACTGAGGGCAGGCAGGGATAACGCAATAGCAACGGCGGCGGCACCGCCTGGCCTGGAAAGGCAGCCAAGGATGCTCCAAGGGTTGTAACTCAGGCTGGATTAAAGAACGCCTCGGACCAACAACATGCTTAGAATTGCAAATTGCATAAGCCATCACCTCTTGCAGATGACAGAGAAGGCAGAAAAGATGACTTGCAGGCACTGGCTAATCATTTCACTCAGATGCATAATCACAAGGGACCTGGCACTTCCCTAAGTGGTTATTCCAGCCGGTTAAATGAATGCACTGACGGTAGAGAAGAAACACGTACTTGCCATTCGAGCATTCAAGCAGCATCTTACAGTGACTACCACAGGCTACATGTTTACTGACACCACTACTAAAACTTTAAGCCACATGAAAGCCTTAATCATATCAAACCCACGGTACAGTGTTAGAGCACAGCACCCACGCTTACAAGTGAGAGAGATTGGTACTCACCCTGGGGAGCACACAGAAAGTGTCACGACTCTGCCTGGTCCAGACTTTATATGCCCCTATCTCAAGGTCACTGCTGATAACTGTTTAAAAGCATCAGCAGTTTTCCCCCGTGCCTATATTTGTCCGCCAGATCCCAGCTGAGGAGACAATGCGCAAGGAGGGGACACGTGTGGCTGTGCCCTGACGAAGGGGGGCAGGAATGTCAGTGGGGAGTGGCACTTTTGGTCCCGGCCACCCCTCACCACACCATTCTTGCTCCATGACTTCATGGAAGAAGCCTTTCCTGCTTCTGTGTTTTCACTAGAGCAAGTATTGCTTTTCCAAGTGCTTCAGAACTTAATTACCATGGGCTTGCGGGGGTGTGTGTGTGTGTAAATTAAGACTATTCAGACATAACTCCTCTGGAATATGAAAATCAAAGCTTTTTGCACCAGGGATAAGTGATTATTAAGAGAATTTGGTTATGTGAGCCAAATTCCCTTCAAGCAACAGGGCTGTGATGTGGGTTCTCACATCCCAGCCAAGGGCTTTAAATCCCTTTTTGGGCCCCAGGAGTTTTAAAGCCGAGACTATAGGCTCAGGTTTGGGATACACAGGTGTTCCCCAGTTTATGAGCAAGGCAACACAGGGAAGAAATCTAAGAATGTATTGATTCTGCCCGGAAAGTGAATCACAGAAAAAGAACAAAGTAGGCATCCATTTTAGTGAGTTCTTTGCTTCAGGAGACTAATTTATGAGTCCCAGTTTAGGCAATGTCTGGCCTTCTTATTGTAAACTCATTTTTCCTGTGAAACAAGCACCATGAGTAACTCAGGTCTCATTTCATTGCAACCCATACATAACAAAACAACTGACACTGCCAGACTGATTTGCTTTTACCAGCACAGGTAGGTATATAGGTTTCCTTTAGTTATAGCAAAAGCTGAGTATAAAAGCAGAAAGGAAAATAAATACTGTGGATAACACTTGTTGGCCACAAGGGAAGACAATATTTTAGTGCTTTACAAAACTCAATTCCAACGAATCGAGGAGGGAGCTTATCCCCAACTTCATTGAATTCCTAGATACCCACAGGAACAAGTGGCTTGGTTTGTGACCAGGCAAGAAGGAAAATGTCTGCATACTCAATCTGCTATTTTTAAAGCTGTTATGCCGATGACTGGACAGGGACAGGTTGTACAGACAAAATTGGTTTGTAAGAAACTGGAATTTCTGGAAGTGATAGGCTCAAAGACAGGAGACTGATGTGGCAGCTCTGAGGATCTGAGCACTTCAGTAACTTCGTATTTTTAGCATTTGGGGAATGCAACCAAGAGACAGAGAATCACTACTGCTGTGCTAGAGACATGCTCACCTCCAGACAGACTGGAGAAGAGAGCGCTCTGGTAGAGCTAGGGATGAAGCTTTCCATCCTGCTCTGGATTCCTCTGTGAATTGAGCTGAACATGAGCAGCTTGTGTCATGTTCTAGAGTTTGACTGGGTGTCACACTCACACCAGAATCTGCCCAGCCTGCTGCTTTAGAGGTGTTTGGTGCCCTGCAGCACACTGGTGTCGATGTCAGATCTAAATCACCATCTTTTTGCCTTATATCTGGCAAAAAAGAAAAGAGAGGTGGTGATTTTGGCTGCTTAGGTGAACAGTGAGTGGTTGTGTAAAATCAAGCAGATGCTCCTGACCACATAGTTTGGAACAAGGTAAATCACAAGCATCACCAAGATTTACGGACATTGTTAATCTGCTGTGAAGACTGAGAATATGATTATTTCAAGCCATGAGGATATAACATGCTGATAGTCTCTCCCTCTTGCTCCTCTCTCACATTGCCAGAAGCTTTACTTCTAAACACAATATTCCCATATACCACCTACAGTGCTTAGAAGAAGCCGTCTTCTTACGAATATGCTGTTATCACTTACATCGTTTCTGTTCTTCAAATATTCAGCTTTCATCAGTCCTGCATGAACACTACAATCTTGCTCCCACGCCTCCCTTTTCTTTTTTGGGGTTGCAAACAACTGTTTCCATAGCTGATTCTAAAGCAATTTCAATGCTTGTGTCGCTCAGGAAGGGACACAGCTAACTCTGGTTCAAACATGATCAACTTATTTTCCTTGCTGGCCTGATGTGAATGGATACTGCACATTAATCCTGCCTTTCTGGAGTTTATTTGCTTTCTCTTAATATGAAACAGAAATTGCAGCACATTTTCTCTAGATTAAATTTGTAACAGGAACAACCAAAGACATTTGTCTCTTGCAGGGGCTACTTTTAGAAAGGTTAATGCTGGTCACTGTTTCTAGGGAAACAAGGGTCTTTGATAAGGAGCTCTTGTGACTAACCTATTTTTAATAACATTACATATTGGAAAGGAATGCAATAACATTTATCAGCTCTAGACAGAAGATAATGTCAATATTGTGGTCTAATATAGAAAAGTTGGCATCTTGGATCTGTAAAAGCCCAGTTATGAACCTTCTCTATTTTCTTGGACAAAAAGATCAACCAGTCAGCTGGATTTTGACAAAAGCTGGCCTTTACACTACTCTTAATAAAATGTGTACTGTAATAACCTGGCACTCCTGAAAAGCAAGATCAATGAGAGAGAAAGATGTCAGTTCAAGATACAGATGCTTGGAGAAAACATCTTTGGAGTCAGGATCCTCTGGGCTGCTCTATAAAAAAGCAGAAAGACTACTGTTCCACAAGATGCATCTAAAAAGACTGAGAACCTATTATTTACCTCAGGGGCTTTTTTCGTCACTGGTGCCTGCTGCTGTTGCAGTCTCTGTTTAAAAAACAAATGGGAAAGAACCAAAATGGTTTAGTTGGATGAGAAAGTTCATCCATCTGGGAATAGGTTCAGCAGAAGAAAAGTGCTAACATCGTATCCTGGAGCAAAACCAGGCCCATTCTGTACAAGTGATGTATTTTGTCTTGTGAAGAATTATGGTCTAATTCTTCAAGCTGTTGATGGCCCAAAGAGAAATTGGAGGGGGAGAGAAACATAGATTTAAAAATAGTTGCACTCTGCTACATCTCTTAAGGATGAGAAAACTGGCACTGAACAGTGCATTGAAAGTGTGTTTCTGACAGCTAGATTCTCATTATTAGAGATTTTCAGGTCTCTCCCAGCCTTTGTGCTCCCCCTGCTGCAGTGCCTGTGCTCGGCCATGGACACATGTATCTGCATCCTGAAGAGGTATCGGGAGCATCTCTTTACCTTCCTTTCAGCATCACCATTTTACATACTTCCCTCAATTAATTTCTTGCTGACAGCTACTGTGTGGTGTGACAGTAGAACGGAAATTTAAATCTCTCTATGGAAAGCATCTGCTTTCATACGAATATGCCTGGCGAAATAATGCCTAAGCCACGAAAAATGTTTTAAGTGCCTTTTAAGCCGCTGTAATCCGTGATCTATTGCTATCAACATGCAGACCCCTGACACCTCTTCCCGTTTTGAACGGCGTGAGGTCAGCGGGGACTGCAGAGCATTAACCCTCTAAGCCACAAGAGTGTAGCCGATCTTCCCAGCTTGGCAGCGCTCGTCTCTCAGCCTCTCATCCCATGCCAAGCGCAGAGCTCCGGGCAGCGGCACGCTCCCCTCCTAGCCCGGCCTGGGACAATAAACATTTCAGAGCTGTCACTGCTGCCTCTCCCCTGCTGACATTCAATCATTACGGTATCTTAAGAACGTTTAAATAGGTCAGGTTTTTAATGGGAGAGCTTGGCTTCTGGGAGTGAGACTGACAGCCTTTTGAGAGCAGATTAACAGCGCTGATAAATCAATCTCGGACTGACTCACAGCCGTAAGAAAAATAGGAAGATGAAAAGGGAGCCCAGTTAAATAAATGGTCTCAGCCCTTCGGCTCTGGAGATGTACTAGGGGAGGGAAAGAGGCTTTTGTCATGTGCCTTGTCACTTTTCTTTCTCCATATTTGACCACATCCCCCACTCCACCAATGCCCCCTGTGGAAAGTTTTCCGTCTCGATCTTGAGCATCCCGCACTTTTCATCAGGTCAGAGATTAATGGCATGTTTTCAGAATTGCTGTGCATCCTTTTCCCAACTATCACATAGCCTAATTGCCATTAGCGAATTTTGGGTTTTTTTCCCCCAACCTTAAACTACTCTGCATTATCCATAACCTCTGAGGGAAGGCAGGGGGTTAAAAGCACTGACAATGCATGTAGGCAGTTCAGGTTAATCTTCTGAGTATTCATTAACGAAGAATTTGTTTGCACAGCACGTCATTGGAATTACCGTAGTCCCGCCACCAATTCCATTAAGCCCTTCTGAAGCTAATAGCAGAAGTATTTTAGTCTTGATCAATGCAAGGAAAAAAGAAATCTAAGAATCTCTCTAGGGTTTGTATTATGCAATCTGACTTCAAAGACGGGGTACTTCATTAGCCTACTTCAGCCTCTGCTGTGATGCACTCTGCTCAAGCAGCCTGAAAACCACATTTCCATTTCAATAGGCAGCACTGTCCTAAAATACTCCTAGGTCTTCAGACACAACATATTCTAGCTCCTGGTGCCAAGCTCCTGCAAGACAACTTGCCTTTTTTTGCCTTTTTTGTATTTCAGCTTCAAGGATTCAGAGCCTGCCCTTCGGGTATGGGTAGAGGTGGGCACAGCCCTTGCTGATGGTTTGGCTTTGCTGCTGTGGAAGCTTATTTTTCAGAGGAGCTGAGGGGGAAAGAAGTGAAATATTCATGCCCTTTTAGACACAGGAGGCTTTGTGATTTTTCAGTTTTTCACCGCTGTGACTCTATGAGTCATAACTCGACTTTCAGTCAAGGATTGTTTGCTATCTTGTGTTTGCCTTACGCTGACTGCAAACTACACTAAAACATGCAGAGACAGTTTAACTGGTGAAACAATTGTCATGGGGATACTTTATTAACATTGCAAGTGCTGACGGAATAAACCCAATGTGATTGGCATGATGCTAAATAGCAGGAAAACACCGCAGGAAGGAGGCTTTGTGAGGTTTTCAGCATTTACGTTCTGTAAGCAACAACAAAACATTATTTCTTTCCGAACACAGATACACAGGGCTGGTCACCTCTGCTGAAAATTCGGTCAGCAAAGCTTCTTGAAATATTAAGGCGAGTTTTTTAAAGAAAATCTATTTTCGGGAGTATTACTCTCTGCCTGAAAAAGCACAAGTCTGTGCTTCTCACATGGCCAAATGACTTGATGCTTTTTGTCAGTTGAATTTAAACACCTCCAAAAATGGACATGGCATCTTTCTCTCCGACAGCAATATTCTGGAGTGACTGGCTGGTGTGTGCACATAAGTGTATATATAGGAGAGACACACATATATATTTATACCTCTGTGTGTATATCTAAACATATCTACACATATATATAGACTTATAAATGTGAAAAGCAGTTTATTTTCTAACCTCTCCCGTCCCAGCTGGGATGCTCCACACGTACAGCTCAATACTAGATAAAACAGATTTTCCTGTGGAGACCTGCGGAGCTGACCCTGGGAGCGCTGCTGTACCACAGCCGAGCCGTGGCGGACTCCACCCCTGCTGTGCTCCCCTGATGCTGGAGCCGAAATCCTGCCCCGGGCAAATTCCCCGAAGCGCTTCGGGCTCGGCCTCTCTTCTGCACAGGGCGTTCCTGCTTTGTGGGACGAGCACATCATGTCTCCCCAGGGCACTTTCTGGGGAGGCACAGCGGGACGAGGTGGGAAAGGGGTGAGCTGCAGCAAAGCCCCACTGCTGCAGCACTGTTTGGGGAGGGCAGAGCCAGGAGTGATGAGATGGCAGGAGTTAAGGGAGAGAGGGCTGGTAAGAAAAGGTTGTTCTGGACCACCTAGAGGAACCTAGGGATCCCACTGGAGAAAGGTTGCACTACTGGACTAGACCAAAATACGTGGAAAGACCACCACCGAGACCAGCCAGGCACTGCCTTTGAGGAGGACAACCAATTTTATCACAACAGGGAGCAGCAGCTGAGATTTCCAGTGAGGCTACAAGCACAACTCTCTTCAGAGTCACACTGGGTCCCCAGCAGCAGCCAATCCAATTGTAACAGAATTGACTTGGATTGATTTTAAATTTCTTTTTCTTTTTCTTTTTCTTTTTTTTTTTTTTTCTTTTGTAACTGAAACACGTATTTTGTCTTTACAGGGAAAAAGTAATGAAGGAGATGGAAAAAAAAAGAAAAACCAGATCATATACTCAAGGCTTCTTGCACAAAGTATCTGCTTCATATGTAGCTTTAGGCACTTTTGTCTCACACAATGGTCTAGAAAAGAAAAGAGAAAGAAAATATTAACATATCCAGTATGATGATGCAAAGCTAGATTCCTGTAAAAACACTGAACAGGGATGGGACACCTGCCCTGCCTCAGTGGGCGCCTCTGAAGCTCCACTTTAAATACCAGTAGCTCAGCAGCATGAGAACACCAAAGAGCTCATTTGACAAGACCCACCAGCCCAGTTGAGTGACTCATTTTCATCAAAACTCACTCAACAGAAAACCTTGGATTTGGATCTCTGCAGCCTGTCCCACAGTAACTTCTCACCAGCAGGTCCATCTATTCAAATCTCGTCACCAACAGAGCATTTGGGAACAGTCTTGGTTGAAGGCCTGTTTATCACTCTGTGGGTGCACACGGTTATTCCTCTCACCTTTTCGGATGCCATTCTGCAGGTCTGGTGGCTGTGCCTTGCTTCTGCTAAAGGAGAGAATGAGATCCTAACAGTAACTCTGGGGGGAACAAAATAACATTTTTGTTTATACAGCTATGGAAAAATGTATATCATGTTTTAAAAATCAACCTGATGTTTTTCTGAGGATCCAAATTTACAGCAGGAGCCTAACTGCAAAATTTAACACAGAACTTTGAGAAAAATATGGGCTATTTTTTGGGTATGAAAATATGCTATTAAAAAAAAAAAGACAAAAAAAAGAAAAGAAAAGGAAGCTGTATTTTTTAAGTTGGATTATTCTGCCTCTTGCCTGTCAAGCTATACCAGTCCTGGTAGAATCTCTGGTTCGTCTTGTACTGCAGTTGATGAACAGGGATTTTCCAGAGCAGAAAAATCTCCCCGGTTGTCATCACCCAAATGTGCACCAGAACCACAGAGAAGGAACTGCAGATCTGAAGTCCAGGTGATTTCCACTGTACTGCCAGCATGGCCTGGGTACCTACGTTTATCCATTACTGACACACCTTCATACTTCAAGATGTGCAAGGTATCCATGATCAGAAAGAAAATCAAACTAGATAAACAGTGTGATGCCAGAATTACTGACACCTTTCTAGGAAAGGGAAACTGAGGCAAAGGTAGAGGCTACATCCATATAAATAATGAGGCATTTAATTCCAACTGTTTTCTCTGTGTGGAGTTACAAGCTGATTACCTTCAAAGAAGAAGGACTAAGCAGTGTGTCCATGACCATGCTGCTGGACCAGGAGAAGCAGCCAGGCATTAGGGCTGTAAGAATTTGACAGTGCCCTTGGAGCAAGTCCCACCCTTCTCCACGGGGAGACAGGCTTCTCACCACATGGGTTATCTTTTTCACACTTACTTGGTTTTAAAAGTAGGAACTTTACCTGTTTAAAAACTAATGGCAAGTTGTTTTTTACCCAACCAGTTCATTCTGAATCAAGAATGAGAGGAGCAGATTTTAGATGCTGCACGTGTAAGGAGCAATGAACTAATTGGCACTGTTGTTCACAGCAGAATAGGTAAATACATTCAAAGGCAATAGCAATGCCCATTATACTTCTAGTTACATTGAAGGAAGATTTGGCTCACTCTGCACTGGACACACAGACCTGAGTTTTAGCTATTTGCAACAACTGGAAAACTATCCTGAATACAGGTGAACTGCTTACTGTTTTCTATTGCAACACAGGATGTCCGTACCCGGTCAGGTAAAAAGCATGCACAGTAAAGTATGAGACCAATTCGCAGAATTTATTTCCATGAGAGAACAAATCAGAAAGCCCATGTATAGATCCATTCCCCAGAAATAATAAACCAAATGACATTTAAGACCGAGTAGGCAACAGTAGGCACCAATTCTATCCCGTACTCATGCAATGCAGACAGGCCTTACTGATTTTTTCATAGCATATGCATAAAGTTCAAAGTTCAAACCCAAATACTTCCTTAACCAGAAAGGACACAGTCTTTCAGACTACAGAGTCAAGATGTGTTTTAATGAGCGTTAAAAATAAGTATGAAGCTTACGGGAGGAGGTTCCAAAAGGACAAATGAAACAGAACCTTCCACACTCTCCCTATTCCTGATACCACAGCCTGTTTGTTAACAGTAACAACGTGTGACATGTCACACAGAGCTCTGCTGAGATGAGCTCCACACCCCTGACCCTGAATCACTGATAAAGTCATGACATGGAAAAAAGGGCAGCCTGAATGCCTTCACAGCGGCCAAGCTCTGGGACTCAGCAATGCCTGCCATAACCCTGCTATCTCACTTAAGTGTCTCCTACCACTGTTATCAGAACCTGAAATGAAGAGGTATTAGCAATGGAAAGGTATTTTTGCGCTGTGCTCCTCCACTGGATGGGGTTCCTGTCTGTGTCTCACTGTCGAATCCAGCAGCACTGAACTGAGCACGGGGAGCACGTGTGTGCGAGGGCAAGAGCAAGGGGGGCCCAGCCACGATAGCTGCTTGGAGTGGGGGCATTCACAGAGAATCCAAATCTGTCATTCAGCCATACCTGAACAAATTCAGAGCATTTGGTTTTCCTTAGCATCACTTCCTTTCTCTCCCTGCCTTCAGCTAAGGACAAGATGGTCTAGGAGGTGACCCGTGATCTCCCTTCACACCTTTCTCTTCTTGGACCCAGGGAAAGCACATGGCAGAAGGAGAACACCAGCAGACCTCTTTGCTTGCGGCTCCACATTTACAAACCAAGACAACCAGATATGGGCAAGAAAGAATAACTAGCAGAGAGTTGTTTCAATCTTATTCCTCCTTTATTCATTAATGTATTCAAAGACGCCCTGTTCCTCCCCAAAATAACTCCCTCACTGAAACAGCGGTGTGGACACTTCACCTTGGTTTCTACTGCAACCTGACAAAAGATATTAAGCACTGACATCATTCCCAAGATTCAGCACTTGCCATGTTTATCAGAGTTTCTTTGGAGATCTCAAATATAAAAAAAACAGGAATCCAGTACTTGCTAAGAGAGCATCTTCCTAGCTGTAAAGGATTAGAGTCCCTAAATAAAAGAAAAGCTGAAAATTCTGTGTGAACTGATGATAAGAACAGATCATTAATATTAAAAATGCAAATATAGGGAGGATATATACCATCCTCCTACACCAACAGTATTTCTGATCAGCCAGTCTAAGTAAATCCAGCCCAGTATTTATGTACTCAGCTTGAAGTAAAATATTAAGGACAGAATTACAGTTAGGAATATGACAATGATGTTGCCAATAGCCTCCAACTAAGCATCACTAATCCAGGAAATTAAGAGATGAGATAAAAAGAAACCCAACTGAATTGAAATAAGAAACATGTAGCTGCAGTCTTCAAAACGTCTTCATGCTGCAGCACAGTGAGGACAGATTGTGACTAAGGCATCTGTTTGTATTTCTATGAGCCTTTTTAGAGCTGATTCCACCTTTCTGGATTCATTGAATGAGTAATCACTAGCATTCATTCATTTTATCAGGCTTTTTTTCCCCTTCCTTTCAGGAAGTTCCTATTTCAAAATGTCTGGGTGGAGACTGAAGGAGAGGCACCAGCTGGGGCTCCTGTACAAGATTTCTGTCCTTCTGGAGGAGCAGAGCGCTATTTAAGGGCAGAGCTACTGGAGAAGCACAAGACAACCAGCAGTCACTAATCCCTAAAGAGGCTTGCACCTAGTTTGCATGACTGAAGCCTCACACAAAACTGCCCATTCCACACAGGTTTGGCTTTTAATATGGGCTTTTTTTTTTCTCTAAAGGGAGAACACATAGAGAGAAATGCTGGAGGGATCCTACCAGCACCAAATATTCTCTGTGGTTCTCCCTCATTCCTAGCAGCAGGCAAGGTTTCAGTGGTATGGGGGACATTTCAAGCAGAAACATGCAATCCATTCAACCATTAAGCCATCTAACCTTTAAAGACTAAAGCTAAGTGACACAGCTAATCCACCAGTGAAAGTCTGTGTGTTCTCTGGCTCCCCCATAAGAGTGACATTCCAGCCTGGCAGAAGACTGATGGTAAACTGCATTACTTCTGATTTCATGGTGGAACTAGTTAAAATTTTCTAGGCTATACTCTAGATGTAACATTAAATACAGCCACTGCTAATAACTTAGCTTAATTATTAGCTGATTTATTAATATACATGCAGGCAGAAGATTTCAATTATTTTTAATTATATGGAAAGTTCCAAGTGTATTTTATTCCATTAAGATCACTCAAAACTCTGTAAAACCTGCAAGCGCTTAATTCTTTAAATGACAGTTTTTAATTAATTTGAACTCAGGCTAATTAAAATATTTGTAGACTGCAACAACCTAATTCATTTTTAAAAGGCAAGCTTTTACATCTGCAGCAAATATGCTCTATTTTCCACTGGGATTAAAGATCCAGCCGCTATTTGAAGTGCAAAACCCTCTTCAGGCTTAACAGTGGAATTACAAGTGACAGCAGGTAATGGATGTGCTCTATCAGCTTGGGCTGTACGCTACAAATCACCTCTTGAGCATACCCAAATCCACTGCTCCCACTTGCATGAAAATCTGGGCACTGGAGACAGGAACAAGAGCTTCAGTGAGTCTTTGGTGGTAACAGCCTTGGCTTAACCCCTCACCTATCAAATACTTACCTGTTTGTGCGGCACTGGATAAAGGGGAAACCAATGGCCACCAACAGCCACCCCGCAACGAAATTTGCTGGGTACCCCACGGAACCTCTGGCTTCAGTGAGTAGCTTCAAAAAGGGAAGAAAAAGGACTTTAAATTTGTAAGCAACAAAAATAAGGCTGTGGTTGTGCTACAGATGTCTCGCCACCCACAGCTACTTTTGTCTTCACTGACGATTTCTAATATCATTTGACAAAGGGAAAGTGGCTCCGATGACAGCCCAACAAGTCAGTATCTGGCAACAGGCTGGACTATGAAGCCAACACAGTTAGGAGTTGTTTTTGTCATATTCTGTACCCCAGAGCCCAGGCTTGCTAGCACCTCCATAATTTTCAAGCCAGCATCATGACATGCCATTACCACCCCAGTGGAAAAACCTTCCCAGGGACAGAGTAGAGACCTCACTGCTGGAAAGTTGTAGGATGTGATTGGACAAGGTGCTTTACTGTTCCACCTAGGCTCCCTTTCCCATGAAACGGTGGGCCAGATGATCTTTCCTGGCCCCTTCCTGCCTGGGCTGTTCTGTGGTCACTAGGGGCACAGAAAAGAATAAACTTTTCTGTAGAGCAAAACAAAGGGTTAAGGAGGACAAAGGACCTGATCCCACGGTGCACAGATTTTGCTGCTTTCAGTCTGCGCTGCTTTAAAGGCGTGAAAGTCACCAAGTCCTTGACTGGCATGAGGCAAGTCGGATTTTCATCACGACACCTTCACACAGCTGCTGGCAATGAGCTTCCTTCATATACAAATATAGCTAATGTATACAGTGATTGTTGGCTTGATTCCTTCATTTAGAGTGAGCGATGCATATAGCCATAGTAACCAGCTCCTGCCACCGAGTCCTCCTCTTCTGAAGGCAATCCAGTTACACATGGCTCTGTGAAGAGGAGCTCACATTTCTCTAGGCTGGAGGAGCAGGAGAGGGAGATCTGGCTCTGCAGTTCTGCCACACGCTGCAGACATGAAAAGGAGTGACCTTGGCTATTGTTCTGTAAGTGGTTTTCCAACATGTCACATGCATCTGTTAGCCACTTATCGACCCACTTGAGTCTGTATAAACCAGCCAATATTCTCTTTCCTAGGCAGGGTTTTTAAAAATGCAACATTAATGTGCAGTAATATTGGCAAACAAATTTCTTAGTCAAGGTATTAATAGTTTTAAGTTGTTGGAAAAACATTTTCAATGAGTTCATGGAGTTTCACAGCAAAATAGGCTTGTAGCTAGCATTCACATTAGCATTTTTCCTGCCTAAAGGATATTGAATCCGAGGACATTTAGCTTTTAATGCTTTAAAGATATGAGCATGCCAGAGCCTTTAACACAAGATAACAAAATCCAATTTCACTTGTCTCCATCAGCCTTTGTAAGTGTTGCTACTCGAGTGCTGAACTCAAGTCCCAGATCTGATCTAAGCTTTATCCCTTTCTAAATGGGTAAAAATAAACACATCCTTTCTTTCCCTTTATGGCCACAAAAACATTGCAAAGAAGGAAGAACACGTGTACTCTAAAGAACCGAGCCAAGCAGCAAAGATTACCTCAAAAGGGCATGCAGCAAGTACTACTTTAATTGTTGAGTTCTTAATAGTAAATAGTGGTGTTTCTACATAAAAAAAAAGATTCGTATGGCAGCTTAGACTACAAACCTGTAAAAAAAATCCCACCTCCTTCCCCAGAAAACCCTAAAGAGGTTACAGAGACCTTTGAATAGAGGAATGATATGTAGAGACCAAGAAAATGCCCAAAGCTGTTGTGATATTTTTAATTGCTACACAGTGCCTTACTGAATGAAAGGGAGTGGCCATATGCATGAACTGGGGAAAGCAGCTATTTTAGACAGCAGTAAAACAGGTTTGACCTAAATGCCCGAGCCCAGAACTTACCAGAGCCCAGCTGGCATCAGTAGCCCACTGAATCCCTGAGCTGTGAGGAATGAGTGTAACTATCCAACAAAAAATTACCGGTTTCTATCAGTGCTGTGAATGGTCGTTGTTTAATATTTCAGTCCAGCAGAGTTCTCAGACAAGCACAAGTCCTTGTTAGATTTTCCTGGGACTGATCACGTTTAATGAGTCTGGGAGAAATCCAGAGAAATGTTATCGCTGAATAACAGACAGGGACTAATGCCAGACTTCAGCTACCTGATCCAAAGTTGTTATCACACTCCAGTGAATGGAAAATAGTTCCCAAAGATTAGGACCATTCCTTCTATCTCTCCTCTAATTGCTTTCTACCTTAAGTTCTGAGAAATGGAAGACTTTCGGGGAGGTGACGGTATAGGGGACAGTCTAGTTTGTGTAAGACAAGCCCCGTGCTTCTTAGCTTGTGGGGCAAAATCCCCACTCTTACATCCTTCTATCCATGGCTGTAGTGTATTAGTCTTTTAAATTACACGCATCACATGCAGTGGTAAAATTCTTACAGATTTAAACACTTATACTTTACATATTTTCCCTCTGAGACTTATTTACATAAAACATCAGCTTTATCTCAACAGGATAATAAGGAGAGATAGAGGAGACTTAACAAGTATTACCCTCCAACAAACAGCAAAGTTATCACCTGGAGAACTTCAGCTCAGGACTTGCACTCACTTGGGCTCGGCCAAAAGGCTTTTTACCCTCTGGCAGCAGTCACTTGCAATCCCTCCTCGTGAGCAGGGTTGGTAAGCTAATAAAATCCTGTCTGTAGCTCAGGTCTAGCTTCTGTCCTTTCTTCTCACCAACTTATGAATAAACATGACAGCATCATCAGGCCTTGAGTAGTTAGTTAGATATATAATAAACAAGGTTTGGGAGCAGGAGGGAAAGAGGGAAGGAAAAATGTCATTTGAGTACTCCAGGCTTCAGAAATAGAACGCAAATTGGAGGCTGTGTGACCTCGCTCCAGCACCTGCGTGCGTAAGAGCTCTGCTTGCAGTGCTGTGATTAGATGCTATTTTTCCCCTGGGGGCTCTGCCTCGTTCTGCATATGAGATAGGTCTGCGTGGGGAGGAAGGCAGAGTCAGGTGGTGAAGGAGACACTGCTGTCTGCTTGTCCCTTTCCACTCTGTTGCAGAAGCTGCCTTCTGCATGAGTCAGAAGTGGGAAAAGAAAGATGATTTTAAGATTCAAGTAATTGCTTGCTGCATTAGTATGCCAGGAGGCTTCACTACAAAGTACCTGTGTGATGGCAAGCAAGCCATTTACACCAACTTTTAGACAGACAGCCACCGTAACTGGTTGTATTTCCTATATAGCTAGAGGTTGAAACCCCTGATTTGCACAGAAATGCTAAGTGGAAGCACATGCCAGGGCTGCACCAAAGCCACCAGGAACAGCCTCTGGAGCTACAGAAAGCACACTTGTGCTTGCAGGTGTGAAGTGCTACGGGCTAACAAACGGAGGTTTTCAACTTTTCACATAAGGAGCCCCAAATCAGCAGTTTACCCGAATGCGTCTTGGCTCGCGGTTGGTACCTTGAAGGTAATCGTGTGTGGATACTGTAACAGTAAGTATCCCACAGAAATGAATGGCTGAGAAAGGCTACACATTACATTTCCTATCTTAGGGTTCAATAGCTACAGACAGGCCTATCTTCACACAGACAGAACCACGGAATACGCTCAGTTGGAAGGGAACCTCAAGGATCGTTGAGTCCAGCTCCTGGCCCTGCACAGGACACCCCAGGAGTCACGTCATGTGCCTGACAGCATTGTCCAAACACTTCTTGAGCTCTGTCAGGTCTGTTAACCTCTCTGGGGGAGAACAGTCATCTGGGAGGGTAGCATGCATCAGCCAGCCCAGAGACTGTGCAATCTAAGCACACCTTGCCTAAAAATGCAGAGCACTTCAGCCAGACACTAACCAGAGAGGATGCTGTTTCCCAGCATATTCATACACACTCCTCCCCAACAAAAACAACTTCTGCCCTCGATAGTGAAAGGCATCAAGGCCTTCACTTGGTCTTTGCAGAACACAAGCAAAGCAATAGCACAATGCCTCAAAGCATATTCTGAGGAGTTTTTTGGTGTTGAAGCAAACCACTCAACTGATACTGAAATGAACACAGTAACTCTGAGATTTCCCACTGCCTTAGAAAGCCACAACGAAGAACATACCTCGTTTCACCTCATCCTCAATATAAGCAAGAAAATTAAAGGCTTCTTTCAAAACTAGATTCACTTCCAATTACTAGATACATGAAAAAATAAACCAAAGATACTTTCCCAAGCTTTAGCCTCAAAGGATAAAAAGAGGAATGATTAAGGCATTCACCATGACACATGAGCAAGCAGAGATGGTCCCCACACTCCAACCAAGATTAAACAAAATATATTGTAACTGATCACCACTGGATTTTTCTTCTCTTTAGTATCAGGCTTATCAGTAGCCTCTGGCTTTTTAAATTACAATAGCCTTATATTTCCTTATAGGACATCCTGGCTGTGCTGTAAAACACAACTGAAATTCAATATTTGAGTATCAGTATAAGCGTATAATACACCCAGATAGATTATTCTGAAGTAAAACTGGGTTAAAACAAGAGCTGCTTGCTTAAAAAATTAGTTTCTAATAACTTAATACAGTATAAAAAAACGAAACTAGATTGTTAGCTCAGTTACTCTGAAAACAAATTTAACCAGTACGGTATTTGTTTTCTTATGTAAAGGCTTAGCTTACATATGGGTAAATCAAGGGCTGGCCATCCCTGCTATGAGGGGTATCTCAGCAGTATGAGGTGCTTGTTCTCCATGCAGAGATAACCTTTTCAAACATGTACAAGATCCTTTGGAGTTTAATCAGTGCCTATTCAGTGACTCTGTAACATGAGCCAACCACTTTCAAAGAAAACTGCAGTCAACTATGATACTACAGTAGCTTAGCCAAAGAAATCTGGGATTTTTTCACTCCTATCTTAGGATCTGGTGACACAATCTCCCCTTTCCCTTCACTCTCTTCTTTCCTTATCCCAGAGTACAAGCAATGCTGGAAATGTCTCAGAAAAACAAACAAAACTGTGCTGTCTGTCTCCGTAGGCTTGCCATGTTGCAACGAGGAATGCGCAAGCCACCTTCACCACATTTCTCAAACACTGATCATTTCTGATGCAGAGCTTTAGAAGGAAAAGATGTTTTAACGCCCTGCAAGCAACCAGTGCTTTCAAAGTCCATCTACGCAACAAGAGTACAATGCCTACTCCCAAGTAACATGTTGTCCTCGGCTTGTCACTTCTTTCTTTAAGGAGAGAGCCTGGAGCCTTGTATCACACACGTGCACAGTATGCCGTGTTCAGGACTGGGATTGCATACTGGCTGAAAAGGTACTTCAGATCACTGCCAAATATGCTTCAAGATCTTCTGTATCTTCTTCCTTCCTGCCTCCATACACCAAATAAATGTTTCATTACCTGCTTTCCTCAAGGTTGTGCAAAGGCTCAGCTATTATCCCAATAGCTTTGAATTCAGTTTTATAACTACGCACAGCTGATACAAAGAGTACCTTTGTATACTTCCTATTGCCATTAAGACTTCTTGTCTAGACTGTGGCCCCTTTTGTCCACGCGGTCCTTTTTCCAAGCTCTACCAGAGCCTACACTGCCTCACTTAAGTTCTGTGGGAGGTGAACCCACCGACCTTTCCTCACAGCCAGGTGCCTTACCCCAACACCGTCTTTTTTGTTTCTTTGTTTCCCCAGTCAGCATTGAACATACATAAGGCTAACTGAAGGAGAAAGTTGTACCCCAAGAGTTTTGTTACATTCATTTCCCTTTTTAGAGGTTTCTCCACAAACCTTGTGTTCAGAAAGGAAGATACTGGCAGAAGAATGCAGCATGCAGTGATGCTTTTACGCATTTCTCCTGGAAAGATGGGACAGTGGGGCAAACACCACAAAAGTTTTAATAGTGAAACACCAGGAGTTTGCATATTTCCATTACCAAAGGCATCCTCAGTAACCAAACAAACCAAATCTATTGTCGGCAAAGTGCAGAGTGCTGCAATGTTTGCTCAACACCCAACACAGCCCAGAAATAATGGGTCAGGAAGACAGACTATACACTGGTAGCAACATATCACATGAGGGATCCCATGACTCCTGCGTTCCCATTTCTTAGACAAGAGCTAATGGCCATAAAAAAAACCCCAACCCAAACTCCACCTTCTGCACTCAACCTTGCACTTAAAGCTTAGTTAAAAGTCACGTGGGCAAACTCATATAGGCATAAGAGGAAACACAGAGAGGTTCAACTGTAATGCTGAGCATGAAGCACATCCACAGACCCAGCTGGCTCTTCTTACTAATTGCCCTTTACAGGAATCATTCATAGCAAGACAAAATCTTCCAGCTAACCACCAGCTCTTCAGCCAAGATCATCAGGCAATCTCAGGTCAAAGAGCAACGTATCAGAAGGGACATGAGGTTGTTCCTTAGGAAAAGTTTAACATATTACAACCATGAGAACCTCAGGCACGGCAGATCCAAAGAGAAGCTGGCCATAAAAATGAGGCACACACTACCTGGTTATATCTGCTCTGAAATGGATGCCTCTTGGATAGAGCTGAGCAGAACAACCCAGACTGCCATTCAGGAGGTGGGGAAGCACCTGGCCCTTGTCAGGCGTGGTCTGGGACTCTCAGGATATTTACATCAACAGCTATACAGCTTCCAGTGTGGCATCACTCGGCCTAACTCTTTACCCTTCATTTCTGTGTACTCCTAGGAAAGGATCCAATTTAGATTGGACTGGGGTAGAGAGAAAAGGATATGTCACTGGGGACATAAAGCAAGCAGCCTGTTCCCAATTTCATTGCTCTGCAGAAGGGAAATTGGTGAGGGAGAGGGAAAGGAAGCATGCTTCAGTGAACAAATCTGAAAATCTGAAGATTTCAAAAGTAACCAGATGGGAACGCATGGAGGAGTTTATTTATATATAAACCAACTCTGCAAGGTTGAAAGCATTTTTTGTGAAAAAAGTACTCACCTAAAAATACTTCATCTTTGGCTGCTAACAATAAACTCTAAGAAAAAGGAGCAGAGAACCTCTTCTTACATCTTCACAAGAATGTTGAACTAAACCTATGAAGCTGGATGTCACAATTTCAGTGGAGTCTGTCCCGTTTTTGGCCTGCACTTATTCCAGAGAAGTGCACCACTAGATAATTCCTGGAGAACTTGACGTGGGCCTCTGAATCAGGAAAGCTGTAAGCATAAAATAGACATAAATCCTGACCAACAGCTAACACTTTTGGCACTGCTGATCTGTAGCGTAAGTGGTTTCTAGATTTCTTTATTCAGAATTTTATGTTTTGTTTACACCATCACTAAATAAATCCTACTGGTCACCGTGAGCACTAAGTATTTCCTGAAAAATCTATCCAAGATCATAACAGCTGTGCATTGGATTGCTTGTTTTAAACAGGCCTACTTACCAGCCATTACATTTAGGATCACTTTCTACTTACTACAGCAAGGCCATGCTTTCCGTTTGTAAAGCTCAGAATTCCTACTGTTTGTGCAGGATATTAACTTCACCCTGAAGTTAAGAAAATTCCAGCTGAAGTTTCACAAGGTTGGGAGGAAAAGGTTTTTTTGTCTACATTAGGTTGCATGTGCTAGCACAAATACCACAGCACACGTATTACTACTACTACAAATAAAAAAACTCTGCCTTGTTTATAACAGAGACAAGTGGGGGTGGGGAGGGGGACAATGAAAGCTGGGAATTGGTTCAGGCAAAGCTTCCCATTTCATCTTCCATGTAGGTGAGGATGATCAATTGCACCTAATTCAAAAGTGAGAGTACCATTCCACAGCCTGTTTTATCCCAGAGGTGGGAA
The DNA here is from genome assembly GCA_013397725.1 of Rhagologus leucostigma. Lineage (NCBI taxonomy): Eukaryota > Metazoa > Chordata > Aves > Passeriformes > Rhagologus > Rhagologus leucostigma. The sequence goes on from VZTD01000172.1 coordinate 2,949,601, forward strand.
AGATTCCACTGATAGATCCAAACAGCACACAAGGAAAGCTTCCTAATTTCAAGAAACGACAGAACCAGGGAAAAGCAAGTGGTAGGCACTGTCAGCTGGAATCAGTGGTGAAAGAGAGGTGAAGAGATGGAGAAGAAAGGGAAAGTGAAAGCCTAAAATAAACCACTAGCAGGGAAATAGAAAAAAGATCAAAGGATGCAGAATTGAGACTAAAGAGGAGTGCTAAGATGAAGACAACACACAACAGGTGATGAATTGAAGACCATCAACTCCAAACTCTTTATTGTGTCATTATACTCGGTAAGTACACCAAAAGTGAACTAGACAGCACAGAAAACACATAGTACAGAAAAATAAATACACAATAAAGGGGATTTTTAGGCATGAATGAAATAACACACAAAGGCATATAGAACCACATGCTAAATGGAAAACTTTCTCCAGATAATGTACAATAAAAGGCAGCTACTTTCGGATAAGTACTGGACTGCCCGATATTGAGACGTGAGGGTGCTCGGAACTAAGACAGCACAAAAGTCTCCACTTGTAGAACAAGCAATTGACAACCTGACATGACACAGATAATTAAAAATCGACTCTATTGCAGAGCTATTTGTTGTGCTGGTGCCAGCTACTCCCTGCACTAAATGAGCGAGCCTCTGGGGAAAGGGGAAAAAAGTACAATAGCACAGTGGATACAGCACATAACATGAATATGAAAACAGCACAGGGAACATTATTACAGAACTATTTTGATTACAGAACTGATAATATCAAGATGCCTAAAAGCAAAACCCCTTACACAGGTATTTCTTTGCATGAATTAAGTACAAAAATCTCCAGGTTTTTCTACAGTAAAGAGAGATACATGTTTTAAACAAAATTTTAAACAGGCATCAATTTATTTGCTACTTCCATTAGCCACTATGCATTACCATTTGGAAAAAAAACTGCAACGAAAGAACACAGAAATGCTGTCAAAATGCCTTGATGTGTCCATGCATTTATTTGCTATGCAACCCAGAATTCAGCTACACTTGACTTAGAATAGCATATTGAAACAGTGCATTTTTCCAGGGGGAAAAAAAAAAAAATCAATATTTATATACTCTGGATTCTGCCACATACATGCTAAAGATTAATCTACCATTTTCTGCAGATGTGTGCCTTATTGCTGCCTTACTCTGGTGAGCAGCTTGATGTTTTTCCCTCCCATTCCACCATTTGACAAAGCCAAACTGGCATTTATCAATTGAGTTATTAACATGCTTGGCATTTCCTACTAGAATTTGTTTACTCGAGAACTTTCTGGTAGAAAAGGAGAAAAAAACCCCAAAAAACAAAATCCCTCCCAATATTTACTTACCCCTTCTCCATGACCAAGGGATTTAAATGGAAAGAACCCATGTCTGCAGATTTACTTTGACACTGAAAGTTTTTAACCCATCACACTGAAGCAAAAACTGATGGTTAATAATGCTTTCTTTCCCAATTGAGTTTGCAAAACTCCAACAAAGCCCCTTAATTCGGCAGCTCTGATAACATTTTCTTTTGTTGCTGACCTTTCTAAACAATAACTGCATTATGCAAAAAGGCAGCCAAACTGCATGTGTTATGTACGAAGCTGGCGGTCACCCCTATAATTTAGCTCACTTAACAGAATACATAAAGCACAGGAAACAGAGCCCTACAAACTGAGGTTCACTGTTTCTGCACTTAGCTTGCCACCACTTAGTTTGTGAATTATTGCAATCATGCTGGCGTGTTTGTCCAATTCTTCCTTCTGCAGATTTACGAGTGCTTCTTTTTCTTCCAAGCATCCTTCCAACTGGGATTTTTGAACTTCCAGAGAAGATGCCTGCAGAAACAAACAAAATGTTTGTTTCCTCCATTACCAACTGAAAAACACACACACTACAGTGACAGCTGACTGGCCTGGTAGTGAACTTAAACAAGTAATTAAAAAGCAGTTTTAGAATTACAAGCTTATTTCAGAAATCTCAGCTGTACCTTTGGTGCATATGAGTGATCACAGCTACTGCCACACTGCAAAATGTTGGATACCATGGTAAAGCACCAACCCCCCATTATCATTGTGCTACCATCTACATTTCATTTCAAGCACCACACCAGTAAATAATTAGTGAGAACAAAGAAAATATTTGCTATATACTGCATAATATTGCCTGAAGAGCTTAAGCTTTTGCTTCCAGGAAATGGAAATACAGTAAATGTGTTTGTCAGACTGCACACTTTGCATTTGCTGATCAGTTTGCATGTAAAATGAATCTCTGCCTTGTGATTTTAGACAGAGCCTTACCTGCAGTCAAGGACGTGTGGGCTGCACTGAATTTTGGGGGGGTTTTGTTAATATTATCCTGTTAATATTAATATGGTATAGCTAAAGTGGTCTCTCTTTTGAAAAAAGACACTTTTTCTTGGAGATTAAAATTTTTTTTTGTTAGAATTTCAATGATCAAAAAACCCCCAGGTGCCTTTTGGTGCATACATATGTACCTTAATTCAATGTGAGAAAGGGAGGGAAAGCAAGCTGACCTACATTTTCCGTAGTCAAAACTACTGAAGAGGAATGTGTTACACTCTGTTATTTAACATTATGCCACATCTTTGGGGGGGTTTTTTCCCTTCCCAACATTACACACTCACACACATGCCTCACAGAGCCTCATTAGAACTTGATCCTGACTTAAAACTCAAGAGGTACACAATAAAGTTGAGAGAATTTGTTCTTGTCCCCTACTGGATTGGCTATTCTGAGATCTTTAGGTACTTAACCACCAAAATACCGATTTACCAACTCTATCAATTAAACAGATACCTAAAACTCCAGTCTCAGGAATGCAGGTGCAGATAATTCCTTACCTTGATACTCAGTTCTTCCCTTGCTTGCTCTGTTTCACTTAATTCCTTTCTAAGAATATCGATAGTTTGTTCCATATCTGTTTTTTCTTTCTGTTGAGTTTTTATTTTTTCTTCCAGAACATTTATATTCTGTTGCAAGGCTTAAGAAAATGAACACATTAAAAGATTGGATGCCAAACTTAGAAAACAGATACTGCATTGGCCTAGGAAACAAGGTGCTTTTTTTATTAACTTTTTGTTTTTAGACTCAACATAGCTGCTAATTGAATTACTGAGTAGTGCCACCTACTGCTAAATTTTAGTGGTTGCTTCCAGTCATTTGCAGAAAGAGTTAAATTAAGCTCTTCTAATTTGCAGTTCCTACAGAGAATTGTTCTAATGGACATGTTATAAAAACATCCTGAAGGGACACACTATGCAGAGATTCAGTGAAGTCGGGGAAACCAACTTCATGCAGGCCTTTCTAAAAAATTCAAATTTGTATTTGCTTCATTCAACTATTAAATTATGTATCTGGGGCCAACTTTTAAGATTTACAAGTTGCTCAGTAAGATATAGCAGCTTATCTAGAGCCCATAATAACAACTTTTAGTTAATGCTCCTGGTTCTCTAGCTTCAGTGACCTTTAGGTAAGTGACTTACTCGCTATTGTGCCATCTCTCTCCTGTAGCTGTTGCTGTAATTCATTTCTGTGATCTTCACTTTCTACTAACTGTGCAGCAGTTCTAAAAGTGTAGAGAAATAAATTTTAATTATTAAATTAAAGATATGCCACCATTTCCCTGTTGTAAGAAGCTAGAATGATTTTTGTATCACTTCCAGTTGTGGTCAAGAGCTTCAAATCATCAAACCTATGAACGGGCAGGGTGTGAGCAGAGATAGATCTTATTTCCTTCCTGCCACCATGAAATAGTCACTGCCCTTCTCTGATCATGGTAGAAACTACTGAAAAGGCTGATACTTGGAGCACAAAACCCAGAAACTGGTGCCTTTGATCACAGCCACAAATAATTCAAAATACTGTGGCGGAACTGAAATTGTCATTCAATGCAAGTAAAAATTCCCTGCTATTAGTTATTAAGGATGCTGGGGTTTTAGCTCTTACTATGCTCCTGAAGAGACAACACAATTAGTAAAATCTGTTTCGGGTATTATCCATGCAAGGACATCTGTACACAAAAAATAGAATACTGAACATCTCCCAGATTGTCACACAACACTCAAAAGTGACCATACCATAAGACAGGGCCATAGCTCGTGTGCAGGCCTGCCTCACTTCTCACCAGTTCGAGTAACGCTCAGTTCCCACACTCATTCAATGCAGAGGTACTGTTATCTACCAGCAGTACAGCTGTAACACGAGCATTTTACATTCTCTGAAGCTAATCTACTTTTTTCCATTACCAGCTAGACTAATTTCTAAGGCATATTCTACTTGCCACTTGCCTTGCCTAGATGGCATGTGCTGTCACTTTCGGTTACTTGTTTATCCACTTCCTATCTACCAGTTTCCAAGCTGAAGCCTCCAGCAATAGGGAGGGACGTATATTTCCCATGGTCTCCATTTCTGTGGCTGTTCAAGAGTACCTATATAATAAACTGCTCTTTCAGCCTGGCTTTAACAAGGGTCAGCTTTCATCAGAATATCTCCCCAATTACCCTGAACTGCATATTGCACCATTCAATGTAAGTGGCCAAATTTATTCAGTAGCAAACTAATGTATCAGTATGAAAATCTTCCATTTGAATCAGAACTCAAGGCAGTGATTTGGACTGCTCTGATTACTGACAAGGCAAGAGCCTGGAACGATGAAGTGAACTTTGCAAGTAAAACCAAGAATAGCACTTTATTTCTCAACTGAATACAAGGCCTGCCTATGAACATATTTTAAAGACATCTTCTGAAAAGTTACGTATTAATTAAAATCTGTAAAAGACGAGCCCTATATTCCCTTAGTTACATTGGTGAAAGGTATATCAGACCTCTATTTTAAGCCATCAAAAAGGAAAAACTACAATTACTTCTCAAGAAGACATAGGTAATGCTAGTGTTATAGTTGAAAAAGATTTATACCACAGGCAGGATACTGCCCATTACAACTTTTAATAGAACTTTCAAATATGTTCATTTAGTAGAGTTGGTTGTTGGTTTTTTTTTTCCCCAATCTGACAACATTAAGAGAAAACTTGCAGGCTAAAAGGAAATCCTTGAGTGATAAAAGTATTTAAGAATTCAACAACAATCAAAATGACACCTCCACACTCTCCCAAATGCACCCAAGAACTGTGTCATCATCTTTCTCTTCCTACTATTGCTGAAGTCTGTAGATATACTCTCACCACCTCAAACCAATTAAGGAGCAAACAAAATAAACCACCAAAGTCAGTACTACAGATTCTCATCCAACACAAACGAATAAACCAACCCTGAAGCATCTTTGGCTTCCTCTAACTTCACTTCTCAGATATTACTTAAAGCACAGTTGAAAAACTGAGACTAAAGTGCTATTTAGTTTTACTGTTAACTTGCTTAAAAAAGACTAAACTGAACTTACCTGTCATTCTGCTGCTTGAGTGATTCATTTAGTTTCTTCATCGCTTCCACTTGTTTATTTAGTGAATTGCATGTAGTCTGTAGATCTTTAAATTGTCTTTCAGTTGTTTCATACCTACAAATGAAGTGTAATTGCTTTTGAAGAGCTTTTGCTTTAATAGTTTGTCAGATAAAAATATTTGACGTGCTCTGTGCAATCATCCCACTCAAGCAACAAGCAAGGTGTTTTCTGAAGGAGGGGTGTTCAGTTGAGGGTTTTTTGGTGACAGCTGGCTGTTAGTGTGTTAGATTTTTTGGGTTTGTTTCATTTTTTAAATGAACATACTTAAAATCATAGAATCATTTAGGTTGGAAAAGACCCTTTAGATGATTGAGCCAAACCATTAATCCAGCACTGCCAAGTCCACCACTAAACCATGTCCCTAAATGCCCCATCTGCACATCTCTTAGATACTCCAGGGATGGTGACTCAGCCACTTCCCTGGGCAGCCTGTTCCAATGCTTGACTTGGAAGAAGAAAACAGACAAATGAACATACCAGCCAAGCTTCAGAGGATCCCTTACAAATCCTGAATTATTAATGATCAGGAAGCAACCTTCCTCCAGTAGAAAACTTTTAGGAATTGACAAAAATATAAATACCTTTAGAAACTCGTAAAGAGCTAATCTATAACAGTTTGTGTATGTCAGTCATCTTTTTAAGGGCCCTTTAAGTTAGTCTATGACCTCCAGTTGTATTGTGATACTAAAAACTGAACATACAGAAGACCATGCAGTGTGCAATTAATACAGGCTTATAAGGCAGATCTCATGCTCTAAGCAAACATTTTCCTACCTTCCTACCAAAAGGCAAATTCTCTCCCCTGATGTCAGTTAACTGATTGTTCTTAAGAAACAGCATATTTGAAGTATGAAGATTGTTTTAAAAATTAAGTTTTTGTTTTAAAAACACACTGTAAGGATTAGAAAGTTTTGTTCCTAGTTTGGAGAATTTAAAACTGTTAGATACTAGACTGAGGCTTTTTCACATTAATTGGTCAAATACATGTTCACAAAGTGCATGGCTGCATATAATTCAAGCAAAAATGGAGGGACTTTCACAATGACCATACTAGACACTTATTCAAGAAATCATGTAATGGAGAAAAGTTTTGTACATTTCCGTCCCTCAATGACTCCTTTATTGGCAGCAATATGCCTTCAAAATTGTCTAATATAATGCCTGTTCCTGTTATTAAGCAAGAAACTTGCTTTCAATTTTATCAGTTTCTTTGCCTTGCTGACACCTAGTGACCAGACCAGCTCAAGCTAACTGAGAAGTCAAAGCTCTTTTACACCTTTATTCTTCCAAAGCACATTCTAATTTCAAATATTTTCTATCTCCATGTACTTTGTGTGTCTCACATATTCTTTTTAGCTAAAGATCCCAAAGAAATAATGCTTATAAATAATTCAGGACACACAATGTGCCTCCTTCCTCCCTACCTCACTTTTACTTAATTTAAGTCAAATTTGGTACAGACTTGACCAACGATGCCAAGTCCCACATTATGCAAACATACTGATATCGGCTGTTTCTCCAGAACTCTTGCAGCATGTCATGAAGGCAGCAGTAAAATCAAAGACAGACACTGAGAGCATGGCATAATGCTATCAGAAACTAAACATCGTGAGTTCTGTGTCTTAGAGAACAATGCTCCCTTTTATACAAAGCTTGTGCTATTTCCTGAACTGGACCTTCAGCACCTACAATTCAGTTCTCATTCCACTGAAAGCTGAATGTTAATATATTAATAAATTTAACTATGTTACATGCAACAGAAATTTATGTTCTTGAATTACTTAAGTTAATCTTATCGACAAGCACACAGAAGAAAGAAAAAATAATGAACTTTTCACTTAGAAACATGACACAGCATGTAATGTTGCTCTTCTAATGTGCCTAGCCCAATAAAGGACATCATAACTCTTTGCATACGAAACACTTGTTTAGAGATCTTACATGTCTTACCTCTGAAGAAGATCAAGAGAGGATTTTTTCAGTATTTCATGTTCTTCAGCAACTGCCTGCAATTTCCTGTTGTGCTGAAAGAGCTGTTCAATATCAGTCCGTGCTCTTTCAGATTCTACCTGTTGAGCTTTCAGCAAATCGTTAAGCTCTTCATTTTTTCGTTCTGCATCCTTCAGCATTGCAGCAAGAGTTCTTGCCTTTGAGTGGAAAGACACCCCCCAAATAAAAAGAAAAAAAAAGCTACATACATTAAAGGGAATTCTGTTTCTCAAGTTGTATTAGACATGCTTGAGGCCACAATTCTAACACAAAAATACCATCATCCACATTAAAAGAATAAATTCTCTCATAATATTAACTACAAATTAATTGGTTCACTAAATTCCTTTAGCTCCATTTATAGACAATGTGAGGGAAGAGGGAAGAACAAAGTAAAAGACAATACATTTTAGCTATGGATTTAGTAATTTGTAGCCCAATCTCTAATATAACCTTTAAAGACTAGAAATTATTCCCACTTTTCAATGTGCAGCTCAAATACAGACCCCAAAAAAGCAAGTTTTATTTGAAAGTTCATCTCTGACCAGTGAATCAAAAGGCACAAACAGGAAACAGCTCTTTATATACCAGCAAATTCTATAGAGAATTCTAGCAAGTGGGTTTATTAGTTTTTAATATTGCAGAATTAACACTAATGGCTAACAAACGATAATGAGCAGAGTAGGTTGATTTTGCTGAATTCTGTAAGGGAAAGGACCTTAAAGAAAACTGTGCCAAAGAACAATCCAGAGGAAAACAGGATGTTCGTGATGAAATTTAAGACTGTCCTAACTTGCAAGCACAGCTTACAGATAAGCATTATAGTTTCCACATGTGATCACAGTTAAAGCTACCCAGACAATCACTACTCAGTCCCGCCTCCAGGCTCCGCCACTTACCTCAGACTCAGCCTGGGCTCTCTGACACCGGTACTGAGCCATCAGCCTCTCAGCCTGAGCCAGAGCTACCGCCTTTACTTCCAGAAGATCCTGCAGCCTTGTTTCTTTAGACTGCATATAGGAAGAACATTTATCATTACCATTTTCTGAAAGTACCAACTACAGCATCCCCATGTGCGTTAGGTTGTACTCACTGCTAATGCCGACAGCTTCTGCTCGTAGACATCCATTATGTCAGATATCCTCACATCAGCCAAGGGCTCCTTCATCTGTGGAAATGTTTTCCAATTACTGATACAGGAAATATGTATTTACTTACACAGGTAATGTGTGCCTAAAGAGCTCAATAGTTCTGTGAACTCCACCTGCCACCAGCTTTTTGAATTCTCATTTTTGTATCTGAGGCTGTCTACTCAAAGATATCTACCTGACTGCTGTGGAAAGTTTGTGAGCAATTGAACTGGTTAGGCTTAATAGGAGTCATCTGCAGAAGACTATCAGTCCAGCACTATAAAAAGGTAAAATCACCATTCTGAAATAATTCTCCTCGGAGGAATCCAATCTTTGCTGGAGAATTAGTAGTCTCCTCATAGGACACCTAAAGTAATCTGCCTTAACATTAACAGCACAAAATGCATATGGTTAAAACTCCTTGTTCATACTCTGTCACCTTCTCAATATACAAATTAGCAGAAAAGGCCCAGGAAAGCTTTTCTAGGATACTAGAAAGGATACTGTCAAGGACAGAACCTACTGTGTTAACCCAGTGACTTCCTAGAGGAAATGCACCATGTCTGGCACAAGAAGTCCTAAGTGTTTATTAAAGTATATGCCCGAGTCAAGTGAGAATGCTACTCAGTGATTTCAGGATATTTTCTCTTACGCAGTGCCACTGTAACACCAGTTCTGAGCAGCTGTTCATACATGTTGATGCACGACCAAATGCAAACTATGCCAGCTGTTCATACACTGAACACCTACATAAAAGGCACTATCTCTGCACCATCTTGAACCACTATGTAAGAATGTTTTTTGCAAATTAACAGGAGACCCTGTGTAGCTCCAGTTCTCAGCTCATTCTTCTGTCCTGAGAGTATGAAACAAGTAGTTTATTTTCCTACTTGCAAACTTAAAATATCTAAAAGGACATAAAAATGACTACTCTAAGAAAAGCTCTAAGAACGAAGTTCCCTTCATTCTCTCTGAACACTAATACTATGAAAAGTGTTTTTTCAATTATGTTTTTACAAGCATTTGAGCTTCATACAATATACAAACAGAACTGAAGTACTGGATATTTTAAGTGAATGCGTATATTGCTTTTGAATTACTAATTAGAAGATCTAAGAAAAGAATCACTCAAAGATTTATCAACAACTTTCTCCCCCCCAAAATAAAAAATCGAAGCAGGTTTCCAATCTGTCACATCACTGGAAGCTGCTGCACTAGTGCTGTGTAGGCACCTGTGGCTGCTTTGATTTACATTAATATAAACACAGCAATGCACCCACAGACTGTCACATGCAGTCCTGAAAAGGTTGATCAATGGGACCACCCAGTGGCAGAGTAAAGAGTAAGCCAAGGAAGACTCACCTGACCTTTTTCACTGTTATTCTGGCAGCTGACTGGAACTGGTAGCTCTCTGAGTTTCACTTTTATCACTTACAACAAAGAGATGAGAGTTGCAAAGCTAAGGCTGGAGGCAATGCCACTAATACAGATATCAAGCTGTTATCAAGAAACTTTCTATTCCTTTTCCCAATTTGCATATTGTTCTTTAAAGCCAAAAGAAAATAGAATCAACAATCCATCACTCAGTCTAAAGCAGCTACAAAGCAGCTAACTTGCTTTGAAGAGAAAAGGGAAAGAGGAGATATATTCAGTATCTTCCAGGATGGCCCACAAAGCAGCACCTGGTATGTGATGCCTGACTGTCTCATTCATGATGCAAGTTGCTGCAGAGGGAAGTAAAAACTGTCTTCTGAAGTAATAACAGCACCTCTCCAAGAAGGCCACAAAAACTGAACTGCAAATGCTAGTGTCAGCTACAGCCAACAAAAGGAAGATGTCAGTAAGTGTGTTTAGGCACTCAAGAGATGCACCACGCTTTTCTAAAGCAGCACAGCATCTCTGTTAACATTTTTTTACATGCTACTTCTTAGGAAGCAGAGGCAGGAGGTTCCTTGTATGCGTCCCAGCAAGTCTAGGCAGTTGGACTAGACCCGGCTCCTGCCTCCGCATCTGACAGCTAAGACGACTGTGGGCAAATCCACTGGAGAGGGACCTCAGTAAGTAGCCCTAACTTCTGGTGTAGTTCAACATAGCATCTCTGAATTCTGCTCAGGAGCTCAGTAAAAGGAGCACATTCCAAATAGACAGGAGTTTAAACCAAATTAACTGTTACATACATGGTAGTCTTGACACTTGGATTTTAATTTCCATCCCTCCTAGTAAAAAAAGTGTCAAATATTTCACAAGGGTGTATAAATTCTACTAACCTCTAGTCCAGAATGAAGTTTTTGTATTAATTCCTCAATATGTGAAGCTTTGAATTCATTACTTGAAGGACAGGATGAAGAACACCTCACTGAAGTAGTGTTGGTCACAGGTGACTGCATTTGGATTCTCTTTGCCGTGTGCTGCGTTTCTTGCTGTCTGTAGGCATTATTTGCTGCAATGCTTTCACCCAGCCTGAATAAACATGAGGCTATTAATGGCACAACCTGCTACAAATACCATTGCAAGGATTGAAGAGAACAATTCATAACAAAATTTACAGTGATATTTGCATTACCACAGAATACGAAGATGTGTATTGGACATGTGCCCAAACTGGCCAGAAATACATAAAAAGGGGAAAAAAAAATGTATCACGGCTAACCTTTAGAGACAAATACAGAATCCCATCAGAAAGGATATGGTGCTCAGCTCTTTTTGAGCAGAACAGATCATGTCTCTTATGAACCTGTGAAACAGGTTATTATTCAACTTAACTAGGCCACCGTTTGTCTCAAAGAAGATTGAGAAAGTATTTAGTAAGAACTTTTATTTGGCATAAAAATAAGAAGACTGAATCAAGAAAAGGCAGAGTGCTACCAATAAACCTCAGTTTTTCCTTGTCTGCAATTCTATTTTACAATATTGTATTGTGTACAGCACATCTAATTTTCTAAATTTTAAACAAAATTTAAGTATACAGATAAAAGTGCAATCTGTTTAAATCTGTATAGGGAAGAGAACTCAAAAGCTTAGAAAAAAGTAATTACAGCACCTATATTTCAGTGTCTGTATGTAATTTGTGGTTGGTATTTTCAAGGCAGGTACTAATAACATGTTTCAAATAAGAACGATAAATCAAAAGAGCTGATTTTAGAAGGCACCAGTTATAAATCCTTTCCTCTTGATAAATTCCTTAATTGCTAAGCTATCCCAACCACTTCACTGAAGTGCTGTCTCAATTGCTTCCTAAGTGAGCAAAGCCTATTTTTAACTTGCATTTACAGACATGTTATTTGGCTATTCCATTGTATAATTCCAGACATATTTGATTGTACAGATCCTTCATTCTTTCAGCCAGACTATTTGTTACTGGCCATCATAAAAATGTTTCTTATATCCACAAACCCATATAATTATAGAATAATTAAGGTTGAAAGGGACCCATCTACAGACCACCTAGTTCAACTCTCCTGCTCTTAGCAGGTTGCCCAGGACTATGCCTGGTAATTTTGACTCTCTCAAAGGATGAAGACCACAACTTCTCTAGGCAACATTTTCCAGTTTGACCTCCCCTTACAGTAAAAGGGTTTCTTTTCTGATATTTAAAGAAATCTAGAACATTCTTTCTTACATTTCAGTTTGTGCCTACATCTATCCTGTCAGTGGGTACCACTGAGAAGCCTGGCTCTGTCTCCTTTGTTCCTTTCTACTAGACATTTCAACACACTGATAAGAACCCTGCAAGTCTTCTCAAAAGTAAGCTCAGCTCTTGCAGTCTTACCTTGTATAACACATGCTTGTCCCTCAAACCCTTCACTAGACTCACTTTAGTATATCCATATCTCTCTTGCACTGGAGAGCCAAGCCTGGACACAACACTACAGGTGTGGTCCCACCACAGCTGAGGAGACGGGAATGATCACCTCCTTTGCCCTGTCATCAGTACTCTTCCAAGTGCAGTCCAGGGTGCTACTGATCATCTTCGCCATTCTTGAAGACAGAAGTTACATTTGTTCTCTTCTAGTCTTCAGGAATCTCTCCCAGTCACCACGACTTTTCCAAGACGTTCTGGAGCGGCCTTGGAATGACATCAGGCAACTCCCTAAGCACTCAAGGGCACATCCTATCATGTCTTATGGACTTCTGTACATCCAGTTAATTTAAACGTTCCATAACTTGACCCTGTGCCACCCAGAGTAAGTCTTGCTTCCTCTAGGCTTTCCCATTGCTCTCAGGGACATTGCTTTCCCTTTGAGAATCCTTATCAGTGAAGACCAAGCAAGGCATTCAGTATGTCAACCTTTTCCATGTCCTTGGCCAACAGGTCCCCTTGCCCCACTCAGCAGAAATACACACATTTTCATAGTCTGGCTTTTGCTGCTGATGTAAGGGTCTTTCTTGTTGCACTTGACATCTGTCAGGTTCAACTCCAGGTTGTGACGCAATTTAAAATCTTTTTTTTTTGTATTTCATTACATCTACAGGAATAAGGACTCTATCAAACAGAGTTTCTCAATACTTTTTCCCTTGTTCAAACCACCTTAAGTTCTACCTGAACTGCCATCTGCCTGTGTCTTATCCTAATCTGTTCTTTCCTGAAAGCTACTGCAAAAGAGCGAGCAAAGCTTTAGGAACTGAAGAATGACACATCTGACAAGAGTTCAGTAGAGAGAAATCTGACAGTCAGAATATTAGCTGCACCCTAAGTTCCAGGCACAGACTTCAGACAAATAAGCACTTAGGGAGAGGAATCAATCGCTCCTATGCTGTCTAGGATCTGACATAAAATGAACACCATTAGCATTGGGATAGCTTCCTCTGGCCTCCAGGATCACTACTGTCTCATAAGTGCACATAAAGCAGAAACAGGACAATTTTTCTAAAGTTTCTGTCTCTGATGCGCTGAAAACAGTACTCAAAAAAACCCGAAAAGAGTATCACTAAGCCCATAAAAATGTCAAATCTAACCAGAATATCACAATAATACTTACACTATGGCAGGAAAATCTGGTAAGGGAGCAGCCTCAAACAGTATTCTAAGTCCCACTTGGACTTGCTCTCCATGGTTTGACGTTAAAGCAAATGTCAAAGGTGTAATCAAGCGTTGATCCTAGAAAAGAAATTGGTTTGGTCAAAACAAGATACAGCAGACAACAACAACCACAAAAAAAACCCACCAAACACAAACTACCAGAACATCACAGTATCAAGGCCCATGAGCACAGAAGTGTTGTATTCAAAACTTAAGTTACCTTCTTAAAGTTTGCCCTTCTAAGTTCCTGAGCCTGAAGTCAACGGAAGACAAGTGATTTTAAAAATAGTCTATACTTCTGAGTATTTGAAATCATGTTTTACATTAAAGGCAACACAACAGGTAAAGAGACTAGTTAATTCCTGCAAGTTTTCAAGTGCTTGATACTCAACATAAAAGGTCACTAGTTGAAGTTATAAAGATTAATCAGGGACTGTAAAACTCATTGCTACCCATTAAATTACACAATTTCCATTCTAGAATGAAAAATCTCCGAAACAGCAAGAAGTGTTTGACCGTCTGGATTGCTCTTCCATCTATAAAGTAAATTATTAAGGTATCATCTGACCAATAGGTACCAGCAACTGTTTTGGCCATGCAAAGTTCCAGATTAGATGTACATATTTAATAGTAACCAACCCCACAAATAATTATATTGTTGTGGTAATTGTTTTCTAGTTTGCTACCTTTAAACTGCAGTCATAATGCAGTCTTAAAAGGATAATTCTTACTAGGCAGCTAAAGTATGATTTCATATGCATTACCAAAACAAATGACTGGAGTTACAGCAAACTACTGTTATTTTAGAAGAATTAACAGTGAAACAACCCTTAAGAATTGTGTGTAAGGGACTGTATTTTCCTAGAGGCTTTACCACTTCAGAGATAAGCATGCAAAACATTTAGACCTAAACCTACTGTAGTGCAGTGACACTTTATTTCACAGATACATTTCATAAAACATTTTAAAATCATACCTGTAACATTTTGTAGAAGCTGACTTTCATACCAGGTACATCCTGCTGCAATCTGCTCATAAGATCAAGCGTTTTCAAAATAATATCAGCAGCAAGTTTGCTTTTAAACATCCAAGTAGAAAAGCAAAATGGGTGGGGAAAAAAAAAAAAAGGTGAGCTATGTCAAATCAGCACTGACAAATTCAGTCAATTAAAAAAAATTAATAAATACCCTCACAAAGAAATTAAATGTCTAGCAATGCAAAAATGCTAAAATCAAAGAGATCATATTGTGTTCCCTGGATGTGTGCCTGAGCTTCCCCAGCATGGCAAGGATGGCAACGATGAAGACCAAAAACACCACTTCCAGGTTGAAAGTGAGGACGGTTTAATTATAAGTCAATTATATTTCACTGGGTTTTGGCCAGGTAATTCTTAGCTATAGTGACATCTGAGTTAATGACACTGAGCTGAAGGAATGCGTATTTAATTTTCAGTGCAAGAAATGCCCCCCAAACTGATGTGTGATATTTTGGAACTCTGATTGCATAAAATCAAAATGAGAAATCCCGTGCCATGAGCAGTTCTGGTAAACTTCAACTTGGATCAGCTTCAACTACTGCATGAGGTTTAAGGTCATTTTTCCACATAAAGGGATCTCCAGCTTAGGCCAAAAACATTATCTGAATATACAAGCAAGGCTTTACTTATTGAACTGACCAGCAAGATTACTTTTTATTCCACAAAAATACTAAGTTTGATTTAATACCAATATTGATTTATATGCATTTAAATGGTACTTTCAACTACCATATTCTTTCCATTGCAACAATATCACAACTCTCACACCAGTCATGCTTGATTAGATTTTAGATAAATGTGTACTCACCACATTTTAGAGTCCACCAATTTTGTCCCAAAACCAGTATCAATCCCGCTATAAGGAAACTGGTGTTCTATCAGACATGTGCATTGGCTGGCAGTCAGCACCTTCGAGACACGCATTTTCAGCATGTCATCTCTGCACAGCAGTAGGCAGAGTTAAGAATAAATTCCATATATCTATGCCTACGTATTGGCACCAAAAGGCAACATTTTCTAATAATAAAGGACACAAAAGCTAGGGCATCAAAGCACAAGAGCCTCCAAAAATGCTTTTAATACCCAACAACACAAACCACTTAAAACATGCCTAACTCATAAGCCAAGTAATCTTCGCTTTTCAGTTAATACACACACTTATTGGAAACAGACAGCTAAGGGAAACCTCAATAAAATGGGTAGCATAAATAAATATAGTGAACAAAAGGCAGGGACCAGGCAGTCCCTAATACAAGAATTAGCTACCTAGAAATGAGCTAGGAGACACTTCTCCACGGAACTCGGCTTAGATGCAGGACTACACTCCGCAGTCATGTCCTCCTTACTAAACTTACTGTGGACACTAAAGACTCAATGAAGAGTGTAAAACTGTATCATTCCGCATTATTTTGCCTTGTTTCTCTGATATAAATTTGTATCATATTCGGCTGGAAGCTGCACTTGACTTAGCTAGGCAACAATACCACACGGATCAAGATGGCCGCCCAAATGGCCCACAAAATTTCAACAGAAAACACTCATCTTTGTTTTCCATCCGCAAAGGGCTTCTGTTCTGTTGAACAGCCGCGGCATTTTATCCTGCACCACCATATTACAAAATAATTTCACAGCAATTAGAAAGCTCCTTTAGATCTTGCAAGATGACACTCCTAAGTAAAATTAGGGCAGTTATTGTCATTAAAAGCTATTAAAGTGATCCAAGGTGGACATGTCTTCTAACATCTTAGAGCAGATCATGGTGGAGGAATAATAAATCAGCTTCCAACAGGCACATAAAAAGGATATTTGTCAGGACATTAATAGCCTTCACCATTCTTTCAGACTTTTTCTTCACTAATAGCTCATCCACAATCTGTTCTGGCATGTGAAGATGATCAAGAAGAACAGGCAGCAAAAGATCCATAAAGTGTTCAGCTGATTCGCTGTTCCTATTGTTAATAACATCCTGTAATAAAGACATTTTATTTTACGTTAATATTTAAAAGTACAGCACAAGGAAGCCAAGCTTACTCTACCCCTTCCTGCAGCAGCCTGTGTTCCTGCTTTCCCAGCCTCTTGCTATTTCAGGTTTAAGATGGCGGACCAGTATCATACTGGAGGAGGAAGTTTACAGAACAGAAACAGCAGGAACTCACTCACTTCTGTAGGTTCTAGAAAGGAATTCTGATAGTTTTCTATCTACCTCATGACTTCATAAACTGCCATGTCTTCCACTTACAACACAGACATATTTCTAAAATACTGCATGTCTTTAAAAGAACAGTTGTTTTATGAAGTATATTTATTTCAAGATAACTATTTTACAGTGAACTTTGTTACAGGTATTTTTTATGTGCTATTTTTCAAGTCAAATTATATTAGTTGTTTAAAAATCATTTAAAAATAAGAGCTGCTAAGAAGCTCTTTAAACTCAGTTAACAGTCTTGGTACCTCAAAGATCTCTTTGAATAGTTGCAATGCTAGACCTGAACAGTCTTCAGAGCCTTCCAATGGTTGGTTTGACAAGTGCACCAATGCAACAGATGGTTCAAAACTCTTTGAGCGAGTCACAAGCCTGGTGTTTCCAGAGACTGGCAAGCCAGCTGGTTGCAGTATCGCTTGCCGCAGGGTGTGACGCAGTTCTAGCACAGAGCAGAAGGCAAGCAGCAGCTCTAAGATCTGTGTGAAGTGAAGAAGAGTTCAAATGCTTTTAAATCAAGAGCTTAGACAGAAACTGCAACTCCCATAACACAAGTCTAAAGAGATACACAAGTTCTATGCAACTCCTTTTAGCACTTTAAAGTTTTCTGAGGAATAACTGTCTTTCTTTAAAGCCAGGTCAGCAGCAGAAACAGTTCACTGGACTGGTGAAGGCTTGTGACAGTATTCAGTGTATTGTTTTCTTTTTTTTGGACATGACTGCTAGCTAGTGACACAATAAAAAGTACGAACATGTATACACTCAGCATGAAAAAAGCTATTGAAGAGAAAACATTCTGAGACAGGAATGGATGCACATGTCTCTGAGCATGCACAAAGAGAAAACCACCCTGGAAAGTTCCTTGTCAACATGCCTCTCTAAATAAACCCAATAAACAATAACAAAAATCACACAGAGAGAAATAGTAGCATCTATCATTAACTAGAATGTGTAACACATTCATTAAAAAAAGCTCCATATCTGTTTCACAGATATATTTAGGACCAACATTTTCACATTTCATATTTTAGCCTTTAGTGACAGATAGCCAATGTTTCATTTACATAAGGTGGTAGTGAGACAAATCTGAATGTAACACTTCACTGTTTAAACAGAAGTGGCACCTATTTGTCCAACAAAGGTGAGAACACTTATTCCTAAACCTTTGAAATTAGCATCAGAGTTCCCTGATCACCAGCTGAAGTCTGAGTAGTATTCATTCAAGGTTTAGAGAGCAAAGTAGGATTCACTGCATTCGTGGTAGTTCCCAAAATTTCTTATTAGCCAAAGCATAAAAGGTGTTTATGTTGGCTTTTCACCTTTACATCTGTAGCCTGAAAGCAGACACACAATCCAGCAAAACCCCCAACATTACACATTCAACCTGACAGCTTTTTGAAGAACTAGGAAATATAAACTTGGTGAATTCTCTAGGTCAATTGAAGAGTCCTGAAGTCAGTGTATTTCATTATCAACCCTTGTACACAAGGAATCTATTAATAACAGCAGAAGAGGAACTAGATTGGGATTGTAGCCTCTTAGCCTTTATCTGAAAAAGTATAAATACCTTAGATGATGAATCAGGATCTCTTCCATGAAGAAGATCTAATACTTGACCGAGGCAAGAGGTAAAGTGCTTGTATCTACAGCAGCACAGAGAAGAAAAAAATTAAAAATAAAATTGAAATTTCACCACATTTTGACATTTACACCAAGTGATGAATGAAAGTGCCCTATTCTCCTTCTTACCCCCAAACACTTGAAGTACAGTGATAGTTTTGATAATTTAATTTCTATTTGAAACAGCATAAGCATTAGAAATATTCCAAGAATGAAAGCAAATTCTTTAAAATAAGCTATGATTTTTCAGCTATTCTTACTGCTTGATTTAGATTGAAAATCAGCAAATTCTGCTAGCTGAATTTGCAGAACTACAAGTCAAGCTCTCAACAGAACCACTTTAACACCCCTCTCCCTGTAAAATTATTACTTCTTAGAGCTTCAATCCTACTATTCCACCTCAAGCTTATATAGCACTGTAAAAGGCAGGATAGCTACTCATCATGTTGTCTGACTACCAACACTGTCCAGACAAAAACTTATAGAACAGGGTATTCAAACTTCCTTCAGTGACAATGAAAAAACCAGGTTTTGATTCACACTTCTGTGTCAAACTAGTAACCCAGCAACACTTTAGTTTCAGATATAGCAGTTATAATTATAATCAACTAGCAACATTCAAAAAGCATATTTGAATTTTTTTTCCCAATGCTTGGTTTAGAATTCAAATAGCATACAGCAAAGAAACTGATTAGAGCTTAGGAAAAATACTTTTAGGAAACGAAGCCATACCTGGTAAGATAATCTGCAATTTTGGGGTTCTTCATAAGATCCATGAGTAGATCAACAGAATATTTTCTTGTTAGAGTATCTCCATTTACAACAATATTGAATATTAACTGAAATGTCTGATGGATATTTCGAGCATGAAAGAGCTGAAAGGAAGAAGAAAGTTATGTATAGACACAACTTTGCTGGGTCTCTTGCTTATTAAAACTAGCTAGAATTACAATTTTATTTGGTAAGTGCGACAATTGGTTTTATCTACAACTCAAGAATAGAAACAACTTCAGACTCACTTACTTTTTCTCCTACTTCTTCATTTAGGGTAAGGCTTGATAATACCGTAAGTGCAAACACAACCATAGTCAAACTGCTATGGGCCAAGAAACTTATTAAGGTACGATAGAAACTCTTCACATTACTCTACAGCAAAAAGGAGAAACACAGGTATTACAAACCCACCAGATTTACAGGTTTTACATATTCATGAATAACCCATACAAATAATGAACAATACAAAATTAGGTTAGTACGGTAACAGTTCTCTAGGAAAGGTATTTTACTGTTCTACTGCATAATACTGGCATTGATGTTAATGTTGTCTGTTGAACCTGTATCCTACCATACTGATGTACTTATTAAAAGCCCAAAAAGATAAGAAAAAAAATCCCAAAACAACAGAGAACCAACCAAGGATGAAATTCCACCATTATTTTAAAGAAAGATGAGAAAGTCGTTTTGCTAAAGCCTCTAAGAGAATATAATCACTGAAAATTGACTCCCATCCCTTCTCTGCGCAATGATCAGATCATACAATAGTTTCTCCTTTTTTTGCCCCCTGCCTCTTTTCCAAGGTAACAGAACAACATTTGCTGCTGTGTAGATGAATTTCTATTTCTCAATTAAAAAATAAAATGCTTGCACTGATTTATGAAGACACAGGAACCAAGTAGTTCAGATATGTATATGTATTTCAGGATGCAAGGGCCCTGACATGAAGATCAGTGCTATTTTATTGATTTATCTTCTGAAAAGCAAATATCTTTCTTGCTTACCAAAAATCCAACTACAGTCTTTGTTTTAATGACATTTAGTTTTTCTAAGGAAGAATGCTCAAATTTTAAATTCACCTTTCGGCTACAGAGAACAGTTGAAAAAACCAAATGCTAACGCAAGCCAGGGCAACAACACGGCAACCCAACTTCCTCTTCTACTGGTTATTTTCTCCAGCATGGGAGAAACAACCGCCCATTTGGCAGAACAAGCAGGTCAGGGTTATCACTGCTGAAAGAAAGTGCTTAAGAAATACTAAGATAATTCCCTAGAGTCAATTAACTCTTACCATTAATCCAGAGAATCATGACACAAAAGCAAAACTCTTACCAAAGATTTTATCTGACTTTGAATAGTCAAGTTGTGACGACAGAGGTTTGCCAGGAGTCCTAAACATGGTATTGTTAACTCATCTTCAGTGGATTGGCTTAAAAGAAAAGCCCAAAAGATGTTTTCATTGAAGCATCCTGAATTTAATTACAAGAAACTGTAGGGTGGGGGCTGGGAGAGCTGTGCGGTTGGTGGACTTTTAATTTTGTTTTGGGTCTTGGTGGGAGCTTGTTTTTTAATGAGACACCATTTCACCACGCAAAGCAAAATTCAGATTGTAATCCATGCAGTGTGGGCAGCTTTTAACTGAGTACATCTGAAAAAAAACCCCAAAGTATCAGAGCTCACTGCTATCAGAAGTGATTCGTTACATATACTTCTAATATTCATTAGATTTCTTACAAGGGCACTTGAATAAAATTTTTATTAATCTAACAAGTCTGATCCTAGTGACATGCATGAATTTCCTCCCGGCTTTTCTCTTTGTTAGCTCCCTGCTCCCAGAGGTGTGGAGGTGGGCTAAGAGGCCGATTAATATTCCATCACCCAAAGTCCCACAATCACTGCATTTGACAATCTGTAACAAGTACATGGTTTTCAAAGAAAAGTCTCTGTCAACTTCAGAGCAGAGCTCACTCTGGAGACCAGGTTAGTACAGTACTGTAATAGCCTTCAGAAAGTTTAGAAACTTAGCTCACTGTTTCCCATAAGAAAAGACACCGAGCACACACTTACACACGATGCATTAGAAACAAAATTAATCCATCGATATTGGCACCAGCACAAAAGACGGGAACGTTGTAGGTTAGTCTCTGCAGCAACTGAATACCCTGAGGAAACAGAAAACTGTTCACACGTCTGTCCTATAGCATCTTGGGAGGAATGTTACAAAAGATGAAACTGAAAGGACAAACATCAAGACACCACAACTGAATTAAACTTCAGGCTCTAACACTAACATAACAATTACAATTAACATTAACAATTACACAAGCTGCTGCAAGCACATTGTAATGTCCTACCATACTGATGTACTTATTAAAAGCCCAAAAAGATTAAGATTTTATTTTGACAGAAGAGTTACCTTTTCAGCCCATCCAATTCTCCACCTTTGCCTCACCAGCAAGTTCTCCATTCTGTCAGTGATAAACAGGCTTTGTCCTATTGAAAGGTCTAGAAGTCTCATCAAAATCCAAAAAGCACTTTGCAACCTCTTTTAGAAAGGATGCTTACAGGAAAATGGGTTTGCTCTAAAGACTGCCAACAGATCTAAGGGTAGCAAAGTCCTTCATACAGCACTCTTCTGGTACATAACTGAAGTCAATACACTCAAACATGACAAAAATCACAGCAGAGGTTGGCAGCTAAAACAAAACCTCACCATTTAGATATCTAAGAACTTCAAGGTCTTAACATTGGATCTATCTGGTGATGACAAAATCTCTCCCATTGACTGGCTAGTCACTTGGATCCCTAAATTATTTTCCACAGAACAAGGGGCACAGGACTACTAGCAAATTAATTTTCTTCTTTTCAGAAAAAGACAAGTGACAATAGGCGACCAGCAAGTACTTGCTGAAAGCTTAGGAGAAGACCTGTGCATATTTGAAAAAAATGAAGAAAACTTTAAGGACAGGTTAAAATTGGTGAGGTCAAACTGATAGATGCAAGACATTCACTGTAAGCTTCGATCAGTACAATGCCTGGCATTCACTGGCAGATGGCAATGACCAGAAAAGAGGAGGCCACACATGCCCTGCAAACCTCCCATGAAAACAGGCAGCCACAGCTTTCCCTGCACTCCTTCACAGTTACCTGTCAAAGTACTGATTAGACAAAATGATCTCCAAGCTTGTGTTATGAAACAGGCTTGTGTCAGGAGAAATAACCAAATACCTCAACTGGAAAACAATCTTCTGAGCTCCCAAGCAGTGACTTCTTGAAATAATTTTTTAAAAGCAGCATTCTTTCTGGTTGGTTGTTATTTTTGCTTTGTGGGAGTTTCTGGGGTTTTTTGATTAGAGCAGGTAAGAAGCACAGTAAGATTAAAGGAGTACAAAGAACTCTATAAATCGTTAAATTCCTGTCATACTCACCTCATACAGCAAATAAAGTACACAGCTAAGATCAACTTTCCCTCAATACATTATTTCCAATAGAGCTTTTGAAGGGTTAGTATATGCATACAGTATAATGTTTATTATGCAACAGTAGCCAAATATTATTAAGCATCAGTTCCTTTACCTGTAGTAAGACTGGGTCACTCAGGTTAGTAGAACTTCGATGAACCACTCCTGCCAGCACACTGGTCAGATTGCAGGTGTCCTGGAGAGCTTCTCTAGTCTCAGTGTCTGAAGCTGGAATTTAGGAATTATTAGCAAAAGCCTTATCTACTAGCAAAAGAAACTGTTGTATTAGCTACCAACCGAAGCAGAAGCCAAAGTCTCTGACCAGCTCTTCATGTAAGTTTTAAAGGTAACAACAAATAAGTGACAGCTCCTACGCACTTGCCTCTCTACCTCACTTCTGAACACACAGTTAATTATAACACTAATCCATTTCCTTAAGATGCTTGGACACTGAAAGAATAGTCTACCTCCTACCTACCAAGTTTCAGTCCTGAGATCTTGAAACCTGCACTTCAAAGGCTTAGATCTTAAACTCAGTGAGCTCAGTTTCCTGCTTTGTGCTATGGTGGACAAGTAGACTCAAATTGATAACTTGAAAAGGTTATCTAGCATTAGTTAAATAAATGAATAAAATCCAGTTCTGCTTAGGCAATCCTCAAAGAGATGTAGCAAAACAGGTAAAGCAATAGATCAGTTGGAAAAGGACTTAATCCTTGAAATTTTCCAGACCAAACCCCAGCAACAAATATAATTTTATAGTAAATATTCCAAAAACATAAAAGAAAGCTCAGAGAGGCTTAAACTTCACGAATCAGAGAACATAAAGGAGCATCATAAAGGACTCAAATCTTGAATAACTACTCATACATGATGAGAAACTAAGCAGTGAAGGGATAACTTTTCCCTGTAGGTTGTGCTCTGAGCACAGAGCTCCCTGGACAATGAGGTCCCACTTCCATGAAGCAGGGGAAAAAAAAAACAAACAAAAAAGGCGTCTCAAGACACAAGTAAAAGGCAGTAGAACCTCTCTTGCAGTTGGGAAACTTGATGCACACAGGCCCAGGCCACTGGTGAGCCCACACTGCCAGTGTGGAGAGGTAAGCTGAGGTGATGACAGTAGTTGATGTGACATGACTTCTCCCTATCTTTGCAGCCCCTAGCCAGGTTTCTAATTTGATTAAAAAGGTAGTCTTTTCCAGCTCCAAAAATTAAGGACAAGAGAGTAAGTCCTCACCCTACCCAGTGGATAAACAAATTCTGACAAGCATGATCATAGTCATTTCACAGGGATGACTTCAAATCTCCTTCTCACTCCAAAACATCTTAACAGGTGTTTTAGCCAAGCACTCCACTAACGAGAAATACTTCATCTTTCACACCTTATGCTTCTTCCAAGAAATTAATCTCCCACACCACAGAATCAGCACCTTATCTTTCCTTGCCCGGACAAAAGATAAAAAGTTCAGATGCAAACCTTACCTAGCTGTGATAGCAAAGTAATCACAGACAAGGCCAGAGATGGGTTTATATTAGAGTCCTCCAGGAGCTCTACAAGGCAACTGAGACATTCACTTGGTAGAATCTGGTTTGAAGCAAAAAAACGGGTAAGCTTCAGTCCAGAGATAACCTGGAGATGAGAGGAGAAAAAACAACCTTACTTACTCAACTGCAACAATGTAATTGACACAGAAGTCAAAGCATAAGGGTTGTATTAAATAGATTTTGTCCTTCTTGGCAAACTGAGAAAGTAAGTGCCACCCTAATGGGGCATTTATAGTCACACCTGCTGGGAAAAAAAAAAAAAGTAATGCAAAAAAACCTGTTTTTCATTCCTTTACGCTTGGAAAGTACCAGGTTTATTTATTACGAAAGAACAACCCAACAGATTGCTCAACACAAACATGTAGCAATCGGCCTGCCTTCCAATGGACAGGGACCCAAAGGTGGCAGGAGGATCAGCAGCAGCTGTCAGCGCTGTTTTCGGAGCACTCTGTCACTGGGATGAAAAAATGGAACCTGAGCTCAGGGAACCCTATATAAGAAGGGGCCAAAAATTATACACCTTCACATCAATACAGGTAGACACGATTTATGTTTTGCATAATGGAGACACACAATGCTGGGTTTGTGTGTTCCCTCTGTGTCTCTTTACAACGGATACAGAGAAGAAAGCAAAGCTAGATACTAACTCTCATATAAACGCTCTAGCAATTAAAATAAATCTGTATTTGAAAAAGTTAACTTGCAGATTAATTCAAAGGCCACCACAAAAATTGTACACAATGCTGTAGCTGGAGATGAGGGAAATGCACTGGCCCACCTCCTTAGCAGAAAACACGTTTGAATACGTATTGCAGGGAACTGGAAAACTCCAGATACAAGACCAGTTCGTCATTCAAATGCTATTTTTAAGCTGTGAAAAGAAATGATTCACGCGGGCCAGAACTTTGGGGATACATAAAAAAAAGAAGTCCCTTGTAACACATACTGTTTGCTTGCCCTGGGTGCATATAGGCTTACAACACACCTCTGTAAACACACAAACACACCATAAAACCTTACAATAAAGGACACCACAGCCACCCCCACGCCCCGCTCCCACCGCACCCACAGGACGGGCGTCACTCCCACCTCCAGGCTGCGCTGCAGGAGAGCGGCGTTCTGCGCTGTCTTGGCGGCGCGGTACTCCGTGGCCGCGAGGAGCAAGGCCTTCATGCAGCCCGGGGCATCCATGGCGGCCCAGCCCCTCAGACGCTCCGCACTCAGCCCTCATTCGCATTTCCCGCCGCCGCCGCCATCTTGACGCAGCAACCACTGAGCACGAGCGGCGGCCGGCGTCGCGCGGCACCACGGGAGACGCCGCCGCCGCCATCTTGCTTAAGGGAGACAGAGGCAGGCAGCGGCCTCTGCGTGGGGGCGGCGGCGAGAGCCGGGGGAGGAGCGAGGGATCCGGGGAATGCACTTGGGATCCGGGGAAGGGACTTGGATCGGTGATACCGGCTTTAGGGCTCGCGTGCCGTCGAGGCGCTCCGGAGAGATGCTTTTCCTAAGAGGAGGTGTATGTGGTTGGGGTGAGCTGAGTCTTCCAGCCGCCCAGCCTCTGGAGGGCCTCCTCCGTATTGGAGCTGCTGTCCGTTCCCACCTGGCGCCCACAGACCTGCCTCGCCTTCTGGCTGCCTTTCTAGTCCCTATTATCGTTTCCTCTCCTACTGGGGAGGGCTTTTAAGCCCGGTCAGCAGCCAGCCTTCCCTCTCGCCGGTGGTTCCCTGGCCTCTCCCGCGAGAAAGGGAAGCCTTGGCGGCGTCCTGGCGATGGCGGGGATCGAACCGGCGGCCCCGCGACCCGCCCGCCCGCCTCACACAGCGACCCCCGCAGGCCGCTGAGGGCACAGCGCCCACCCCCGCTGCCTGCGCTGCAACAGGAATCCTTTCCGCATGCACGTTCAGTTGGAGCACCCCGAGGCACAGGGATAATGCCCTTCTTGGACCATGCTCTTCCTTACACCGTGTGCTCGAACCTTTGAGTGTACAAGAGGTGCAAGAGTTTCCGCCCCCTCACTGCTCAGCCCCCCGACATGGACACACACGCACTCACCCACCCGCCTTTCGGATGTCGGCAAGTAGGTGCTACTGCGTGAAGCTTTTTCTCAGCTCATGCACGGATTGCTTTCTGCCACATTAGGCCTGCAAATATGTGTAGGAATATCTATATTGGCCTCATTTTCCTGTACTGTTAATAGGACAAACATTGCTGTAAAGCACAGGCTAGTAATGTGAATTTAATGTAAATGTCATTGTGTATCTTTTTCTTCTATTAAGTCCTTGGTCCTTCTCGTGTCCCCTGCTTCACATGCCTGCTGCAAGGGAACGCCGTAGGAGTGACGAGCGTGGGCTTGGAGTCACCCTCAGTCCTGGATGCCACACCAGGAGCTGCAGCCACCACGACTGTTGTAAATCCGAGTCCAAAACACGCTGCCAAGTACCAGCTGAAAGGCACCACAGCCCGGCCCTTGTCCCCTCCTCCGCCATCAGAGTCACTCAGTAGGCACCGTGAGGCACAGGCGGGGATCCCTTGTCACTCGGCCTTTTCCCAAGGCTGAACATCAGTGTGACTGAGTGAGTACCTGAGGGACTGCTGAGACTGTCATTTCAGAAAAACTACAGTGTTTTGCTTTGTTAAGGACCATGCTGCTGGAGGTGGGGTGTCTCAGCACAGCAGTTCCTCAGTCTGGTAGTTGTGATAACCTGCTATCAGACAGGCTGCTCAATTCTGCAAATAAAGAGACACATCAGTTATGTGCTTCTACAGAGCAAGGGCTGGGATGTTCATGTCCCATAGTACCATTTTTCATGGACAACTACTTTCTTTTCAATTAATGAAGTTTTGGACACATATTTTAGTATTTTTTGGCATTGCTAGAGTTAATTAATAGTTATTTTTTTTTGTCTCCTTCGTGCTACAAATATTAGTTGAGCCTGGAGCCAAAAACTCTGCAGCACTGTTAAATTCATAATGAAGTCCAAAGCACTGAAACATCTAAAATTCCTTTGACAAATAATGGTGTGAGAGAAACATAATAGAAAAAAAAACTAACTAGTATTACCCATTGAAATATATAAATAATTCATGAAGGGTCTTAAACACACAGCCAATACAAATGTCTTCCTCACAGTCTCAAATGGTGAGGGAGTCTGTAGTAGTGACTGGAAGACTCAGGACATACATTCCCGTTCTGGCTGTGGCTGCTAGTTGCAGGCCACGTTCAGAACTAAAGTATTTATTAAATATTTAAAACTAGGGGTAATATTAAAGCAAATTCTTACATTAAGAAAAAAAACCAACGAAAGACATACATATAATACAGAACTAATGGAAGTAGCAAATAAAATGGAGTAAGCATTCCCATATGTACAGAACCTATTAAAAAAAGGATATGTTCATGCTGACATGCATGTAGAACTTGTACTCCTCTTGTAAGCTGCCAGAACCATTTCTCAATATTAAAAGTATTTCAAACCATTTTCCTCTGGTTGATTGATTTTTTATGGCATGGATTTAACACAGCATTTTTGTTTTAAGTTGCGTTAATCAAACTACAGACCACTAGTATTCCTTGACATTGCTGAAATACTATCCACTCCTCCAACAATGAGGTAACATGAATCATGTGCAAATAAACAGAGTTTGGAGGTTTTAAAGCATCTTATGATGCCACGAATTTTGTCATATATGGTTTTTATCAACACCTCTATCAATTCTGCCATTAATCAATGCTTTATGCCCATTCATTTGATGCATTTGTATTGCTGCTTTCTAACAGAATGTTCTCTCTAGCAGTCAACATCTTGGACAATTTGCTGGCTAAAAAACACCAAAGACACATACATGGACACAAGATATCCTTCCGTCTAGGTACGTGTGTATGTATGTGTTGTAACAAAAAGTAATTCTTTTACTGCTGAGCAAAAATGCAATAATAGCTTGTACTGGATCTACTGGTAGAAAATAGAGCTACTCTGACAGTGTGCAAAAGGAGGAGGCTAATTTCAGATCCAGAGCAGAGGGCACCCAGCTGGAAGCTCTCCCCAGCTGAGGCACTGCGCTGAGGCACGTGTTGGAACGGCAGCTTCCCAAACTGTCAGGTGCAGATCCTTCAGGGTAGGACAGCGACGTAATCACCGCTGTCATCAGCTTCTGTGAAGTGATCAATACAAACAAAAAAAGATGTCATTGCAAGGGGCTCTTCTGAAGGGCCATGGGAAGCAGCACGGCCTGTGGCAGGGCAGTATCAGTAACTCAGTTTGGTTTCTCAGTGTTGTCTTTGCTATTGCAGGGCCAGCATTTAGGCCCCCTGTCCTATGGACTGGATTCTCCAGGAACACACCCTCAGGCAAAGCCTGCATAGCCTTTTCTGAGCCAGCAAGCACTGTTGTAAACAGTTGTATCCACATGAGACCCCCTCCTTCCTGAGGAACAGTCAAATGTCGGAAATCATCCATTCTTGGTAAATCAGATCAATAGGCGAGATACCTGTGACTCACATAACACATCCCTTCTTCTGTAAAAAAATACCTAAGAGAAAAGTTCTTATCCCAACTAAAGGAGGAGAGCCCGAAAAACCCCGTTCTCTCTTACACTTTGTCATATTGGTTACAGTTTTTGAGAAACCAGGGAAAAGGCAGAAATTCAATGCTGAGGATCAAAGCTGCGCTATGGAAACCTGCTGCTCTTCAAGCAGCTGCCCTTAGAAAAGCTGTTCCTAGGCTAGAAAACAAAGCTCAAATACTTCCAACCACCAGCAGCATGACCCCAGTTCCTTGAGGTATTCCACTGGTTGCACTGGAGCTCTCAGTCCCAGTGTGCAGCAAAGCCAGCTGCTGGTGGCACATGAGGGGTGGGACAGGGAAATAGGGTGCTTGCTTAGGGAGCACAGCTGTGCTTTGGGTGGTGCCTGTGTTTCAGAGAGAGCCATCATGACATTAACATAAGCTCCTGCTCTGGGCATGTAATAATGCAGTCTGAGAGGGAAGTTTGGAATGCTGTATAAGTGAAATTTAGATCAAAATTTAATAAAAACCATTCCAAAGTAGTTTGATTATGTCTAAAAAGCCTCCATTTTTATGGAAGACTACACATATTTTGACATTGAAATTCTTCCCTCTGAGTCCAGATGAGGACATTGTGCATCTTCTAGAAAAAATTCCTATTGCAGGACCAAAAATAAAAAATGTATTACACCTGATTCTTCCGAAAAACATACCCATGCTACTGCAGTATTTTCCATCTCCCTGGAACAGCAATGATAAGATACCATAAAAACATTTTTAGAGCAAATGTGGCATATTTGCCGTGTGATACAGGTGACAAGGTAATGTTGAAGACGTGGGAAATGTGTCTCTGCACCTTCCCCTCAGCAAGGTTGCTGTGGCTCTGGCCCCAAAACTGCAGCTTAGTGCACGCGGTGCTGGGGCAGCTGGGCCAGAGCGGTTGCACTCCTCTTGTATGTGAAACCGCAGTGACTGCAGCACAGAGGGGCTGCCTGTCAGAAACTGAAATAGTTCATGCCTCAAACATTGATAGAAAGTTTTGCTCATTATAACAAAAACTGTATAAAGAAGCTACAACCAGAGAAGCCTCCCTGAAGATGCCTGACTGGAACTTTGGGCTGTAAGTCAAACTACTAGGTTAGATAAAGGGAAAACCCATTCTTCAATCACCTGAAACAAACACGTGAACAAGGAAAAGAATGTGAGCCAGACGCAGCAGCTGTGCTAAGAATCATCTCTGGCTCGCTTTGGGGTGGGGGAGGCCGTAGCCCACAGACCCATTTGCTGGGAGCAGGTTTGCACAGATTTTCCCTCCAGCCGAGGTGGGGGGAGGAAGTTTCGGTGTGTCATAACCTCTGCTCAGGGGCAGTGAACCCATCCTCCCTTACAAAACTGCCTATGGAACCGCCAGCCCCGGGAAGGCTACATCCACAGGACATTCACGTGAGAGGTGACAAAGGGGGTGCCTTAATCCATCAAAGGCCCCCCAAAGTGCCCCTCAGAGGCATTCCTGAGGCCTTGCNTGCCCCTCAGAGGCATTCCGGAGGCCTTGCACCGCAGGACTGCACGTGATGCAACAAACCCGGAGTCTGTTGTAAGAGACAATGGCAAACTCCCCCTGCCCAGGACGTGCCCGGGTTTTCCTACCTAGCCTGAGCTATATTAACCCATCGGATTCTATGCTTTTTCGGCGGGGACCTTCACCACCAAGAAGACCAGCTGGAGAGGATCAATGAAACATTGTCGGGATCTATGGAGTGGTGATATTTTCTGTCACTCTCTTTCTGTCCCCCCCCACCTCTTTCTCCTATTTCTTTCTCTTCTTTTTACTCTCCTTTTTCTCTCTCTCCCTCTCATATTTACTATCAAATAAAACCCATATATTGTCACTGGCATATGGTCTCATTTGCACCTTAATTTGGGCAGAGGCATTTCTAAGAACTTTAATAACCAGATCATAACACTGCCCCACACCACCGTGCTGAGCTGCTGTTAGCATGTGATGCAAATCACAGGGCAGGGTGGAGTCTGCAAGGTTTTGTTTCCTTTATGATATCTATACTTAACGAGAGGATTTCCCTTGCTCACGCGTGCCCTGGCTGTGGCTCTTGGCACACTCTGACAGAGGGCATGGAACACTTTCAGGGTTATTTTGCAGCCCATGACCTAATGGATGCTGCAGCTGAGTGTCGTACAGCAGTAACATGTAGAATGGCTTTCAGAGGTGTGTGAGGTGTGCCGGCAAGTTACCAACAGTATCTGCAGTCATCCTTCTCAAAGACATAAGGATGACATGGGGCTATACAACACAGTTTAAAACTTTATGAGAACCTCTGTCTTTATTGTACCCGTTTGCATAATTCTGTCAGGTAGAAGCATCATACCCTTGTCCTACGCCTGGGACTCGTGAGTGTAAATTAGCAGAAGAAGAGCAATGAGAGGCTGAACTCTGTTTCCAAAGCTGTGATCCTGAGCACAAGGCTATATACTTGTTATCGATCAGTCATGTTTGAATACAAATCACAAGCTGGCTTGCTTACCTGCCCATCTTAGAACTAACTGAGTAAGGTTTCGATATAAAAATATCTTAGAACCTGGACAATGAATGTAAAGGACACCCTCAACCCCCAGTGAAGTGCAAGGGCCTGGTACCTTGGCAGAAGCACACTGGGTAAAACTGGTTCTCAGCCTTCTCCAGCCTAGAGGTGTCAACATCCATGAATGAGAGAGATGTAGGCAGCTTTTTTCATCACTGTCTATCTCTAGTGATCACTATCTCTAGTGATTTTAATTTGTTAATTTGTAGTGGATGAGAGTAAGTAACCTGTGAGCTAAGAATAACCATTTCTGTGAACGTAAGAGAGAAGGGAGGATGTAAAACTTCAGTCCATGCGAGAGGATATTTAGCAAGTATTCACCACAAACCTGTCAATGCCGTCATCTTAAAAAAAACCACAAAGGCAGAGCTAAATTTCTCACCAGCATAAATGCTGTCCATTCCTGAGTTGAACCTCTGGCTTCTTTGCGAGGCCTTCGGTTTCTTCACTGGGTAGCGAAGGTTTGTTATCAGTCCTTGATTTGGCTTTTCAAAAGCATATATTAAGTCCTTTAATGTTTTGAAGGTCCTCTCTGGAACACCTTCAGAAGTCTGTAAGGAAAGGATAACAAAATGTGTTTGCAAGTGCCCTTCACATGGATTCCCCTAAATGAAAAGAATGATAGGTTGTTTCTTATTTACCAAGGAGCTTTTTTATAAACAGATGTGGTGACAGAATATTGCACTGTCTTTAAAGGGACACCTGTTTGGAGGCATGGCCATGGCACTAAAAGTAACTTCTCTCACCGTCTTTTTTCTTTCCAAAAGAACATTAGTTTAAATTATTGGTGTAGATGCATGCTGCAGCAATCCACTACAGCAGAGTGTCAAAGAGCGACAGCATTACACACTGCACTCTGGTCTGAGAGCATAAGTTTAGGGATAACATATTTAGTTCTCACTTAAAATGTTGTCTTTAAATAACTAGATGACAAACAGAACCCAAAAATTTTACAAAATATCAGCATTGGCAAGCAAAGGATGTGTGCAAAAACCTGCTTTTTCAGTGTGGGTTCATATGACAGGACTGAATTGCTCCTGCAGCTCAGCCCTGCAGGGATCTGTGCATGGACTTTGCAATGCTGTGACTTCAGAGGAGTAACAGACAGTGAGCAGCCTACTAGTGGTCATGAAAAGAGAATGGGACTTTGGTTTCACTTAATCTGCTAGCTAACAAAGAAACATGTATTTATTTTCTTTGGTTTTCTGCATCCTTCATCTTCCATTCAGCCCTGGATGTGTTGAGGCTGACAGCTAGTCTGAAGGCTTCACAGATCCTAAAGTGGAGATGGTTAGCTTCTATTTGTGAGAAAAGCCCGTGAGAAGAAAAAGTTAGTTTCTACCCTTGAAAATGTAGTATCAACAGAAGCAAGAAATCCAAACAATAGAAGGAGAAAAACAGCAACATACAGCTGCACCTGTTATTTTTCCAAATGCTTGAGTGCCTATGCTATAGGTGTCCAATGGTAGTATATTGTAGTTAATATAGCCAGTGAATCTATTGTAGTAACTTAGCAGCCAGTGACTGTGTAGCACGAATGATAACATACAGAAATGTATAAAAAGAAGCTGCTTTGTCAATAAATGGCTTTCTGGCCCTTAATCGAGGCACTATCCGTTTGTAGGTGTGTCGTTTCGGCCGCCCCAACAGCGACACTGGATGGACTGGGTGCCAATGCCTCTGTGTACTGGGTCTGGCTGGGATGAGTTAACTTTCTTCATAGCAGCCTACATAGTGCTGTGCTCTGAATTTGTGACTAAAACAGTGCTGATAACACAGCCATGTTTTGGCTGTTGCTGAACAGCCAAACTGTTCAGCAACTTTACTGGTGCAGGCTCAAGGTTTTCTTTTTCTTGTGCTTGCTTCCCCTGGGGAGTAGGCTGGGGTTGTGCAGGATGCTGGCTAGCCCATCTCACCCCATCGGACACTGTACTCTGCAATAAAAGCTCAGGGAAAGGGAGGACGTTTGTGGTTATGAGTGTGCTGCAGCCTCGCTTTCCAGGACATGGCTCAACATCTGCCTCCTGATGGGAAGGAGTTGCTAAACTCCTTTGCTTTGCTTGTGTGCACAACTTTGCTTTACCTGTTTACCTATTAAACTGTATTTTTTCTGGTCCAGGAGTTCTCTCATATTTGCTCTTTTTGTTCTCTTCTCCCCACCCTGTCCTGCCAAAGAGAGAGGGAGTGAGCAGCTGAGGGGGTGCTTAGCTGGTCGGGGCCAGCCTGCTGTGTTCTAGAAAGCTCATGGCTGAATCTGGCCTTTAAAAAAACCCAAACAACCTCTCCTCCATCATTAATATATTACTTCAGTCAATTATTTTAGTAAGCCAAAATAATCTGAATATTTTTTTTTAAAGAACTGAACTCTTCTTTCACATTATTGGCAAAAGTTTGTAAGGAAAAACAGGTTTGAAAAACCTAAAAGTATTTGAGTTATTACCTGCTGATAGGAATGACAGCATAACCCCAGCAAAATGGCTAAGGTCCAAAACAGAGTATTTTTTGTCAACAAACCATTCTTCTTCATGGGAAATTGTGTCTTTCATACTCAGGAAAAACCACTAATAAGCAATAAATTGCTAGCATATGAGAGCTTGGAGTGTCCGTTACGGAGTGATTTTCTCATTCCACTTAAATGCTGCTTAATATTGCAGTCCTCTTGACTGTCCTACTACAAGCAGGGGAGCGAGCTAGCTTTATAGGTGTCCTTTCACATTGCTTGGGGATTTGATTGATGCATTAGTCTCTCCTACACTTGTTTTGCTTGAATAAACAGCATTATTTGGCATCGTCACTTCAGGTGCCTCACAATCACATAGAATTATAGATTCTTTAAATCAAAAAGATCATTGCAATATCCCAGATCCTTATGAGATGCTGCGTGCGGTGGCAGTGCTTTCAAGTAGAAAAAGCTAATTAGGAACAGGAGAAAGTAATAAAAGTAATAGTTTTCTCATCAGTGCTATAAAAAAGAAATTGTCAAATCAGAAAGCAGCTGGTTAATAAATAACAGAGCCACTTAGATTATAAGGAAATTCTACAAACACAAGAGCTACTTTTGAGCTCATATGTAATAAAAATTGAGTAGAGAGAAAACTTGGAAATATTTTCTACAGTATTGTGTTTATGGATTTAAAAAAAAAAATCCATGATCTGTCAAATGATCATAGACTAAAATGACCATAGATTAAAATGATCATTGATCATAGATGAATCTAAGATCTTTTAATCTATGATTTTTAAAAAATCTATGATTTTTAAAAAATCTATGATCCTTAATGCAGTCTTTAGAGATGTAATGAGAGTTACTCACCTGTATTCTAAAATATCCTTGGTGTTCCCTGAAGATACGGTAAGTGTAGATGAGGTCCTCAAAGCTGTGAAAAACATATACATAATACATCCCATTAACAAAGTGAACATATCTGCAAACACTATTAAAGACATGAGAAGTTGTGCAGTAAAATTGAATGAGGCAGAGACAGAAAGGCAAAACAGAAGAGTGTGGACACTGAAAAGCTCTGGCAGAGGGATTTTTCAGCCTTCTGCTGCATTCTGAGAGAAACATAAGGTTCTCACAGAAACTATGCAAAATACTGTTAAGAGTTTTTGTAAGCTATTTCTCTATCTTTGCACCTGTTGTTTGTCAAGGAATTGTTATGATATCCTAACAAGAAATATTTTGAAATGGGTGTTCGGTGGATTGACCAATCACCCTGATGGGTGGTTGGTCAGAGGTCCAATAATCCTTCGCCATGTTGGCGACTCAACTTATAAAAACTGATTTATAATTAATTAAATAAGCCATTTTCTCTGGACTCTGGTGTTGTCCTTTCTCCTCGTCCCGGGCTCAACAGCGACAGAAGAGAGCCTAGAGATTACAAAATGAGTGAAGGTTTAATATGCTGAAATACAAGATTAGTCTAATGGCGGATTTCAAAGAACTTATGAACTAAACCTAACACAGGCCTTTTATGAGCATAATTTGATTCCACAGACATCACCTCCTGTCATCTCTCGCTTTTCTTCCTCATGTGTGATACTTCCTTAAACTTCATTTTGCATTTCTGTCACAAGAAGGCTGTTGAATTCTTGGAGAGATGTTGGCAGAAAATGGCCTCCAGTCACCAGCACACAGAAAATGACTGCATGGCTCCTACTTCTAGGAATAATATTCCTCCTTTGCATTTCTCAGGGTTTTAGTTATTGTTACTTTTGATAACATGAAGGTGTTTGAACACTGAGGGTTCTCATGTCTTTGGATATATTTTGTCAACAGAAATAAAAGGTTTATCAGATACCACAGTAGCAGCAATTTGGGAGGTGAACTGGAGATCGTGACTGTCATCAAAAAAGGTAGCAGAGTTGCAAGAAAATGTACATCACAAATAAGTGAGGAGGTTGGGGAGAGGAGTGAGCAGCATCTGAAAACAAGTTTTTTGAACTGATATGCCTGTTCATCAGGAGGACTTCAGCTGTACCTATGTGGCTGTGTGAAGTGAACTGTTACGAGAGGGAGAAGCTTGGGGCAAAAACCTGGCTCAGGAGCCTTGCACAGAAATGAAGGGTTACTCTAAAAATAAACTACTTTGTTCTGCAAAAAAAATTACTATGAACTGAGATCAGTATAAGTCTTCCAGTTATAACAGATTTATTTTAATTCAAAGAGCAGTATCACAGGGATGCATATTTTGGTTTTTACCTTCTTGGGATACCTGTGGAAATCTACATATTCCTTGCTGAAGAGTACTTTTATAAATGTGAGTGCTCTTTCTTTGCACAGAGACAGAAAAGTGAGAAAAATACCAAGAACTGATAATTTTTGATACTTGTTCTTTACTGATCAACTAAATTTTAAAATGTTATTGCCTGGATATTATTCAGCTGTTGTAATTTTTACTAAGTGAACATGAATCTACCATTAAAATGGAAACTTCTGTTTCCACATGAACTACTAAATGTTTACCAAGAGCTAGTAGTAGGGTACAAACAAACAAAGTGCTTTGTCTGGAAGAAAAGCGAGGTGAGAGGGAGAATGGCATGTTGAACAATAAGGAGAACAGCAGCAAAAACAGTAGGCCTGAAGTGAGGCACTGTCAGAGACCTGGGATAATTTTGGATGAAAGAAACAGTGTGCTGTGGAGGAAGGTGTATCAGCAGAGCCGTGCACCATGCCTCATTAGAGGAGAGATGCATTTGAACTGGTCCCACCATTCTGAGCCCCAGGTCCTCCATGGGAGTGCACTCCCGGCCCAAACCTCGATAAAAAAGGACAAAAAAGGTTGTTTGTTTGCTATAGCAAGTGGATCAGTATCTCTGCCCACGGATCAGTTAATTTGAGAAGGGTTTATCAGTTTGCACATCAACCATCTTAGGTGCTAAACAAAGGTGTTAAGATGCAATCCTAATTCAGAAGTTGCCTTGAAACATCACTAAGAGTTTCAGTGTTGATTGCCCCCAGTTTTAGGGCAGCTCTCTTCTACCTAGTGAACTGTTCAGTCTCTGAGGCAATTCTCAGCCAGTACACCAATACCATCCCATGTGCTGTCTGAACACAAGCCTTGCTCTTCTTACCGGTGGAAGCCACCATCTGTGCACCACTGCTGCCACCCTTGCAGTTTAACTACGGCATTTGTTCATGTCGGAGTTATAGTCAAATCCACTAAACACTTCAGTTTTTATCGGCTTTTAACACTACAAACCTACAGAGGCAAACTGGAAGTCACATGATTTTTCATATGCCTGCGCAGAGTATTGTGGCAGGCAGATGTGACAGGCCAAAGCATGCCTGCAAGGTATCACAAGGCAAACTTGTTTTGCACTTAAAACAAAAAAAAAAGATGGAAGAGAAAGCAACTGTGTTGGTGTGGCACAAAGCTTAACCCAGGTTCTAACTAACATTGTCATTCTTCCTCTGTGTCAGGTTCCCCATATGTCCCTTCTGACAGGGTATACATGTGCATTCCCTCCCATCTCCCTGCCCTGCCCTCACCCCCTGCATTGTCTCATTCCACACCATACTGAAAGCAGGTTCCTGTAGCTCCTTGCTGAGGGCTCTGTTTGTCCCCCACTTGCTATTTCTCTTCTCCTTGTATTGTCATTTTGCGGACCTCCCTTCTTTTACCCACCAACCCAGTAGTACTCCATTTCTCTCTCCCTTTTTCTCCCTTCTCCATTGATTTGTTTCATAAGAAATGGATTTTTAATGATTGATAAAAACATCTTCTCGTAGTTTTTAATTAATTAGATGTATTAAAAAGTTTTCATGTCGCACTCAAACATATCTTCAACAAGTGTCAAACCTCATAGGTTCAAACAAAGACCTAGATTCTAATTTTTAAACTTTGAATGCATTATGAACAGATCAATTATATATGAAAAGTGTAAAAAGGGAAATAAAAGTGCTATTCCCTCCAGAAAAAGAAAATAATAAAATTTTAATTGTAGTAATTAAAGCTAAGGACTAAAAATAGCAGTTTCTTATGCCCATCTTGTCTGTGGATTTGTCATATGAATTCAAACAGAACTTTGTAATTTTCAGTCTCAGCCTGTGTTCTTATATCAGGTAAAATTCCTTTGAAACACAAGGCTAAGCTTTCATCAGACAGAAATTCTACAAAGAAGGAAGGGTTTTGTAACACGCCATGAGACTTTTCAGTGTCTCAACAGTGCTAAAATGCTGGAAGGTCATCATTACAGAGGCAGTTACTTTGAGTAAGTTTCTTAACATGTTTTGGCAGGCTGAGCTATTTTCTCTGGGCTCCCCGTATTGTCTGCAGAGAGAGACCAGCATCAGCAGATTATAGTTCATTTATCATCTGTTACACAAAATGTTTTTTCGCAAATGCTACCCTCTCACTATAAAGGAAACCTAAAGCAACTAGCACTACTTGAATGCTTAGACACACTCCCTTGGAGTCTGTTACTATCAGGGAAGAACTATGAATGTTAGAGAAGATGATTGTTGCCTTTGGATCCAACTGAAAACTCATAAAAAATCAGTATTAGGGTACTTACAAAACACAGAGACACAAGGCTCCTTCCACACTCTCACTCTCCCGTATTAAATAGCTGCCATTCTTTTTCTTCTTGCTCAGCAGCTCTTCACAGGTTCTTCTTGTTATCCTTCCATGAAAAAATGGGAACGAGAACTCCATGGACAAAAGAAAACAAGGTATCTTGCCTTTCAAAGCAATTCTAGAGCAAGTCAGAAGCCTGGCATGAAAAGAAGACGTATTCCAGGAGCAGCTTCCTGCAGACACCTGAAGTTGGAGATGCCAAGGACATGCAGGAGTTCATCTGTGTTGTTTACCGAGCTGTCCCCTGTGAGGTGGGTTAGCTCTGCAGCTTGGCAGCTCATGAGCTCTGTGGAGGCAGGAAGGGGTTTTTTTGCAGTGGTCACAGTCCACATCAGAAAGGAAGACACTTTTGTCACATTGTACCAGCAGACTTTTGGGTTGTGTATCACACCTCTAAGCTATGGGATAGCTAAGTTGACACTGAGGTATAGCTATATTTTCAAGTTAATTTTTATTAAAGTTCAAAGCCCTGCAAATAGGGTGCTATGCTTCAGGAATAAGTCAGGACTGTGTAGGGGAGGATAAAATTATCTAAAAGCACTCTTGTCTTTTTTTCAGGTGATTTTGAGAAGAGAAAATGAGTGTTTGTGAAGTTTTAATCAGCCTCAGTCATGAAGCCATAGAAAGTGCCAGAAAAAACTTGGCAACTCTCTGTTCATGCAGAGGTTTAAACAAATTTCATCAAAATAAGCTGTAGAATGACACGAGGTGTTTCATAGGGGAACAGTGTGAGATGCAGGGACTGCCGTCATCTTGATCATAGAGAAAAACAACCTGTGAAAAAAGCAAGGTAAATACTGACCGAACACTGTAATCACGAACAGCCATGTTGTACATGCAGCTGTTACGTTCATGTTTTTTCTCTGACAGCTTTGTATACACAAAAATCTTATGTTAACATTTGTGTGTCTAACTGCACATTGATCATGCCCTACACGGATGCCTTAGGTTTTAACTTCTGTATTTTTCAAATCCTGTAATGCCTAGTGTGTAACTCTGAAGTTTTGTGTGGCCTCTTAACTACTGTTCTCTCATGCTGGTTAGACATAACAAGCCTCTCCAAGCTTGCTCTCCAAGGACACCCAGATTGTCCTAGGCCCAAAATATGTAAAGTAACATCTTAAGAAGGGGGGTAAACTTGGGGAAATTACATCACTAACTGAAGTTTTCATTGGAGAATTAACCCTGATATGTAAATGAACCAAACTTATAAAAGTGTGAAGAACTCATGACTTGGGGTCCATCGTGGGTGTAGCCTATTGACTCCCCAGGGTGTACCTTTGAAGGCCCTTCAAATAAATACCTACCTTTCCCTTATTTTGTCTAGTCTCTTTTTTTAGGTGGCCACTCCAGGCATCAACACTAAGACCATTTCCAGATGGCATCTTAGTTATTTCAGGAATAAAGTACCTCTAAAAAGGTACTGTTTTGTCTCAAAGAACTTTAGAGACATAAGGAAAAAAGATACCCCTAAGAGAGAAACCTAGAAATGGCAAGTCCAAGGCGATGCTATAACTGAGGTTTGTCCTGCAGTGACCACAGGTTACTGATAAAACACGCCCTGATCCCCAAGGGGACGAACTCGTTTATGTACTTAGCTCCTCCAATTTCAGCTGTCTGTAGACAGCTGCATTTGGAATAAGTCTTCCTTTATCCTCCAATGGGATGGGGATAGTGATATTGGGGGGGGAAATACCCTGGTCTTGTAAGCACCCTTAAGAACATGTGACAAAGATTTTCCTTGTTATCAAATGCACTTGTATTTTCCTACAGTTTAAAACTGTTTGTGGCTTTTTTTCTACATGTCGTATAAATAAACAATTTCTATGAGGTATTGTGAGGTGAATGGCTTTTCCAGGAGCCCAGCTCTGCAAATGAAGAGCAGCAGCTGCTCAGTGCTGTCCTGCTCCAAGCAGGTTCTCTCCTTGCATTGAAAGGGTGGTAGATAGGAAACAACTGCAAATTTCTCTTTCAGGAAGGTAGTAAATAGATGTTCTTCACAATATTCCCTAAAGACCTCATTACCTAGGTGCAGAAATATAAGACAGTAGTTTCAGTAGATTTGCAGATCTGAATTTAGAAGTTACTTAAAGTGAAACAGCGACCACATGCTGCCTGCTGATGGCTTTGTAGAGTGTTTGTCCGATTAAAAAAACCTTGAGAAGGAGAAAGTGCTTGAGGAGAAATGGGGGCGCTGGGGTCTCCTTCCAGCAGCAGTCACCATCCACTGGCCTGATCACCTTCCTCCTCAGTTGTCTCCACAGCTCCCTGAGAGCATTCAGGAATTAGCATTCAGGAATTAACATTGTCGTTTTACCTCACCTTACCTGTCACTAGTATTTAAATGGACCTGGGATTAGGAGCTTGATTTAAAGGCAGAAATCATAGAAATAAACCAGAGAAAGGGGTCTGGGAAGGAGAAAGGAGAGAGGCTGTAAATATGGTCTGGTCAGTCGCTAAATATATGTGTGTGGGTGTGGGTGTGTGTGTTTGAGGGCTAATCCAGGGCAAAACCACACAGCTTCTGGCAAAAACACAACAGGACTTGAAGATCCCAGCCTGGGATACCTGTTGATGGATGCTCTGTAAACACCTGGAAGGTGTGGGGAGATTTCCTTGTCAGTCACCACAGAGCTGCACCATGAGCCTCACCACAACCTCACCACACAGCACTGAATCTTTACTGTGTATATTGGGATCATATAACAGTCTATTTCCATGGGCCTAATGTAGCTGTAAACTCTGAGCAAACATTTCCTAATACAAACATTTCTATCTTAACAAATCTCGCAAGTATTTTTGGCTTACACAAACCTGCATGCCCAGGCTGCCTTCTGAGCCAAGTCTGAAGAGTGGTCAGAAATATGAGCTGATGATATTAGCTCTGATTAAATGTGTGATGAGAGACCTGGGGAGCTGGAATGGCAGCGATGCCCCAAGGCAGTGGGGCTTGGGTGGTTGAGGCAGTTGCACCAGGCCGAGCCTCTGGGAATCTTATAAAATCTTAGCTACGCCAAACTGAGCAATGGCTGTTGTGAATCTGCACTTAAAGTCATTTTACCCCACTCCGAAATAAGATTGGGTTGGTTTTTATTCCTCATCCACTTAAGGAGATTTCAGAGTTCCTAGGATAGCCTCCTGCAGTGACTGTCCTTTCAGATGGCAGAGAACGGGGGAAAAGCAAAGTTCTTTTTCCTGAGAGACAGCCTCTTGGCCTGCTTCTACCATAGCATGGGGAAAAAAACAGGTAGAGTTTCACTTCCTGAAACAATTACATCCTTCATGTATGTCAAAACAATTACATTCTTTAGTCAATCTTATGTTTTCTGAACTTCATGCAATCACTTCCTTCAGTGTTTTTCCACAAGCCACCTTTTCTTGCAACTGTTCTCTTTACTTTTCTGACACCACCTTGGCTACTACTTCTATAAAATTTGATGCCTATAAATAAGCAAAGTCCTTTGATTAGAAGAGCAGGATAGTTAGCCACTCTTCCCTTCATGGAACAGCTATTAGAGAAACAAGACCTGCAACGTTTTGGCAGCAGTGCCAAGCCCTGGTTGGCCATATACCTAATTGGTTTCCTGCCATTCGGCGGCCTTGACTAATTTTCTTTTTTTTTCCCTTCTGTTATTGTAAAACAGCGGGGCCATTTCATAGTGACGCCTCATGTTAACAAGCACACTTGGAGCTCTGGTTCTGCAATGTCTCCTGGCTGCAGCTCTAACACAGCAAAGCTCTTGACAGTGTAAGTTCCTGTAAGAACAGGAAATCTGGGGAGAAGCTAGGCTGCTTGACAACACTGAGAGTTAGACATTCAGTGAATCGTCAGGCAGAGTGTAGGATATCAGGGCTAGATAAAAGCTGCGGTCAAAAGCAAAACCAAAAAGTGTGCTTGAACTGTTGTGAATAAAGCAAGGAGCTGAAGGGTTATTTGTTATCTGATCAAAAAGAAAAAACTGCCACAAAATAAGAAAACAGAAAGTAAGTTGAGCTTTAGCTAAATCTCCTGAAAATCTGAGTTCTCATTGAGCTGTGTTGCTGGGCAGTCGCAGTCCTGTGGCTTACTCTACAAACAGAACCAATAAGGTTTTTGCAAGAAGAACTGTTACAGCAACAAATTACATTTAATTTCAATTCACAACTTTAGCATAACATCTACACCAGTCTGTACTTTTGCAATACACTGTGCCTGGATACAAAGGGATTTTTTTGGTGGTATCTGTTGATGGTAAGATGTACTTGAGACTGAAAGAAAAATCATTATGATGTAAATTCAAGAACAAAATTGAACTAGTGTGTCTATTACTTAGAGATTGCTGCTACAGCTGTCTGTGGAGCCCCCAGGCATCAGAGATCTGCCATTAGCTTTCTAATAAAATATAAACCTAGGAGGAAAAGCCTGTTTCATAACCCTCTTAACATGCTGCCTGTTTTTCAAATACAAGTAAAGAGAAAATGGTAGTTCAAAATGAAAGTGGTAGTTCAAAATGAAGTGAAAATGGTAGTTCAAAGTTGTCTGTGCTAAAATTTGAATTAAAAAGTCACAGAGCTAAACAATTTAAAAAGGTGTATAAGATACATGAGTATGTGTAAGAAGTGGTGTATAAGATACATGAGTATGTGTAAGAAGTGGGTTTCGGTCTTGAAATTATCTAGAATTTTGCCTAAAAGGTTACTTGCAGGATAGAGTCATAAAACAATAATTTCCTTCTCACTGGCTACCACATTGTCAGGGTTCAGAGTGATCCATATTCAACTAGTCCCTGAGCTTATAATAGCTGCAATGTTTGTATTTAAGTATTAGGATCTGCCTCTGAGGCAGGGTAACTGAGTCTCTTGTTAATAGATCCCTTGGAGTGAATTAGAGTGAAATAATGCTGAATGACCAGTGTATATATGAGGCATACTTATTTTGAAACAATTTAATTGCAGCATAAAGAAGGTATGTAGCCATTTTAGTTCTTTTCTACAAAAATATAAAAATATATTCTGAAAATTCAGCTTCTAAGACATCATTCACTGGTGTCAAATATCACATAAATCAATTAATGAAATGCAGTAAGAAGTCAGTTCACACCATAACGCCCCTAAAGTACTGCCTTCCTGTTAAGAAATGTGCAAATAAAGCTGTAGGAAGTCACAGACCTCACTTACACTTAATCACGTTTCTATACTTCTGCTGCATACTCCATCAAATATAACTGCACTATAAAACTTTTGTCTTACTATTTGACAAGACTGACCAGGGTGTTCATCTGTCCTTCACATCTAGAGTCATATTAACAGTGACATCATCTTTACCTTGTGAATTTTCTCTTACTAATAGATCTTTTTACCATTGCTAATATTTTCCTAGTCACTAACTTGCAGTGTCCTGTCCAGAATGCTGTGTACACGGCAACTACAGCTTGCCACTTTGGAGCAGTGCCATCT
This sequence comes from Rhagologus leucostigma, assembly GCA_013397725.1. Taxonomy (NCBI): domain Eukaryota; kingdom Metazoa; phylum Chordata; class Aves; order Passeriformes; genus Rhagologus; species Rhagologus leucostigma. The sequence goes on from VZTD01000172.1 coordinate 2,993,488, forward strand.
TTGCATGATATTGAAAACAACACTTTTTTTCCCCCCCCCGTAATAATGAGGCACTGAATAATGTGAAGAAAAACAGGATGACAACATATAAAATTCAGAAGGGTCTTGAATCATTTTCTAAACCACTTGGGTGCCAGCATTTAATTACTATCCTACAACTACCAAACTTCCTTCACATAATCCTATTCCTTTACTGATGGTCTGGGCAGCACTTCAGAGGTGATCAGAGAACCAAGCTCTCCAAGTACGTGCAGTGCACGCACAGGACAAAATGATGGTCCCAACTCTCAAGAGTTTACAATACGAGTTCCCATAGATCCATACGTGGGCTTGGATCCATACCTTGGGCAAGACAGCCATGAATCCCCATACAGAAGCTTATAGTTGAAAGTATCAACTAGGCTAAAACACAAATGGGAGTTCAAGTCATAGACATAAAAATAATGGGATCAAAAGAATAGGCTAGGAGAACTGATTGAAGCAGAATTTGTTGAGCATATCAAAAGCAAAGAAAGCATTTAGATTGCCCATCTGGTTTAAGCCAAAAGCCGTTTTTATATCCCACTTCCAAAAATGATTACTAGCGGATATGTAGAAAAAGAAAGTGTAAGATACACTTTTTTATACAAAAGTGGGTATAGTTCTTGTACAAGAGAGGATAAATACTGTGAAAGGACAGCTAGGATAAGAATCTTATCTTAAAAACTTATCTTAAGAAAAATCAGTAGGAAAAGACATGTCCTTGCTAGACAGAAGCTGCAAAGTTCAGATGAAAATGGAATATGGGAACCTAGAGATGCCCCAGCAAAGGTGAAAATCAGCTTTGTGTCCCTTTAGTTGTGCTCTGTAGTAGAGAACATAATGGAAGAATGGTTTTAGCAAAAACTGGCTTGCTAGCCCTAGATTCCAAGAGAATGCATCAATTAGATTAGAGGGGTCTGTCAGCCAGTTGTCTGAGTTGGAATCTTCCGTGATTCCTCAAAGGAAAGCCAGGAAGAGGCAAAGGGAATCCCTCAAGGAGAGTGCAAATCACAACAGAGCAGATCACAGGATAGAAGGGAGGGAGACAGACAAAAGGGGCACAGAATGAGCAGCATGCAACAGGAAACGTAAGTGAGATCCTGTAAGGAGTCCTTAAAGTGAGGGTCACTAAAACCAGGGGAAGAGCGGCAGGTGTCTCAAGGCCAGTTACCCTCACCCAGCAGGTCAGTGGCTGAGGTCAGCCTCTCAGGAAGGGAAAGGTAGAGGCAAGGCAACAAAGGAGGGAAAGGAAGCGAACTAGGAAAAAAAAATTAGCAAAACAAAACTTGATTGTCCTTAAAAACAATCAAAGGCTGACGAGAATAATAAAAAGGGGAAAATATCTAAAGACCATTTAACCTAATTTTGTTTAAAGACATAGCAGCAAACACTGATCATACAACAAGTGATTCATTAGGGCAGTATGAAGTACAGGTACCATGACTTTCATGTGAAGATAGCCCATGAACTGCACCGCAGGATGGTTTTCCCACACTGCTTCAGCTTCTCTGATCAAATTCGTGTGGCTAGTTTTGATCTCCAGCACAGTTGTATTTGAGCAGGTGAACTTTTCTCTTTTTCAAGGACAGTTTATAGAAGTGACCTGAGTGGAGGCCATGTGGGGGTTCCCAGCTTTTCTGTGGATCTCAGAGCCTAAGAGCTTCACTTTGCCAGCTTACGCTTTGCCTGCAAAGGCACCTGCCTCTTTCAGTGAGAAACATTCTCCCTAACCTTTAGCTGATCTTCTACTAGTTTTCATTATTTTGCAAATAATTAGATGAAAAATTAGGAAATTAGGTTATAATTTAGCATTTCAGCCCAAATCAGCAGTTATAGACCCCCAAACTAGTTAGAGAACCTTTGTTCTTTTTGACACAAATTAGTAGAGGCCAACATTTATCAAGGGCTTTGTGTTTTTTCAGCATGCCTAGATTAGAAATGCTGAGCCAGGCAGGAACACTTTTTCCGTCATTTGATTAAGAGGGGGAAAAAGAAAGGACTTGAACTAGTGCAGCACAGCTATAACAGACTCTCTTGCTGGTGGATTTCTCAGTTCTGCTCCATTTTGACTCCCTTTGACAGATAAAGCTTCCCCCTGCTACTGTTGCTACTATGAAATTCATATTCAAACCCAAATGCTCCATCTCACAGCACGAAAGCTGAGTGAAATGATTCGCTGGCTTGGTGCCTCTGAAAATAACTCCACTGCACTGGTTAAATTAATCATGAAGAAGGAAGCAGAAATGAAAATTAACAGCACGAACACTTCAATTTTTCTTTGGAAGTCTGGGAGTTTATCAACAGAGCTTACTTAACTCCTGTAGAGGAGAGAAGGGTAAGAATTTGTGCTTACATAAAGACTTATAATCTATCTGCACGGATATGCTCCATTAAAAGGAGCAAAATAAACCTTACTATGCAATCATTTGTGATTCAGCTTAGCTCTGCAACCTGACACACTGGCAGTGTAAGGGTGGAGAGCCCTCGCTGTTTTGTTTCATTGAGTCTGTCCTACTTGCAGCTCAACACCTCACTTCTGTGATCTAGAGAATACATCTGTTTGGATATGGATTCACAAGGACCTTATTACTCACCTGTGAAGAAAGAACCTTGGTATGAGACACCATTTAATATATATGCAAAAAAATTCAAATGTTTTGCAACTGTAATTAGGACCAAAAGAAAGAAAATGCAGTGCAGAAACCCTTTACTTACAAACTTCAAGGGCCCTGAATGCAGCCCCCCAGGGATGCCTGGCAAGGCTGCAGGGTGTCCTGGGTGCTCTCAAGGGACAGTGACCTGACCCAGGAGCTGCTTCCAGCCAAGATGCACCAGCAAACTGTCGTCCCAGGGACTGACTGCTCCCGGCCCTGGGTGCCAGCCTATCCCATGGAAAAAGCCCTCAACATGACTGTCAAACTGCGCAAGTGGAACATCTGGATTTACAGCAAAACTAGATTTTACCCCCAAGTTTCCTTGCAAAATTGGAGATTATTAGTCTCATAAAAGGCAATTTTTAACAGCAGAGCTCTCACCAGACTATCAAGTAGATCTGTTTTCTCGTACACCCTCTGAGAGCCCTATTAGGCCCTTCCCGCTCTGCAGCTCTTGCTCTTTACTACATGCTGGGTTTTTTGTTTTAGTGAGGTTTTTCAGCAGTTTTACTGCTGAAGAATATGGAAGGTTTGTCATGCTGGTTTGTCACTTCATGATCCATTAAATTGACTTCTCAAACTGAGAGCTGCTCTGTAGGTTTCTGCAACAACTTTCATAAAATAACATCTCACTTGGCTTGTTACAGGCAAATATACAATGGTTACATCGAATACTGGGCTAACAGCAGGTGGGGTAGACTTTGGCTTTAGAAAGGTATTCAACTGTTAAACTTTAGATTCCCAAAACAAATGAGAAATTCCCTTCATAGTGGGAAAGAAAACAGATTTCTGGATAATGTTACAGCATTTTCCAGTTATTTGTTTTAAACTGCAATTAAGTTATGTATGGAAACTAAGAAGGAACCAACAAGGTAACTGATGTAAATCAATGAAACGAAGAGATCTCCTCTCTATATTAGCATATTATAATTAGGCAATACACATCTCTCTATATCCATCCAAAGCGCAGCAGAGAGGGTTTTTACCACCATTTGTAGAGTAACTCTGTGAAGGGATAGGACCCATAATTGAGACCAGTCTCAAGAAGCTTCAGTGGGTCTCCCTTGTATAAATATTTTTGGTTGGAACATATTTTCTTTCCCCTTTACATTTCACACAGCTGAGTTAAGAGAGGGAAAAGAAAAGGAAGGTTCATTTTGTCATCTCAGGAAAGAGTCAGGCTGATGGGTACGTGGTCACCCTGCGTCCAGTGGTGACTGATAACTCCCTGATAACTGAACACTGCATTCCTTTTGCTTTGACTTTTCTACCTGGATTGAGGGCTACAGCAGGATGCTGAGGCCAGCCTCCAAATATTAATATGTCCTATTTTCATTAATCAATTCCAGTCTTGTATAAGGTGGAAAAAACCCTTCTTACATGTTAATGAACAGGTACAGAAGGCAGCAAGGTGGGGATTTACACAGCCACCTCAGTGTCGGGCTGCACCGGTTTCTTCAGAGACAGCGCTGTGGTGGTGCAGGAGGAGAAGGGCTGGCCCGCGGGCTGCACAGCAACTGCAGGAGCAAAAAGCAGTGGTAGGGCTTCCTTTGGCTCTAACATCCTCATTGCCCCAACACAGACACTCTAGCAGCTGTCTCAGGGAGGGCTGAGACTTACCCTTCACAGTGGTCACTGGATGCAGATATGCACAATGGCTCTTCCTGCAGGAGGGTAATCCTGGGTTGGCTGTGATAGTCATCAAGCTCCTAGCACCATTCTACCTTCATTTCTCAAAGAGAAAAAACCCTTTCCTGAGACAAAAACAAAATAGTGAGATGAGAGTATGATAGCTAAACACCCTCGTGTGCTCATTCCTGAAGCAACAAAAAGCAGGGTCTCTCTTCCTCTACCAGGGAAGAGTAATTCTTCAGCAAGATGTACTTTTGGGACACATGAGGCTCCAACAGGCCTGCCAGTGATTTTTCCTTAGCCCATGCCGTATGTTATTATTATCATTCAGTTACCCAAACTCCATTTTCACTCTGCTTAAAGGGGAAAAATGAAGATTTTAAGTTTGCATGGTATGCAAAGAAGTCATGTATTCAAGCATCTGTAGCAGGATGCTCTGCCTAGGCCAGGGTACAGCAGCTCAAACTTTGCCTTATTTACAAGTTGGAAGTGATGGGTTGAGCAAAGAGCATTTTTAGTGTTGAAGAATGCTGAGACCAACTTGCCAAATGATCTCAATTTAGACCCATCATGAGCAAGTGCCAGACAGATGCTTCCGGGCTGAGGCTGGTACCAGCACGGGTGTGCAGGCCCTGAGAGGAGTGTGAGAGCCAGAAGTGTTGAGTAGGAGAAACCCAAGAGCTGATAATATCTCTTTCAGCAATAAAGCATATTTTGTTGAGTAGGTATATTTGGTCTGGCTGAGCTGGAGTTCATTTTCCCCTAGCAGCCCTCACAGTGCTGTGCCTTGCACGGGTAGATGGAAAGCTGTTGATAGCACGCCAGTGCTTTGGCCTCGGCTGAGCAGTGCTGGCACAGCATCAGCGCTGCCGCTCCCACGTTACCCCACCCCCATCAAGGGGCTGGGCAAGGTCCTGGGAGGGGACACAACTAGGAGAGCTGACCCAAATTAACCAAAGGGATATTCCATACCATAGTGCGGCAGCTCAGATATGAAAGCTAAGGGAAGGAGGAATGGGGTGGGGGACTTTTGCTGTTTACAATGTTTGTCTTCTGGAGCAACCACTCCACCTGCTGAAGCCCTGATTCCTGGGAAGTGGCTGAACCTCTCTTGCTGATGGGAAGTAGGGAATAAAGATCTCCTCTTTCCTTATGCACACCCATACGTTCACTTTTGCTTTAGTAAACTGCCTTATCTCAATCTACTGTTTCCCGTCTTATTCTCGCTCCCCTGTCCCGCTGGGAAGGGGAGTGGTGGAGCAGCTTGGTGGGCACCTGGCACCCAGCCAAGGTCAGCCCACCACAGCAGGCACAACAACACATAATTGTATGTGATTGACAGTCAATCATTTTATACTGTAAGAGACCAGTCCCACTTTTTCGCAGAGGGGATTTCTAGCATACCTCTCTAAGGTGTGTGAAGATCCTTCCCTTGCGCGGAGATGCCCCTCAAGGATATCCCTCAAGGCTGGGGGAAAGTGATTGCCCATGGCCATTTCTATGGGAGAGTAACATCAATATGTATTTGATAAGCTAGCTCAGATATTATTGATTTCATAAGAAGTGCACTATATTTGTAGTTTTATTGTGTAGCAAATAATTCTGATTAAAGCCTTTTGTCTTTTTGACCTTGTGTTCTTTTCCATTTTCACTTTCTCAATTTTTACTTTTTTTTTTTACATTTTTACCTAATCATTAACAATTTTTAAAAAAATCATTCATTTTATTAATATTCAATATCTGGTTTGCCATCCTTAATCCTGCAGGACAAACTTGTATAGAGGTTCTATTTCACCTATGCAGTTCTTTAGACATAAACTAATGACCAAGTCTGGGGGTAGGACTGGATCCAGCTGCACCTTGACTCCTCTCTGAGGAGTTTAGAAAGCATGATGATCCATCCTGCACCTTGTGACTCAGCAGGAGGGTCTCCCTGATAAACTTTTCCTGAAGTTCCCATTTGGTTCTGCGACAGCATCCAGTGTAAAGGCTGTGGGTAGCTGTTGTCCCAGCTTTGAAATGGCTTTACAGGCACCGAGAAGGGTGGAATGGGCGATTGCCAGTTCCAGGGAATTGCTGGGCCGTCTGAGTAACCTGCAAAGCCCCCAGGCCTCCAAATCTTCCTCTCCCTTCTCCTTCAAAGCACCAAGAATATGAAGTGTAAGCACAAGTTACAACACCTCTGTGGGCTCTGGGTTCCCAAATCCCCAGAAGCGGAGATTAAATGAGATGTTTGCATCTTCTCGACAGGGACAGGAGACATAACCCAACTGATTTTGGATGCCTGACTGAATTATACAAACTATGGCTGTGAACCATGTCACCTAACTCCCAAAACTGGTCCTTTCCTCTTGGGCCACCTGAATCCCAAATTGTCTGACACATATGCAGGTGACTGTTTACAGGGGCAGATTGCAACTTCTGCTTCAGGTCTCAGGAAAATTCAGAGTGGCTTCTTGTCATTAGAAGACATTAATTAAATCTCCTTGGTTTAATTAAAAAAAAAAATCAGAATGTGTTACTTTTCTCCTTTGCTAATCCCAGATTGTTTACCTTGGTCTTTCTGGTATCTGTCTTTTGCCAAATGTTTTTTCACCACACATTATGGCGTAGAGAGAGGTAATGCTCTTCATGCAACTCTGCCTGCCTGCCTTCCTTCCTACAGGCGTGAAGGCTGTGTTTTCACAGCCAAGACTGAGCACATAGGCTTCCCAACACAACACTAATCAGAAAGGCTGGAAATGCAAAATACTTCCTATAGTAGCCCTGCCTCCCACCCCAATAAATAGAGCAAAGGAAAGCACATGCGACTGCATTCGCTCTGAAGTTCCCTCGGATTATCTCACAAGTGCATAGTGCCTTCTGGTGTATATCACCACAGCTGCACTTCAGCCAAAGATACTTCAAGGACTCGTCTTGCTTGTGAGGTTAGTTTTGCTTAAGCCTGCTTCCACCAGTCCCCAGTCTTCTTTGCATTTTCATGTTTAAGATCGGATTTCAAAAAAGCCCGATGAAGACAAGAGGTAGGCTCGTGTTCAAAACTGGATATTAATAACCACAAAACAAGCTATTGTTTCAGTGAAAAGCAGTGTTCTCCAGGCATGATGTATTAAACCTAAGTATGACAACAAAGCCTTCTCTGTTCCTCTAGTATCAGTTCTGAAAGCTGTTCAGAGTCTGTCTGCAGTCTCTAGATGGCACTGTGACTCTTTATAATGATTAATCTAAAATGACCAACCCTTGTAAAAAAGTGCATTGCCAACTAAGTAGTCACAGCTGCCAGGTGACTATCCAACCTTCCATCCTTTATATATCAGACATGTAATAATAGCTGTATTTATAGTGCTTATTTACTTCTTGGGTCACAGCACAAGCTTGTGCTCCATAAAATACCTCCCTCAGTTTGTGCACAGTTAATACCACACATACAGCCAGCTGGGTGCTGTTTTACTTATATGTTCTTTCTTAAGTAACCTGAATTATCCAATTAGAGATTCACTTCCCTACCATTCAGTCCCTGTACTCTGGATGTAGCGGCATCTATAGCCAGGTTGTTATGTCTGATTAGAAGCACAGAACTGAAGGGTTAAATCAGCAGTTCACAATTTCAGGGTATCAGTGGGATCAGTCAGTGCTAGTGAATTCATTGCTAGCCATCATGTTATTAAAGGCATGGAGGGATATACTATCCAAAGTCTTAAATCAATAGAGATAATATTTTTTCCTGCTTCCAGACTGGAAATGAATATAATTTAAAAGTTTTAAAATCTAAATCAACTTTCTAATCTACATTACTATTCAGAACAGCTACTTGAAGAAACACAACTGCAGGTGGTGGGGGACGAACAAACCATAAGGAGGTTCAAGATCACAGGGATCTTTTGTATTATCAGAGACTGGCATTTAGTCACCTCCTGATTCATAATGATAAAAGCCTCTAACATGATTTCATTAAGGGAAAGCAGCATGATAGCTGTCATGATGAAAGATCAGGCTTAACATTTTGTATGAGCATTCTGTGCATTTGGGCTGCAGTTGGATATCGGCTCCAAGAGCACCACAGAATTGGGATGAGAGAAGAACGGAGTTTTTGCAAAGAAGCTTAATCTGTTCCAACCTTTCTTATTTGTAATAAATACTTTTAAATAGTGGTATACGTTACCATTATGTGACCACACTATGTTTCAACAGGAGATATAAATAAATGTTATAATGAAGGCATAACAGTTGGAATAAAGTTATCAAGTGAAAATGACAGAATTCTTTGTGGTCACATACCAAAGAAGCCTAAGCTGTTTTACCCTCTCCTCTGGGATGCAAAGCTAGGCATCTTTCCTAACTTCAAGTCAAATGTGTCTGATTTGCACAAAGATGATTTCACTGCTATAAACACAAGGAGAAGCCTAAGTCAAGCCCACAGGGCCTAAGACAGTCAATTTCTTCAGTTTCTGTCCTACAGGGTGCATGCAGGTTGTATTCAGACTAGGTGTTAGTGATTTCTCAGCACAGCCATCAATGAAGATGGCAAGAGGACTGGGAGACATAACGATCGCCACTGAATTCCATTAAGTCCTAGACAAATCTCTCCATGTAGCAAATTTCTTTATAATATCCATCAGGGACCAGAGAGCATTATGGTATAAGGATGATCCACACAAATATTGCCAATAAATAATGCTGGCTCATAATTTTGTGTCTCAGATCTCAGTGGGAAAATGAGACACAACTGTAAGATACAATTAGTAAATTTTTCAATAGATGAAGTGAGGAAACTTTAAACTTTTTAGCTTTAAGTTGGTTTTCAAGTGCTACATTTAATTCTTCTAATATCCCTAGTGTTCCTCCAAGATTAATTACCTGTTTTGGACAATTTTTGTAGCAACAAGGAACTTTACCAGAAAAGCCAAGCAGTGCCCTGCTCTCAGAAGTGGGCTTGAACATTCCCTGAAGCAAACTCGTGTTACGGATACCTGGTGCCAGTGTGAGGTGGGAGAGGAGCAATGGCCATTTGGGATGCCATTCTGCAGGATGAAAATGCTCAGGGTGCAGTGTGTACCTCTGGCTGGCTTGGAATCTGGCCCTGAACAGCCTAGAGAGGGATGTTTTACATGAACAAGTGTATTTTGTAGTTGTTGTTATGTAAATATGCTGCTATACAAGCAGCAGCGTGGTGGCAATAGCAATTACAACTGATTGAGTTTTGAAGATCACAGATCCTCTCCAACAACTAGGCATCATGTGCACTTCAGCTGTCATAGGGCTTATGGAAATGGATGGACCAAGGCAGGCATAGAATTACAGCAATAAATCAGTTTATACCTGCTTCTTGCCCCAGTGGGAATGACACCGTGTTCTGACCTACACTTAGCTAGAAATTTGAACTAAATGAGAAGTTAATCTGAAGTAATCTAGTTTCAGTTTTGCAAAATGAATACCATATTTTTACTGTCCATGTCCAGAGAAGAACCAAAGTGAAAGAGCTTTTTGTTAATGGAACAGCTGTTGCACTTTTTTGGTCCTATCTCCCATTCCCCACATCTTCATTTGAACACAAGAATAGAGCAACTGATGGTGCACATTACAGTAATATGGCACTTCAATAATTCTGCGTCTCATTTGTCAGTTTATACTGTGATCCTTGGAAATCTGAAGATCCATTGGTTTTATTCATACCAGAAAGATACAACAGATAATTTGCCAGTAAGGTCTACCTGCTTCTGGTTCTCAAATGCCATTTAGTTACAGATTTAATGCCATTTTAACACTCCTGATTCCGGAACACGAACTCACATCTGGCTTCTTGCTACATTACAGAAAACAAAACCCAGGCTTGTTCTATGCCAAGATGAGAAGTATATTTTATCTAGGGAACAGAAGTAACATTCGAAGACAATTCACAAATCAGGCTTCCAACTCAGTGGGAAACATAAAAGGTCATTATGAAAGACAAAAGCTGTTTTGAAGAAGATTTGAAGGGAGGAAGCTCTATTTCTTATATATTTGTGCCATAAAGCTCCAATTTTGATTACAACCCACCTGTTTAAAGGGGTACAGGTTTTGATTCAAAACTTCTTATTTAAAGGGTTCAGATTTTGTTTCACTTTCATGATTCTGACTGAAAAAAATCAACATAAATTCTTTTGTTTCAACTCAAAGATTTAAAAAGATTATTTTGTTTGAAGATCTGTGATTTGAATATTTCAGAACTTTGCTCTGAGAAGCAATAATGATTTAACTATTGCCCTGCTTCACAGTAAAATATATTTACTTTTAGCTGATTTTCCTACTGGAAATTCCATTTTTTAAATGTCTGATTTGCACTGTAATTTTTTTCTTTCTTTTTCTTTGCATCTGCCTCATCACATATCCCAAACACAGAGACAAGGAAACAGTTAAATACCTTCTTTGAGAAGCTTCTCTGATATCTCCCCAGTGTTATAAATCATGCCTATTTGCACTTTGACTGTTCTGGAAAAGTTACATTAGCTTTCCTCATGCAAAATGAGACAGGGAGTTTACACAGAGAGCAGCCTTTGTGTACCACTTGGGATAATTTGGACAGGGGTACAGTAATCCCTCCTAGCTGACAACAGAGCATCGGCAATGTTTGCCCTAGCCACCTAATTAAGCACTCCTGTGCTTCTGAACATGGGGCCTGAATATTTTCCTCCTTTTTCTGATTGTTCAGTTTCAAGTAATTTAGATTTGTTACAGTGGAATGTTTGTTATTAATTCAAGTATTAATTTTTTTCCTAAGGGAAAAATCTGTATTTTATTCTATTTTATCAGGACATCTTCATAGGTCCAGGCTGTGTAAAACTTCTAAAATCAAGGGACTTATTACAAGCTTTCAGCATTTTAACTTGGAATTTCCCTGGGGCTTCCCTTGGCTTTTACTTGAATCTCATTTTTCCTTTCTTTGCTTATGATATGAAGAGATTAGATGAGTGCAAGTAGTTACTGCCAGTCAACCGTTTCTCTTATAGTTGCAGCCTATTTCCTGTGCCCTGAGAGTCTCAACAATTTTTCTTGGTTCTTTTTCTGTCCACGTGTCTCCTTGTTTATCTGTAAGAGGTCCTGTACTAGTACAAATCTTGATGAATATTATTGAATCACCAATGCCTTTTGCTGCACCTCCTTCAGTATCCTTGTTATTCAAATGCTTCTGACGTATTTTGTGTCTTGTGCTTTGTTTTACATCAATCTTTTTTAATCTTTATTGCAGGTGTTCACAGAAAAAACAAGGCTCACCTTTGCTTGTTTACTTCCTTAATATAGATTTAAAATTTTTTCATTTGAAAATAAACACAACAAAACACCCAAGCCATTAGCATAGTGATGTTTCTCACATCACAGAATAAAAGGGGATTAGAATGTGCTTGTGCAAGTCCAACTTTTTGAAACTGGAGCTCTGCTCTCCAGTATCACTTGAAATTGTTGTGATAACATCTCTTTTATTAGCCTGGTTGCCACTAGCTCTCTTGGTGCTGTCTGGCATTTTGTTCCTTAAATGTACTTTTTAGTGTTGCTGTATAGCAAGCGAGGTTGCATTTGGTGTCAGATCCTTTGCACTTTGGTATTTCAAGCATGAACCTCAGTCTGCTGGAAGCCACATCCAGATTACATGTGGCTGACCCAGAACTCAGTGTGGCTCTTGCTTCCTGCGCTGAATAGGCATGCTCCTAGCTGGCCACGAGAGTCCTGCCTGCTTTCTGGTGGAGGCCAACACTGGCAGAAGCAGTAATTGCGTCCCAAGTGTAACCCCCAGGTAGGATATGACTATTTTGCACTCTGATATAGAAGTATAAAGACATAAATATGTATAAAGGACGTTTATCAGTTCCTGACCTTTATTTCAAGACTTCAGAGGTTTGCAGAAACACAAGGGAATCCTGTTTGATCAAATATTATATCCTGCTCTTAAAGATTGTGTACTGCTGTGTGAAACACTGCTGAAGTAGCAGCCAGATACTGCTTTGCTTTCTGGGCTGTTACTTCAAATCACTTACAGAAAATATCAGCTTTGGTTGTATCAATAAATAGAGGAAAGGTCTTGTGATTGCCGAATTTGGCAATCTGTAGTTTAGGCGTAAGATCTCTACCAATACAGACATCCAGGCATAATGTGAGTCACTGCTAAATGGAGAAGGAAATTAAATTTTCCTTTTATTCCACTGCAAGTCAGGGGGTGATCTGTGGTATTAAAATAATGGCACAAAACTTGCATAAATTAAGGGACTCAAGCCCTAAAACATTTGGTCTCAGTAATCTTCTGCTGTTACAAGGTAATTATTATTTTACATTTAACAACTTTCATACTTTTAAGCCTATTATAGACAGTTACAATTGAATGCCACCTATATACTTGTTAGTCCCATGCATTTTCTATTACTTAATTATAAATCTTTATTTCTGAATAATATTTACTGTGTAGTCAAAGTATAGAAACTGTAGAATAGTATTGTTTCTAATTGCAATAAAGACAAAAACCAAAGGCTCTGTTTAAATGGACTACTAAGCTTGTAGCATATTCTGGGTGTGTTATACAGGGTGTTCAGTGGAAAAAAACAACTTTTTTTTGTGCAGAGACAACTTCTGTCTCAGGTTTCAAATCGAGCTCTGTTCTGTAGGAAGAACCTCTCTCAAGCAATCACAGTATTTCCTTAGAGAAGTGAAAAATTATGCATCAAACTGAAGATGCTGGCTAGAAAAGCTAAAATGCTATTCTTAAACCATTTTGAACAAATTATTTAGTGCTCATTTTGCTTTGTAGGCACTGGATTCAACAGCACATGACTGAAAATAAGGAGCTGAAATTGGGGGTCTTTCTGATTTCTCAAGCTAAGCACTATTGCCCATTTTAAAGTGACTTTTTGATATGGTTCATAATGCCTTTGACCTCTGTGCACCTATACCGCCTTTTAGATATGTTCCTTGTACTTAGAATTGGACTACCATACATAACCTTGCTCGTGTAACCAAGGTCAAAATAATTCCATCTGTCAGTCTTGAATTCCGTAAATTATACCACCCTCATGTGCTCTGAGGCAAAGAAAAAGCTTTAAGGCAGTTTTGCTGGTTAATGAATTCAGCCCTTATGTGTGTTACATGAGGGTCATCTTGCCATACACCATTCAGGCAAAACAGTGATTGGAAGAACAAGCACAGCTTCTTCTTGGAAATTTCTCCGACAAGCTTGGGGCACAAAGCCAGTACTTTTCAAAAGATTTCCTCTTTATGTCAGTGTTTTAGCATGACACTTTCCTAACAGTCCTGTTCTGCCAGCTTCCAAAGTGTATTCCCTATTGGTGTCCTAACCTTTCCCCAGCTGCCCAGAATGACTTAATAGGCTGACCATGGTTATGTGCTCCAGATCAGTAAGGAAGAATTGGTGCTTTGTGGTCCAGTGTGCACCATTTGCTCTTCATGTGGCCTATCAGGCTGCCCATTGCCGATAACCACAGACTACGGAAATAAATTCTAGTTCAGATGGAGCAAAACAGAGAAATACGGCAGAAAACCATTTCTACAATTACACGATAGTTAAGCGTTTTCAACCTTTACACAACTTACCCTTGCTTTTTAATAAAACATGTTGAATTATAGTACAAAAAAATAACGCAGATTGATGTTGGGGCATGTGCTAAGAGAGGGCAAGCAGTTACATGTCCAAGCACGGCTTGGAATTGTCCCCCATTTTTGCTTTTGGCTTGGAAGTGCTAAACCACCATCTTTCTGGCACCACTCAGGATCAGACCTAAGTTTTTGCCTGTGCTTCATATGTATGTATTGGTTGAGGGAAGAGCTCAGTGACAGAGATAGTGGGCAGCCCTTTGTATCAGAAAGAGTTCCCTAACAGTTTACTACATTGTACTATGTCATTCTCCTTAAGGACACAGAACCTGCTCAAGCACTTTATATATCAGACTAATTGCTTGAGCTTGGTTTGGCATAGGCAAGCCCAATATTAAAATGTCCTCAATAACGCAGGACTGTTTGGACTCTTTATTCCCTGCTTTGGGACTCACTGTAATGGGACAACCATTACAATCGTTGCCAAAACTCAGAGGATTAAGCCTCTTAAAACTTTAAGGAGTCTGTCATAAATGCTAAGTCAGCTCAGAGTTGGGCTACAGAAGTAAAGCATTCCTCAACACTTAGAATGAAAACTTTTTACAACTCAGATTTCAAAACTGCTTTTCCAAGGAGGAACAAGAGGTCCAAAAGAGAAAACACATGGCATTAATGAAATTGGAGATTGTATCTCTTACCATGTAATTTTTTGTTACCAATCCCCTGTAAATTCAAGCATTTCAATTTTCAGAAGGAATTGCTTCCAATAAATAAGCGGTGTCTGGGATGAATGACGATTAGATGATTTGCACTTGTGAGATCTTCTCTTCTTAACTTTTATTGGTTGCAAAAGATTGTTGCAGAAAGTTGGGGAGTTTTCTGTGTGTTTAAGACACCAGTAATCCCTCAGCACCCTCCTTTGCACCGTGCAGTATTCTTACTGCAGATGTGCTGACGGTCGCATTGCAAGGGTCTTGCTTACAGACAGCCCTTCTGGATTGCTAAAAACTGGAAACAAAGGGGGGACGCTCTGTTGGCTGAGCCCTTGCATCAAAAAAACCACAAGCAAAGAATCAGAGCATGGTCTTTGGTTACATACTAGACCATGAAATGTTATTTCAACATGAAGGATCTCCTGGGTGAGCTGTGATCAAGACACAGATGTTCACAAACAACTAAAACCATGACCATTATATTACTTATATGTTTCCTTTCCCCAAGAACCATCAACTATAGCTCACTGAAGTTTATCACCCAGTGCAAACATTTTAAAAATACAGATTTTGATCAGTAATTTTCATTGCCTGCAGCTCTAACATTCAACATCAAAATAAATGGTAGCGCTTGAGAGACGGATTTGCTGATGCAACTGCAAAATGCTATGTCTAAATGAAACATTATCTCCCTAAGGCTAAAGGTTGTTTTAAAATTATTTACCTAAAGATTGATGGTATCCATGGGTTTATTTCATTACTTCATTACTTATTTTGTTAAGTTTTCCCATCTCTGCCATCTCTTACCAGCCTCTCTAAAAATGGTTTAGCTTTACATTGCCTCTGTGGTTAGCACCTTATTTTTCCACTGAGAATCCCTGCATAAGCAACTGAAAAACTTGTGTACTTTCTGCATAACCAACAGACTCATGGAAAAAAAGCTAAGTTACACTTTATGTTTATATGGGAGGTGCCGCTTTTCTAACTTGACAGCCACGTTAAACAATGTATTCACAGTCTGTTTTTGAATTGCTGTACTTTTTGTAACTAAAACTCATTGGAAGAACTTACATGTCCAGTGTGAAAGTATGGGACTGATATATTAAAAATACATATTTTTTTCCCTGTTGGCACTGTCTGAACTTTTATTTGATCATTATTATTTTGATTCTAATAAAGAAATAAGTATTATTAGTGCTTTTTTTATATTACTAATGGATGGGGGAAACAACTTGCATTCTTTTCTTCTCAAGCATATATGGATGTTTTCTTCAGTGAAAGGGCAGATTTTCAAGATTCTCATACCACAAATCTGTTTATTTATTAGCAGCAGTCATTAGGCTAGTTGAACGTTCCTGTTCAATGTAGTATATTTAAACTTTGAGAACAATAGACTGACTGAAAATATTTGATTTTTCATGGGATCTGTCATATAAAAATAATATTAGAGCTGAACAACATTTAAAAAACCAAACCAAAAAACCAAACCCAAAACCTGATACAGCAGTTGAGTGAAAAGACTTGCGTGATGTTTTGTCTGAAAACTGTTTCCACTTTCACTTTTTTAAGGAAGAGAATGATTTTAGAATGAAGGAAAGATTTTGCTATGAATTGCAAGAAAGTCAAGAATAAAAGGTCTAGAAGTAAACTTTACTGAATCACAAAACAAAGGACAAAATGAGTTCTGTAAGAGAAGTGCAGTGAGTAGTAGTGATGTGCTAACAGAAGAAAATCCAGCAAGATGTAGGTGGAGTGAGGTGGTGGTAGGGACAGCTTCATTTGGGTAACAGTGGTTCAGCTCTCAAGAAACTGGTCCAAATCTGATCATACATATGCATTTATTTAGAATAATTGTCTGTGTTCTCAGCACTAGGTGGATTTCTGTGGGTAGAAGTCTTTCCTTTGAAATTAATCTTTATCTTATCAACATTCAAGACTGAGAATTTAAGTAGTTGCATTGCACTGTTCTGTACATTAACACTCCCCTGTCTGTTAAATACATATTTATAGCCTGGGAGGAAGGCTCGTAACTAACTGTGGTTATGTGTAAGTAGTTACTTCGGTGGTTTCTGAAGAATAAAGCAGTGCTTTACAGTGACACATCAGTGTTTCTCTCTCACAAGCTGTGCTACTTCATGCACAGTAAACAGGATCTTGACAGCTGAGAATTGCTCTGGATGTAATCCAGTTGAGTGCTCGGATGCATCCTTACCTTTAACTATGGAAATATCCCTGCTGAGTTCAATAGCTGCATATAAGACAAAATATATGCTAGTCAGTGCTTTGGTGGATCGTGACCAGAATGAACAAAACCTGCAGGATTGCATCACACAGGGCTTATTTCCATTGTCCTCAATACTCACACTGATATTTATGGGGATATCACTTTTAATGCCAATACAGGCTGGAAAG
Organism: Rhagologus leucostigma; assembly: GCA_013397725.1. Lineage (NCBI taxonomy): Eukaryota > Metazoa > Chordata > Aves > Passeriformes > Rhagologus > Rhagologus leucostigma. The sequence goes on from VZTD01000172.1 coordinate 3,010,493, forward strand.
CATAACAACTTAGTCTGTGAAAGTAAGCAATTTAAAATGTCAGAGTGGATATTGCATGTTTAACACTAGGAATCATACCTAGAGCAAGTGGGATTTTAAAGTTTAGAACAAGAGCCCCAGACAGAAAATTACTTTTAAATGCAGAAGGATGTTCTTCTTTCCAGCTGGAACCTGTTTTGTTCTTCTTTTGGTGATCTTTACAGAAGTAGCATAATCACAGAACTTCTTTTACCTGACAGAAAAAGATTATAGCCATTTGTTTAATAAGAGCATCTATTACAGGTCTTATATGGTTATAGAACTTTGACAGAATTAATTTCACTATTGAGTCAAAAGTACAGACTCTTTCTTTTGCTGGTACTCACAACTTTAAACCCTTGAAGAATACCATAGTGGATAGGAACCTGCTAAAGTAGTGACAAAAATAGCCAGTGACTCAAACTGAAAAGGATTTTAGTCTTGTCACATGAAAAACACATAGGGCTAAAAGCAAGACCTTGGCATGGCCGGGTTCATGCACCCCCTTTTCCATAGCTGGAACATGCACATTCCCCAGAACAGCCTGTCTCTGGAACCACAAGAATCAAAATAAATAGCAAGTCAATCCCAATGGCTACAGTCAAGGATGGGCCTTAATCTGAAGTACTTTTCATGGCTCTACTTGGAAGACAAAAAGCATAATTACAACTACCTCACTGATCTGAAGTGTTTTCACATGTGAAACTATTTGCAGAGCCTTTTCTACTGGCACAAGTGGGAGCCAGGATATACTTTTGTATTCAGCTGTAGGATAACAACAGCCTTCAGAGATTCAGCCGTTAGTCTGGTAAATAGGAGAGATTTGTTTGGTTCAGGCTATCTCTCAATTTTCCAATACCTTTTTCATCCTTCACATGCTCTGAGGGCCTCTACTGCTTACACACTACCTTTCCTTTTCTCTTCTGGGCTTTCGCAGGAGTGCAGTAGAGAAATTAATCTGTTGGGGCAGGTGGGAAGAGGCTGGGCAAGATTTAGGTAGGAAACAGTAGAGGTGAAATTAGAGGAGGGATAAATCAGACTCTTCTTCCCTGCAGCTTTCACAGAGCTACTCCAAGCCCCTTAAATAGCCCAGTCTACCCATATTTTAGAACTTCCTTTTAGCAACAGGTAGCATAACCAAAAAATCTAAAATCCTCCCCCATTTTCTCATATACTCAGAGATTCTGCTGTATGAGGTACAGCAGGGTGGAACTTAGGTGTTTGTCAGCACTGGAGTGAGCAGAGAACTATTCTGCATTTCAGTTTCTAACTCTAAAACAGCGATGCTGGCTGTTCTCTGTATCCTAAGAACATCATGCCTATAAATGCACTTTTACACCTGGGTACTGCAGTGAAAACAGACCAGAGATAGACCTTGTTACATGTAAAGCTGTAGTACTTGGGAGGTAACCTGCTTCCTGCATGGACTGCAAGCTCTCCTTTTTACTCAACCTGAACAGCAGCTCCTGGCATGTCTCAGAACCATCTCCATCAGCACGGAACACGGAGGCTTCTCCTGAGCGGCTTGGCTGTCTGCTGTAGGCAGGCAGTGCTCTAAGTCCATGCCAGATTGCTCCTTCATCTCCTTGATTTGGTGAAACATGGGATGGATTTGTCTTCAACTGACTATGTCTCACTTGCTCCTACCTCCTCCTCCTCCCCCCCAAATTGTCTTTCTACTTAATATGCATACAAAATTACAGTGAATTGATTTCATCTGAATTTGAAATAATCTCTGCATTAGCCTTGCTTTCTTAAAACCCTTCATTTTCAACTACACCTTTTATGACCCAAATCTTAGTCTGAGACTCTGATTTTTTTATTTTGTAATAGGAAAGACTGGTATTTCTTTGTAAAAGCAGCTTCAATAATGATACACTCTTATTCAGAGGATGAGGCACATTTAAACTACCAGAATTCCTGCGCACCTGTATTTATCCCAATTATGCAAAAAGCTCATGTTCTTAACCAGACATTCAGTTTTGTAATAGAAATCTCTAACTGGCAATTCTTCCATAGTTTCACATGCCAAAACAAGACTTCTTGATGTCTTTGGAGTCCATTTAATCAGCTTGGCTTTTGGTCTGTCTACCTCTGAAGCTGAGTGTAAGAGTGTCTCTTTCAGGTCGCAGCTTGTGGTTCTGCTCAGTGAACCTCCAGCTATTTCAAAAAGCCTTAATAACTTTTGAGAATTTTGATCATTTTCATACATATTTTATAGACTGTTGAACTGCTGTCCCTTCCCATCTGCTATTTACTCTTCTCTGGTTCAGGAGAGCATTGTTATTCCATGTAGGACTAAAGCAGTGCGATGGAGGAATCCAAACACCAGAAATAATCAAAGTAAATGGTTTACTGATTATCAGTGGGGTGCAGATTCCTTCTCACCATCTGGGAAAATAAATAGTGGCGTTTTTTTCACAGGATGTTTGCAATGTAAGAGAAAATGCACAGTTTTATGGATCACAGGAAATGTTAATAAGCCCTTGAAACATCAAATATTGGCTTCCTTCAGACACAGCACTTCAGTAATTAAAAACTTAGCTTATCAGTTCAAAAGGAAAAGTAGCATCACAAGCAACTTCTACTGTAAGACTGCATACTGTATCCCTGCTGCTATGACAGGCTGTACTTTTCCTGGGAAGCGATTTTAGAGCTGGAGCAAATAAAAGTAGTTTGGCTCTATCTGAATTCTTTGTCTCAAATATTAAAAAAATTCCATTTACACTGTATTTTGTTGGTGGTGGCTGTGGTTTTTTTCCTAATACCAAGAATAAAACACATTCTGATTTAATCATGAGAGTCCAGGAGCTGGGTGGGATTCTTGGTATAGATCTGGAGCTCCTATACTTTAAGCCGTTCAGCAAGGCGATTTCTATAAGTTTTAAGTACTCACCAAGGGTATTGTTTCTAGGCCATCAATTCAGTTCTATCACCACAGCTAAAATTATAGTTACAAACTATTTTCCAGGTATAGTGTGTGAGCTTTTAATTTATGCTGAATGCTTGACTTTATGTCACCAGCTTGTTTTTCAGAAAAAGAAGCAGAAGCAGAACTTTCTGCAACACTCCTTCTCACTCATCAACAAAGTAATTTGCAGACATCCCTAATAAGGGAGCATAGAAATTAAAACCAATTAATTGAAAAATAATTGAAAAGTCAGTAAAGTGATCTTCATAACCTTATAAATGAAACGTAGTTATTAAATGGAAGTATGACATATGTAATTAAATATAATATGATAAAAGTTTATGGTTTTTATTCCATGAAGCTTTCAGACTAATTACTATGCCAAATTTGGTAGAATTGTACTGATTAAAAAGGGAAAAGGAAATAAATAATGGTTTTTTCATAGAAAATATACCTGTCTTGACTACAAAAAGAAGAGTTTACTCTAAAACCTCAGTTCTCATGAGTTAGCTGAAATGCTCCATCTTTTCTCCATCTGCTTCTTCTTCCATGCCTTTTGCACAAGAATGTGGTGATTGTTCTGGCTATGAGCATTGAAAGGGTAAATTGAATTATATCTGTTCTTCAGAAGTATTAATATGTTCTTTGGTCTGTTCTACAGCCAGCTGCTTCCCATTGTCCTAACCTGAAAATCACCTTTCACTCACTGCAGTGATTATTACACGTAAATTTGCAAAAAGAATTATTTGCATCACTTTCCTTAGTTGTATGTCCTCCGAAGATCCGTGAATTAGTCAGCTCTCAGGCAGTTCTGTAGGATCTCAGCTTTTGGTGAAGAAATCTCTAGCTATTTTTTTGCTAAAGTACATGAAGAAAAAAGTGCAGTTTTCTTGAATCAAGAAACTACTGTGCGTAGGGCTATTTCTGGCTATAACATTTGAAGAGGTGAATCTGAATTTAACATTTTCAGAAATGCTCCAGAGCCTTAGGAGCACAAACGTGGGCTGACTGCTGTGGGTATTTTGCAGCTGTAAAGTATTGCACGGTTCATGCAGCACAAGCACTGTCTGGTACTTAGAAGTGTCCTTTGCAGCTCCACATTAAACTAAGCACAGCGTTAACTTACTTTGAAATATTTCACCTTTAAATCTCTAAGCCCTTGAATAGCTTGGAAAAATGTAATAGCTCTCTCACCCTCTGAAGAAACCAGGAACCACTCAAAGGACTTTCCCATCAAGATGCTCTAGCTTGGAGTAAGATTTCTCCAGTGCTTTGACAATTATTAAAATTTGAGCAGCTCTGTGGTCTTGGGCGTGCCTTCTTCTGTGAAAACCAATAATGGCCCTGCCTACGCCTCACAAAAGACATGGCAGTTTTTGCATCTATGGAGTGTAGACCGTACTTTTGGTATTCACATTCTCCTACTGGCCAAGCCATTGTTGAACGCACTCACAGCACCTTGAAGCGTGTTCTGGAGAGACAAAAAGGGGGAATGCATGGAGAAACCCCACAGAGCCGACTAGAAAAAACTTTGTATACAATTAATCATCTTACAGTGCCACCAAATTCAAATAATCCTGTTACTTTGAATGATTTTCTTTCATTGCAGTCTTCAATTGAGACACGCCTGCCCCAAGCGAAGGTCTGGGTACGGGATCTACTTACTAACAAGTGGGAAGGCCTGTGTGAGCTTATTGCTTGGGGTTGTATGTATGCTTGCGTTTCCACAGATACTGGGGTACGGTGGCCACCTGCAAGATGCGTTCGCCTTGACCTGCGGCACCAGAAGCAGAATGGGACTAACAGGCAACCTCTAAATGATGACCAGAATGCAGATCATCAGCTGAATGATCCTTCGGATGATGGCCAAGATGCTAACCATCAGTCAGATGGTCCTTCCACAAGCAGAGACTGAACTTTAAGTTTCTTTTGTTATGGAGTCAGAAGGTTTAAGCCCTTAAGGCTATTTAGAATTAATAACTGTTGTAGAATTGGGTTCGCTAGATGTATCTCCCATGGCACTGCTGGAAAGTCTCTCTGCCAATGTTAAATCAGTGTCTGATTTAGATTCTGTTTGGTAACTGGCCATTGATTTAGATTCTGTTTGGTAACTGGCCATTGCCAAACAGAATCCTTATGATGTGTTTGTTCTCCTTTTTGCAAGGGGCCCTGCAGAGGATTACAAACGCTACCTTTTTGGTCTTAAACAAAAAGGGGGAATTGTGGATGCTGAAAGCTTGGTCGCAGGGAGATTATCCAGCTTTCTGCCAGCGTCCGTGTGAAAGTCCTTGCTTTCACATGGATGCTGGCTGAAAAACAGTTAGAGGCTTTTGTAAACTATTTCCTTTATCTTGCAGGTGCAAGGTGTTTATGCACTATTGTTATTACTAACTGGAGAAATATTTTGAAATGGGTGTTGTAGAGTTTAGCCAATCATTATGGGAGGTGGATGGTCAAAGGACCAATAACCTTATGAGATTCAAGCGAACTAAGATATATAAATGAGTCTGAAAATTAATAAATAATTCCACTTCTTCCTGGACCGAATCTGTGTCGTTTCTCTCCGTCCCCGGTACAACAGCGACAGAGCAGGGTTTCATATTTTCATTATCTCAGTGTAACTGGCACCCTCTTAGGTGAGAGTACAAAGCACTACCTGCTGCTTTGGCCCCAGTGGCTGGTGCTAGTGGAAGTGCTCCAAATGACAATGAGTCCTACAGCACTTGGATCTATAGAAAGGCAGATCACACAAACTTTCTTCAGTGGATGATGGATAGAGCAGGACTTTGGCTTAATCAAAGCTAGACCATTTTTGGATGTGAGAGGTTTAGTTTATGTAGGTTCCCCCAAAAAACTCTTTTTGCCGAATAAATAGTGTGAATTACAAGATGAACAGGATTCCCCCACTGACCTCCACACATATCAGTGACGTTAAACTAGCTGTTGCAGGACAACAGTTGGGCATCTCTCTGCTCCAAGGCTGTGTAGTTGACAAGTGCTATACAACATTAACAGTGCTGCTTCTACAATCTTAACAGGGGTTTTAGGCTTAGAATAGAGGCTGTTTTTAAGTACAGTAACGCTAATAGGCTTAGAGTAGAGGCTGTTTTTAAGTACAGTAACGCTAATAGGCTTAGAGTAGAGGCTGTTTTTAAGTACAGTAACGCTAATAAGCAATTACACCAGGATATGAATGATTCTTTAAGCTACCATGAAAACATAGGACTAATTTTGAAACATTAGCTGAAGAACTAGAGAAGGAGCAGAATGACACACACAAATCTTAAGGCTGATTTCCCTGCACAGCCTGTGTTAAATATGGCACATCAGCACTATTTGATTTTACATTTGATTTCAAGTCTCTGGCTGATGCTGTGTTTGAAGTCTACTGGAACAGGCAGCTCCTAAACAACACCCAGAAGAAACTAACCCTTCATTCTGAGCATGCACAGGTTGAAACTAAAGACATCATCTCTGAACATGATGGGGAAAACAAGTTTGAAGGCAATCTTCTGAGTGGAAGCCTTGTTAAGTGAAGACTCTCCAGCGAAGAAAAGAGAAAAACCCCCACAACTATCTGGCATGCAATGAGAGTGTTAAATTGACAATGATCTTAAATCCTGAAATCTACAACAGCAGTCATGGACACTGAAATCCTGTGCTTATCCACAGGCTGAGACAGAGTATGACCACGAATAATTCCCAGGTTTCCTTCCTGTGCTGTACATCACTCCTGTTTTGGCTTAAAGGCATGCTCTGGTCATGGGCTTGGAGCAAGTAAGAGACCTGTGTCTGCTAGAAATCCTGGTAGTAGCAAGGTGGTGGACAAATCATGTATTTCACATATCGTGTTCACTCAAAGGGACTTCTCATTTACCAAAGTTTCAAAAGTTTATATCGTGGAAATGAAATCCTATATTCCTTGCCAAACTCATGCCATACAATCAGCAAACAGTGATGGCATATGTATGGATTTTGGCTTAAAGCTTATAGAGGTGTCAGCCTGCACCAATGTCTTCCCTGTTTACTAATATTCAACTTTAACAAAGTTCTCTGAAGCAAAAAGGACTTCTGAAGAAAAGGTGTGTAGATTTGCTATTTAGACACATTTATTTTTAAAAAACATTCCTGTCACAGGTATGTCTTTTCTCCTCTTCTCTAATCTGTGGATCTGGTTTTTAACAATGAAACCTTTTCACCTGTCCTTCCTTTTCCTCCCTACTTCCTGAATTTGGGCTCTGCTTGTAGCTGGGAGAGGTATACTTTGACCTAATTTTAAGAAAGTGTGTAAAAAGTTACCAGGACTGGATCTCAATCTTAAAGTTGTGCTACTTTCTGTTTAGGAGTAAAAGACACCACAAGCCTCTTCTAGGGCATCATATGCTAGGTTTCTTGTCTGCATTACAATTGTGGCAGCTTGTGCATCTGGCATAGTCACAGCCATGGGTAGTCATGGGTAATTGTTTTGCTTTAAAGTCATATATGTCCTAAATGGGGTGGAAAAAACCCAACCACCTCATCCAAGGCCTTAATTCACCTTAAAAAGGAACCGTATTAAGAAATTTTGGATACAGCTTATCTATATTGCCATAATGGAATAAGGATGTAGGAGGTCTTCAGTTACATCTGACTTTTCAAAAGGTCAGTTACATTACAAATTAACAAAATTTTGGAAAATCTGTGTTGGTAGAGATGTGATTTACAAGTGTAGGTTCACTGGCTTGGGGTTAGATACCTGGGAAGCTTTTTACAGTTTGCATCTGAAAGGAACATTGTATGGCCTCAACACTTTCCTTTGTTAGGGAGTGAGTAACTCTACTCTGCTGGAGAACCAGAGAGAGGAACTCATCACCAGAGAAAACACGGGGACTAAAACCTAAACTGTATTTTTGCATTAACATTGTCTCCTTGAGTGCAGTTCATTCCTCTTCTCTGCCTTAGTTTCCTCTGTGGAATGAGAGGCAGAAGTGACAGCTATGTAAATACTTCAAACTTCATGAATGGAGAGGCGTCAGATTTAAAAAACCAAAACCCCAGCAATTACCAGGACACTCACCAGAGCATTCTGCTGCAAAGGGTATTTGAAGGAACGGGGCACCAGGTATGAGCAGGACCTCACCACCTCCTCATTCCTGACTAGTGAATTACAGGACACATTGAAAAACAGAGATAGGCACTCACATGATCCTATTCCTCGAAAACATTTTCAAATTGCAGAGCTCGCATAAATACTTCTCTTCATTTAGCCAAGAAAGAAATATCATCAAACTGCTGAAAGAAAGCAATTAATGAAAACTTTCATGCAAGATGATACCCAGATCAAGAAGTCTCCAGTGGAATAAATACCTTCCCAAGTCTAAACTAGGCACACTTGAGTGACAACCATTATGCACAAGACTAGGGGCCGAATACTTTCATATTCTTGTCATGTTCCCAGTGATTTTTATCCATCTCAAGGTTTTGTGCTCATACTTTCAAGCAGTTCAAAATCATTTATCCAGCATTTTTTGTTGTGCCAGCTACTTATTTCTGATGTTATCTAACAGGATTAGGGGGACGCAGAAGATGGGGATGTGCTGGCCCTGTAATACTTTGGGAGATTAAATGTTTTCTTTGTAACATTTTAAAGTCTTATTTCATTTTGCACCAATTTAAAATGGAATGATTTCTCCCCTCCCTTCTTCTCCACCTCCTCCTATGTTTGAAGAGCGGTGTGTCACCTTGAAAAACAGCATGTGGGATCAAGATGAGAGAGGCAGGAGAGAAAAGCTTTCAGGAGCAGATCTGTAGCCCTGTGGGAATCAAAACTGTAAATCTGAAAAGCACAGGATTAACTATAATCTGAGATTTCAGTGTGAGAAGTAATGAAACTGCATGATCTCCTACATTCTTGTTAAAAGTAGTTTTCTCCTCAGAAAGAGAGTAGCATAAAACATCAGGTAGGATTTATCATTGCATCTCAGAAGCAATTCAAAAGGAACCTGATACATTTGCTAGAATTCTGCAGTTTATATAGCTACTTCCCTTTTTTTTTCTGTAAATAAATAAATTCTAACAAGTGGAATGGTGAGATATTAAGAAACCCCACTGCCCCGTAGTTAATTAGAAGTATACAGCACAGGAGCCCACAGATGTGTCTACACAACCTCCTACAGAAGTTCAGATACATTACCTAACAATCCTGTTACAGCCTTGCTGACGTTCCTGTGTCTGAATGCAATGTGAACAACGATAGAGATAAGATACTGTTCTAGGTAAGGACATACTGCTCTAATGGACACCTCTGAAAGCCTTTGTCCCTTCCAGGAGCAGAGCATTTGGTGAGGAAGAAGGACTGGATGAAGGACGGAATATTTAAAGATACATAAAGGCAGGGGCAGGTATGCTTCGCAGGAGGCATTGCTTACTTTGATTTTGTCTCAGCTGCTTTCAGATACAAAGCAGAGTATATTAACCGAGGAAAGTGGCCGGACTGCAGTTGGCTTTCACCCTGACTAGCAACTTAAACAGCCTTGACGTCCTGTGCATGAGTCTCTCTTGTCATCCTTAACTGCTCACACATGACACAAGTCAGTGCTATCAGGAAGCAGCCTTATTCCCATGCTGCAGACACATGCCAAGAGCTCTGAAGGAAATAAAACTAAATCTTTAGGGCTTGGTCAGAGGAGTTCCAGATCCAGGTTGTGGTCAAGCAGGCTTGACTCTTTCCTCTCTAATTCACTCATTGTTAATTCACACATGGATTTCTGTAAGAGAAAAAAAAGCACCCCAGCTTTCAGTTATATGGGTTGCTTTAACATTTAAGCTTTAACTTTTTCCTTAGACTTTCCTGAATCCCGTGTCTTTCACCCTTTCTTTCCTACCCTGTTCTCTACCCTGTTTCACCTTTCCTACCAAATTTGCGTTCTGCTGGGTTTTAACTCCTACCTTTCTCTTGATCTGCACATAGGGAAAGTTAATGTTCAAAACCAGCAAGTAGTGATATGTCAAAGCTGCTAGAATTAGTGGAATTATGCAAGCAGACAGTTAGGTAAGAAACCTGCCTTGTATCTATTTACTTCTTTCACAGCAGATTGATCAATTTCCTATTGGTAGGAAGATGCTCAGCATAATTCTAAAGCAGAGATTCCTCTCCATCCTCCTCCACTAATGTTCATGAGCATTTGGCTTGAAGGAGTCATTACATCCCAAATTCATCTTGCTCAACCTCTCTATTATGCCATTTTATTAACATCTGTGATGTGACTGAAGCATTCAGGGTTTCATTTGTAACCTGTACAAAACCCAGCTACAGACACTGATGATAAATGAAGCACCAAGTTCTACGTGAAACATTATTACACAATACATCAGTTTTATGCCAGAGTTACTGATGTTTTCATGGTCTCTCTATTCAGAGAAATGGGTCTGTACTCACAGGGGCTTCATAATTTGAATAGCAAACATCTTTTAGATTGACAAAGTCATTTATAAAACCTGCATCATGACTCAAGGCTAGTTATGTAAATCAGAAGTTTTTCTTGAAGTGAGAGTTGCTGTTGCTTTCTGTTGATGAATGTGGTCTGCATGTTCTCTGGAGAAACTCCTAATCCCTACCAATATCCTGAAAATAACATTATGCTAATGAAGGCCATTTTTCACTTGTAATCCTACCCAATTAAATTTGAGCAATGGCTTTTTGCATATGGATCTATGTAACTCGATTTCCAGAGCAAATTCCTTTCTCATGCCATAATCCATGTAAGATCCCACAAATTCCGAGGCACAACACCTGCAACAGCTGTTCTGAGTCGTGACAAAATGCATGTTTCCTACTTTGTCTCAATATAATCTGAAAAATAAAGGTTGAGATAAAGCAAAGGCTCTTCAACAAAATATTTCTGAACCCTCTTGGTAAACCTGAGTTGAGCTGGTAGACCCTTTGTTAAGCTGAAGAAAATAAGTCAAATATTACTAAGTAGCAGCTGATTTTTTTCTATTTTTTCCCTCTAAATACCTCTTAAATGTATCTCCCAGGTGTAAATTAAGGAAAATTTTATTTTCCTTAATCAAAAGAGGTGACCGGTTGCCAGCAATACCAGATTTGAAGAATTAGCTCAAAGTCTTCATTGCTCCAATTCTTGCTACAGATTCCTTCTTTTTTCTGAATTTGTCACATTTCCTGTCCTGTTGCTTTGCCAAAATCCTGATAATCTGAACAGAGACACCCCAGCAATACTATTGCAGGACATCACGCTGTGTCCTCACTTGCTGTCCTCGTTACCCAAATGCAAAGGTAGTACGCTGCATAATTAAAGTTGGGTCTTGAAACTTCAGTATGACAAAGCTGTTCTGCGGTGTTTCTTTAATCTGGAAAACAGGGAAACTGGAAGAAAGGTCAGGGAGTTTATCACTATAATCCATACAACCCTAAGCTGGTAACAATACATTGCCTCAAGTTTCTCTATGACTCAACTCTCCCTCATTAATCCTGTTATTCTAACGTTTTACCAAGACGTGAAACAGTATTTTAAGACAGCTTTAGGAAAATGGTTGAAAAGTTCTACGTCCATCTCAAATCCTAAAATATCCAGGTGGGAATGTCTTTTATTGACTGCTGATGCTGGAAATAGGGAACAAATTCCCTTTTGGTGTGAGGCTAAGCAGAATGGTTCTGAGTCACCCTTTCCTTCCTACCACTGAAGCAGTGAGGGTCTTACTGGCAACTACAAAACTCAGCTTGCTTCCCTCTGAGCCTGTTGCAATCTCTGGTTTATTCATGGGATGCAGGAACTTTCCATAATTTAAGATTTTACTGTGTTCCCATGAAATACTCTGTTTTGATCTCCTTTTATATTCAAAAGGGAGAAAGATGAGCTTTCAAAAGGCTTAGTTTAATTATCAGAAGATATTATCTAAGAAAAGCAGCTGTAAGATTTAAATAACTTCAAGTGGCCATTTAGAGATCTGCAAAGCATTCTGTCTTTTCGTATTATTTAACTATTGTAGGACTCATTGAACAGCCATGAGAGACTAGAAAATGTATTTCTAAATTAATGAGAAAGTTATTAGGAAAAAATCTAGTAGGCTGATGGAGATAACCTACCTACACTCTCTTCACTTTAATGTTTCGTGTTGAGCTAATTAGCACTTTCCAATGCAACACTTTTTCGCAGCATTTGCATTTTAAGTGCTGGAGAGGGAACAACGACTCAGATGAACAGGCTGGGAAATTAGTATATTGAAACTTTAGGAAATGTTTAAACATGAGGACAATAAAAGGTACCATTTATAGGCTAGATGGCTGTGCTGCTGAAGAAGACAAAGGTGAGTAAAAGGTACTTCAGCTTAGTGCTTTCCCAAAAGAAGATCACTTGAAAATAGCTTAATAGATACTGCCTATGATCTGCATGAGGCCCAAACCTTTATTTAGTATCAGGACAGAAGACAAAGGACTTATCTGTTATCAGCTTGTTTTTAGTTTCACCTACTATGTGTCTGACACTTTGCAACCACGGATAAATATAGTCCCTCCTCCAGGATCCTTCCTGCCCTCAAAGAAAGGAGCCTACTGGGCAGAAAAAGCAATCAATTGTAACAGTGACAAATATAAATATTATAGTAATCGTGCATGCAAACTGCTGAGTTACTCTGGGGGCCTGAGAATGAGAACTGGGACAGGAAGCAATATTTACACACACACATACATGTAAGCATATATGCAAATGGATATTAGTCCAGAACACTAAGTACAAAGTAGTCACATGGGTAGTTTGTGCAATATTTAGAATATATAAAAAATTTGTCCTTTATTCCTATTTTCATGTTTTTGGAGTAATGTTTGGCAAGCTATGTAATATTGATAGTTATGTATACATCTAGTTTTTGAGACAGCATTAGCCTTTCTGGCATGCCAGGAACTTTAACATCCTTGCCTAAAATATACACATGACAACTTAATTACAAGACAATCTAACTTTAATCTTTTAATATGTACATTTACCAAGGCAACTATAAAATAATGCATGAAATAACTGCAGGTTTCCTTCATGTTCTTTCCAGCTTTGAAGAAAATCATCTGCTAGATCACATTTACAGCCATCAAGAAATTCCTTATTATATATGGATATGAATATTAGAAGACTGAGTACCAAGAGTGAAAGATGATTGACCCTGTATGTTCTCCTCCTATTCTTCCTGTACCTTGCCAGGAAAGTTACAGACACAGTGCATTTTACACTGAAAAACTTACTGGTTTAGCACAGAATGCAAGTAGCATAAGCCTTGCTTAGTTTTTTTCTGGAGACCTTTAAAATTTAATTTTGTGTAGCAACTTGCAAGCCAGTCTCAGAACCAACAGAGTATTTCAGTTGCCTGGAATAAAGGCAATCCCCAAGTCTTATAAATGTAAAGGGACTAATTTTATTTCAAATGTTGATATCCTTAGAAGTATTTTGTAGATTTCAGGGTGGTTTTTGTTCTTTGGCCCGAAAAAAAACCAAGTTGCCTTTCCCTTTAAGTGCTTTAATACAAATTATCTTAACAAGCCACCAATAATTCTTTTTTTCAATCGAAATTATGAAATCCTAGGATGAGCGCCTCACGCAAATATTATTTGCATGCCGTACTGACCACCCAGCTGATCCAGTGGGCACTTCTCACAGCAGCATATTTTTTAGACTTACCATTCATGTCAGGTACTATCTGGATGCTGGCTTTCAGTATGCCTTCGTTCATTAACACTGTTGATTAGACACTGGGTTTTTTTCATCGGACTTCAAACAATATTTCATTACCTCTATGAAAGTATCTGTGCTCTTAGAGACACCTGAAAACGCAAGGGAAATATTCAGTGACCATGGACCAACCTCATACTTACTCTCAGACCATGTGGTGCTTAGTTACCAGCCGGGGTTAAACCCTGACACCGTTAATGTGCAGGATTTACTGAACAGCACAATTCACCGCTTTTTCTTTCCCCTTCTGCTGAAATAGTATGTTGTTGTTCACTAGCACCAGATGGCTAGCAGCTCCTGTAATTCCTGTTAGTTTTATATTAGCCAGCATTTGTAAGGAAAAGCCAGGAATCTGCATACTTGTGTGATCTTGGTGGAGCCACCCTGCACAGTCCATGCCACAGACCATACTCCACACTACTGTTTTCCAAGCAGGTTTACTCTTGGATGTCCTCAGCCACTTGACCAGGAGTCGTGACAGCCTGGACACACTGCACAGCATCTAGCAAGAAAACAGCTAACAGACCAAGACAAAAACAGTTCCTATGGATCTCTTTAATTTCTGTCCATACAATCTACCAATCATAACTATGATTCCTTCATGTGTAAAGATCCAAAATTCACAGGTAAAACAGCCTTGTGTTGCTGGCCTGAACAAACTGCTGAAAAGAAAGCTCTGCATGGAACTGCATTTCACTACACTCTGTTTTGTGTGTGTAAAACACTGGAGCAGGATGCCCAGAGAAGTGATAGATGCTCCATCCCTGTAAGTGTCCACAGTCAGGTGGGATGAGGCTCTGAGCAATCTGATCTAGTTGAAGATGTCTCTGATTATTGCAGGGGGGTTGGATTAGGTGACTTTTAAACCCAATTCCTTCCAACACAGATTACTCTATAATTTTACGATTCAGAAAACTCAAGTGCCACAAAAATTTAGGTAGATTTGTAAGCTACTTGTGTGTTGAAGTAGTTTCCAAAAATTAGATGTTCAAAAAAGTATGGTTATGTGTTGCCCTGAGTTTTGCAGTCTTTTGATGTTTTCATTTCTGTGATGGAGTTCTCATACACTTTCTGTAAATACAGTTGTGTTTTCACATACTTTCTGTAAACATAGTTGTGTTTAGCTAACTGTCCTCTTTTGTTTTCATTCTTTCTCCTGAGGCGGAGAAAGTTTGATGGTCTTTTCGTTTGACCAGTGTGGTTGGAGAGGTGGTAACCTCATCCTCCAATCTATGGTCATTCCTAGAAACAGATATATATGATGTAAAATAAACAACGAGGCCTTTTTTTGGTCTCTCTCTCTGTCTTGAGCTGAGCTGGGTCTGCATAGTCCTTTCGTGTCCCAGTACGACATATATGTACATACTGAGGAGTAATCTGGGTTTTCAATTCTTCTTTGGACAGCCTTGCATGAAGAGGAATAAAAGAAGACACAGGAGGAGATGGGTTGTGTTACCTACTTTAATTCCCAAGACAGCAATTTCTTGCAAAGCAAAAAGGGAGCAGAGTAGACAAACCAGCCATTTCCTTTGGTCAAAGAATTTCCAGACTCTGTCACTACTTGGGTAATAGATTTGCGCAAACCCTAGATTTTACCTGGTTTTGTAGTATTCATGGGATTTGTATGCATCCGCCATCCCTTTTTCATGTATCTGTAGGCTTCAGGAAAACTCTAGAAGAAAACCCAAGAGTTCTCCAAATGCAGCAGCATTTCAGGTTCGCTAACAATAAAAGCAAGTTTGCTCTTTGTGCTCCGTCTTACAGCAGCACAGTATTGAGGCAAGTGCCAGAGCCAAGAAGAGCAGAGCTGGAATGTACCTGCAAAGAACATACAGAACTATTTTAAGAATGTTTAAGGCCTAGGTTGCCAGTACTGACCAAATGATGAGATATCGTAATGGCTGAGTTAAATTATACCACCTGCCCTGAATTCAATATTTAGTATTTCAGAGGATCACATCCCGCCTTTCCTGAATTCAAAATAGCTCACTGAGGGGCACAACTGATTGCTCTGCTATACCCTGCTCTAGCCATTTGGGGTGTCCTGTCACCAGACCTCCTGGAGCCTGCTCTCTTTAGCACAAGCCAGTTTACTCCTTCATTACAAATTGTCATTCAAAATAAAAGTGTGGGTGAAGGGGGAAGCAGGATTCACATGTTCTCAGAACCCCAGTAGTGAAGGACTCGTTAATTAGATCCCTTTTTCAGACTAGAATTGCAATTATAACCCTTCTGTTTATAGTCGTTGCTGCTATTTGCTCCAGCAGTTAGTTTACGAATCCACCAAGCAACTCCCTACATCTTTTGTGTGGCTGCTGCTAAATAAGTTTGATTTGGATTTACTTGGAGCTCTTCCAGTTATTCTCTTCCTGACGTTCAGAAGGGAGCTGATTTCTCACTGTCTTTCTTGACCTAAATTACTCAAGAATTAAAAGGAGGAAGA
This sequence comes from Rhagologus leucostigma, assembly GCA_013397725.1. Classification (NCBI taxonomy): domain Eukaryota; kingdom Metazoa; phylum Chordata; class Aves; order Passeriformes; genus Rhagologus; species Rhagologus leucostigma. Next base: position 3,026,580 of record VZTD01000172.1, read on the forward strand.
CTAAGGTCCAGGACACTGGCTGAGAGATATTAATATGGAGCCTGGAACCCTGCTGCCAAGACCCTCTGGAGGAAATTATTTTCCAGGACGCCACATCTTCAGCCACACACTGCTTTCACTATTGAAAGGACAGCTCACCTACAACTAAAGGGGTCTGCACTGTTAGTTATCTAGCCTTTAATTTGTGCATGAAAATTAAATATAGGCTTTAGCCTCACTTATTTCTTACAGACCTGAAATAGGGGGTAGGAGTAAGGAACAGAATTAAGATGTGAAGAGAATATGGTGGATTGCATTGGATTGGACTGAATTGCAAAGGTTCAAATGGGCTTATCAGCCAGCCAGGCAAGCAACATGAAGAAAGGATTATTCACTGTGCAGCAGTGCTGCTAACAAGGGCTGCATATCATGAAAAGTCAATGACCTTTTGTCATACCTTGAGCATTCATCTTCTAAACCACTGTCTAATTCCTCTAATTTGCTTAGCTGTGTTCAGCAGTCCCTTTGTGCTTTCCGAGACACTGTTCTTTCCCACGGAGAGTCCCAGAGCTGTTCTCTGGGAGCTGACTGCTACGCACATTACTTAATGCCCCCATAAAAGCATTTTCCATTAGGGTGCCCTCGGGCTTGTTGAGAGTTATTAGCATGCAGAGGTGGACAGCATCTTGAACAGTGGAGAGGCAGCAGGCACCAGCTGACTGAAGTCCTCAGCAAGTCACTTCACATCTCATAGGTGCCAACCAGCTACTCTACGTGCTCGCTGCTTGCTGCAGGAAGGGATGGAAATGTTCCAGCCCCTGGAGATCTGGCTTGAGCCCGCTTAAAGCATCAACAGAAGATTTTCCCTTTCTTCCTCCGCTCGCTGTCCTTTCCTTATGAAGTCACCACAATTCTCTCTCCCTACATCTCTTCACATCTCATTGCAACAGTGATAAAAAACCCTTCTTGCCTTTCGCTTTGGGGTCTTCTTTTTTTATAAAAGTGTCCCCTTTCATTCAGGTGTCTTCAATTCTATTAATTGTTTGGCTATATGTCTTTTGTTGCCCTAAATTACTGCTCCTTGCCACATATTTTTCCACTTCCCTTACATCTGTGTATTATTTTTGTTTCATAGCCTCCTGTCTCTTCAGTCCTTGTTCAATTTAGTGTTCTCATTTTCCTCTGTAGACCCACTCAAAGTAATAAAAGTTGTTTTGATAATAAACTCAGAAGAACATGTTACACAGGAGTGGCACATTAGTCTGACTAGTCATAGCTACAATACACTTTGTCCTTTGAAGGAGTCCAAGGTTTCAAAAAGCTTTGACCCCAAAAGGGACAAAAAGTCAACCATTTAAAATGAGTTTCTGAAAAGTAAGTACTATATATCCACGATTTTTAAGGGAAGAAATATATGACAACATGGTTCTGAAACAGGGGATTCAAGAACGTATTCAAGAAATACTTGCTCCAGCTATTCCAAAATGAAACATCAAAACAATTTTAATGAAAATTTTAGATCTCATTTAAAGTGACCTTTTGGAGGAAAACTCGTACAGTGAATGTTCCCACCTCCAATTGTGAGCTTTCTTGATGAGCTACTCGAACAGAAAAAGGTGCATATTGCCATTCATATAGTCATTGGGTAAATGTAAAATTGGCTAATATCAAGTTTGACACCACAAGAGAATGGCTTTACCAGGGGTACACACATCTCTAAAGGTCATTAGTGCTAGCCATGAGATGCAAATGGCACCAATGCCTCATCTCTGGCAGAGCCCTGCTGGGTCCCCTGCAGCACCTGTGCTTCCAGCGTGCCCTGGGCTGGGCTCTGACTGAGGCTGTGGCGCTTCAGGCCCCACGGGAAGGTCAAACTGTCCCCACAGGGGCACACAAGGCAGAGGTCAGAGCTGTGCCCCCACAGTGGCACAGGAAGAGCTGGCAGTGTTGAATGCTCAGTGGATTATACGGGCTAAATAAGGGACCGGTGCTGATGCAAGCCATGGGCAGGCACTGGGGACCTGCCCCCACACTCTTAGTGATCAGCTGTGAGACCAGTTATTAACTCCAGGTAACTCCAGATTTCGTCTCTGCCTCGCCTCCCAGGGCCCTCACTGTTACCCCGCTACCTTTGTGCCTGCAGAGGCAGTGCACAGAGTCTTCCAAAAACTTCATGTGTGGCAGCAACCAGGAATTCATTGAGATAGGGCTCTTTTTATTCTGATATTTTTTGGCCCTAGATACAAAGGAAAATATCCATAGAAGTATTAGAATTACTACTAAACAAACAAGCATCATCAAAACCAAGATGACACATAAAGTGTCACTATCCTACTTGTTCCCCAAACTTCCCAGGAGTAGATTATAATAAAAAAATGTAATTCCTAGAGAAAATTCAAGTTTCAAGACAAAATTTTAAGTTTTGCAAGTCACTGGTATAGAGTAAATGACAAATACACAGATAGAACACTTTCGTATCTCTGTTTAGCCTTACTTTGTTGGAGTGTTATACCTTACAGGTAAAATCTTTCCTTGCAGTTTAAGACCAAACCCTCCAATTTTACAGAAGAGAAGTGTCATGAAGTAGATTGTTTCACACTGCTGTGCCTAAAACATCATCTTTGCTGCAAGATCTGCCTGAGCTTCAAACCTGAAGAAAGAGATACAAAGTTAAAAAGCCCCCAAACAAATGTGCTTTTTTTTTCCTACCTACACACATTTTTTAGGATAATGAAACAGTTTTAAAAATTGAACTATATCATTAATTCCTGCTAGTCAATATGGAAAGGTACAATAGCTGCACTATCCATTGTAAAAAACAATATAGATCACAAACTCTTCTATCCAATCTGGAGATCAGTTTCTGGTCCTAAAAATATTTTGTTGTGAAATATTAAATTATTCTAGCTATGGAAACTCCCATCAATTGTCCATTTGATTTTCTTTACTAGACAAATGAGTTACTACCACCAAATTATTTAGTACAGAAAAAAAAAGCAACAAAGTCTTCTTTCAGTTCACTTTCTGAGTGAACAGGAATCTGCAATGAAGTCCTACAATAAAATAAGAAAATGGCCTAAATAAAGCATAGAGCAAGCAAATGATGCTTTTGTCTGGCAGTTTTTCCAGATGACTGTCACAAACTTAGGAACTTTACACTGTTGTATCTCCACACTTCCCCACTCTTGTATGAAAAACAGAGGGTATGATGATAGTCAATACCAGGTATAAATAAATAATTGTGTAAGCATAAGGGCTGTTCCACATTAAGTTATACAGTGTTTTTGAACATATTTACCTTCACAGGGAAATAAAAAGAGCCAGTGCTTTCCTCAGCGTGATGCATTTTCGTACTAGATGAAGGTATTTAGGCCCTCGTCCCTCACTTATGCCTGACTGCTGGGCACATTAAATGAGAGGAGTCTCCGTTTCCCCTGTGCCCTGATCCCAAAGCTGTCCTTCTGCAGCTGTCACCTCTGTGCTTTGCTGTTTTCTACTACACATGGGTACCAGGCCAAGGAGGCTTTAGGAGAGGACAATGGAGATTATTTGCACTCATAAAAATGTGATCAAAACATCTGGATATTGTCCAAACATTTAGAACCCACAAGGAACAATTTCAAATTCCTTGTGTGCCACAAGGAACAATTTCTGCTGCCTGCTGCAGTGTAGGGGAGCTCTGCTCAGGTGGCCTGTGCTCCCTCTCTCAGCTTGCCTTAGGCACTACTGCTTGCAAACAAGCATTAGCTGGTGTTATCTTGTTCAGAAAGAGACCACCCAGTGCTCTCTGTGACAATGAAAGAAATAATTTGCTATGAAACATTTCAAGCCTGTATTCAAAGTGCCACACTTAAATATGTAAGGTGCCAGAAGTATCATTTGGTATAAGCCTATGATGCATAAAAGTCTTACATATTTCTTTTTGCTCGTTTTTGTTTGTATCTTGGAGCAAGGTAAGGCAGCAGTAGCTTCGTCCGAGCCTTACATTCCTCTGACATTAGGAAGAACATGTTCAGAAGAGTTGATTGGTTCAATGGTTCACTTGTCCCTTTCCGTCCTAGGAAACAAGATGTTACTATGGATACGGTTTTTTATTCAGTTCAGACATGATGGACATAAGCAGGTAAAAAGGTCCTTACCCCTCTCTGTAATCATCTGCTCTAAACAGAACTCACCAAATTGTTCAGTTTCTGTAAAACAAAGTTTGTAAGAAAATCCCTCTATTAAATCAGCTGATTAATGGAGGGAAAAAAAACAAACCAAAACCAACTCCAAGCTGGTAGCTTGGAGCTTCACTATCCTGAAGATCACTTTTGTGGTTTTTTTTCACCAAACAGAATAACCAGTTCTAAGATTCTGTCTCCCTTGTTAATATTCTGACTTTATTTCAATCTGTTCGTATCTACTAGGTTTTACAGAAACATAGAAACGCAGAACACCCAGAATCTTTAAATTTGTAACTGCAACAGTTGCTGTATCTATAGGTTTAGAACTGACTGGCCGATGGCTGGGAAGGGGTGGCCCAAGACATGAGTTTTACCCTAGATTCCAGTGAATAAGCTGTATACTTGCAAATATACTGCTCTAGTAGGAAAAGATGCTGTAATTTCTACGAAATGGAGGTAGGCAGAGGAGAAAGAGCAAAGACAGAGCAAAAAATAGTTAAGCACTAATACAAAGCCTCACAAATTTGTGAGCTTCAGTTAGAAATTGAATATGATCATGTATGAACATATTTTTCTATTAGCAACCTCTGGAACATCTCAGCACTAAGTGGTGCTGGTGTACAACAAAAGAGGGAGCCTTGTGCTTCGGTAAAATGGGAAGCAAGGCTGTGCTCCCTCTTCGTACCTCATCAGGCAGTAACAGGATAGAAAGATTGCAACACCTCAGACACAGATATCTGTACAGGTCTAATCGTTCCTGTCAGAGCTCCCTTAAGGCAAACTCAAAATTAACTAATTTGAGATTCTGAATGATGCAACTTCATGCCCAATCTAACACTGAAAAAGAGGCCCTGATGATGGAGCACTAGTCAGTGATGAGGAAACAAGATTGGATATAGAGTTAGTCCTCCCTAGCAGAGGGGGGCAGGTCGGGCTGACCGAGATCCAGAGGAACGAAAAAAGTGCACTTTCATTTTAAGATGATTCCAAATTTCTCAGGTGAACACAGCACGGTCTGCCTAGGAGCTGACAGCAACAGACCTTCACGATCCACTCCCATGCACAACAAACTATGACACTGTCAAGTCACTAAAGTTTGTGGAGTGTTCCAAGCATGGAGCACATAGAGCTGTCAGGTAAGGTTGTCACAAATCATTCGGCTCTCAGCTAGGAAGCTGAGGGGAGCTGGCACTGGAAAGAGACCGTGATGGCCTGTGGCAGTTCAGCATGCTTTTCGAAGCTGATACTGAAAGCAACTGCCATGACAATAAGGATTAGGCAGGCAGCTGATATATATGGCATGCATATCTATACACATCGAGGGTGCTAACAAGGCCCTTCCTTTGCTGGGGTTGCTGAGGGTCAGAACAGACCATGTACAAACACATCCTCTTCTCTATCAGCACCATTAGCAAGGGGAGTCAATAGTTAAAATATCTTGCTACTGACAATCAAAATCCAGAATAAAGTCTGCATTTAAAAAAGCCACCAACAACTTGTGTAAGGTGAAGGAAAAGAAAAAAAAGGCTTTGTACACAAATGGTTCATTTTCTTCTGCATCAGTAGATGGTGCTCTTCATATTCTCTCAGAGGTTACTTCTAAGCACAGTGCTTTTGTGCCTGGGGGTGAAATCTCTAAGTGCTTTTTCCAAACACCCTTCTTCATCTCCTTAAATTGCCAGACCTTCTCCCCTCTAAAGCGGCTGGACAATAATCATATTAGTGCTCAATGTGTTCAGTCAGGAACTTTAGAATTACCTGTCATGGTAAATAACCAAAGGAGGCAGAGAACATCTAGGATTTCTATGCCTTTCTGGAAGGCTACCACTCAGTAAATACTAATGTGATCCTTCTTTTGTAAGTGCTTCTGAAGGCGTCTCACCATGCTTCTGTCCATGGCTGTCCCAGGCAGGAATGTACTGAGCAGCAGAATGACACCACCTCTCACAAGTGCTTGTGAGAAGCACCGTGTTTACAGGCAGCATATAAATTTGACACATTGGAGGTGCACGAATACCAGCCTGCACATTTCTGTAACACCACTTAATCCTATTAGGCTACTCAGAATCCTAAACACTGCAAACAGTCACATTCAGATAAAATTTCCAAGTGCAGAATAAGGGAAGACACATCCTAGGAAAGCAACACAAATGCCATCCCATTTTCTGATGCCCAAAACAGAGACATCCATGATCTATCCAGTAGCAAAACCAGCCGTCCTCATCTCCACAGGCAGGCACAAATGCCATTTCCTTACTCTGGAAATGGAGCATCTGGGCATTTGTTCCACTGCATTCACTGTAACTCAGGCAGGTGATGGAATATCACGCGGTCTGTAAATAGGCTCAGAGGCATGACGAAAGAGAATCAATTTCTGGGATAATAGGAAGAAAATAACTCCAAATATACATACACATAAATCAAGGAAGCTGGCACACTTATATAAAAGTGCTATAAATGATGCAGTACTGAGCAGAACTCTGTCCTTTCTGAGTTGCATTTTAAGTCTATAGCCTTCTATAAACAGCATTCTTTTCTTTCATGGCTTCCTTCTGAGTCTGGCTCTAGAAGTTGCTCTAAAGACAATGTGTTGTATGAAGTGATGTAAATTTATTAAGAATTTTGCAAAATGCAGCCAGCCCACAACAACAGTAGTAAGACCGCAAACCACAAAAAGTGCCACAGACACCGAGGTAGCAATACTCTGTAGTTCTTGTCCATGATTTTCCCCACCAGACAGAAAACAAACTAATAAACGAAATGAGCCAAAAATTTCACCGCCACCCAAATAAATCCCCAAACCTCAAGGGAGTATCTGTAACCTTTACCGCTGCCTTAATTCCAAAGCACACTTGGTCGGGAGGTGTTATTCCTCAGAGGCCTGAGATTGAGTCTTTAAACCTCTGGCACTGAAGGTAACCCATGGCAAACCACACAAGGAGAATTAAGACTTCCTCAAGAATTAGCTCCTCCACAGCTGCTCCCTTTTTAAACCCGGAGAAGCCCCTCTTTTTTTTTTTGTTTGTTGTTACTCTTTTGCCTTTGTGTAGAACCTGCTCTGTGCCCTTTGCAGCAGGCAGAGTATTTCCTTAGAGTAGGTGAGGGAGAGAAGCATGTAGCTGGAACATGGATCTCTTTCTACAGTGGCAAGATTCAACATTTCCACAGATTTTTTTCACATAAATGAAATATGTCCATTACCTGTTGCCCCTGCCCTGGCATAGTCCTTATGTAAGGGCTCAGTTTTGCTCTTGCAGCCGGGCTCCCAAAGATTTCAGGAAGGATGCTGTCCAAGAGCTCCACCACATAGCTTAGCACCATCATCTGAGGCTCAATGCCCCTGGCTACTTTAATGAAGAATGGCTCACATCACGGAGGTCTTATAGCCTTTAATAAAGGCCTATCTATGCTTTATTAAAATGATTAGAGTTCTGCTCTATGTCTTTCACCCACACATCTCTCTTTATTTGTTACCTCTTTCTCATCCTAAATCGTACCTCTCTTTTCCCTGCAGTATTGCTCAGCTGTCCTTCCCAGTAAGACTCACGATCCCATTCAACCTTTGATGTAACAGAGTCATTGTTAAACTCCAGTATCCATAACTCAAGGAATTTCTTGAGAGCAAAGGAACTCAGCTTCAAAATGTGCTGCTGACAAGCGTGCACAGAGACTTTGGAACTCACTGTCTCGGTCTGCATTCTCACAATTTCTTTCTGAGCTAGAACATTTGCCTTGAGAAAGCACTGAATATGGCATGAAGATAAATACAGCTTTGGCACTCAGTGCACTCTGCTTTTTCATTTGTTATTCTAATGAAGCAACACAAACCCCAGTATTTTTCTCCTGACAGAAGCCATGTATCTGATAGCCCAGAAAATCCCTTTCTGTACCTTAAACACCTCTCTCAGAAAGGCCACCCTGCTGTGGTAAACTGAATTATATATCTTGACCTGATGTTTACTGAACATATATATTGGTTTGTTTTCACTCCATGTTCTGCTCTCTCTAGATAAGACACGCTTTGAACAGAGAAAGGAAGAGGAAATGGTAACAAAAGAGCATGAGAATTTACTGGCACTGGGAAGACTCTAGCTCCTGCTGAGGCCATGGGACAGGTTCTATTCTTAAAGGCAGAAAGATAAGTACAGAACAGAGCTGACCTGAAAGAAAGGAGCTTGAAAAGCTCTCCAAATTAACACAGATGTCTGCTGGAAGGATCTGATGCTCTGGCTGCTCAGCTTATCATCATAAGAAAGTCTTTGCACAGGACAGATGGATGTATTTACGAATTTAAAATCCACTAATTAAATCTTAGTTAGGGTTAAGCTAGCAGAAAAGTCCTTATGCTTGCCCAAAATCACAGGCATTGGATATAAAGCAGCACAGCTATTGATTCCACCCCAGGATAACAAACATCTCCATCTCTGAGCTACAGCAAGGCAGCTTCCAATTAATCGGCAGCGTCAGTGTGCTGGCGAGGGAAGGGAAGGATATGGCCGATCTGCGCAAAATAACCCTGAAGTGAGGTAGGATCTCTTTGACCACTAAAGAAACTAGTTGTCTCTAAGAAATGCTAGTTTCATAGGTGACACCTCACTACTTGATCAGCATTTTCTAAGTTTAAAAGATTTGCTGGCACTCCCCTCCACCTGCTATTAGGAGACATCAGCGACATGCTGCTAAAGGCTCATGCATGCAGCCAAGCCTCTGTTCTTTTTTTCTATTAAGGCTGTCAGGTCTCTCATCTGAGGTAAGACAACCTTGCCCAATTGTCTCCCATTGCATGCTTCACTGTCATCAGAGCTTTCCTCTGTGAATCAGTGCAGGAGAGACACTCCAGCTCTGCTCTGCAGCTAGGGAAGCAAGTCATGTCAGGAAAGACAGTGCTCGAAGTGTAGCCTGCCCATAGCAAACTAGCAGCTGTTCAGCCCAGGGTGAGTCCCTCACCCACCTCAGGATGCTCAAAGCAGCAGCTGTCACATCAGAAAAGCAGAGACATAAAAGGATGGTACTGTAAGTACTGCCAGCCACACATTAGCGAAATGCCTGATAACAGTGCTCTGCTCCCTCCTTTGCTTCTCCAAACCCAAAATGTAACCATCTAAATCATCTATATTACATCTTTAGAAACATTGGCATCAAAGTGAGAAGTACAGGTAGTATTTCATAGTTACTTTTGTCAGGCTCTCTACAGCCACAGGGAAATACTACCGAGTTGATACATAAGTCGTATTATAAACCACAAGCCTGTTAGGTAGGGTAGAAACTGCCTCACTCCAGGAATTGTAGAAGTACTAGCACAATGCCCTTCCTGAAAACCTGCACACATTTATCTATAAATGCATTAAATCTTCAGATTTCTCTAGTGCTAAATTAGACATGAATTAATGCTCTCAGTGAGCCATTGGAGACCTGAACTTGCAGGCACAGTAATTCTCAAGGGAAATGCAGAGCCAGGACTGCATATATACCATAGATCTGTCTGCACAAAGAGAAAAAATTACTCCCGTGTATGAAGTAAACTGTGTGTAATGACCTGCACTCAGCAGACCCCAACCTGCCTTCCTCATTGGGTATCACTCTTCCATCATGGCTTTAAACAACCTCACAGAGCTGCTGCTGGGTAAGGTGTGCATTCTAATTCAAGGCTGGGTGTATGACTGTGCTCTGTATGGTGCACAGTATTTATTGATTTGACTTTATGAAGAGTTTTGATACGTTTCAAAGACAGACAGTCCTGTAATAATACCAGGTTTTAAAAAGTACTTCAGTACAGATTCTTTTTCGTATAGCTTGTCTCTGAATTTCATTGCCTAAAATAAGCAGGCACATTAAAATACAGAACTCCATTATATGATAGCAGGGAAAAAAATTAGCTTCAAGTCACAGCATTAGCGTATGAATCATGCACCCAATTATACATCTAACCAGTGAGATAGAAAACTTAGTGAGGCCTCAGAGCTTTTTTCCTCCCAACTGAATAAAAAGAAGCTATCAACAATTTCCTTAAAGGAACCTCCTCAGCCTCTAGTTATGGAGAAAGAAACCCTGGGTTTTGATGTCAACATTGCATGTTTGTTCAGCAGTGTTATGGTGCAAACTTTTGATGCATACTGCAAGTTAACAATGGTTAAAAGAAAACCAGACATGTACATATGGAGAAAATTCCAGTTTTTCTTTGCATGCCACAGTTTTGCTGTTGCTACTGAGCTGAGCACCACTCCAGGAAAACTAATACAAAGCATATCAGAACCTGTCATCTCGGTGTGATCCAGTGATTCTCTGTGAACTGTCCCATGATGTGCATGGTTTCAAATGCAGAGTAAAAGCATTCAGTAGGAGAAAGCCACAAACCAGAATGGCCAGCCTTTACCACCGTTTTTTTTTTCCCCAAGAAGCTGAAAAACCCAGGCTGTGACTGTTCAGCTAAAATAGATAACTGTTTTCAAAACTGACAGAAAATAATTTATACTCTTCTCTCAATTTTAGCATGGTGTTCTAACTCCTAAAAAATGTTTCACTTGAAGTAAAGGGTACAGCAATGTAAGAAAGTGATGCTTTATCCAGGATGCCTGAGTCACAGCAAAGATGAACAGTTTTAAGCATGCGTTTAATTATGTACTGAGAAGAAAATAAAGCTCTGTGCACAAAGATCAAATACTAACACTAACACTCTTCTTTTGCTTGTTTCACTTCGATGTTAAGATTCAGGCATGCTGGTACTTTTTTTGTTCGCTCACTGAGGTGTGGGCACAGCATTTAATCCACCTCCATTTTCCTCTCTACCCCCCTGTACTGCTTATAACATGCTACCTCTTTATTAGGAAGGTGTGTGTAAGGTTGGCAATTGGCTTGATCTACCTGCCTCCTCTGCTTGAAGGGAATGCCATCAAGTTCCTGAGCTCCACTGAGAAGAATCTTTCTTTCAGCGCTGCAGAGTGAGACCTAAGGAGTATTCTATGAACTACACAGCTGTGGCACACTTTCTGCTAAAATGACAGCCAGGTTTAAAGATGGAAATGCCATCTATTTCTGCAGTGCTCACACAGAGGGATAGCATTGACGGCTGCTCTGAAGTCATTAAACTCCCATCTCAGCCACAATATTTTTGTTACCCCTGGCCATATCTGACATGGAGAACTGAACCTACACACACATGTACCTCAGTGGTGATGTAGAAGGATGTTGTTGTGGTTTGACACTGGCCAGACGCTAGGCACCCACAAAAGTCACTCACTCGCCCTCCTCTGTCACAGCTGAGCAGAGGAGAGATAAAAATTTAATGAAGGCTTCATGAGCTGAGATACGGACTGGGAGAAAACACTCCAAAGGCAAAACAGGCTCAGCTTAGAGGTACAAAACGAATTTATTAGTAACAAAATCAGAGGAGGATAATGAGAAGTAAAATAAGCCCATAAAACTCCTTTTATTTCCCCAGTTCGTCCTTCCTTCCCACCAACAGTGCAGGGAGACAGGGCATGGGGGTTTGGTCAGTTCGTCACCCAAGATCTTCTTCCACTGCTCAGGGAGAGGAGTCCTTCCCCTGTGAGGCCGTGGGATCCCTCCCACGGGAGACAGTTCTCTGTGAACTTCTCCAGAGCGAGTCCACTGTCACGAGCAGCAGTCTTGCCACACCTGCTGCAATGTGAATTCCCCCCACAGGCAAACAGGCCTCCCAGAAGTGCTGTGGCGTGGGTCTCTTCCCACGAGGTGCAGTCGTCCAAGGACAGGCTGCTCCAGCCTGGAAGCAGGCGCCCTTGCTCTCCACCAGGTCTCTCCCTGGAGCACAGGCTCCTCCAGGCATCCCCCTGCTCCGGTGTGAGCACCTCCCCCAGGGGCTGCGGGTGGATCTCTGCATCCACGTGGACCCGTGGGCTGCAGGGGCACAGCTGCTTCACCATGGTCTTCACCACGGCCTGCAGAGGAACCTTGGCTCTGGCACCTGGAGCACCTCCTCCCCCTCCTTCTCCACTGACCTTGGTGTCTCCATGTTGTTTCCCTCAGATGTTCTCACCTTCTCCTCTTCTCTGACTAGAAGAAAAAAATGTGCCCCCATTCTTTTGATTTCTTCTTCAATCTGTTATCACAGAGGTGTTACCATCATCTCTAATTGGCCCAGCCTTGGCCAGCGGCATGTCCATCTTTGGAGCTGTAAGGGACTGGCTCTGCCGGACATGGTGGAAGTTTCCAGCAACTTCTCACAGAAGCCACCTCTGTGGCCCCCCACTACCAAAAACCAGGCCTTGCAAAACCAACACAGATGTGCATTTTGTTTTATGCATCAGTTACATCAGTACCTGAACAGAAATCTCGAAATAGCAACCAAATCACACAATTGGCTATCACCTTTAGATATTAAGTAATTTTGTTCTTTAGATTATAAAAAAAGAGAAAATCCACTCATGTAGCTATTTCTTCATTCCTGGACAGTGCTACAAATAAAGCACTGACTAAGCAACCCACTGTCGCAGGGGGTCCGGTGCTGATCAGCACTGGTATGCCACAACCTTCCTAGAGAGAGCGTCCCGCAGGGAAAAGCCCTTTCCAGGGCACACTGGCAGGCCTCCCTGAGTGACAGGTGATTTCAGCAAGTGTAGCAATTTCTCAGCTACAAGTGATTCCAGCTCTTGTGGTTCAGCTCTTTGTGAAATCACCCAAGGCAGACTCGGGGACAGAGAGACAGGACCCTCGTATGGCAGTTCCACAGAGGTAGCCTTTATTGTCCAGCCACCCTGCAAAGCAGAGGCCAGGGATGAGTGCACCCGTGACCCAGGGGCAGAAGCAGAGGTTTTTTTATGGGAAAGGTAGGGGGTGGGCTAGAAATCAATTAGCCAACAGGGTACCAGCTATTACCATAAAGAAACAAGGCATGTTGGGAGCTCACCCTGACGCTGAGGAAGGTTGCTTATGTCTGGGGAGATTCCTTTGGGAATCAGCACTTCTTTCTCCAAGAGAGTGCAGAGGGCTCCTGCACCAAGAGCTCACAGCCCTCCACAACCCAGCAAGAATTTATTGGCACCAATAATAGCACACAGAGCAACTCTTTCATAATCAACTATGGAAGTGGGAGCTGCACACACACAACGAAGAAGACAGAAAATACTCCTGAGGAGCCTGTTTCATAAAGGAGAAAAACACCTTTCTTAACCATTCTAACTCAAAATAAGAGTTATTAAGGACAGAACAGGAATAGAAAGAACTTTAGTAGCCTAGATTAGAACCAAAACAAAAACTGAAGTCATGGGATTGTTCTGCTAGTTCAAGGTAGCCACAATAGAGCTTGCTTAGAGCCTATCAATGTTTCAGCAATGCCAGACTTCTGAAAGTATATGGTCTTGTTAACCAGGAAACTTAGTGAAATGTCATGACATTTCTCTTGGGAAAATTCTCTTGGAAAAATTTGTTATTGAATCATGGAATGGTTTGGTTTGGGAGGAACATTAAAGATCATCTAGTTCCAAACCAAAGTCCTCCCTTTGCAACTGCAGCATTCGTGCATGACAGAGTAAGGCCACCCATGATACCTAAAGGGGTCCATGACTGCCGTTTTCAGCTATCATAGACAGAAGTTCTGTCCATGCCCTGCTTCCTTCACACAGACGCTTTAATCCAAGACTCTCATGACCAAAGAGAACTCCTGGAAAAGTACGTTCTTTGGCCTCTGAGAAATGTCAAAATGTACATGCCAATGTAGGACAGCCACTTCATAGGCTTTCAACATTTTGTGGGACAAGACAGCCATTTCCCATGCACCTGTGTTCTTACTTTCTGTAAATGCTAACAGGTCTCTGACAGTTTAAACTACAAGAGAAGCAGCACACGCTTTTCTGTGCCCAAATGTGCTGCTCAACAGGAAGTAGTAAGAAAACAATGTTTTAACAGCCGTGAATGTGGCAAGATGAGGGCTTTTATCTGCTTACCAGAAACTTCTTTAAATAGAGGTGCAACCACAACACTGTTAAGCTGGAAGGTTCAGTAGTTAAGTGATTCGGTTCAAATTTACTACTCCAGTGCATCACTGACCACTTTTCAAGGCTTAGCTTAGCTCCACAGTCATTATTTCAAATATTTCTCTTAACCTACACACACACTAATTAGATATATGCGGTCATTAAGCTGCACTGCAGAGATACCTTGCCTTGCTGGTAAATATTTGCAATCAGAGATTAAATTGAGGCAGGCTCATACATTTTTTCATTTCCTTGTCACTGTTTCTGACTTGGCAGAGATGTGCATGACCTGCACTTGACTCCCAGTTCAGTGGTTCTCCTACTGCCCCTCTGGCAACTGTGTCATGTGAGGGAAACAGTGTCTCTCTGGATAAAATGCAGGAAGGATTTTAGAGGAGAAAACCGCGTGCTTCGAGTGCTTTCCCCTGCAATGTCATGGCAAAGGGAAGTGGGAAGATTCACATATGCACCAGTCTGACTTGTAATAAGAACCCTCAACAAGACAGACTAGACTAAGTCTCCATCAGATTTTAAAGAGCTCAGAACTTTTCTTGTACCCAGAAGGGCATACAGGCTTCAAAAAGTGGTGGAAGAGACAGAGTTCAAATTCAGAGACAGCATCCTGAGTTACAACAATTCATTACCTGCAATACCAGTCACTCAGTAGAGCGCAAGAGTTGTTTTACTCAAAGCAAGGGCTATTTTCATTCAGAACTGTAGCTGGGAACACTTCACTCAAGGTAGAACAAGTTTAACTCATTGCAACACAGAGGACAAGCTTCTGACATTCTCCTGGCCGTGATGAGAAAGTCCACTATGAAGGCTAATCTCGTTAAGGACACACTGCAGAGCAGGAGTTAGCTTCATCACTTCAGCAGTGAGGGCAAGTGAGGAGTCAGTTTATTGGCTCAGGCCGTACCAAGGGACTTAGGCTGTTCTCTAAGAGGTGATTCTCCACGAGGCTTCAGGCCACACGTACATGAGTTTGGGTTTTCTGCACTAGCTCCAACAGACCCACATGGACATGCTTGTGGTAGTCCCAAGAAACTTTTAAAAGAACAAACTCAGTATTTTAGGGTCACTCTCCTGCTCACAAATTCTTCTCGCGCTTTGGTCAAAGTTGATAGAGTTGTAATCTTGCTACTAAGCACAGAGCAGAGCCTGCTGGCTTCACTAGGATGTCTCACAGGAAGAATAGTGGCAAGGTCGGGTCTTTGGCTGCCCAGGGGAAAGTATTTACCCACAGTCTTGTATAAGTGTGTCAAGAGGGAACTAAAAAAATCCTAAAACCAGGTAAATGGATTATAGCACTTTAATAGGAAATTCTTGTGGCTATTGAAAGAAAAATCACTAGAGATTACATGTCTCTCAGGATACAGCATCTATCTGAACAGAAAATAAAATCTAGTGAAGTCAATGGAAAAGCCACACTTTATTTCTGTAGGTTTTGAATGAAGTGGCGTGTGTTCTCTCTGCTGAGTACACAGGGACTGCTCTGCTATCTTAAAGCATCCAACACAGAAAACTCCACCCAAAGCTTCACAAGTGTGCAGTGCTAGCTTTCAATGGAAAATTTTCAGTACAGAAATATCAAGATAAGAAATTTTCTCTTTATAGTCCTTGATCATAAGGTTTTGTAGCACTCAGAAAAAAATCCACGCAGTGGTTTCCCCACAGGAAACCCATGATACTGCTTTTAATAGCAGCCACAATTTCAGGGGCAGTTAATGAGACAGCATTCTGCTTAACACTGGTTTTAAGTAAAGTGGTGATTAAAGACAGGTTTGTCTACAATGCACAAATGATTAGTTTTTTAATTTTATTATTAAGTACAAAATTCACTGTAAGAGATAGAAGAGCTGTCTGCAGCATTTGAAGCTCACTTGAAAGGCCTCACTCTTTCTGGCAGCTATTTTAAACCAACCTCTCTCCTGTAGCACTGTTGCTCATCTGTATTCACTGCACAAGGAGCACCAGGTCTGCACCTGACATCGAATTAAAGAGTCACATGCTTGGCTTAAAAGAACAGTTCTACTTCTCCAGTATGTTTGTGCGACTAGAACTAGAGCAGACTCCACTTCAGCATAAACCCAATTAAAAACATTTCTGCTGTAGTTATTTTTCCCAGAAAATTCTGAAATTTCATTATTAAAAATAGTTTTGCATTTCAAACAGAAATATAATTTACATCTTGCAGGAATACCAATTCTTTTCAAGACTTCTACTACAAACAGTGTCTCTTACATTCTTTGCAAGGGGATTTCCTACAACAACAAATCCCCTTTGCAAGGAGATTTCCTACTACAACACTTAGCAGAGAAAATGATACGATTTTTCAAAGAAAGGTTGTAATTTGAGTAGTAATAGAGAAAGTAGGCATTTGAGGCCTGATGGTGTTGTCAGCTGTGCAACTTATTTCACCTTCAGGAAGCCAGAAGAAACATGCATTCTGCGGTCTTAGAAAAGCACTGCTTGCTGGCACCATGCATACATTACAAAATGTACTTACGTACTGTTTGTTTGACTCCATTTCAGCACAGACTTACTCTTTCATATTCATCTGTGCACATCAGTATTTAATCGTGCTCCGTTTACCTTCGCCAAGAACTTCAGTAGCAAGAGCTATTCCCAGCCAAGTCAGATGCCAACTTGAGACAGACTCTTTTCTTGAGATACCAGGATCCTATGTTTACCAAAGATCATGTAAGTAGTTAAGCAGGCAGAGACACTTTCCCAGAATATGCACCCAGGAACGCATAGCTCGGGGACTTGCAAAAGAGGAGGAAATGCCTTTGTATGCAGTAGATGGGGATGAAGTAGCATTACCTTATGTCCTGTCTTTCTAAATATAGTCATGATTTGTCCTTGTCTCTGTCATCCTGAATAACAGCACTTTAGGCAGACTACTGGCTCCCTAAGTTTTTTAATGTAGCACGGATACAAAGGAAAAGAAAAAAAGAAGCCTCATATTCACAATGGATTTTACTGCCTGAAGCAAATATTTTCTTGCTATCTAACAGAGCTTTCTGTCTCTTGCAGGTTGCCCAAAATAGCATACCAAGTTTGTGTTCATTCCAATAAACTTTGCTTTTGCAGCCACTCGAAGCTGATACAGTACAGCAATGATTTGCCCTTGGAGAGCAGATTTATTAACACACCAGCAGGACTACAAACCCAGAAATCCCCCACTGCATTCTCAGTATTCACCTTTCCATTATGCTCCTAATTATCTCTAAAGGAGTTTATTTCTTGTAAGCTTCTTGTTCAGGCTGATAAGCATTTTATTCTGAATTCTCTGCAGATCTCAGATTTACTCCTCGTGCTCTTAGCTGAGGAACTAAGCAACCGTCTTCATTTTCACAATGCACATCTTCCACCCTCTCCAGTTTCCCTTTCAGTTCAGTATCCTTCTATAAGAATTCGCACCATTTTGAGTATTTTCATATTAATTCCTCCTGCTCTATTCACTTCATTATGATAAAGCTCTGAGTAAAGAGTCTGTATCACCCTTAGACTCGAATGGAAGAATATATTATATTAATCAAGACTAATCTGTTCCTTCATGTCCAAATAAGATGCTAATCCAGTAAATTATTTCTTAAGCATTGATCTAAGGCAGTTAATATAAAAATAATATTTCAGAGTAATAGCATCTCAAGTAAATATAGATTGTAGAGGACATTTTCTCACATTTGAGTCTTTCTTGAAGAGCAGAGTTTTACATTGCTCCTTAGACTACACTGAGGGCTATTTCAGTTTATATATTCCAAAAAGACAAACATGGTCGTGTGATTCACTGTTTTTCTTAAGAAATGCTTTCTACTCCTACATTATACATTGTAGGAAGTATAACCGTTTGCTCTGAAGAAAAACCCCAAAACCCAAACTATACCTAAAACATCTGAAGTTAACAGAAGGTTTCTTTGACAGCGCTCAGCATGCAAGCTTCCTCTGGAAGTAGCTACTCCAATTCTGAGAATAAAATGGCTTCTCTGCCTAAACACTGACATGTTTCATTACATTTTAAAGACAAATACACACAGCAAGCCACATGCTGATTTATCCTTTTTTTCCACAACTGTAGTGGACTGTGGCCCCAGATTCATAAACACTAAAGAATGGGGGAATCACATTATGTTGTTCTAACCCGACCTTCAAGAGCTGGCAGTGTTATAATTCCTTCATCATGCCTCTAAATCCTGTTGTTACTAAACTGTAGGCTCTCAGCAATGGATTTCAGACTTGGCTTAGGAACTTCAAGAGAAGAAGAGTTATGTAGCACTCCTAGGCAAAATAGTTCCGTAATTTAGTTTAAGAGGTATCTAAATACTTCTGTTAAGTTCAACATAACATTAAACCCAAGAAGACTTAGAGTATGGGTCTCATATGAATATTAGAAAAGTAAGTTTGTATCACATAAATGAAACTAATAGCCTTGTACACGTGGCAAGACAGGTGGATAATAAATACAAAGGTACACATAATGTTTTGATTCTCTCTTGGAGGCGAACACTGAAGGAGAACGTGAGTTTGCTTGTAAAAGCTGAACCACATTTCCTGTTTGTAAGAAAAGAGGTAAAAAAAAAGACTCGAGGGATTTGAGACTGACAGTAACTCTAAAGACAAGTTCATGCTGCCAGGTCCGAAACAAAACAGCATCCAACATCTGCCAACATAACTTGATTTCCTATTGGATAAAGGGGACGGGAGTATTTCTAGAAACAACAAAACCAGGTAAGCTTTATCTTTTAAACTTGCAAACATAGGATCAGTAGAACCACACCATGGTAGATTAGCAGTCTTCCAAGAAGGTGGCTCAGGGTGCTAAACCTTCATTAATTAAGGTTTGGTAATGAAGACTAAGCATTGGCATTAGTTTTGTGCTGAAAATACTGTGCTGTGGGCCTTCTTATTTTCCAATGCGCTGTTTCCCTTCTGAAGTATGAAGTTGATATCTTACAAAGCAATTAGTTTTGCACTAATTAATTGCAGTTTAAGGAACCTTTTTCAGAGAATTAGTCCTGTATTAAATGCTTACACAGGTGGAAGCATTTTTAATGCTAATTTAACATTCATCAGTCTCTTAATAGGTTTCTTTTTCTAAGGGCCATTAGTACAAAATATTATTTATATCAAGATTTAATTGGAAAGGAGGAGGAAAGAGTTTTATCTCATCTTTGACAAATTTGTAGACAAAAACAAGGGGAAAGAAAAGAAAGAAACCATTTTGTGCTTCAGAGCGTCACCATAAATCTGGTAGCAGTTAATCTGCCTCTGTGGATAACGCGTGATACCACAGATGGCATGTCCAGCTAGATGGTATCTATATTCCTCACCTCACGCTCCTTTTCAGTACAAAAATCTGTTAGAAGTATGCTATCTTCCTGTTATCCTTTGTGATGGATTCTCTAAACAAAATACATTACAGCAAGGAAGAACAAAACGTAGCACTTCTGCTACCTATTCTTATGTTGTTAAGAGGACAAATATCCAACATGAATTGTTAAATCTGGCTCCTCTCCCTGCAGGTAAGTACGTGATTATGCCCGCTCCTCTGAGCTGCAATAAATTGAATTGCAGAAATTCATCCAGGAAAGATTAGAATGTTTTTTTGGTTGGGTTTTGGTTGTTTTTTTTTTTTTTGCCTCTTTTGCCTCACAGTGACAGTATAATGAACCCTACAAAGAGAAAACCTAAGAACAGATAACCAAAACTCTATTTATTCCCGTATCTTGTCTCTGTTGGTGGAGAAAGTTGTCAATAGATTTTTAAAAAGAGAAAAAGCACAAGTAGCTACGTATTTAGAAGGTCTTTTGTTTGCCTGTGTTTTGTGGTGAGAATATGGTACCTTCAGTTTATAGCAGTGTAAAATATCCTAAGAGGTGGTGAGTTACCCTCTTCCTAAAGTCAGAAAAGTAAAAACATTATCCAAATGAAGTAACTTACCTAAGACAGGTGTTCTGCTTGGCTACTATTCCAAGTTTAACCTGGTTTTCAAATAGAAATGGAAAAACAGCAGCATAAGAATGTATCATTAATACTAGAGAGAGTCTGATATTATTAGTTAATCAAAATACGGTCATCTTTATAATGATTAAGTATACTCCTTCTCCACTCACGCATCTTAAAATCTTCTAACGCTATAAAAGGAATTGTTGTACCTCTCCCGAAACCTTTGGGTACATAATGAACTCTTTTCCTTTTGCAGAGGAGCACATTACTTTAAGAATACTTCAATATTATTTCTTGTAACAAACTACTACCACCCTTAAGTTTTCCTATCACAGATAGACTATCACAGAAAACCCAGATGCAATTTGAGCTTGTCGTATCAGAATCATAGTGTACTATTCCCCAGGGGCCTAATTTTTCCATATGACTTTTTTCCAAAGATATAACAAATTATTTTAAAATATTCAGTTTGATGGCTTGGATGAGAATGCTCCTGAATACAGTGTCATGGGTTCTTTGGACTAACCATTTAATACGTAAAATGAATAATCTGGTTTTTTTCCATTTGAGAACAGATTACTTGAGTGAGAATTAAAATTAAAGAATAGAAGACACCATTTCAAAATGGAATATAATTAGTCTAATAGACTTTCTGTTTATTTCTCGCTCACCATCTACAGTCTCCTTATCTTATTTTTGTCTTTAGCACAACCTGTTAACTGTGAGAGGTTGCATCTGCTATTGTACATTTAGGGATAGCAGTGTAGTTATCTGTGGAGACAAATTGTTCTTCACACAGTCAGTCAGCTTTCCTTCTAATGCTGCTGTTGTCAAAGCAGTTAATATTGAAATAATGCAGTTATAAATGTAAGTACCACATTGGAAACACCTATAAGAACAAGAAGACATGGGAAAGATCTGGGAGTTGCATATCTGTAAAGCTAGGATACAAAATCAAAATTTCTCATATTTTATATCTGGGTAATAAGATTTAACTGATGTTAGGATGGCATAGAGCTCTCAGAACAGCACCATTACACCTCTGATCAAGGTGTTTACTATGGTTTTATGGGCTAAGTAAAAACTGCTGTTTTTTCTCCAATATAGGTAGTGTTGTCTGACAAACAAATATTTAGCATTGCAAAAACAAACAAACAAAAAAATTGAAGTCACACATATGTTTGTATACATTCTACTGAAACACAAGCAGATGTTTAAGTCAGTGTTGTGGAAAATAAATTTTAAAATAAACTAAGTAGTGCTCATCCAGGAAGAAATTTAAATATTCTTTTCCTAATTTACCAACATCCATGAAAGTTCCTAAATCATGTTTAAGAAAGAACTATAGATTGTGAGATTTAAAACATTGGTACGTTTTATTAGAAATCCAAGTTTTATATCTTTTTTTTTCCTAGAGTGTTTTTAAAGTTCTTGAGAAGTGAGATTGCTCAAATACCATAGAATTTAGACTTGAAAACTGATAGGAAAAAATTTTATCCAACATTTACTATTTCCCAGGTAATAATTTCAATTTAAATTAGAAGCTGAAACAGGAAAATAATACTTGTCAACAAAAAGTGAGTCAGTTAAGGGCTGAAAATAGTCAAATGGAAACTAAGAGTTTTCCTTCTACTCTGGAAACACCGGGGAAAAATCAGATTCCTGAACCAGAGAGATAAACTACAACATTCTATATGAAGAAAACGGAACTACGTTAGATCATAACTGTGCTTTAGGTACCTCACTCTTTTTATGCTAATGAATCGCAGAGTTGTGGCTTGTGGAACGGGCTGCCCAGGGGGTGGTGGAGTCACTGTCCCTGGAGGTGTTTCAGGACAGACTGGGCGTGGCACTGAGTGCCATGGTGCTGTTGGCAAGGTGTGTTGGTCCATAGGTTGGACTCGATGATCTCAGAGGATTTTTCCAGCGTAATTGATTCTGTGATTCTACCACAGTGACACGTGCTTCCCTTCTCATAGGCCACAATACTGGTTTTGCTCCTTGGAAAATGTGTTTGTAGGAAAAGAAATACAAGATGAACATGAGAAGAATGGAAAACAATCACATCAGAAAAGATAAAAAGACAGGAGAAGAATGAAAGATGATTCTGATTATTTAGGCACAGCAGTGAGACTTGAAATTTCTTGTCCTGGACAGACTTGTAGTTTTGGAAAGGTTGCATGGGAAGCAATATTGAGTGACTAATTGCACAGTAACCAGGTTCCAAAGACTGGTGATTCTTGATGTAGCCTGATAACATCTTCTCAGTGTATGATTTCCCACTCTTTTAATTCCTTTCCTGAAAAATTGGAATGACGTATAGCTGCTTCATGGGGGTGTTGTCTCTCCTCATGAATGTCTGTATGTCATTGCAAAAACAGTGCCTTTCAGCATGGAAAGGAGTATTGCAGTGATAAAGAATCCTCAAACACTTTTGGGAGAACTCAAGTGGTAGAAAGGAAGGGAAACGGGACGTTTAGTTCAAAAAGAAGGATAAATGGCCACCAGGTGCAAAAAAAAGAGTTAAAAGTCTGTCAGAAAGTTACAGCTTACTTGCTCTGCTTTTTTCCTTTTAAAAGAGAGTTCTGATCAGGAAAGAAACCTGCATCCCAGAAGCCCAGGTGATTCGTGATTTTTTACTACCAAGGTTTATCTTGTCTTGTTTTGTCATTATAAAACATCTCGGGTTGGAGTACAATGAAATGGAAAGAGCTTTAGCAACACCAGCACAACGAGGGTACAAAACCTGTAAGGAGGTTTTGACACGGTCAGTCACGGAACAAAGCTCTGTCTTCTCAGCAGGAGCAAATGAACTGCCACCCTCCCCTGGCCAGCAACATGGAAAAGTGGATTCCTGTACTCCTTTACCTGAGCTTTACTTAAGAAGCAAACAAAATGTCAGCTTCCTGAAGGAATCCAGATATGTCAAAAAACAATGAAGTGCATTAAGGATCGGTATCGTCCAATCCAGCCCCTTGACTGCCCTGCTCCAGCTACACTTTTTTTTATGCAGTATTAGAGGAGCTCATTAGTTTTGGGCACCAGGCTTTATTTCAGACACTCCAAATCTCGGAGAACACGAAACATGTCTCTGGGGAAAGTGAAGAATCAAGCTGCAAGCTCCTTTCACTCATTTATTTGGCTAAGCGTTTCCTCTGCCAAGGAAGGGTTTCGCAGGCCGTATGCAACAATCCTGATAATTTTGGCCACTGGACTGTCACAAACAGGCTATTTTCTTCAGCATGGTTTGTGATGGAAAATTTGTATCAACTAGGTTAATCAAAGAATTAATTAAGTGAAAAAAATACATTTTGTGCAGGGGGGCTCTTTCCTGTCTTATTGCAAGGAGAGGCAAGTTTAGAGCAAAGGAAGACTTTGTTCAAATAACTGGAACCACCTTTTACTGAGTGATTTTCCAGGAGCTGCTTGAACTTTTCTCTGCAGTAGTACTGGGGGCTTCACTGGTTCCCAGCTAATGCTTATCCTTTATCATCACTTCCTCTGGTTTTTCAGGCAAGAAAATGAGTACAAGTAAGTGGTTTTAATAGCTGTAAAACAATACAAGAAAACCTAACCAAATTTTGACATTTTTTGCAGGGATTATTAAAACGTTACAGTCTTAGCTATTATTCAGAGACCCATCCAGTGAATTTGTTTTGACTGAATTCAGAACTACTTTCATGAACTCTAGAATTTAGCCAAGAATTTACTGAATTTACTGCAAATAGTAAGTTAAAGACAACTGCAGAAATAATTTCTATCCGGTAGAATGACTTTTTCTTTATTAATTTCTGATTTTTACTGCATCTTACAGGCAAACCAATAGCCTAATCTTTGGCTGAATTCCTATGAAACAGTATTTCTGCTAACAGTTTATTAAAATTGCTTTCTTATTATTTAGCATCTGGTTTTGATATTAATTATTTAGCTTGTATAGCAATAGCTGTCAGAGAGTAAACAACAAAATAACAGCTTCTATTACAGAAAGCAAAAATCAACCAACCAAAAAGAATACAGTAGAACTGTTAGACAACACAAATGGTAAAATTATTTTCTTTCAGTTACAGAAATGGACTGCCATTTTTCTGTCTGGGGAGTTTTGGCCTTCCTGAGTTTGGCTCTGCTTGTTTCATTGACACTGAATATTACACACTGTATGAAAAAGAAGCAAGGTAAGTAATGTCTCTTTGTAAGGAATGGAGTTTCAATGTTTAAAGCCATTCCTGCTCAGAGATATCAAGTTGACAAATTGATTCTTCTGAATCTTAAGGTATTTTTTGGCAAGAATGATTTTACTAGAAAGGATTTAGATTTTGAAAAATTTTAGGAGGGTCAGGTGTGATTACAGAATGATTGCTAACTGCCTGATCCACTGCTAAAAACAGATACCCAAATTCATTCTCTGAAGGCAAATCAATGGAACAAGAAGATTTTAGTTCTAAATTTTTATTTTTAAAATAAATTTTTAATACCTGCAATTTCCTTTCCTAGGAAGTACACTTTCCCTCTAATTAGTTATTATTTATACTTCCATTTAAAAATTGTTTTAAGTAGATGCACTGGTACGAAATATATTAGAGAAAATTTTCTCCTCCCCAAATTCCTGAATGCTCGTTTGAATGTCAGATTTCATACAGATTTTATGCCTTATCAATGTATTTTGGAAAAACATTCTAATTGCTTTTCATAATGGGATTCTACTGTATTTCTTAAACCAATGTGTCTCTCATATGACTACAGTCATACTCCGGTTTTGGTTGAAAATAACTTCTACTTTTTTGACAGATTATGCCAGTGCAACCTCTCTTATGCGTGCAATTCTATGGTTGGGAAGTTGTACAATCCTCACCATTCCCTTTACACAGGGAAAACTGCACCTGTGCTGTACATGTAGGGGTGGGCAGGCCAGCACTGGTGACTTCAACCAGGCTAAATACACCTATGTGTATAATCTACGTAAACAGAAGGCCTGTGCTTATAAACTGAACTCACCAAGTATTAGAAAATCAGCTAGTCATAGGATATTAAGAGAGTTGCTGGAGTGTTTTGGGATGTGTGAGGGTTGAGCTTTTTGGTTAATTTTGTGGTTTAGGGCTACTAGGCAGATATTTCTATGAGGAAGAATCACAGTTATTTACAAAACTAACCTGACCAAGGTTTAGGTCAGAGTGGCTGATGCTGCATTTCTCATTGAATTGGAGCTTACTGAGTTAAATTCTGGAGTCCTGGAGCAGAGTTTAGAAAGTCAGGCATTCCTGAATTATTAATCAAGCTCTAGCAAGAAATCTCTTTGTAGCCATTGCCTCTCTGCTTCAGTTTCTTCATCTGTGTGGATCACAGGATCTCTTTTTCAGATGTACAAGCAGAACTAGTAAAATAAATAAACCCGTCACTTTGTAATTTAAACACACAATGCACCTCCCCAGACAGAGAAAATCCGATGAGAGAAAAAGATGAGGGAGAAGCAGAAGGTGGAGGAAATCAGGAATGAATTACATGTGTCACAATACATTTTTTGGGTACTGCAAACTTACGTAGACTTTACAGCTGCAGCACAGGGTCATAATACAAACATCTCTTGTATTTGAAAAAAGTATTTGAGAAAAGTAGAGGGACAATTGAAGAGCTTGAGAGCCAGAGCTTTCAACTGTATTGTCTAAAACAAAATCAAAAGCATGCCTGTTGAGACAATTATCTGAAGTGTTCTAAAATAGCATGTTTCATTTTCTCTTAACTTTTTTTTTAAACAAATTTACCAGCTAAAATGCGTAAAGACTATGAAGAGAACAATCCAAGGTAAGTTGTATAAAAAAAAGTTTCTTTCTGGCAAGGGTAAAATAAGCAATAAATAATGACAGATGGCTTGGGAGGGATGGCATAGCAGAAAATTCAATATCTCATGCAGTCTGCCTAGAAATGTTGGTTGTGGAAAAAAGTTTTCAAAAAAACACAGGAAAAAAATTCATGTGGGAGATACATTCTCCAGTCATTTCAACAATGAAATAATTGCATGCTAATACTATAATTTTATCTGAAAGTGCAAGATATTGAGCTAAAGCACCATTACCTATCACTTAAACTCAATAATTCCATAATAATTTAAAAGAACTCTCAGCTCTCACAAAACAGTGACAAATTATAGTCTGATAGTTAATACTTGTGGAGCAATAATTTACATGTATTTACATTTCATAACCATCTTTTACACATGGCACCCAAAAGCAATAAAACAGTCTGTTTACAGCTGCAGGATACCTCATGAGCTGTTACACAAATCTGTTTCAAGTCTCTCTCTCTTATGCTCTCTTATTCTCTTATACAGAAACAAACCCCAAACCAAACCCAAACTTTAGAAAACAGAGATGGAGAGAGTCTCATCTCAACCCAAGTATAAAAGGCCCCTGAAACAAAAATACAAAAGCCTGCGCCTGTTACCCAAAAGCAATTCTCAATTACAGATTTTCTTGAAGTTGGGAAGTCTCTATTTGTCTACTAATGCCTGTTCAGATGAAAAATACCACTGAATGTGGTGTTAGAGCATGACTTCACCCCCTTGACGAGAGGCAATATAGGGATGCAATAGAAAGGTTACACATGCTTCCCACTAACAATTCCCATTTTGCAAACATACCTTGAAACATTTTCAAGTAACACCAGGTAATAAAACACAACATACCATTAAAAATCCAAAGCTGAACTTGGCTTTGGTCTTCTCTGTGTTAACATGCGTATTTTAGTTGAATCAAGAGGGGACCTTTTAAGAACGTCACCCCAAAAGACACATACAGTGCTTTAGTTTGTATTGCAGAGTGGTCTCAGAGGACATGAACTGGGTTCCTTTCAGTGATCATTAATATTTCTTAACCTACATCAAACTGTAGCTTAATGGTCTTGAGATTAGCTTTGTGCTTAATGAAGTCACAGGAAAGGAGAGTTCGATCCTGGGCTAGGTGACAGATCTCTCCTGAGAATACCCACATTGCCATTTCTGCCCCCTCTGATATTTTTGATCTTGTTTATAAGATCACAAACAATCTGCTATACGTATAGATATGCACACACAATCTGCATATTGCTGCATGTGCATAGAACCTTTCTAAAATAGAATATTGGGGTGCTAATTAAAGCATATTCTGTGAATTAAAAGTATTTTTCCACTCCCCTTGTAGCTATGATGGCTATGACACAGATGATTATCCAGTTTATGGCAATCTCAATCAAGATATTTTAGGTAAGCTTCATTTTAGGAACATGCGTCTATTCAGTGGCTATAGAAATGTATGATTAAAAACTGACTGACTGACAAATTTTGCATTTCTCAAATGGCAAACCTGAGAATCTATATCTTTTCAACTATTGATATAATTAAAATTATTAAAAGATACTTGGGATAGAAATGCAGACCTTCATACTGCACTACTATTTATAGGAACAGATCTCATACTGAATTTGATTTTTTACGGTACATATGGTCCTGTTCAGCCAAGTATCTCAAAACAAAGAGCTTGTGTAAATGTGAAGCTCACTAACTGAAATAACAGCTTGATCCATGTCTACTAAAGCAATGTAAAACACATACTACTCACGGTCCAAGGTCACTGCTCCCACAGAAGCAGGCGGAAACAAACGCATACCAGTTCTCTGCTGTGGCTGTCCCCAGATCACCAGCAATATTGACAAATATGCTGAAGCCCAGCAGCTGAATGGTGGGCAGACAGCTTTGCTTTGCTTTACTGTGCTCAAGTTAACAATCCTTGGCAGAGAGACACCACATTACAGGCTGTAACACCATATAACTGTAGCTAGAGATAGGTGCGCCAAGGGTTTGTCTCTTGAAGCCCTTATAGAGTTAAAGCAGTATTTAAGTAACAAGAACACAAGTTTTTCTGCAAGCTTAAACTGGGGTTAAGCAAAACTAAAGCATTTCAACTGCAGGAAAAAAAAGCCCAAACAAACCCAACTTTTTCATGCACAGTTTGCATAAATTTAATCAAGTCAACACTCAAATGCATTGACATTGTAGAAGTCTGAAAACTGTAAGGAAGTCTGAAAACTATAGGGAAGGAATCTGTTTTACTGGTGGCTAAAATGAGATATAAAATGAGAAAATAACTAAAACCAAATTTATGGAAAACTGAAGTAGGCTCAGGAATAGAATTTAAATCACCAGCTGCTGCAACTCACAACCTCTTTCTCAGCCAAAGAAAAGGCCTATGCTGAAAAATCCATCAGTATGTGGCTACCTCTTAACTGCAAGAAGCCCTCCCAGCACTCTAAAACGATGCCCGTATACTGAATGACAAGAAACTTCCCCTCCAAGTGAACAGAAAATTATTTTCATTTTCACAGTATGTGTGTCTGAATTTCTTAGCTATTTGCCTCTCTATAATTAGAGGGGGAGATCTGTGTGTGATTTTGAAACAAACACAAACATCCTATCAAAGAAAACCGGGGGGAGTGCATTCTCTAACAGAGAGGATCTGTTGGTCTGATCTTTTAAGACTCAGTAGCATGTCTTAATAAAAAGATTTTTCTACTTTGATAAATTACAGAAGAATGTTGTTACGAGCAGATGAAGTCCCAGCCTCAAAGACCAGTTAACCAGCTACAGGTATCTTTAATTTTAGTTACGGATTTCTGAATTAGGGTAACATGGTCTGTCTCAGAGTTCCTTTATTTATCCTATGACAACATATAACAAAAATCTTCACAGTCTCACAAAATTTACCATGCATTAGTGTCTCAGTTCAACAAGGTATTTCAGTACAAACTCGGCCCTCCATTCCATCTGAGTCATTAATAAGGAAGCATAATTATAGACAGTTCAGTTCCATGCAATACTGCATAATAAAGCTCAGCCACAGGCATGCATATCATGTGGAATTAAATCTGCATCCATGGCTTATGTAAAGAATTAATTTTATTTGGTTTAGTTATCAACCAAGTGAAAACACAAGCTGCATCACATGGTACTCATGAGTTTGACTGGCTCTCTCCTGTCCAGTGCAAAATCGATATGCCTTAACCAGTGAAAGATAGTTTTCTATTGATTTGTATTTTGTTGAGATACCTGTATGCCTAAAAGCACGCAAGCTTCAAATGAAATTTGCCTGTAATTGAAGCATTCCTAGCACCTATTTCCTGAGTTGATTGTCACGTATTTCATAAGGACCAATTTTCAGCCTCTCTCTTCAGGGTATTTCCAGCAGGTAAAGAGTATCTTTTTTAATCTAGACATTCTGATGTCAATAGTCATTGATGGTGTGGCTTGAAAAGCACAAAGAAGCAGGGAAAAGACACAAAAAGCATACATTTTGCACTGGAAATGAGATCATACATACAGACAAGAATCATCCCTCTTTGGTTTTCTGCACAGACAAAGCCTGTTAATAATGTTGTTAATAACTGGATTCTAAATAAAAAATAAAAAAGTGAGAAGAAAACCAGATCAATAATGTCTTGCATCCCAAAGAACCTGGACTGATTACGCAAGCTTCCCTTCTTCCCACAGAGAATCTTTCCAATGATACCTTGATGAATTTTTCCATATTGCCACTATGAGTCATTTACCATTAGGTTATATTGATCTGTTTTCCGTTCTCCCACAGTTTAATCATTTATACTTTTAATGAGTTGTTTTGCAGCTAGTTTAGGCAAACTTCAGGCAGAATTATGAATAGAGTGTAGACATACTTGAAGTCTTAGATATAAATTTAAAGCAAGGATAACTACTGAACGTTAAAGTGAATTTTCTTTTAGGTGGAATCTGCCAGTCAGATGTGTTATGCCTCACTTGATCACAGTGTCAAGGGAAAATGCAGGAAACCAAGGAGAAAGAAAGATCCTTCATCAGAGGAAGATGAAGAAGAAAGATCATCTAACCCCGTGGTGGCTTCCAAAGTTAGCATTTACCTCAACAGCGAGCAGCTGGCTGCTGAAAACACGGCAAAAGCAGAAGCCATTCATGATGATCCTATCAGATTAATGGGCTTGATTCATAATACAAAAAGAGAGAACTGAATATGCAATGAACAAAATACGTAACGAACCAAATATGAAACCATAATGTGAGATTTGCTTTTTCATTCTGGAGGAACTATGAATGATTAGAGATAATATCCTGGAAAACTGAAGTACTAAACAAAGGCATGAAATGTTCCAAATTGTCTTCCAAGCATATTTATAGACTAAGCAAGACAGGTCCAGGCTGCCACTTAGAAATATCTGCCTTTCTGAAGACCATTTGAAAGAGCTGCAAAAGCTGGTAGCTCAGCATTCACATGGTATGGATTCCAGTAGAAATTGATCCTGTTTTAAACAATCATCAACTTCCAAGCAGTTCTAAAAGACCCCGTCATTGTGTGTAGAGCTCTAGCAGAGTACAACTATTCTATATTAACTTCAATACTTTTGAAATGAGATTGTGTTTTGTACTTGCACTCTTGGTGATTAGTTGTTTTACCAATTAAGAACTGATCTGCTGTTCCACACTGTGACTGGTCTATGGTAATGACTGGAGAATAATTTAACAGCTGATTTAAATTTCACATGATTTACATCTCACAAGACTTAGCAGCATCTTTACATATCTTTAGTTTCCTTTAGCAATACTGGAATACATCTCAAATCTCAACTCCTCTGCTAGTGGAATATTGTATCCAGCTGTATACAAGAGTCCACAAAGATATCATCAAACCATCTGTAACAATAAATCTCCTAGGGAGGATTTCTTCCTTCTAATACTCTGTGTTATGTTTACATTCCTATTGGGTTTTCCATTGCCATCCTTACTAACTATTTTACAAGAAAACAAGAGCTTTTTATTTCCCCAAACCCTTCACTTACTGTATGCACCTTTATCTGAAGACTAAACTCTTTAAATGGTAACTTTTTCGTAGAGTGGGTATCTATTTTTATATTCTGGGAGTCATTAAGTAGCTGCAGCAGGAAACAAAGCAAGTTGACATAATATGCCTGCCACTTCTGCCTTCTCAAAAAGACAGGATATTGGTACCTTTAAAATGCACACAGAGCAGGGCCAAGGAGCTTGAAACTCTGAAGCATACAGAGCCCTACAACTGTTTAAGGTCCCAAAAGATAGACCTGGAAACAAAGTACCATAGTAGAGAGACAGATCATAGTACAGAGAACCAACGCCTCTTCTAACAGCAGGGATGCATGGACACATCAAGGGATGAGACAAATTTATGAAAAAAAAATCAGTATAAAAGAAATAGCTGTCTGACAGCCTGGTTAATATTTAGTTTGGGTCATAGTTAATGACGTTATGTTATAACTTCCATGCTGGACCAAAAGGGACTGAGCCCTGCAGCCAAAGCCACCCAGTGCCACTGCTTATCCTGTGCAGGCACTTGCTTTTGTGTGCAAAACTCAAGTCAGGGTGCTTGGCTGCTGCATCCCAGAAACAAGGCAGACATAGAATGAAGTTCATTGTGTTATCACGGTCTGAACCCAGCTACTACCCTGGACTGGCAAAAATAAACACTGCCGAAGAATCTATAAAAACCACTTTAACGGAGAACCATATTATAAGATGACCCAGATGAAGGCCCTAAGGGGGGAAAGGAGGTAGACAAATCCAAAACCAAATATCCAAAGCTAAACATCAAGATACCAGTGTACGAAACATTTATTTGATTAGACTGGAAGGAATTGTACTTAGTTCTGTAGTAGGAATCAAGTATGTAATAAAATACATATCCACATACTCTTTCTTTGATGTACGTACCAAAACTGTTTGAATACAATGAACACAAAAATATTTACATAAAGTATTTTAATTTAGCTGGTACCGATCAGATGCAATATTCAGATCTCTGAGATAAGGAGAAAGCTTTCTTCATCTTTCAACCAAATAAGCATAGGCTCAAGAGTCTATTTATTATTATTTTCCAACATATGCATGAACCAATGGATACCGTATTTTTAATGACTTGTGTATACTTTGTACAAAAGTTACTATCTCCTAATTTTCTCACAGAATTTGCACTCTTGATTATGCCTTACTTCTAAAAATTTAAAAGTCAAAGAACTTGTATGAGACACCTAAATTCAACCTGTCATTTCAATCTGGTAATTAATTTAATGGAAATGAAGCACCCACTTCTCTCATTGTGTGTACAAGTAACAGTAAGTTCACTTTATGGGATTTAGGTACATTTAGTTTCCTTTCTATCCTCAGTCTTCACTGTTTAGTCCAGCTATATGTTTATGCTAATTTTCATCAGCTGCTTTCCCTTGCAACATAGTTTGTTTGAAGAGCAGGGCATTTCTGTAAATATTCTCCATATATATACACACACACACGCACACTCTTCCTTTTCACATTTAATCACTGCCTCCAGTAAATTGTTGATTGTGGCTGTCAGACAGGATGATCTTTAATGGCCTATCAACTATTTCCAAGGCATTTCGAATGCTGCCACATTCAAATTTAGCTTTATTCTTTTGGCTCTTTACTCTCCATCTGCTTAAATAAGCAACTGAATTACCTAATTTTTTTTTTTTAGCGAGTTTGGGGTAGTTTTCAAATGACTACTGAATCCTTACATGAAAAAGCATGTTCAATATTGTTCCATCTTCAAGTCATTAGATAAAGACCTACATAAACTATCATATACTAGTTAAATTCTTTATGTATAAAGCAAGTTTCAACTAATTACAACATAAGAGGAGGTGTTAGGTTCTAGGTTTACACTGTCTCAGTAACCCCTTGTTTTTCCAGTATTCCTTAAAAAATTTTTTATAGCAAAGAGAAGCAGTGTAAAGTTGTTTCTATTAGCAATAAGCTTAGCATTCAAGCATCAGTTCAATGCAACAGTAAAGAATGAGTAAGCAAGAGGAAATATGGTGGAAAAAGCAAAACTGCTTGGAAGGGTAGAAGAATGGAACTCAAAACACAAGCGAGATCAGGCAGCACCGTGACATCTTTTAAGTTGAGACAGAAATATTCCAGCAGTAAATATAGCATTTGATAATCACTGCAGATGTACCTGGCTAAACAGTATTGTTAGGAAAAACAACACAGACTTTTGCTTATATTATTCTTTTAAGAGTCTGCTGACTCACATGGCATAGGAGAATCAACTCTAAGTATAGAAACTCTTTCTCCCCTTTTTTGCTACTACTAGCACTGGAAACATGGCATGGGCATGATCTTATCTTGCAACACTTCAACGTTTTCCAAGAATGACCTCTTTAAAGAATTTTGAAGTAATTTTCATGGAGACAGTTTTGCTATATTGTATAAACAAACTTACCTTCCTTACCTGTGTGAGCTGCATTAAAGCTGCTGTGTAGCAGTCATACCTAAATTCAGAACAGGTCTAAAACCCAATTCCAGTTGACTTATAAGTTACTTTAGGACAGAAAACAATGAATTATGCAATCTCTAAGTACTGGTGTATCAAGAAATACTGGGAAGTAATTACCT
Source organism: Rhagologus leucostigma (assembly GCA_013397725.1). Lineage (NCBI taxonomy): Eukaryota > Metazoa > Chordata > Aves > Passeriformes > Rhagologus > Rhagologus leucostigma. Next base: position 3,060,080 of record VZTD01000172.1, read on the forward strand.
CAACAAATCCAAGAGGAAGATAGTTCTTAAAACATATTCCCTACAGTGCATCCGTGTCTGGAAAAGGAAGAAAAATGAGCCCCCCAAAAGCATTTCTAAACGACAATATTTTGTTGCTGTCATTGAAAGAAATGTAATATCCAAATTACGAAGGATGGAATGTGTGTGCGGACGTTCTTATTGCAGAGAAAACCTCACTAGAGCTGGCTTCTTGTCCCATTCAAGTACAATACTGAAGATAACAAGATTTTGATTTTAAGAGCTAAAATAACATAAAACCCTCCTGTGCGTCCAGAAATAAAGTAAAGCCAAAGGAAACCAATTCCTTCCTTTTCTGAAGCTCAGAAAGCTAACACAGGGCAGTGCTGATAAAACAGCAAGTACTTGATCTGACACTCACCACTAACACAATCCCCTTACCAAGGAAGGCCACAGCAGTGAAAACCTGTGGGACCACACACCTCATTGTCATGGATTTGCTCATGTAGGTATACAAACTCCTGAGAACTCACATAGGTGAAATAAAAATGTTGAAAGCAGGTATTTGTTCAGAACAGTTTTTTATTTAGAACATATATTGTGTCAGGTAGAACTTTGTCAAAACACAGAATATAATTATCAAATCCACTAAAAAGTATAAAATTTTATTGAACAATCAACTTTGGTGATCTACTTAAAAAATTTTAACATTAACATTGCATAGCAGACATAAGTCATAGCATATAATAGTGAATTCAGCTCTGAATTGATAGATCCAGAAAGCATGAATAGGCAGCAGTTTAGGTAAATGAGCTTGTTCCTTATTATTAATACTTTAAGAATCAAAGCTTATTAGCAAATAAAAAGAACACAGATCACATTCTGTTATTATAAACACTGTCAAATATATAATTCCAACTTAGCCATAAAATGAGTAAGAAGTGCCCTGTCAAAAGGGACAAACCCTTTTCTGAAGATCTGTATTACAAGGAAATATAAATCAGAACTAGTTGTGTATTGCCTACATATAATTATAAATCTTTGATTCTGGGAAGAAGAAACAACACTGAATAAAACCCAACCTTCATAAAACTGTTTTATCTGTAGCAGTCCATGAATGCTTCTTGGTGAGCTTTAACCAGGGAGTCATCCAAGGGATTGCTACAACTGGTCTTTCCCATCAGTGTAGCTTAGTTTTCTGTATACCCTAAGGAAAAAAGCCCAAAACCCCTGTTTAGATGATGAAGTAAATTACACAAAAATACTATATTTGCTAAAACTCCAATGAACAGAACGAAATTGAAAGAAATTGTCAAAGCAAGGTATCTGAACTTCTTGACTGTGAAGAGCAGCAGGGCTCCTTGTCTGCCTTCCTATGTGCTTTCAGATGGAGAAGAAGCCTCTCATGCTATGTCATTTTAGTGTCTCAGTAGTGCTACTAAATAAGTCTAAGTTATGTATATCTATTAAACTTTGAGATGCAATCTTTGAATGTATTCACAAATAGTTAAAAGTTAAAGACAAGTGAGAACACAATTATTTCCTTGCATATTACTTAAGAAATTGTGTAAATTTTCTTTCATAGATTTTGAGCTAGATTTTGGTTTACATCTGACAATTAAGTATAGCAGTAAAGCTGTGGGACAGCACTCACACAGAGCTGAAGAAAAGTTCATTAGTTAATGAACATTTCCTTTTAAAAAATCTCTTTCATAATCATCTTCTAGATAAAGGCAATCTGGTTCAGATAGAAAGACAATATTCCTTTTCTCTTCACAACCACTCATTACAACATACCGCATTCTGCCACATGGCTTAGGCATAAAACTTCTGAGGGATCTGAAGCCATTAAAGAGCTTCACTGCTGGGAGCGACAGAAAGCTAAAAATATCACACCACAGGCCTAAGGAAGCTTTCCAGCTGACAGTCCATTTTGGCTACAAATCAGCAAACATGTCTTTGTGTAATTAAAGAACAAAGAAATAGATTTTATTCCAGACGACTTTGAACAAAACCCTGAAATCTTGATTTCTCTACTTATATGCATTAAAGAAAGAAAAACCTTTCCTTTTAGAAAAATAAATAATCTTATAGGAATAGCTGTTTTATATGGAGAGCCAGGATAATGTAGAGAGGAAAAACAAAAGGAAGTCCAAGAACTGAGCAGAACTTTGCTCAGCTAAGTGGGCATACTCAGCATCACAGAAACATCCTTGCATACTCATCAGCTTGTCTCCAATCTTCCATTATACCAAAAATAATCCAAATGTAACCTTTGTCAATATTGTATGTATTTGTAACACAAGCCTCTAAATTTCAATTCCATCTTTGCTTAAACTGAAACCTTTTTCTTTACATCATTAAGCCTCTTTTCTGGTTAAATTCTCCATACAAATAGTTTAAAAATGTTTTCAGCCTTCCTTTGAAGTTCTAATTCAAACTTTGTCAGAAAATGTTCATATCAGCTGTATGATCATCTCAAGCATAGTGAAAATATTTCTTGACTGAGTTTGGGAAGCGAGCATAACTTGTGGTGACAAATTAGACTTTATGGCAAAAAAGCATGTCAAAAACGTTTTGGTAAATAAAATTAGGAATTGTTTAGAGAGCTTCTAATGCCTTTTAAATCCTGTTGAATATTAAATTTTTGTAGTCAAAAATCCAAGAGATCTGAAGCTTGATAATCCTTTAGAAGTTACGTATTTTCTAAGAAAAACAGACGTAGTAGGCCAGTATTCAGGGAACTGGAAAGAGTGTCCTGCTTGCAGAGATCTAGATACACTGCCAGTAGTGGTAACAGCAGGAGGAGAGGATCTCTGACATCTTCCAAGCAGGGCCACTGCTTGTTTAGACAGAGCCAAAACACAGGTAATGATGCCCCACTGCACAGAGGCCAACTTTTGAAAGTCCTTTTAAATGACGATACACTGCACTCTCCACACTGTACAGATCTGAGAGGACTTGTCAGCTCAAACACACAGCCACAACAAAACAATTCTATAGCACATCTAAAATAATAAATGCCTCTATAATGAACACCAAATAAAGACTACAGTAGCTATTCAGTTAGGTCATCTTACTATCTTGTGCTCAGCAGCTCTCCTTGCTGGAGTCTGGCTAGTTTTGAGCACAGACACTTGCCTCTCAGTGCTTGAGCCTGCAGGTGTGATTAGCTTGGGCTCTCCCATCCTCATTTTCATTCTACAAATACGCATGTCACCTCCATATCTTTAATACGGGTGTGGAGGAGTAAGAATTCATTTTGAAATCTCTTTTTTCAAGAGGCTATTATTACCTTTTGTGACACTTCCTCACATTTCTGGGAGAGCTGCAATTCTCCATTGCCCCAGGCCAACAAGAGTGTGCACCCGCAGTCCCAGATTCTGGTGATGAGAAAAAGTAGTATGAAAAGGGCAAGAATAATGTTGAGTAGCACAAACATTAAAGAATGTTGTTCAAGTATTAGCCTATTTAAACACTGGAAATACTTCAAGGGGTAAATTTCCTTAGGAAAATATTCTCGAGCAAATTAATAAAGTGTCTGAAACTAACCTTGCAGGGAAGTGCCAGGTATACCAAGAAAACTTTTATCTGAAGAATCATGAAATCCAGAGTCCTGAAAATAAAGCATCGACATATAACACTGATGAAAAAACCATACTATTTCACAGCTTGCCTCAGAAGAAACAACTGTGAACCTGAAAATGTGTCTGATTTAAATCAACAGGTCTAATGATTCCAGTGAAACCCAGTAAAACTTAATGTTTGCTTCACCTTGTCCATCTATAAAATTAATGTTGTCATTTCAGAAGGACAACACCATAATTGAGTCACTATTTGAGACCATTTTAACCAGTGACATCGTCTATTAAAACGGAATTAAATCTTTCATTTAGAACCATTTCGAAGTTTTTAAATGTAGAGAGCTTCCTCACATGATCCAGGAGACCTGATACAACTTATATTTTGTCAAATAAATATCCCCAAGCCCCCAGAGCTCCCTACTGACCAAGCAGCACCGGAAGTATGCTACCACTACTTCAAACAGCTCTGATCCATTTTTAAGCCCTTCTCCAAATACCTAAAATTGCACAATTTTTTTTTCACAAGGTCCTTAAATACCTGACAGTGACAGCTGTGATCTGCAAAAAAGCTGGGGTTGCTGCAGTTGTACATGCTCAAAAAATCCATGCCAGCTGTCTGAAGATTAACCTTTTTTCTGTGGGAAATCTCTTGACATTTCCTTGAAGAAAAATAATGTTCCGGTATAAGTTTCAGGCGCTTTGTTGGTGAACAAGGAAGATAATTTTGAAAGTTTCCTGCTCTTTTAACTCTGGAAATTGCAGAATAAGTTCGAACAGGAGAGTTAACAAGAGCATTTACAGTTTCAGGCATCTGTATTTCTTCATATTTCCTTAAATTTGAAGCTCTCTGAAACCCAGGAAATTTTGGAACAGATGTCCTACACAGCTGGTCATAGATCCTGTCAAATTCTATATCACACTGTTTAGTGGACCTCACAAAATCACTTAAATTACTCTTCACTAATTTTCCTTTCTCTTCAAGGTTCTGTGAGTTTAAAAGAGGTCTTGTCAATGTCAAAGGCTTTTGGAATTCTTCGGAACACACTTTGAAGTAGAGTTCCTCAAATGCATCTTCGTATTTATGGGGCATCTTTGAAGGACTCTGCTTCATAAACCATGAGGAAAATGAGTGTTTGTGCCGGAAAGAAGTTTGTCTTTCAGGAACTATTTTTTCAGGATATATGAGCACCGTATTTGATGATCTTGCAGGAGAACAGTTTGTGATAGGTATAGAATTGTTACTATTGCCATGGGAACTGCAAGCAGATGAACACAACTCTGAGGTACCAACACAAGAAAAGTCAGTTTTCTGAGTCTTACTCTCTTTTACAAGATGAAATGCTCTTGAATCTGAACTGGCAGGTGATGTTATAAAACTGTATTCTGAGAAACGTTTGTAAGCCATTTTTTCACTTTCTCTGTATTCTGAATTCTTTGGTGAGACAGTAGTCTGTAATTCATCTTCAACTAGAAATGTCTCTCCCATTCCAGCCACAACATCAGGAAAAGCAGTGTGTTTGGAGACATTTTGGCCCTTTCCAGATGGCAAATGTTCTTCTAAACTTGAGTCACAGTAGTCCATTTTGATTGCATTTGTATCAGTATAAGCATAAGGTGCCAGACCAGATGAATTACTAACGAGGCAATTGTCATAACAGCATTCTCTGCTCTCATTTCCAACAGTTGGATTCTGCTTGTCTTCGCTTCTGTAGGTAGATATGCTTTGAAATGATTTCTTTAGTTTACAGGCTCCTAACCCTCTTATATTGTCTACAGTGACATTGAGCTTTGGTCGTCTAGAATGCCATCTCTTGGACCTTAAGTGTCCAAACATGTATTTTAACACTTTTCTGTGAGACCGCTTGGCCATGAGCCTTGTAAATATCTCTACCATTGCTGGATACAAGTCTGCAAGAGTTGTATTGCTCCAGGAGCATTCCTCATCTGCAGACTGGTAATCTCCATGGATACTATCACACAATGTTTTGCTCAGTTCTGGACAAGGTCGATGCCTGGGTGTGGTTATTGTACTTGATGAAATGGGAACATCAAAATGTTGTAACTGTAGATATTTGGATGAAGAACATTCATTTGACAACTCTACTTTCTTTCTGCAAACAGCAGCTTGATTGCCTATTAAAAAAAAACAAACCCCAAACCCACAACAATTGAGTCAAAAAACAAAAACAGAAGACAGAAAAAAATTCAAACCTATTAAGGCACTTCCAGTAATATACTGTATGACTTAAAAACAATTGCATGTGATACAGATAGTTTTACTGTAATAGCATATTTCATTAATCTTTAGTGCCAGGCTAAATGGATGATTAACATGCAATCACTTAGGGAAAAAATTAATACACTTCCTAACCATATGGAATTCACAGATTACAGAGGAAAAATTAAATATATTGGAAAAAACCCCCACTATTTGAAGTAGCATAATATACAGATATTCATTGCAGAGGAAGACTTCCTTGCCCTTTGTGACTTCTGGTCAGAAGTAACAGCCTTATCCAAAAGGTTTTGTTACTTTTTTCCTGTGTTCCTTTAAAGCTTTGTACTCAGCCAGTGCGAGTGCAGCTTTTGCTTTCATAAACCATGATGAAAATAACGCTCTTTGTGGTTGTTTAGGTTAAAATATTTACACCAAAACTCTTAGGTTTGCATCAAGTCTGGAAAGCTTCTGAAGAAAGTTTACTAGCAAAGTACCACTTTGACTACCAGTTACCAACAGACTCACAGCCACTGTATTACATTCCTTGAATTTAAAATAAGCAGAACTAAAAAACATTGCTTTCAGTGAGCTAAATGCTGCTGAATTTTGTAACTATGCATATTTTTTTCCTGAGGCTGCATCAGAAAAGCTGGATTTATGTACACAAGTTATTTATTTTCTGTTTTTCAAATACATTTCGCCATAAGAAGAATCATGTCTAACTTCCCTTTAAAATCCAGCCTATTGAACTTCTCAGATGGATAAATAATGCCTTTGTGTTTACAAGAAATTAAATATTTTTTCTAATAAATTTTAATAAAACCACATTTTGTAACTAATATATTTGACTAACAGAAAAAAGACTTAATTGTACCAATCAGTTCTTGCACTGGTGAAGTGTAACAACAACTTTTCGACAACCCTGGAGGTATTATCTGAAAAACAAATAAAGAAAAAAACAACCTAATATTCTGAGCTTTTTGCACATTAAAGAGAACATCAAAACCTTACTTGTAACTCCCCCTCCTCTTGCAATTCTAGGTCATGCACAGTTATGGCCTTTAGGGGCTCAGCCAAGTTCAGACCAAGTGGAAAACATCTAGTCTAAGACTTCAGTTATTAGTTTAATCTTGGAAAGTCATTTATAATTTTTTCAACTTGTACATTTTGTATCATGTATTAATCCCTTTTCTAAATCTAAGAATTTATACATGGATATACACACACACACACACACACCTGGATAATCTAAACATCTCTGGCAGCTCCAGCAGAAAACAGAAGCTGTACCACGTATCGTAACACTTCATGTCTGATCTTCTTCACCCCCCAAACCAAACCAAAGCTAATTCTTATTTTTCTCTACAAAGCTCGGATTTAGACTTTTTGGAAAACTTATCGATCAGAGATCAACTTGCACATCAGGGTTCAAAGAACAATGTATAAAAGTAAAAAAAAGTGAAAATAAATTAGTAAATAATTTTCTCTGTTTCTTACACATCATTGCTGTCAAAATCCCAAGATATCTACACAGTATCCCAAGGTATCTACACAGACATCAAGCAGAAGAACAATGAGAGAACCACAGAGAAGTTAGAATTCATTGTGCTACCCAGTCAAAGAGCTCTGATTTTATTCTAGCTAGCTAATAACTTAGAAGTATGTTACCGTTATCCATTTGGGAATGTTTCTCTCATCATCTTGTACTATCACATCCACTCGAACTCTTTCTTTCTTTTGGACTTGTCCATCATCTACATTCAGATTCTTAGAGGAAAATTAAATCATAAAAAGACATAGAACTTATTGGCACAGACAACCCCAAACTTATTATTCAGATTTTATTCTAGCTAGCTAATAACTTAGAATAGGAGAAATATGTTACCGTTATCCATTTGGGAATGTTTCTCTCATCATCTTGTACTATCACATCCACTCGAACTCTTTCTTTCTTTTGGACTTGTCCATCATCTACATTCAGATTCTTAGAGGAAAATTAAATCATAAAAAGACATAGAACTTATTGGCACAGACAACCCCAAACTTATTATTCAGATTTTATTCTAGCTAGCTAATAACTTAGAAGTATGTTACCGTTATCCATTTGGGAATGTTTCTCTCATCATCTTGTACTATCACATCCACTCGAACTCTTTCTTTCTTTTGGACTTGTCCATCATCTACATTCAGATTCTTAGAGGAAAATTAAATCATAAAAAGACATAGAACTTATTGGCACAGACAACCCCAAACTTATTATTCAGATTTATTGCAAACTAGTATTCTTCAGATGAGGATATGCAATCACCATAAACTTATTTTTAATGTATACATTTTATGCAAAAAAACCTCACCAAAACAAAACCAAAAAAGCCACAAATCCCGAGAAGGAACTGTACATGAAGATATATAAAAAGAAATAATTAACTAGTTTATTCAGGGAAAAGTGCACACTGCCTTGAAGATCCACTGACAAAAACAAACAAATTATACAAATGAGGAGAAAAAAGGAAAAATGGTTACAAAGCTCTGATAATTCCAGCTGCAAATCTTTACATGTATTCTTAACACTCCGTGAGAACTCATAGACAAGTTAAGGTCTACTCTGCAATGCCCCTCTGTGTAAAATCTAAGAGAATTCGGTAAGAAATGGCAATTCATTAGTTAAACTGTCACTTTCTGAAGCAGGTTGTATTAGCTGTTGTCAGAGAGAGGGCACTAGCACTATGCTAAACAAGTAAGGAAAGCAAATCACAGTTTTGGTAATAGTATCTGAGCAAGCAGAAAACAGGATTAAAATGCCTGCACACACAAAGTGTGCGTTATATTTTTTCTTCAACAGTGTAAATACCCTGGGTAGTCCTGACAAACATAGTCTAGTTTGGGAAGCAAGAGCAGAAGATTCCAGTCTGCTTTTGTTATAGCAGCCATTATTTCACATTTACCTTTTGCTTTAGATCATGTTACCTATTTATGCTAGATTCTCAGGTGAATGACCATATTTTTCCCAAGTGTTTTCACTTTATGATCCATCTGGTTACTCTTTTTCCTTACCTGTAAAAGCCTTTCTCAGGGTTGCATGTTGATGCAGTACATTGTATGGCTTTCTCTGGCCCACTGGCATTACCAAGACAATATTATCACTTGTTTTTGGTCTTTGTGACATTATTTATTGAACCCCTCACTTGCTATACTTGCTAAAAATGTGCATTAAGATGCAGACTACACCAAGTCTTCTGCTGACTGTATCAACTCATCAGGTATGTGTAAACTACTTAAACAGTTAACAGTTTCTATTGAACACAAAATCATTACATTATATTAGACACGTGAAATTTTTACCTGGAGGTGAAAGTCTTCAAATTTTCTTCTTACTGAAACTATATCACTTTCTTCACCTGCAATTTGAAGGTAAATATTAAATAAAATATAGTTGAATTCAAAACCAAAACAAAAATGTTTTTAAACACACACTGTGTAAGTTATTGACTACACTGTTTTCATCTTAGAAAATAGTTTTCTACACTATAAATTTTAGCTGTATTACATTTCCATTTCAATTCCAATTGAAAAGCATGGTTTGTGGGTTCGTAAATAACTTGAGTGGAACAAAGAAGGGTGAAGATAACTTATTTGAAACAACTTCTTCAAGATTTATGTTAAACATTTCAGAGAGTAAAATACTTTTAAAGCTCTTTCTTCGCTTGCTCTCTAAGATTCATATTCATTAATGCATAATTCCTACTACATTCCTAAATATCCCAACAAAGATAGCAAAGACTTTCTATCACACTTCCTTTTAGTACCATCCTATTGTCAAGACCACCTTAGAACTCACAAAGTGAGAAATAAGGCACACTTGAGAGTATGAAAAAACAAGTCCAAATCCATTAACTCAGTTTTTAGGTATTCTATGGGTATTTTTGTGAATGAAATGCAACAAAATCTTTTTTTGCTAGATGTAGCCAGACCTTCCAATTCATCATTAGCTAAAGCCGTGATCATAAAATACGTGACTGCATTGTAAGCTCTGACTTCTGAATTTCCCTGGACTCAGCACAGGGAAGGAAAAAAGGAGAGAACAACCCTGAAAACCATGAACGAAAATAATCTTTGTTATGATACCTACCAGATCACTGCCTCATCATAATGTTCTTAAATTGCTATTACTCTTTCTGCCATCCAGTCTTCTTCCTCCAGCAGAATTGGGCACAAGCCTGTCAGATTGCTTCCTAAATGTTCATCAAGATAAACAGACTAGACTGCTACAAAAATCTTTATCTTGAGATAAAGGGAACCACTCCTCTGTCCAGGAATAGTCAACTCCACCACACCAATTTTAAATTATTATTAGAAAACAGCTTTTATCATAGAATGAATTGATTTGTATACAATTTGAATATTCTTCTAGGTGTGAATCCTCAAAAAACTAATTTTAGTATATCTTCAATGTACTGTCAATCATACTTTCAAATCACTGGAATTTTAATTATTAGCAGAGGGCCATGACACAGACTGGAACAAAGAAAGTATTTTCTCCAGAGAATCTGAAAGTGTTGTTAAAGGCCGAAAGGGAAATTCAGTAACACCTTTGCACCTCAAAGGCAGAACAGAGAGGGAAAAAAGAAAACTTCCACCTTTCTCTCTCAAAAATTTGACCTATAACACAGAAAGCTGTCTCACTGGAGATGCACCCAAGCACTATTATTACCTAAGTTATAACTTATTTATCCCTTTCTCCAAATAAATTCATTTTTCTGTGATAGTATCCTGCTAGATAAAAGTAATTGTTCAGATACACTCTGCCATGGTACTTCCTGTGAAAGCAAAGAGGGGTAACTTTCCCTATTAAGGACAGACTAATTCTTGCAGGTCCAGGTGATAGCTGTTCCAGTTTACTTTTACCTGCTGTAGACAGGCTTTGCATATTTTCAACAGAAAAATAGTGTATAATACCTGAAAGAAACACTGCCTCCACTGAGAAGTACAAAGTGTTCTGTATGAATACTAAAAATGGAAAACACCTGCCAAAACTAAAATTTTAGCTAAAACAGCTAAAGATAGAATTTTTTTCTTAAGTTAGTATGCCCTATTGGTAACCTTCATATATATTAAAGAAATACTAAAACTCAACCAACAAAAAAAAGCCCCGTAAAAAACCACCAAAACAACCAAAAGCCAAAAGACCCCACATCCCAAACACCAAGGTGAACTCAATTTTTTATGTGAGGCATCCAACCCCATATCTCTAAGAATCTAATTTTTACATCTTACAGTGTTTGGAGATAGCTGGGACTCACGGAGGTTTCTATAAATCCTCTCCAGTCTCTTCATAGACCATTCATAAGAGAAGGAGGAGAAGTGGATAATCATATTATTGTATGCTGCTATGAAGATACCAGAGTCTGAAGCACTTCATTTATCCCACAAGTGCAAAAGACAAAGGACACTTACAGAAGCCAAGCTACAGATACCTCTGAATTTTTTTTCCTGTTTCATTGAGCAGGTTGAGAAAAAAGTCATGCTTTCTACATTGGCAGAAATAATTTTATCATTCCAATAGTTTTTTGAAATTATCCTCTCAAATGGTAGTAGGAAACATTTCCCTCAACAGAGAAGTAATCATCTACCTCAGAGACGACTGAACAACCTAATTTAATACCAGAATACTTAAACCTATCAGCTAAACCTAAGATAAACATATTTTACTGCAACTACTCTTTCAGCCATTAACTGCTGGTGACCACCTAGACATTGTTTAATTTAGGAAAGATAGTAGAAGTTTTTATTTGCTCAAGAATCAGAAAATGTTGAGTAATACCAGTTTTAAATATTTTTAAAAAAAAAGTCAAAGACTGTTGCCAGTAATTAATACAATAAAATAATTATTTGGGAATATAAGGTCAAAACCTCCCCAGAAAACTTTGCACAGGCCACAAGACTGATGCCAAAACCTTTACAAACACTACTGAAGAACTGTTGCAACTGACTGCAAACCTCTGTTTACCACTCCCGTAATATTTAATGTAACTATTTTACTATTAATAAAACTTCTACTGACACCTAGGCCAAGGTTTTTATTTCACTGTTCCTTTCTTTATTAAGAAAGGACAGATGAACATATTCTACATCGACTTTCCAAAGTATCAGGGAATCAGGACTGAAATTTCAAAGAGGAATATGAATATTGATTTCATAGAACCACCAGTACCTCACAATCTTGCTATTCCTATTCTCTACTTTCTGAAATGGTACAGGACATGTATAAAAACAAATTTTACTATATTAGAAAATGATGAGAAAGTTATTTGCAATTTTCTCAAAAAGTTAAAAGAAGGGTAGCTAAGTAGTAAATTAAAAAACCCACCTATATCAGACGTATCCACACCAGAGTTCTCAGAGGATTCCTTAAAAGCACATGAAAGGAATTTTAATATCTGGTAGCTTAAGCTATATTAATTAGTCTGTAGAATTTTCTGCTTCCACTACTTGCTTTTTTGGGGGGTGGTAAAACAAGGACAGTTGTATTCCACAAATTCTGTCCAAATCACACCATCTTTATTGACAAATCTGTGCACAAACTTACTTTGAGTCAAAAGAAGCTATTCTAGACTACACAGGTTTTACAAATAATAATGAAAAAATTAGACCCACATATTGCCTAACGAAAAAGGCACTTGATGGTTAAAAGCCTATATCCAACTGCTCTCTCTCCCCCTTCAAATAAACTTAATAATGCAGCTGAAATCCATGATTGATATTGTGGTACAGGACCATCTGCTCATAACTACTTTCTTAGCTTTTGACTACATAAATCCATTTTCCCAAAGAGGCTGTCATAGAGTGGTTTGGGTTGGAAGGGACCCTAAAGATCACCTGGTACCAACCCCTCTGTGATGGCCAGGGAGACTTTCCAATAGACCAGATTGCTCAAAGCCTCATCCAGCCTGGCCTGGAAAACTCCATAAAAGCAGATGCAATGTGGTGCCCATACCTGATGTACTGTGGAGTGTTCATCTTCAAAATCACCGCTCTGTTGCTTTGATATTTCTTAGCATGAATGAGAGGGGAAAAAAAAGAAGTTCTATTACTTTTATAATATTTAGCCCACTTTGTTCTTTTTTTTAAAGTTTTTTATTTTTCCCTCTATTTATGTCCTATCACCAGTGGTTCTAGTAAATGGTTTCTTTTTCTGACTCACTCCAGCCAGTCACACTGCTATGAAACACAAACCAAAGTACTACAGCACACATTTTATCACTGTTGAACAGTGTGGAAAACTTGTTTTGTGTGCTTTACATTTGAGGCACCTGTCCAAATCTTCTAGCACGGTGTGCGCTATTTTTACAGCGGAGTGTGATGTCCTTGGCTGGCTCAACCAGCTTTCAATATTGTCTCTTCCTGCATTTCATTATTCCCAAATAAGGCTATTACTTTGAACTTCTTTGCATGAAATTACTCAAATTTTACTTTAAGTTTCAGCCCAAATTTGTCAGACATCTTTCTCAGTGGTCAACCCTACTTGGTATCATCTAAGACTTAGTTGAGGGTATCCACTCTTCTACTATTTACTTAAATAAATTATAAACTAATAATGTGCACAGGACAAATCCTGTAAAAAAAATCGCCCATTTTTCCCTCAAGTTTGGACACAGACCATCGATAATTATTCTAAGCACAGTTTTCCAACCAGTAGGCTATAAAACCACTCTCTCATAAAATTCATCAAGCATATAACTAGAAGGCTCTGGCTTAAGGTTGTAACTTCCTCTGGAAATTTATCATTATTATTTTGCAGGATACTACAGTAATACTTACTTTAGAATATATTTTTTTAGAAGCCGAATAGTGCATTTTCCAAACATGTCTGGATTGGGAACACAGGGAATTAGAATAACACAGTAGTGTCCAGTTGAAATCCTTTACTGAACAAGGTCTATGAAAGACCACGGAGGATGTTTTGTTTCAAAAAAAATTCTCAAGGAAAAAAAAGCATTTTAAGTGGCTAATGTGACAGAAATATCACTTCTCTTGGAGGTTGAAATTTAACATACTTGGTCCTCCCTTACTGAGAGCTGCCACATATTAAAAAAAAGGCCCAGTGGCTCAAAGGATTGTAATTTTAATCAGTAAAACTCTATAAGGGTGCTGGACATTCTATTCAAATAGTAAAACTCAAATCTAGCGAAATTCTGAACTGTGAGTTGGAAAAAAAACCACTAGTTATATTGCAAGGGGAGGGGTTCATTGATAGGTATTTCCTTTAGTGTTGACACTTAATAGCACAAAACTTTATGTATCTTAATTGAAAACACTTAGGCCCACTTAAGAGTAAACGAATAAGTAAAATGTGTACATTAGCTTTAATAATCCGTAGTCAAAAGCGGTTTTTTTTGGTTGAGGGTTTTAGGTGTGTGGGTTGTTTCTTATTTGTTTGTTGTTTTTTTTTTTTTTTAAGGCTAACAGCAACCACAACCAGACAGTTCAAATGTTTACTCATGTGCATTTGCATTTCAAATAAAAAAAGCCAGAGCAAGATATGGTTTTCTTAAACTGGAGATAAAATCTATGAGATTCTATTTTTTAATGGAATATGTAAATATACATGTATAAATACAAATCTATGCAAGCTTGTTTTCTTATAAGGAAAGCTGTTAACCCAACTTTAATATTTAGTTAATTATTCCTTCCCTAGAAAACACAAAATAAAATTAAATAATAAAGACTTTTCTCAAGTTATACTAGAAGTTGGAAAAATACATATTATCCATTTTTCTGCTTCTCTACGTCATCTGTAATGCAGAACACTAAATTTAAAATTAATTAGATCAAGACTTCATAGCATTAAAGAACTCCAAGTAAACTCCTTTTTTTTAAAGAGCTTCTAAGACATTCAGATCCTGAATTAGATTAGCAAAATATTTCTTCTAAAAGACTTCAAGTATCATATCTTTGAAAAAAATTACTTTCTTTCCAAGTTTTACCACAGACTATAGCCAAATTTTTTGTACTACTTGGCCCTATCAGCTGAATGGAGCAATTAGAGGTAAAGGTCTGAACCATCTGAAACTGTTTGTACCAGACCCTTATTTTCCAGCCCTACATTTAAATTTCTTTGGCTGATTCAAAGCCTGTACCTGACCACTGTACGGACAAATTTTTTGGTGTTGTAGAGGAAGAGGGGTGCTAGGCACTGTTTTGTCCTCTGGTGTTCTGAATAAAGGTTTTTCAGATGAATGTCATAAAATAACACCAAAGAACCCCCACTTCAAAACCTTGAGAGAATAAAGCCCAACATACCTTCACTGTACTACCCTGGAAAATTTCTTCCCCATTATTTATCCCAGTAGAAATTTATATTTTACTGGAACATACAGGTCCTGTTCAGAGAAACGTTCAGATGTCCCAAACCCCTCTGAGTAGTATCATATTTACACTTTAGTGTGCAGACTTGTTTTGATTTCTATCCTGAAACTTGATTTCTACTGAAGTAATTGTATGCTACTTTTTCCTGGAGGCAGCCTGATTCACTGAGTATACTGAATAATCTGCTAAATTTTTGATAGCTCATTATGCAACTTCATGAAATTCCTTTAGTACATACTTTTTAATATGTCTACTTATCTAATAATTTTCAAAAAGCTAACAACATTCATATTTCTCCACTACATGCACATAAGTCAGGGTTGGAATCTTTAAGATTCCATGACAAAAACGACAAGAAATTCTTTGATTAATTGTTAAGGGGATGATAAGGAGTGCTTATTTTAATCAACTCGTTATGATAGCACCATCAATTATAATGTATTTACTCATCTTAAACATTTTAAATTACATATCTGAATCCCTATGAACATAAGTATTGCTGATTTATTAGATGGTTCCTCACACAAAACCCAGTGAGTATCCTAAAGGGTTTAGCATGAACCTGAATATCTTCTTTTAAGCCAAGACTCTTTGGACAAGATAATTTATACCGGGTTTTTTTTTAAACACTTTACCTCTATTCCTTTGACTTTGTCTATTATGCTGCAATAAAAAAAGAAAAAGTCAGAATAATCTTAGAATAGCAAAATTATTTTAACCATTGCCTTTATTTACTTTGGTACAGCCCACAACTACATAGCCATTCAATTTCCTCAGGTTTCCCATGGCCTGACCAGAAAAGCTATAAGTATCTAGTAAAACTTACCTGATCACTCGCTTTTTCCTATACTGTTACTCCTAAAATCACTACAAGAACATGCCTTGGCCCACATAAAAGGCTAAGACAGAGGATTGCTCTTTCAGTCATTAATGGATTTAGTTGGGAAACTTGTGCAGCAATGCTCAGTAGACTGTGCACGGGGTATTACTGGGAGTGGAAAGGGAATCCTAAATACAGCCTCTATTTGGTCTCCATTAAATCCACTCCTGTTCCCTCAGACTGAATTTCACTCCTCATCCCCTCACTCCGCAGGGTTCAGAACAGCTTCTGTGTTAACTGCCAAGGCACACTGTACAGGCAATGGCTTTACCTGACACACTGAGTGGTAAGACTGCAAAGATTCTTTGATTACTTTGGCATTGTTTTACAGGGAAAAAAAAAAGAAACTAAAGATGAAACTAGGAAGCCCTGTGGAACAGAAGAGTTGATTACCTGAACTAAGATAAATTGATTCAATGCATTAACTTCACTGAAAACATTCTGATGAGTTCCAAAAATACACGTTCCCAACAGACAGCCATTTAAAAAAAACCTTTTTCCTGGTTTACAAGTGGTGCTAACCACTGATAAATGGTCATCTATTTTAGTCTACTGCATCTGAAAATGCTAAACTATCCTAAACCACTATTTTAAAGCAGATGTTGACCTCATTAGTACCTCTGAAAATATTATATGGCACAGCAAGGTTAAAATATAATCCTATCTATCTATACATATATAAAGAAATATTGCTACATTTTGACTGCATAGTATGACTGTATTATCAAATACCTTAAATATTTTCTTCTTCCATTTTTTAACATCCTTCCTTGACACTTGCCCCCATCGTTTTGGTCCTAGAAATAACAAAAAATAACATTATTAACATAGCTTTTCTTATAACACCTCTATACTGAATCTATACTGAATATCTCTATAACACATCTATACTGAATATCACTCTACAAATACTTAGGAAAAACGTATTACAGAATAACAAAGCATTATCAAATCTGAACAGTCTCCACCAAAAATGCTGAAATAAAAACTTAGAGGAAAACAAACCAAGAGAATATGGTAATCCAAGTTAACTGAAGTCAGGCAAGGCAAAAAAAAAAAAACAAAAAAAAACCCACACACCAAGTCTTACAAAACTGAGCTAAAATCCAGAGAGCATTATAGCCACATATGCTACCAAGAGGCAAAAAAAGGCAAATATTTTTAGTTTTCACATTTTATTCAATGAATGCAGACTACATGGTATCTGAGGTTAGTTAAAACCATAATTAAGGCTCTACAGGTCTGAGATCCATATTCATTCCATATTGAATAGAGGCTACTAAACCAAAAGTATAACCAAACCTTTACAAATCCACAGCTGTATATTACAGTACTGTATGAATGTTTCCTCCCTCTCCCAATGCACAATGCACGTAAAATGTAAGCCTACCAATCTGTGAAAACCTTTAGTCCACAGCTGGTATTTCCCATGTATGTCCAGTAAGTGTCAAGAACTGATATGGCAATTTATGTATCATAATCCTCACTTCAGTGATAATAAAACCTGCCAGAACATTTCATTTCCCAGAAAAGCCAAGATACTAAGTCACAAGTCCTGCTAAACCCCTGAGCAAAACATTTTAAAAAAATAGCTTTTTTTCCTCAATAAGATTTCTATAATCATTATTGCTCTGTAATAGATCAAACACTACAATGAAAGACAGGATAAATACTGTCACGGGCCCACATGGTGTAAATTTATGCTAACCACATGGGAACATTCAGTGAAAAGTTAAAGAGACTGTCTACCTACTCCACCCTGATGTTTGGCATAACAAATTTGTCAGAGGAGTATTCAGAATACTAAGTGAAGATGAAAATACACAATCCATTCATGCGTATCAACTCCTGCTAAAATCTCCACTCCTTTGCTTCCTCTCAGTCTTCTCCATTTTGAGTCTTCTTACAAGTCACTCGAACATTACCCATTTTTATCCTGAACTTTGATAATAACTCTTGTCTTGTCTAAAATGGATCATGTAATAGACTAAAACTGCACATAGGAGTAAACTCTTGGTATTATACCAAAGTCTACATATGAAATATCATACCTGAGTGAACAAAATTCAGTATCTGTTGTACTTGAATATTCTATAGCTGTCAACACTTGCATGCTTTACTAAGTCCAAACACCCAGCATGTAAATACTGTAGCTTTAAGAAGTTCTTACCGTCAGGTGTATCGTAAGTGAGAGTATCCATGGAAACAAGTAAGTCATCTTCAAAAGGATGATTATACTAAATAAAAAGAAACATTAAATATTAGAATAAACGATCAAAGCAATGTTTTTAATCTGTATTTTACGTATTGTATTTAGGACAATTTTCTTTTCCAAAACATGAAATTATCAGTTTTATTGGCTAAAGCTAGAAGTCAGCAATCTGGAAACATTAACTTTTAGAGGAAGCCGGTATATTTTAAGCACGTGTGCAAGCCATTCAACCTCAAGGCTTAAGACAGCCAGTGCCAAAACAGGGCTCTGGAGAGTTTTCAAAAGCAGCTAAGTTGCTCTCTTACAGTTTCACCCGAACTTCCTCTGTAGCAACGAAAAGCAGCCCCCACCAAAGACCAACAGCTCATGACATGTAAAAATATCCAGTGTGCCACTAGACGAGAAAAACCTCCTCGAGCCACACTTAGGCCGGTGGCAGCACAAAACACCTCGTGAAAGGGAAAGCCCGCACGCCGGGATAAACGCATGCGTCTGTGCGCGGAGGGGGACCATTCCCACAGCTTTAACATAAAATGGCTCTCGGGAGAGGAGGGTTCACGGAGGGAGTCCCCCACTTTCTGTACTTTCATTGAAAGCCCCTCGTCTGACGCGAGATAATCGGGGTTAAGGACACTATCAAGTCAAAGCGCATTTGTGATTAAGTGGCTTATCCAACACCGGCAGTCCCGGGTGTCTCGTTTTGTGGCTGTATTCCGGGAGCTGGCTCTTGTTATCTCGCTCCTGCCAAGGCACAGGAGTGCGCGGCTCAGCACAGACGGCACCGCTGCCTTCAGCCCCCGCTTCCCCGCCCGCCTCAGGACGGCGCCCGGAGCCCGCGGCCACACCGGCCCCAAAGCTCACCCGCTCCAGGATGCTGTTCATGGAGGCCACGAAGCGGGCGTTGCTCCGCCGCAGCCCCTCCTGCACGGCCGCATCCCGCTCCATGGTGCGGGGCCGCTGCCGCCGCCGGCGGGCGAACCCCCGCTCGCCACAGCGCGGCTGGCCGCTCCCGCCCCACGCCGATTCAAACCGCGCGCCACCGCCCAGCTCCCTGCCTCCGATTGGCTCTTACTCAAATCAGTTCCGCCGCCGCAGCCAATCCAAGCGCGCGGTGGGCGGACTTTATAGTCTGATTGGCTGCTGGGGCTGCTGAGTGCCCGATCACCCCGCCTCCAAGTCCGGGCTTCGGGCGCCAGGCCAGGCGCGGCGTGAAGTCGCTGTTCTACCTGGCAACAGCGGCTGGCCGCGGGCTTCCATTGGCTGCGGAGCCGGCAGCAGCGGCCGGCCGCGGGCTCCCATTGGCTGAGGGGCGCGGCGCTGCCTGGGCACAAGGCGGATGCCCTACAGGCAGGACGCACCGGCGCCGGGGAAGGAGGTGCCCAGGGGCTCTCTCCGGCCTGGGCAGCTCTGGGCGGAGCTTTACAGAGCGTTGTCTCTCTGTAGGGTTCGCACAGGCGGGCAGAGGAATCGGGGTGGGGAATTTGGTGTTCAGTGGCTGCCGGCAGTCACGCTCTTCCCAGTCCCTCTCCAGCTGGTCCCCTGAGGCTGCAGGCCGGAGGCCTCTGGGGAGGAGTGGAACTGGCAGAGACAAAGCTTTACCTGCCCACTGGCACTGGGCATTCTGTTCCTTCCCAATATTATTCAAGTAACCACTGATATAATGTAAATAAAGATTTTTTAAAAAGCAGAATACCATCACCACATCAGATTCCCTGGAACCTCCCATTACAAAAACGTTTTGGCATTTTGGTAATGTGAAGACAGATGCAATTTTCATAATGCTTTATTGTTTAAAGCTGATCTGTATTTACTTACTGTTTATTCAGTAGTAATAAACGTTATTTTTTTAAATGGCAGGACCTCAGAAAATACATAGTTTCGTTCACATTTAAGCATTCTTGCTAGTGTGTGATTGTGAAGTTTTCGCAGCTGACAAGTTCTGCATTAAGGCCTTACTCTGTTTTTGGCGGGTCTTACCCTTTTTCTGGTTCTTCGTTAAGGCCTTACCTGTTTTCAGGGTATGATTTTCTGCCACCACTGCATGAAATACTGTGCTCGGTGGTTAAGTCACATGTGTGTGGTGAGCAAGCCAGCGAGAAGAGTACTGAAGTGTTGATTTCAGCGTGCAGGAAGAGAAAAGATGGGTGTGGTAATTCCAAGGTGACAAACCAGATCCCGCTCCTACATTTGTCACTCTACTTCCACTAGGATGACTGCAGGACAAATCTTGTTAAAAACCCCAGAATCTCACTGAGGATCACCTAACTTAATGTTCTTTATTTTCCTGATGCACACCTGGGAGTACATTTGCAGAAGCTCTCAGTGCTTTCTCTTTATATTTACTTTGATGGAAGCTGTGCTTTGAATATATCAAAGCTTATATAAACTTCCTAAGATTTAAAAATAGGGGTAAAAAAGTGTAACTACCCTAAATAAATTCGAATCTCTGTATCACAGATTGACAAAATTGGTGGGCCCTCAGTAGTTTGAAGCAAGTCCCTTTAATCTTTCCTTTCTCACAGGTAAAATATACTACTAGATTTACTCCCTTGAATAGATGAAATATAATTTCTGTTATACTTTCAACATGATAAAATATTGGGATAGTTTGGAATAGTAGTAGGGATTTTATTAGTAGACAAGTAAATCTATATGTATTCAGGGGAAGCTTTACATGATTTAGGGAATGAGACCTGGAGCCCCACATTTAGAGAAGGATAGAGGGAAATAACAGGTAACTAACTGTTCAATACTTCCAACTTTCAAAGTGCTAATGACATGGAAAAAAATGCATCATTAAGTCGCTTATGGGGAAAAAAGAAGCATCAGAATATCTCTGTTTTTTCACCGGAGGGTTTAGGGACATCATGGCCTCCATTGTGGGGTTCTGTGATCCCCTTGCAGTGCTTTGATAACTGAAAATTGAAATACAGTGCACACAGGATGAGATTAATTACTTTCCTCTGACATTTCCTAGCTTAGGACTCATTCACTTTACAGCCTTAATGTCTTTTAATTCCGTAATATGTAATTTTGTCCTAGAAATAATAGAAGTTGCCCCTGACTTATTTTATATTTGAGGTAATCACCAACCTAGGAAAACAAGGGTATGATCCAGTTATTTCAGTTTTATCCAGAAGTTACTTTTGTCTTTTCTGAATTCATGGTACACCTCAGTAGAGTGACAGGAGCACTCAAGTGCAAAAAATTTCTTCTACCAACTGTAGGAGAAAATGAGAGTGACATTCAGCAGTTGTGCATGAAAACTATCCTAAACCAGCAGTAACTGGTACATTTGATAATGTGTAACCAAAAAATTTCAAACTGCATGACCTTAAGAACCACAAAGTCAGCAAAGATTAGCTAATGCTTGGGTGAGTTTATGTAGACTGCAAAGCACGGTTGTGGATCAAACTGTTGACAAGCTAAAGAAAGAAAACAAGGAAGAGCTATAGTGTAAAAACCCTGATGAAAGATCTATATAGGATGTAGCATCTGTTAATTCGTGTTTTGTGACCAGAATGGCCCATCTTTTCTAACACTCCTCTGTAGTCCTTTTTGTGTTTGCTGCTTTTCGTCCCTTATTTAATTGCTGAGGTCGTAAATTAACAGAGACTTCTCATTTGTCTTCTATTTATGCAGCAGCAGGCTTAACAAAACCCCTGTCTCAGGTTCTGCTCCAGTAAAGATACTTAATAAATCATTAAACTATTTCTGAAGCCATGAATAAGCTGAGTCCTGGGAGCAGTGGTTTGCAGTCCTCATTTGGGTGGGAATGCCAGGGTTGTAAAGGTGCAGTTGTGCTATGTGCCATGAGGAAGCAGGGGCCTCGCGCTGTGCCAGTGGGGAGATGGAAATGTCCTGGTTCCACAGGCAGTACACAGCCAGACTTCTGAGTCTTGGCTCTTAGGTTGTCACTCTTGCTCTGCCACCGGGAAAGGGCACACTACTGTCAGCGAGAAATTTCCTATGGTATGAAGACAGTCAGCATCTTTTTAATCTTGTGACTAAGTAAACAGTGAGCATTATGCCATTTTTTGCTAGAAAAGAGAATATATTAATATGATGCAGAAACAGACATTTCAAGAAGAAAACTTCTTTGATGCCTGTGTAGCACCAGAAGCTCATCCTCTGTTCTGTCCAAGCTCTACATCTTCTGCCTTTTTGTTGAGTAGGTCTGTGCAGAAATGTTCGACAGAAGATTTAACTTCAACTATTCTTTGATTAGTTTGACTTGTAGAAGAATAATTTGTGGCTCTGAGTTGTGGGTGTCATTGTTTACCCTGTGGTTTTCTGCTATGCGTAATTGTTTTATTCATGGTGTTTATTCATACTTGGAGAGGTCTGTGTCCTCCCCAGCTCATCTTTTAGTCCAGCCTCAAGCTGTATTTTATCCCTTTAATCTTTTCATCACTTTAAAAAAAATAAATCAAAGCATCTGCACTAAGTGATCATTTTTAGTATTCCGCTCTGAACTCTCTCCAGTCAGTCAGTATCCTTGACTACCTAAGCATCTGGAATAATAAATAATTTTCTGAAGGCAACCTCTGAAGAACCATATAAAAAGCAATTTGCACATCTATTTTCTGTAAATGTTGATCTTCAGATACAGCCAAAACATGACACTGACTATTGAAATGACAAACTCCTCTCTCTTCAGTATATTTCTTCTGGATTGCATGCTGCTCTCTCTCTTTGTACAAGGGAGTATGAAAGCATAAAATGACTGCTCTTTTCCAGAAAGCCTTGCACAGCTCAGCTTGTGTCAAGCCAGTGAATATAATTAGAGATTCAGAGACTTTGTAAAAAAACACTGAGGAGAGTGGAGGGGGGAGTAGCTGTAGGCATGCAGGAGAGCTGTGGAGAAGGGAAGCGTGAGCATCCCAGGAAAACACCACAGTAAGAGTCAGCACAAGCCAGGTGCTGCAGCAGGCGCTTTGTATCATTCCCTCTGCAAGGAGCCTGCTCTCCAAGAGGTAGGAGGGAAAACACTATTTTACTCCTTCTTACATACAACTCCATCCAAAGTCATAAATTAGTTTCTTCACATGAGGCAGTCCCTGCATGAGTGTCTGTTAAACAGACAAATGTTTCCAAACCTTATCGTAATTAAACACACCCAACCACTCCATAACTCTGCTTATATAAAGCATAAAAGAAAAGAAAACAAAAAAACAACCACACTTGGCCATCAGGAAGGCATCAAAAATCTTGCTTGTCAAGTCAAAAACTTTGCTGAGCTTCCAAACACAGTCCTGGGCTGAGTAACATTATTTAGGTACTTATTTCTGAAAATTGTGTGCAGGCCTGCTGGAAGCACATTTGGAGCAGGCTTTAAGGCTGCACTTGCTGGATCGCTTGTTTTCTGAAGGCTTTGTACTGCCTCCAGTTGTCAAGAGCATGTGTAATTTTGTTTGGGAGTAATTTTATTAGTTCCAGTCTAATCATTCCTCTGCCTGAATGGGGCTTTGCTATTTTGCATTTTTTTGGTCCTGATGTACTGGATCTGGCTGGGATGAAGCTAACTCTTCATAGCAGCCCTTTGGTGCTGAGTTTTGGGTTTGTGGCTAAACAAAGTGCTGTTGGTAAGACAATAACTGTGTGGCTATTGCTGAACACTGATTGCAAACACAAGGCTTTTGTTTTTTTCCCCACTGTGCTGTTCTTCCTCGACTCCAGTGAGTATGAGTAGCCTGGACCTGTGCAAGAAGTTGGGAGGGGATCCAATAAGAAATCTGACCTGAAATGACCAAAGGGATTTTCCATGCCGTGCAATGCTATGCTCAGCAGTAAAACCTGGGCTAGAGGAAGAAGAAAATGAGGGCTTTTTTCTTTCATGTTGGCCATTGCTTGGAGACTTCTCTTGTGGGAAATAGTGAGTCATTGGCTTTGCGTCATTTAGTTTTCACAGGATTGTTTTCCCCCTTCCATCACTTAAGTGTCTTTCTCTTGACTCATCCGTTTTCTTACATTTTCTCTTCATATTCTCTCCCTGTCCTGGGGTGCATGTGGAGGCTTGGCTGCCAGCAGGATTCAGCCTACAGGAGGTTATTTCTGCTGTATAACCTGGTTACTTCTGAAGCTTTCTGGTCACTGAAATGTGTCTGACTGCCAGCTCATTTATAAAGACAGGTCCCAAGTTCACCTACCCTGTCTGTGAAGAGAGGAATAAGCAATTACTAGGACAACAATCACCATGAAAATGGTCAATCCTTTTTCCATCACATGCGGGAATGCAGAAGTGAGAACAAATGTAATTTTTAATCATTTAGGACTCAGGGCACAAAGCTCAGGAATCTGACCTAATAGGATTGTATTACCATTGAAGCAAAGGATGAGAATTTCCTTGAAAAGGAATGAGTGACTCTTGTCCCTTTCACTACTCACCACTGTCCTCAGTTTTCAGAATCTGTTGAAATTGTCTGGATTGACTTTTGCTCCAAACTCTTTGCTCTCTCTGGCATTTTGTAGAAGTAGCTCTGTAGCTCCTGCTTGAGTTGGCAAAGAACTGAGTGTCACCAAAGTGCTGAACAAATGCCACAACTCAGCAGTCACATCATGCCTCTCTCTTGCATAGGTATCAAAGTGCTTCACAACACATGGCAAGGGTTATTAACCTTGCCTTCATAGACAGAAAACCCAAGGCACAGAGCTAAGTGGTTTGCCCAAGGTTGTTCACATGCCGTTGGCACATTGGTGAATAGGCTGTAAGTGCACCCTAAATTCTGGTCTAGCGTCCCCCTGCTTGACAGTATTTAACTAATCATAGCCAATTCCCCTGGGTGCTCCCACACATGTCAGTTTGGAAGGCTCAGGATCTCCTCCCTGGATGCTGGTCCTCCTGAGGCACGCACGGCTGCCTGTCGTGTCCGTTTCGATCTGCCTTTGAAGGAAAGGAAGGAACCACTGTGACCCCATTCGTTCCTGCCAGCTTGCACAAATGGTTGATTGCAGTCGGATACATTGGAGGTGATATAAAAGCACATTCATCTGTAACAGAGGCCACTAAAAGATGTGCTGTAATCATCACTGCTACCTAACCTCTGTCCTGCATGAGCAGATTAAATTGTTTTAAAATGTTTGAACACAGCACTCATTGTGATCAATATCATTCTGTTGATCAGATCAGCGGGAATGAAGAATAAAACCTCATTTACTGAACAACAAATATTGGCAGTGTTTCCGAAACAGGCCAAGGGCTTATTGAAAAGAATATTGATTGAGCCAAGAAAACATCGAGCAGTTATAAAAGTTTAATCATATTCTCATTCAAGCCTGTCTTCAGTGCCAGGAATTAAAATTCTTTCATCTCCTGAGGATGGAAGATACATTTCCATAATGTTCTGTAAACTTCCAGTGCTTAGCATCTGTGCTGAATGGTGGAATTATTCGTTGCAAGTGATTTAGCTGAGATACATGGCACTTTCTGCACCAAGTGTACAAATTACGCACAAACAAGCTGTGATTTCTTGAATGTTTCTCATTTGCAATTATTTAACAAAGAGCTGGGCAAGCCAGCGTTAGCTCACAAGGTATTTTTGAAGTGGTCAGAATAAATATTTGGTCTTTATGACTGAACAACATATGCCTGGTCCCT
This sequence comes from Rhagologus leucostigma, assembly GCA_013397725.1. Classification (NCBI taxonomy): domain Eukaryota; kingdom Metazoa; phylum Chordata; class Aves; order Passeriformes; genus Rhagologus; species Rhagologus leucostigma. The sequence goes on from VZTD01000172.1 coordinate 3,085,916, forward strand.
CAAATCAGATGAAATTATAATGATTCCTCAGCTAGAAAAGATTGGTTTCATTACAAGGATGTGTCTTATGTCTTTATTAGAAAACTGCTTATAAACATTTAAAGTTGCCTGAGAGAACTACTGTATGCAGGGAGTGAAAGGCCATGTTCAGAATGGTACAAGTGCTGTGCAGTGTCTGGTTACAGAGGCTGTGTGGGGTTAAAGAGCAGAAGTTAGTGTTTGCCAGGAAACAACAGGAAATTGTTTTTCTGGGCTGTGGTTGTGAAGACTTACACCTTTCTAAGCTAAGCTCACTTCTGTGGAGAGCAAAAACGAAATAGAGCTATGTCTGAGGTAATATTTCCCTTCTGCTTTCAATCCTCTGCTTCTCTTACATCTATGGCAATCTTTATGGAAGTCAAGTGTTGCTGCATCTGCCTTGCAAAGGGAGATGTGAATGTAGCCAGGGCAGCGGTATCTCAGTGGCTTCCAAATAACTGAGACTGCAGCATTAGCAAGAATGGTAGGGTTACACGGGGCGTGGACACCATCTCTACACACCAGGAAGTCCTCAAACATGCTGCTGTGTTCTCAGGGATTCTTGTATAGCAGGTACCTGGCTAAGTCAGAGTTATGTGGCCGTACACCTCTGTGTCGTAAAATTGACTTATATCCTACCCAAAAAAGGGCGTGCTGTGCAACCTTCCCCCTTTGCAAAGCTTGTAAGAATTAATGGCTACAAGGTCAGTGGGCAGCATAGCTTTACAGACGTGTCCTGATTGTCTCGGAGCTCTGATTCCTGATGACTGTGAACTGCAGAATGAGGAGTTAAACCTGTCTGGGCTCACAGGCTTCAATTTTCTTTGTCTGGCCTGTCACTTCTGAGATGCAAAGGACAGTTGCATTGGTGTATGGAGTTCTCAGTTTCTGTCCTTCCCCTTTCTGCCCTCACCCTTCAGTTGCCTTCTTCTGTGAGATCTCTTCAAGAAAGTGGAAGGAAATTTCATACGTGAAGAATACTTTAAAATTAGGATAGGGTCTGTGTGAAGGTAGCTGAAGAATTGGGGTGCAAAGAAAAAAAATCAAAAGGGATAAAAGACCTGGCAGCAAGTGCTAGGTAGAAAATAAAAACCTGTGATACCTTGGTAGGGGTAGCTTGGGTGCAGGTAGATACAATTAGGAGCAAGGTCAAGAGGAACAGGGAAAGCCTTGAAAACCTCCTTGAGCAATCAACAGATGCACACAGTGTGGATGCACGGAGGATCTTTTCTCAAGGCAAGAAGAAGGAACAACATCTCCCTACTTGAGAAAAAACCAATAAGCAACACAAAACCAACAAGAAGATGTAAACTAATTCTTCTTATGATTTATCTGGGAAGGAAACAGTCAAAGTAGCAAGTCCAGAGCACAGGGCTCTGGAGAGCTGTTGTGTCCTGATGCACCTTGCCTACATTCACTTGTCCAATCCTGCATCTAACACTCACGGATTCATAGCAGAGTACCCCTAGCTCCAGCTGTACACCCACTACACAAGCCAGCACAGTGCTTCCCAATGGAACCTGTGCGTGGAAATGCCCCGTTTGAGGACACCTTCCCAGTCTACACTCTTATACCATGGTCCTTGACATCATCCGGCACCCCTAGTGCCTATTGTGTAACTCTGAGCTGCGTGTGTCTTTGTTGTGCTGCTTTGACAAGATGAATGTTGTGCTCCCCATCACTTAAAGATTCAGTTTGCTTTTTGGCACAATTAAATCAAGTAATTTAGAAAGAAAATAAAAGTAGTGCTTTTTCTGCCTTATTTTTATAAGCATAAGGTTAACATTTATTTGCTTAGTCATTCCTCTGTGATTAGAGGAGGTCTGGTAAGGTCAACACAGACCTATACTGTGAGGTGGGGGGTAAGATTGTCTCAGCAAGGAGACGGGTGCTGGGAGGGAGCAAAGGAGCTGCTAGTGAAGGGGTTGTACCTTTTGCTTATGTGTTTTAAAGGATTACATGGATTAGCAGTGTGTGGAGAATCTACGACATCTGATCAGGCATCATTTATAGATATATAGTAGGATTATTTATAGAGGGGAAATTAGAGCTGGATTTATACAGCTCACTGTATCTGGTCCCCATGTTACTACAGAGGTTGTAGTGATACTGAGTCTCAACAAAATCTCCTTTAAGAAAAACTTATGATTATTTGGGCTGCTCTAGCTCTGCGCTCTTCGGTATCACAGAAACATGTGGAGATAGACTTGTAGCCAAATACTAATCTCACAAACTCGCAAAAGTTAACTAACACCATCTGTGGCAGTTTTTACTGCAAATTACCACAACATGTGAAATGCTTCTCAGTGATTAGTAGAGCCCTGTCATGGGAATAGTGTCACAAGACCTCTTTGCACCATGGCTCTCATTTCCAGATGTCTCTGTTTTAGATATATAGGAAAGGATGCTTGATTATATCTCTTCAGTAAAAAAGAAGATTCTTCTTCTCAGTGTGTCTTGAATGTTAATACAAAGCAGAAACAAAACCAAGCAGCGCAAGTAGCACATATGTAAGTAAAAAGTTTTCTCTGTCACAAAGCTACTCCCCAGATGCCGAAAAGCCATTTTTATCTGTCCCCTTCTGCTTGTTCTCAGGATCTGATTCCCTCCCCCTTGATCTTGCAGTAGTACTTTGGACAAGTAGAAGAAAGCAGAAAGGATTTGGAGGGGGAAAAACCCACCTCAGCAACAAGCAGACTGAAACAGTGGGAACAGGAGAAAAGACATGAGGAATCAGTGAGTCCACAGGAGAGCCACCAAGCTCATTAAAGAGATGGATCACATTTTCTAGGGGAAAGGCTGAGAGAATTGGGATTGTTCAGCCTAGAGAAGAGAAGGCTTTGAGGTGACTTAATTGTGGCCTTCCAGTACCTGAAGGGTGCCTACAAGAAAGATGGAGAGAGACTTTTTACAAGGGCAGGTAGTGGCAGGACGAGGGGGAATGGCTTCAAACTGAAAGAGGGCAGGTTTAGATTAGATATTAAGAAGAAATTTTTTTCTGTGAGGGTGGTGAGACTCTGGGACATGTTGCCCAGAGAAGCTGTGAACTTCCCTGGAAGTGTTCAAGGCCAGGCTGTGTGGGGCTTTGTGCGACCTGGTCTGGTGGGAGGTGTCCCTGCCCACGGCAGAGGGGCTGTAACTAGATAATCTTTAAGGTCCCTTCCAATCCAAGTCACTCCATGATTGTGTGATTGTAGGATTTGTTGGACTTTTACTCCCTGACTTTTATACCTGGAGGACAGTAATTTCTTACACATCCATCCTCCTTTTGACTGTTTTAAGATCATTGGTTAGCGCTTCCCTTTAGTCCTGGCAATTGCTTCTTGCCTATTGTGTGCATTTGGCTTCTCTCCAAAGGTGTGGCAGCATTTGGCACTTTTCTAGAGAGGAGGCTGTGAAGGTGACAGCAGAACACATCCTGTATCTGAGCGGGCACAAATGTGCTTTCTACAACAATCAAAACCACCAGAAAATAGCAAATTAAGATTTATAATTGTGTTCTCCAGAGGCGTTTACTAACCCTGTCAGACAGAAAACATCTTTCTGGGAACTTCCCTTTTTGGAGAGCAACACTATGCATTTATTTTGCTTGATTTTTTTATATAAGCTTCTCAAGATGGTGGATCTTGTGTGCTGACCTACCACTACAAGAACTTCCTCTTTCCACTGACGAGCTAAGAAAAAGCAGTTCCTAATTTGGGTACTTGGGAACCTCACCATCTTAGATAATGAAAAAAATTGATTGATCCTCAAAAAGCTTGCGGTTTTTTGTGTATTTTTGTGTATTTTTTCATGACTTAGAAGATGACTTAATTATTATATTCTTTCCTAGAAGCTGATTGCTAACTAACACTGCCATTAGAGGCTGAGCTGGTGAACAGGATATGAAAGGGAAGACTGACCTAATTAAAAAATAAACGAGGACAAGGGAAAAAAGATTCTCTTTTGATATGAGCACCCTTAGTATAATAAGAACAATAAAAACATGTTTAATTGCAAATGTTCAACTTTTTCTTCTGTTAGCAGCTTTTTAAAAGTGAGCTGTGTTTTAAATCTGAGGAGATTTGAAATCCTCCAGGATAGAAGCAGTTTGTCAAATATTTGTAATTTAAATAAAAAGAGAAGGAAAAGTGCAAACTGTTCCAGTATTGTCCAGAACCATTAAAGCTAAATGCCGGAGGTATGCTGCAAGTGTAAAAAAAAAAAAGAAAAAAACTCACATAATTTTTATTGCTTTGGGAACAAGGATGGAAGGGGCATGTGAATGGATGGTAAGAATGAAAAGCTGTGCCTGAAGCCTGATGGGAATTTAGTCTCTTTTGATACCCTCAAAACTGTGTCAACCCTTTCCATGAATATTTCATTGGTTTTTAAAAGGAAAATGATCATGATTCTAATACATCACCTGTTTTTAAAAAGTGTTTTCAAAATACTTACTTCATTCCTTCCCTACATCCTTCAGCAGTAGCCCACAGAAATACATAAAAGGTTAATAAAAGGGCTGCATAAAAGGTTAATAAGAGTCTGAATAAATCAAGAATTTGATATATTCTTTAGATGTTAGTGAAGAAATTCTGTTCTGGTTTGCAATCAGTGGGATCACTGACTTATATGGGACCATAAATGGACTATAAGTTCATAGTCATTTATCATTCTGAGTGTACTTTGAGTTTTCCAGGAAAGGTGAAATTTAAAACATCTATAATTGCTACGTATATGCAAGAGACTAGATGGCTCATGGGATAGGAGGATAAAATACTAACCATTTTCTCTTTATGTCAGTTGCTCAGACTCAGCTGCCAGTCGACATTCAGAGGTCATGTAGTGACTTGTGAGGAAGAATTTACTGTGTTTCCTAATAAATAGCAGTTTTCCACAGCATGGAAAATTCTGTATGCCAACACATCGGTTGCTACCTTGCTAACTTGCACAGCTAATGAAAATAATGTAGAGAGGAACAATGAAAAGTACCTTCATTTTATTGAGCTGTTGAACAGTCTCAGCAAATAAACAGAAGACATCTTGAATGGTTAGTTCCCTTGGTATTTGAGAAATCAGGTACAGTACTAGTGCAGAAGAAACCGCTGGGCAGATTATCACTATTTCAGATTCTTTATTTGTAACATTGCAAATCTGATTTCTTCTGAATGCTAGAAAATTTCAGAAGACAATTTTAGTTTGTACTTTTGTGCAGGAGATGATAAAGAGATGACAGGCTAATGTGTCTGACCTCTTTTGAGCTTTACCTTCAGTGCATTGTTGGAAGTTTTTCAGTTCCATTAGGGCAGCAAGGAAGTCCAAATTTCAGACAGACCCTCAGATTGAGTACCATACACTTTCTGGTTTTGTTGTGCACTTGTTGTCAGGTATTGTCTGAGGTACAGAACATGAACGTGCCTCTCCATAGCTTCAGTCTCCTCCTCCTTTTCCTCTTTTCCATACTTTGACATTTAGACTTTCCTTTAGAATATGTCTCTTAGGGACAGAGATTGTCACGTCATGATATTCCTTTGATGAGGCCTGGTCTTTGCTACCTCCTTTCCCTTTTAAGGTTTCTTACCCTGCTTCTTTTCCCCTATGGTCTTTTTGGGTGTTCTGTGACTCCATCCAGTCCTCCCTCCCAGCGTCTCCAGTATTCTGCACAGGACATGAGTTTTTGTAAAGGGTGCAGCTTGAAATGAGACAAAAAATTCAGGCCTTACTTTCAAACTGGAGCCAGATGGTTCAGCAACTCAAAAGTTATTGTTTCAATACAGTGTTGTTTTTAAGCACAGTAAAAACTGCCTAGCAAGGTGTTTTAAATTTTCTTACAGGTTGTGGACTCCTCATCCTTGGAGATGTTCAAGATGAGGCTGGATGAGGCTCTGGGTAAACTGGTCTAGTGGAAGGTTCCCTGCCCATGTCAGGGGATTTGGAACTAGGTGATCTTTAATGTCCCTTTCAACCCAAACACTTCCATGATTCTGCGGCAGAGGAGGCGGAAGTAAAAATTAAGTAGCGATACAGCAGTGCCTTTACATTAACTGTCGAAGTTACCTTTGGTGGCTGACTCTTCTCTCACATGGCTGCTGTCAGGCAAAAATCAGTGCAGGCCTAAGCAGAAGACGTCACTTTTCAGGTTGATCCACATAGTCCAACAATGATCCATATAGCTGAAGTTCAGCTCCTGGCCCTGCACAGGACATTCCCGAGAGTCACAACCTGTGCCTGAGAGCATTGTCCAAGCTTTTCTTGAACACAGCCTTGGTGCTGTGACCACACTTCCCTGAGAAGCCTGTTCCAGTACCTACCACCTTCCAGGGGAAGAACCTTTTCCCAATATCCAACCTAAACCTCCCCTGACACAACTTAAGGCCGTTCCCTTGGGTCCTATCCCTGGTTACCAGAGAAAAGAGATTGGTTCATGCCCCTCCTTTTCTCCTCACGAGGAAGTTGTGGGCTGCAATGGATCTCCCCTCTTCTCCAGGCTGAACAAAATGAGTGCGCTGCTCCTCAGGTGGTTTCCCCTCAAGACCCTTCACCAAGCCCTCCTTTGGACACTCTCTGGTAGTTTAATATTTGTTTTATTGTGATGCCCAAAGCTGCCCCCAGCACTCGAGATGAGGCTGCCCCAGTGCAGAGCAGAGCAGGACAATCTCCTCTCTTGCCCAGCTGGCGATGCTGTGCCCGATGCCCCCCAGGACACGGATGTCCCTCCTGGCTGCCAGGGCACTGCTGACTCATGTTCAACTTGCCATCAACCAGCACCCCAAGGTCCCTTTCCACAGCACTGCTTTTCAGCATCTCATTCCCCAGTCTGTACCTACACCCAGGGTTGCCCCATCCCAGGTGCAGAATCCAGCACTTGCCCTCGTTAAACTTCATAGTGTTGGTAATTGCCCAGTCCTCTGAATATTCTACCATATTTAGCAGAAGATTTCTAAAATCCCTCCCTGATATCTTCAGCAAGTTCTATAATCATGCAAGACTTCTAGAAATCTCTCCATGTGAAAAATTTTATCAAGTAAGTGGATATATGCCCTTGCATGCAGGGAACTCCAGCTTCGAGTATTTAGCTGAGTTTTTAGCTGTTATGGTTTGTGTAGTACAGCTAATCTTACACAAGAGCAAAAATGAAATTCAGCTATGAGATCTCTTCCACATCACAGAAAGCTTTATCCCACTTTGTCATGAATGCACAAATATAGTGTAAGGTTTAATCCTGCCTGTTAATGCTGATATCATATCTACAAGGAAAGCAGTTTGCTTGTGGCTTTGAATTTCCATATTCTCAGGGAAAAAACCCCAAACAAAACTATTTATTTTCTTAGCGTATTGAGCAACTAGAAAAGGAGATAGTTTTATGACAATTAGGAATTGTTTGAAAAAGGAGACTGTCAGGCTAATTACCCCAGCAGATGGCTGCAATGAAACATAAAGTCATAAGGATTTCTTAATATTAAAAGAACTTATATTAGAAGAGAAACTATCAGTTATCCTGTGGATTGGCAAAGCTCATCCAGCTACACAGAGAGAATTTGCAACCTGTGATTCTTTCCAAGGTGAATGTATTGACAAAACGATTAACTATTCTCAGTGCATATCTGTCTTTAATTAAAGCCTGATGATGATGCAGACAGTCCAGCTTCTCCAGACACTCACAGCTGGCATCTGCATCAATCTTGTTGACAAAGACACTTCTTAAGAACATGTGCTATAATGTCTTTTCTCTCCCGTGCAGGGCTGCTAAGCAAAAGCACCCTGTGGGCCCAAGCAGCCCTCAGGATCATCAGGTCAGCAACATCCTAAACCACTGAAGTGTTTGCTAAGGTGTGTATGTAACATGCACTAACGCTGGGCTTTCTTTTTCCTTTTCTGCTCTCTATTCAACCAGCAATAGGCATCCTGCTAGCCAGGTCAACTTACAGTATTGCTTTGTGACTACAAATCAGCTCCAGAATGATGAGTTGCAGCTTCATGTTGTTTCAGAACAAGGTTTTGGGAGGAGGGGTCACACTTCACAGGTATTCCATGTGCCACCTGATTTCACTGATACACTTGATGAGCAGCTGACAAGTTTAGATAGAAGTTATGGCCATACTGCATTTATCTCAAGCAGCTGTTTATCAAATGGTGTTTAAGTCATCAAAGGAAATGTATGTTAATCAACTTACAAAAAAAATCAGATAGACTCTTATGTATAGTCGCAAACATGTGGAGTTACTGTAGATAAATAATTTTTGAAATGATGTGCCACAGTGTTTACATTAAAATACACAGATACTTGCTTCTTAACTACACAGGTTTCTGCTAAATGATTTTAGATTAGTGTAGGAAATGAGCATTTCAGCGACACTAGTCTAACAAAATTTGGCCAAGAATTTCCTTATAAACATTGTTTTTTAATGCAACACAGAACTCTCCCAGAATTGGTAATTCACTTCATTTAATTACAGTTATGCAGAAAAATTAGGCAAATTTAAATGAAAATAGTCCTTTTAAAATCCACTTATAAGGAAAAGGAGTCAGTGTACATAGATAGTAGTTATTTTTCCAAGTCTATTGCCCCATTAATTTAAAACCAAGAATCCCAAACACAGCTGTTTCCATATTCTCAATCTGCTTAGATTGGACCATTTTATTTTAAATACTGTAAAGCTAGTTCTGAAGGACACCACCCTACTAGGCTTTAAATACAAAAGCATTAGACTAAGAAAAGTGACGTTCTGAAGTCTGGATGTGAGAAAACTGACAGTGACATATTTATGTGTCAAAGATGAATAAATACAAGAACTTAAAAATCAAAGCACCAGCAATCTCATACATCATTTTATTTTTAATTTTTTTTTATTAAGGACATAAAAGATTCAAATGTCAGAACTATAATGTCAGAACTGTTTATAATGTCAAGTGATGCATGTTGCATATTCTTTCTCTATTCCATTGATCAACCAGAACCTGGGATAATAATTGTAGATGATAGAGTACATTTCATGTGCAAATGGACATGGATTTAAAGTGAATTTGGAAGAAAAACACTTTCGTATTGAAGTCTTAATAACTGTTTTGTTCAACCTGCACCAATCCTTGCACAAATTATTTTGCATAATTCTGATGTTTCTAACAATAATTAGTGTGATGCCTGCAGGGCATTGTCAGGCAAGGAGAACTTAGTCTTATGATATAATATAGTAATATGATAAAATTTGTTACAGACTTGAGAGAGAATAAATCCTGATAGAACCAGAGAGAATTATAGTTTTCCCTTTGCAGACATTTCATGCCATTCCATTTCAGCTTGTAGAATTAATTTTGTTATTTACAAAGTAAGGTTGTGTTGTTTTGAGCCTGTTTTCCTAAAAAAATGAAGAATATGTGATCATGCCATCTGCAAATGCCTTCTCTGCACTCCTGGCTACCACCTTCAGAGAAAATTGCAAGCCAGTTTGACAGGAGGTAGAAGCCTCAGAAAGACTCGATCACTAAAAGCTTTCACCCAGGTGTTTGGGCAGGGCAAACAGACCTAAATTAGTCAGGGAAAGGCTGTCTGTTTTGCAGAAGTACAAGTTACCCTATACCTCTTACCTTTTGTCTCATGCAGCCGTGGCAGAGAGTTCAGTAAAAACATTGTTTTTTGCAAAGGAGGACATACAAGTCAAAGGACGCAAATCTCTGGGAGTGCTTACAAAATTATTTGGTTTTTGCTATTCTTTGAACTTCTAATTTTGCTTCACAAAGATAACAGAATTCCAGCACTTTTATAAAAGGTTAATTTGAAAGAACAATGGCTGAGCCATGGAAAAAACATCAAAATATCACATTATTTTAATTTACAAATGTAATAAAATCAGGAGTAGTAGAGAGCTTGTTAAGGAGGATAAACATCTTGGGAATATTAAGTTGAGGTGTTTCCCAGAGAACTTAATCCAACTTTGAGTATTGATTAGAGCAAATGTTAGGTTAAAACAAAGCAGGCTTTGTTCTTAATTCATCTGGATAGAACCCAGTCCTACCTGAAAGTTTGTACCCACGCTTTAGATAGTAGGCTAAAGAACACATTATTAAAAGAAAAAAATTATTAACTTTGTGTCTTCTAGAAAAGTTGCAGTTTGCATTATTTTTGTTAGTTTATTGATTAATCTGAACAGAAGAAAATGTGCTGGTTTCAGTTTGGATAGTGGTAATTTTCTTCGTAGTAGCTGGTATGAGCCTGTGTTTTGGATTTGTGACCAAAACAGTATTGATAACACAAAGATGTTTTCATTACTGCTAAGAAGCACTTGCACAGTGACAAATCCTTTTCTGCTTCTCACCCCACCCCACCACCAAGTGGGCTGGAGATGCACAAGGAGTTGTGAAGGGACAGAGCCAGGACAGCTGACTGCAAGTGACCACAGGGATATCCCACAGTACGTGGAGTCATGCTCTGCTGTGTGAGAAGGAAGGGAGGGGATGTTCAAAGTGATGGCATTTGTCTTCTCAAGTCACCCTTATGCTTGATGGATCCATGCTTTCCATGGAGATGGCTGAACATCTGCCTTCCTGTTGGAAATGGTGAGTGAATTCCTTGTTCTGCTTTGCTTGCGTGCCTTTTCTTCCTGTATTAAACTGTCTTTATCTCAGCCAATGAGTTTCCTCACTTTCACTCTTCCAATTCTCTTCCACATCCCACTAGAGTGGAGTTAGTGAGCAGCTAGCCAGGGTTTGACCACAACGTCTTCATAGAGACCAAATAAGTTACTTTTACTGCATCAAATACCTTTTCTATTTATGCAGGCAAAGTTTTTTTTTTCTGTGGTTGCCACAGTCATTAGCAAGGGAAAGAATAAAGAAAATAAAAGGACATATATGAAGAGTGAAAATTGTTACTCCTGGAGAAGGCTGCTCAGTATTGCCCGGACAGGCTTTGACAACATCAAGCTCTTTGAATACATCAAATATTTTCTTCCTTGAATTGATGACACAGAGACAACCTCCATGACTGGATCCTTCAGACGCTGTTTCTCCTGCCGTTCTGTATGACTTTGAGGACGTTGGAAAGGTCAAAACTTTTCGTAATCAATTCCATTAGGTCCTCGTCTTTTTCCACACCATTGATAAACTCTTCTAAAGTCAGTTCCCCTAAAAGAAAGTCAGATACTCCTTAGAAACTGAGAAACCCAGCAATATCTGTGTACCTAACACAAGACCATTCATGCCAGATTGAATCCCTTATGAAAGTTGCTGATGGCCAAATGCAAGTAGAGTATTTGCTAATGTTTTCTCACTTTGCATCAGTCAGGTCCTAGAACTCAGACTCACTTGTTTTCCTGTTAAAACAGGTCAAACACAGCTTTCAATGAAGTTTGAGACAATTATATATAAGTGCTCATAAATGTGTGTAAAGGGGCACTAATGAAGCCTGTGCCAGGGCTGAATTTAGAAGTACTGGCCACTTCTCTCTGAGCTAAGTGGAATTTATCGCAGAGCTGGTTTTAACAGAGATTAGGGTGTGGTTTGCTAAGGATTACTGGGCATAGTCCCTGTGTTGACTGTTAGGATTATTTAGAGCTATGATCAGATGTAGAAAAAAAAAAAAAAAAAAAAAATCAGCTAAGTGGTTTGATAGATAAATTCTTCCAAGGAACTGAAATGGCCATTTAGAGTGTGATTTTTTGGGCTCATATCAAAATCAGCTAATAACTTGGAAGTTCCAAGACAATGATAAAATCTCTTTTATTGAAGGGTAGGGATATTGTTTAGTGTTATTCCTCTTTTCCTGCTCTTTTCCCTGTCAGGAAAGGCCAGTTCTAGGCATGTGTCTGTTTGCGTAGTACACAGAAATGTATGCAATTATCTGTCTAGGGGTTGTTCCAGTGATACTGCTTTACTTTGAGAGGAGAAATAAAGCTTGGTTTAATAAGAAGAGCCAGATTCTTTCCTCTGAGAATGGTTTAAAGTTTCTTGTTAAATTCACAACAATTAATGATTTCTCAGTAAAATAAGAAATGACAAGGGCCAGGCAAAAAGGAAAATAGCTGGATGAGTTAGGCCCCCAGGGTGCAGGGGAGCAGCAATTCAAGTCGTGTGTATGTCTGGTGAATGCTTAGCTAGCTGACTTTTGGCTGTTTCCAGGTTTAAGTACTCCCAGTAGGGTTTTTTTTGTGTCTTGGTTTTTGTCCGTGACAGCCTTGGAAACTTTATCTGATATGAAAAAGGAAAATGATCAGCATTTGAAAAATGTGAAAACCAGTTTCTAGCCATGGTCAGTAAAGGTTGCCTTCTGTTTAGTCACATATGTCCTTGTGACTGGTGACAGGCTCATATAAAGAGGAAAGTCATCATTCGGCAGAAGTCCTGGTTATTAGGCTTCTTTGAAAGTACTAAGACCCTCTTCAGGAGCTGGCCTGCAGAGCCCTGAGGAAGTTTGTACTTCTTTTTTCAATACCAGTGGCCTTATATAATCATTCCACAAGCAGAGACAGAACAAGCTATCTCTGTACACTTGCATGCATCATCCTGCTTTGCCACTCATCCACTCACTTCCTCTGAACTCTCCTCCTATCCCAGGTACACCTCTTAGTTTCCCTCTCCTTCCCTCTGTATTGCCTTTGACACAGGTCTTTGGGTGGATGGGGTTCCTGGCTTCATCATTCCTGGCTGCACCATTTTCCTGCTTATTCAGATCAGCTGGTCTTGGATTTCCTCCTCTTGATCCCAAGCTGTACGTTTTGAAGTACCAATAGCCGTGTGCAGGCATACGAAACACACTGCAGTTGCCAGATGTGGTTACACTGGCAGGCTCAGACTCACTGCAGGCCTCAGATTTCCGTGAGATAATGAAAATAAATTGCAAAACCAATGGGAGATTGTTTGAAGAATTGTTCTTTACAACCCATGAGATTATTTATTGTACATTAATGTAAGGAAGGACTTTGCAATTTATTTGTCTATTTGCACTTTTCTTTAATAAGCTACAGGTAGGTGAGGAGGTAACATAGCTGAAGCTAAACTTGGTAAAACTTGGCCCATTCCTCAGGTTGAGCTAGTTCTGTTGCTTTCCAACAATTTCAAACTAAGAAACTATGGGAAATAGTTTGAAAGGGAACCACTATGAAGATAATCCTGAATATGTCATGTTCTGGCTTTCCCTTGCTAAAATGTATGACACAAAAGTTATTTTTTCAGCTGATGGTCTAGCTTAGATACAGTTATTACTTGCAGTAAATGTATGGCCAAAGCAGTGAGTAACCATAGAATTTGGGCTATATTTTGACTGTGTTATTTGGACTCCTTTCATAATTTGTCTTCAGCCAGAGAGGGCCAAGGACGTGGGTCAAAAACATCCTCCACTAGTGCATCCTCCACATGCATCACAAGACCACTGTTCACAGTCTGATTATATACTGCAAACAACTTTTTAAAAGAATAACCTCAATATACTAAATAAGACCATAAAAATGCCCCTCCCTCTGCCAAACTGCCGAAAATTCCTGTCTGTGACCTGACTTCACTCTATTTTGCTTTCCTAATATTCCGAATTTATCAATGATCACAGCAATTGTTGTAAAACGTAGTTGCCAGTGGAAGGAGGATCTTCATGATTGGAAGTATGAGTGGGGACATTCATCTGTAACAAGTTTTCGATTAGAAACAACTCTGAAGCAGTGAAATAAAGTTTTAGTTTCCGAATGCAAGTCCAATTGGCTTAGTCTAGTATCTTGAGGAAAAAACAGGAGCCTGTGTCTTAGCATGTGTTGACAGTCAGCCTTCAAGGAACATCCAGTATGCTGACCAGTCTTCAGAACATGCTAGAGCATGTGCAACCATGCATCTTATTTGTTTTTTTAAATGATTTTAAATAGATTATACCAACACAAACATACTACTCCCCCACCGCCAATCACACTTTCATTTTGCTGTGCAACCAGAGAACTGGCGTTTTGGATGAACAGTGCAAGACCTCTGTTTTAGCCCTTACTGCATGTAACTCCTACATCAGTTGATTTATACTTCACTATAAAGCTGAAGTAATAAGGGCAAAGAAGAACAGATTCAGGCTCTCAGTTATTTAAACCAGTCAGTCCTTCAGCTGCGTCTTCAAATCCCTTCTTGCAGAGGAATCCCTGCCAATGCCAACAAAACCTAGATTCTTACCGTCATTGTTCACATCTATCTTCTGAAATATAATGTTTGTGAACTCTTCAGCACTCATGTTGGTGCAGCCATTAATAGCCTGGATAGCCTGAGGGCAGAAACACAGGAAGCTCTTTCAGAGTTTTTTTCTGTCAAGCTTTGAAAACAATACACTGGCAGCAGCAGTACTTGAAATGCAACTCTTTAGTTCACCAACCCTTTCAAAAAATCACTAAATAAATAGTTATTTCAAGTAAATCTTCAGTAATGAGGATTGGAAATTTAATTAACATAACACAGCCCGGAGATTACAGACTAATTTGCATATCTCTGAAGGTCTGAAGAACTATGTGGCACCTCTGCTCTGTAATACACTTTAGATTCCACATCAGCATTTTTATCTGGCCCTAGAGAGTTCTGTGCCTTCAGAGAGTGCCCTATGGTCTGTGTGATTTAAATGCAGTATTGTTCTTCCCGGCTGAAAGCACATGCAGAGAAAGCCAAAGTCATTTTTCTGTTAAGACATGTTTAACTTAATAACCACAAGTAAAATCAGACCAGCAGTCCTGGAAGTTTGAAGAGTTTACTTGTCCTCCAGAGAAGTTAAGAAAACTGGAAGAATCCCCTCTGCTTTTTTATTTCGGTGGCAAAAGGACTCAATATTTGGAGTAAAGGTATAGATGCATGTTTGTGCAAAATTGTATCCCATTGACTGGGAAAATATGTGCATATATAAACATGCACATACATTATGTAATGGGCACACTATAGAATTCGTTTTCCTCCACTTGAATTATCTTGAAGTGAACTGTGTTGTGTAAGATGAGTCACTGTATGTGCCTCTTGTTTCTTTGGGTGTCTCTTTCCTAATATTATATTAGACCTAATTATATTTTAAAACAATGTAAGTTAAACCTATTCAGCACTGATGTGGATTTCTTGACCATCACTGTCTTTATTTTGCTTTTCAGCTTTTTATAAAAGTAACCTTAATACATCAAATAAGACCATAAAAATGCCTCCCCCCCCCACAATGCTCCAAATTCTTGTCTGTTTCAAAAAGCAGCAAGATTTTTACAAAAACAGTTACATAAACTTGTTTCTATTACGAATTTGTACTTTGGGTACTTTTGGTGCTTGTATATGTCTGACCCTCCTGCAGTCTTCAGTAGAAATTTTATGCCTTCCACAGTTAAATTTATTGCAGTGCTAAGAGTAAAGCAGTGGTTCCTGAAGTATTTGAGTTACTGACTACCACAGAATCCCCTTAAATAGTAAAATACTGGGCATTGAAAGGGTGTATAATTATCTGGAAGGAGTTTTGGTGGTTGATAGTGATATGCTGGTCCATAATTTGCGTAGCTGTAGAGACAGATTTAGTTTTAATAGGACTTCTGTGTTTCTATATTAATGTCTCAGGTATGACATCTTTTTGGACAAGCCCTTGTTTACTGATTCTTATTATAAGCTGGGCACCCCTTAATGGCTGCGAGCCTGTTTGTTCTTTTTTTTCTTTTAGAGCCCACCATTTTTAATCTAGTCTGGGTCAATGGCTTAGGCAGGTTTAAGTTAAAGTTCTCACACTCCAAAAGAGATGAAAAAACACAGAGGTTTAAACTGGCTTTAGAACCAGGTAAGTTTAAAAAGAAATCTTCTTTACATTGAAAGGATTTTAATTTTAATTCTCATTTTGGATAAAGCCCCAGACAAAACATTGTTGACTTCTTGGCTCTGGGTGAAAATTAATAGAGAATATCTGCGAAAGAAAGATTTCATTAGTCTCAAAGGAGAAATCTGGAAGATTCAGCCTCTCCTTCTCCCTTTAGAAAGCTGCTCTTTAGGTGATCAGCTTTATTTGTTTGACCCAGTAGCTCCATCTGGCTCCAGTTCCTTTTAGTTTTGGCAGCAGCTATTTGAAGTCTCTTAACAGTCTCTGGTGACTGGCTTGGCACCAGCAGTAATGCAGAATCCAGAAAAACTACGTTCCTTGTTCTTTATGACATTAAGACTCTATTTATGTTTGATGCTCCCTGCAGCAAAACTGTGTAGTGAGTCCTGTACATTTAGGAGCAGTATTGAGTCATATATATTTGTAAGGAGCCCTAACATACCTTTTGGATGAAAGCAGTTAATGAAGAGCACAGTGTTGTTTCATTAGAGCAAGTTGAAAATTACAAAGATAGTTTTAAAGAAAGAATTGTACTTCTTTGATTTTATAGGTTTGAAGTGGACCCATTTGCTGCAAAATTTTGAAAGTATTTTTATCCAAATGTCACTGTGTGATTTAACAGTAAAATAATATTTCCATGATTTAGTTTTAAAACAGGGGTAATGGCATTTGTAGTAAACAAATCTAAAAGCCTTCCAAAAAATTAAAATATTGTAATATTTTGATGACATCTATATTTTTCTTGCTGCAAGTTCAGTTTGAGAAGCCGGTTTCCACGACAGACTGGCACATGTACTTGTAACCATCTGTTTTATTCATTATGCTGCTACAGTTCTACCCTGCCTTATAGTATAGTTTATCACAGTAATGTCTCTGCTGTTTCTACAGGATTTCACTTTTAGTAAAGTATTTTATCTGTAGAACTGTGGTTTAAAGTAAAATACTACTTAGATATGTTCAGTAAGGAAGAAACTAATGCAGGAGTGTCACTACTAGCCACTGTTAATTCTGTTTTTACAACTGTAAAACAACACATAAAGTACAGACAATCCATTTACAGCACATGATGAACCACTGTTTCAGGGGCAATGCACTATATCAAATGCTCTTGCTGTTGGTTCATAACTTGCTTACCCTGAATATGCTTAATAGTTCCTTTTTGTCAATGCATCCGTTTCCATCAGCATCGTATAGCTTGAAATACCATTTCAATTTTTGGTCAATTTTCCCTCGTATAACCAAATTTATTGCAGCTATGAACTCCAAGAAGTCTATAAATCCGTCCTAAGAGAGAGAGAGGGAGAGAAAAAAACCACACCTATTTAACAACATTGGTTTTCTGTTCTTTCTGGCAATTGCACAGAAACAGGTCATCAAATTCCCTACAATACACATTGATTTATGAAGCACCTTAACATAGAAATCTCCTGTGGTATTAAAAAAGGATAAAAGGATGCACTCAACTGAAAGAACTATAGGAAGAGGTGTTAGGAAAGACAGTTTTGTTCTCCCCTGAAATCGGGGGGTGATGGAAATGAGGGGAATATCTGTTCTGAGTAATTGTTATTGACAGTTTTTAAGAGGAAAAGAAACAGTTTTGTGGCAGACTGCCATGTGAAAAAGGATGAGACATGAGGAGTCTGGGATACCTGGTTTGGTACTAATGAGATAGCTACAGTGGAGTTGTTTACATCTATACTGCAGAACTATGTATGATTTCCAGTACTACAGAGTTGTTTCAGGTGCTATTCATATGAGAGATCATGTAATAAGTGTTTTAAAATTGTAACCAATACTCTGGCGTGAACCCTAACTACTGTGGTTTATCCAAATAAACATCAAGTCTCTCTGGTGAACATTTTGCATGGGATGTAAAGCCTTCAAGTCATAAACTAGTCTCTAAATACTGAGGATTGGGGATATTCTTAGGGAGAGAACATTTCAGATTGATTTAATTCATTATTTTCTGACTCCTTTGCTCAAGCTACTGATAGAAGCCTGTCAAGGACAGACCTCCATAGTCAAGTTCTTCTGTTTCTGTAAAAATGTGGTTAGGATGGAACAAACAGTTGCTGAATTTGGAGCATACTTGCTCCAACTGTTTCTCATGTGCATACAAAAAGAATTAACAGCTGGTAAATTTAGTCTTGTGATCTTTATGTTGGTCAGAATCCAACTGCTTGGAAAACCTTGGAAAGACTGTTGCCAGTTTCAGATGGCCTTTGACTGAAAAGAGAAGGTTGGTTGAGTATCCAGGAGGTTTAGCGTGTTAGTTTTATTGTCATATATCAACACACATCTTGCCAGTTGTGATTTGCAATCAGCAGGCGTTAATCAGTCCTCAGTATTGTACTTAAGGAAAAGAAGACCTGTAAGGATGCAGTTCAACTCATTGCCAAAATCAGAATCCTAAAATCATTTAGGTTGGAAAAGACCCTTAAGGTGATCAAGTTCAACACTTAACCCAGAACTGCCAAGTCCATCACTAAAATGTGTCCCTAAGTGCCACACCTTACATGTCTTTTGAAGACCTCCAGGCACTATCAGTATATTTTTGTGACAAGGAACCAAACATGTGAGCGTGCAAAGAATGATTACAAACAGGAATTTAAAAGGGCTAGAATATACTGAAATTGAGAGCTCTGCTGACCAACCTTCCATTGAAAACAAACCAAAATGCTTAAAACCATCCCCGCACATCTACCTGCCTAGATTCAATTACAATAGATTGTGGAAGTGAATGTGGGTTCTCAAAGACTGAATATATAATTTTAAATAGGGGTCCATTCTCTTTTTTTTTCTTATCTTAATTTTCTTTTTTAGATTCCTGACAATTGTGCCCTCATGATGCTCATCTGGGTCAGAGCTCCTGGGAGCTCCTTGTAGTGCTTGCTTTGTTTTCTGTGCAAGGCTGATCAGCAGAGTGGCACCTAAGAGATAAATCCAATGTATTCAAACACACTGGATTCAGTGTTCACGCAGAAATGGTGTGTGCATAACTTGTGCAGACTGACCATTGCTTCACAGACCCTCCGCAAGTTCTCTAGTGGTTGCTTGTTTTGCTCTAATTGCAATCACAAGCAAATGCAGCAAAGACACCATTCAGCCACTGTTTAAGATTAAATTAAATTTGACAGTAACTACATATAATTTTCAAACAAAATTAGGCTCAGTATTAAAAGCATATGCGTAACCAAAAATGACATATCACGCACCACAAACTTAATCTTCTTTTTGGCACACTGGCTTAAATTTCCATTTTGCAAGTATTATTTCAAGAAGGATCTCATAAAGTACTTTACTGGAGGGCAAAATGTATTTTGCTGATTACATTTCCGTCATCTGATTTGATATATCTATTAAGAATGTGGTTAAATGCATTTCACATTGCCGCTTTTTTACTGCATTTCATACTGCTTATTGCAACTGCAGATTAATTCCAGGATTGCCGGATGTCCATGGCCAGATAAATTTTTTTCTTTCTCCCTTACATTTCACTTTGGATTTTGGAAAATATTATTTTGTTTTCTTTCTTTCTACATCTTGGTGTCACTATCATTGCTCTGACAAAACATCAGAAGTTTGGACAATGTAATAACCAGCCTAATGTGTTTGGGTATGCTTTTCTGATCTGGTGGATTATATGGCCTGTCCCAAACAGGAAGGGACTGAAGGCCAGGGTCAAAAAAACTTGCACCTCTGAAAAACACCTGGGAGAAATTGTACTTGTCAGGAAAGCCCTCGCCACTTTCTGCAGTCGTGCAAAAACTACTGGTGATATTGTAGCCAGCAGCCAGTTTCTATTTCTCAGGAACAGAAATACTAAGAACGTAGACATGTTTGTCTACTTGATATGGAACCAGAAGCATTTCATAAAAGCATTGATGAGAAATGTACTGTTTTCCTTTCTATACCAAAAAAAAAATACATTGTAGGTAAAAAAGAAAACATTTATGGGATGCAGAACACTACAGTGATCTTGTTGCACTTATACAGAATTTTCTGAGATAAACAGAAATACTGCACTTTTTACAGTAGCATCTCAAACCACTGCATTAAACAATGAAAAACATCATAGTAGTAACCTATGAAGATCGTCTTGTGGTTCTGTGAGTACAACAAATAATGCAATAAATGTGTTATGATGTTATTAAAAGAATACTGCTGTGCTGATTTACCCATCTGCTGCTCTATAATCATTCTCAATACAAGTTTCCAGGTAGGTCCTTATGTGTCTCTGGGCTCTGTAAAACACCCCTCTGCAGCACACACAGTAACGTATCTGTTGCCTGTTAGGAAGTCATTAATTTACAAACAAAGGGCTACCTTAAGAATAATAAAATAAATTTTTTAAAAATGCCCAACAACATAATAAGCAGAGCTGATTACCAGTGATGGAAGATGTATTTATTTTGATGTTTTACTCTGTAACTGTCAAAAGGCATATTCGTAATATTTTTATTAAATGGAATTAATGCTAATGAAACCTGCTTATTCATCAGCTTAGGATACAGGACCAATTTGGGTGATGGGCAGATTTGTTCTGTGTGAAGGTTTCTTTTCCATGTCTGTATGGTGCTGGCTCTGGCTTCCTTGTCTGCAGCACGTTGCCATGGGCACCTGTAGGGATGGTGAAGTCCTGCACCCTCACCTGCCCAAATGGACAGAGGCACATGGAATCAGTTCATAGCGTACCCTTCTGGATATGGTGTGAAATAGACAGAAATCTTCTAATGTGGTTCTGAGGAGTGGGCTGGAGAGATACGAAAAAATGGGTTCAAAACTTCTTTTACATGACCCAAACTCTTCTGTACTTCTACACATAGTAGGCTTAATAAAAATGTAGACCTATTTTTATTCTTTTAACAGCTTGACTGGATGAACTAGAAGTTTAAGGACACATTAGGATCGTGCATCTGTTTGTGCTCTTTGATACTGTGCTTTGTAACTTGTTTTTGCTTTTGCTGATGAGTGATTTTTTAAGCCACTTGCAACAGATTGATTCACACAACAAAGACAAAAGGAGGCTCCAAAATTGGAAGGAGGGCTTGCTGATGGTATGAAATTGGTCCTCAGGGCACTACCAGCCGTGACTGCCTAGGGCCCAGAGCCCATTTCAGTTTTTCATTAGCTACTGGATCTCCTGAGGAAAAAGGAATTTAATTTTGTCTTTTTCTGAGAGGTTTTTGCTTCAGGCTGCCAGTCTACGTGCCTTTGCTGGAGGCTGCTCACCATTATTTGGTGAGGACAGAGATGTGTGTCTCCTGGGGCAAAGCTGGGCAGTGAGGGACTGCCACATTATACAACGGCCATTAATACCCCAGCCCTGGAGCTGTAGGAGGGCATTAGCCTTTGGCTCCCAGAACAGCACTGCTAATCTTCACAGATCCTTAAAAAACTCTTAGGACTTCAAACTATGGAGATTAAAATAAATTGACTTGTCAGCTATGAATACACACCTGATCTGAAACAGCATGGTTATCCAAAGTTGTGCCAGAGTGATCTGAACTTGGTGTTTTGGCTGCCTAGCTCTTGCCTGAGAGTGATTTCCTGACAGTGACAATGCTACAGGGATAGTCAGGCATCTCCCACCACATGCTGTGGCCACGCATGTGGAAAGGGACAGTTTCTGTCCCTGCAAAACCCTATGGTGAGTGAACTCATCGTCTTACTTGGACCACTGTGGGCTCTACCAAGAGTCTGTACACAATAAGCAGTGTCTTGTTTCCAAAATTTGCTCCTGAAAAATCTCTAAACTCAATCTGACAGCAGGAGAATAACTCAAATTGTTGATCAGGATTAATAAGTGTGCAAACATAGATGGTCCAGGTATTTCAAACCTAGGGCTTAGGTCATTAAGCCACCTTCCTTCCCAACCGCCTGTCTTTCAGAATAGTCCTTAAACCTCTTAAGGCAGAGGGAGGAGGCATGGGTCGAACAGCTCAGAATAACTGTGAAATTTATAGCTAATGCTTGTGCTTCTTTGTTTCTCTCTGGGCTTGTTTCCAAATATAGCACTGCTTTCTTTGCCCTCAGAAACCTAAAGGAGAATTCATTTCACTCCATTTCATCTGCCCCCATATCATGGAATCAGAGAATGATAGAATCATGTAGGTTGGAAAGGGCCAAATATAGCACTGCTTTCTCTGCCCTCAGAAACCTAAAGGAGAATTCATTTCACTCCATTTCATCTGCCCCCATATCATGGAATCAGAGAATGATAGAATCATGTAGGTTGGAAAGGGCCTCAAAGATCGAGTCCAACCGTCCTTGGTTTGTTTTTGCTTCTGAGTACGTTCAGCTGTTCCTCAAAGGTTGCATATGCATTACTGAAGAAATAAAGAGCTACTTGTAACTCTGTTACTTTGATACATCTCTAGGATCTGATATTGGAGTTTGGGCTTGGACGGAGCTCCAGATACCCTACAGGTTATGGCCAGACTCACAAGTTTCGTAAGTAAACAGAGCTGGTATTTGTCGTGGGGCGAGGGAGAGCTCAGCAAGCAAAGATTATTAAATAAGGATGAAGAACAAAGCAGGGAATTAGCAGCTACAGATTGTTAAGGGGTTTTGTAATCATTGCGTTCTCAGTGTTACATAAAGTGATGAGGCTGTATTGACCAGACTGTTACACAAGGTTCTGCTCTGCCCAGATGAAGAGGATGTGCAAGGTTTGGGGACTTAGAAATTACCAGGACCTTTGTGTTGGAGGAGTTGGAAATGCAGAGCCAGCTATGTGTCCTGCCTCTCAGACTTGTAGGCTACGCTGTTATAACCTGGTGAAATCCAAAATGTTAAGATGACAAATAATTTTATTTCTTTGAAATTAACAACTACCCCCTAACTCCCTGCCATCACTGACAATTTTCTTTCAAGATTACTGGAGAAGACAGGGATATCACCAAGGCATCAGGCTGGGCCCTCTGCCCAGGAAGGCTGTACTGAAAAAACCTAGCCCTCTGCCCTCTGCCATCCTCTCCTGGATACTGGGGTTTAGCTTTCTGCACTCCTAATTTTGAGCTTTTAGGATATCTTTACCAACCTAAAGCAGTAGGCAAGAGAGGAAAAACACTAAAAACGCAGCCATGACAACACAACACATTTTCCAGAAATTCCTTGCTGATAATTCTAGCAAATCTATCTTGTTTGACAAATCCAAAAGTGTAGCAGGACAAACCTCCAGGAAAAGTTGTCTTGATTTGAAAGACAGGCGTCTGCCAAGGAAGGCAGGAAAAATATCCCTTCCATCTGAATTATTATAACTTTGAAATTAGGGGCTTTCAGGCAGATATATAGGAAAATGATTAATAGTTCTTTACTAGTATGTATATGTATAACAAGGCAAGCAAACAAACAAACAACAACGGTGGCAACAACAAACAGGACCAGAGGCCCAAGCACAGCCTTCTCTCGGCCGCAGGCCCTTTCCCCTTCGGTGCAGTTACGGTCACAGCCGGCAGGGGGCGCTGTTGGCTCCCGGCCGGGCAGGGCGGGTGCGGTGATTCCCCCGCGCCTGCAGGGGGCGCTGTGGCGCAAGCTCAGATGCATCTCCCTCACGCGGTCTAAAACTTTTAGATCATAACTCAGAACTCATGACGTTAAGTCCTACAGTCAAGAATTCAACTGTACGTGCATTAAGCAAGTGATGATTTTAATGATAATGTAGGCTTTTAGTTGGTAATGACACATTATTATAGCATAAGTTTGTATGATCACAGCAGTGTTGGCTTCAGACCCTCTATAACTTCAGCTCCAGAATCCCAGTGGTTGATTCCGAGTCTCACCAGGCACCTTCTGCCAAAGGCTCCAGGAAAGATCTTTGTTCCCGGCTGCAGAGTAGAGCACATTCTTCACCTCTGGTCCCGTCCTGAGTGGGCCAAGGGCTGCTGCATGAGCCATCTCCTGCTTGATCTGGGCAAAGGCTTGTTGCTGTTCAGGGCCCCAGTGGAAATTGTTCTTGCAGGTGACCAGGGAGAGAGGGCTCACAATCTGGCTGTACTCAGGGATGTGCATTCTCCAAAAACCTATGGCGCCTAGGAAAGCTTGCATTTTCTTTTTGCTGGTTGGTGGGGACATCGCGGTGATCTTATTGATGACCTCGGTGGGAATCTGACGCTGTCCGTCTTGCCACTTTACCCCCAGGAACTGGATCTCCTGGGCAGGTCCCTTGACTTTGCTCTTCTTGATGGCAAAGCCAGCTTCCAGGAGAATCTGGATGATCTTCTCTCCTTTCTCAAATACTTCCATTGCCATGTTCCCCCACACAGTGATGTTGTCGATGTATTGCAGATGTTCTGGAGCCCCACCCTTTTCCAGTGCAGTCTGGATCAGTCCATGGCAGATGGTGGGACTGTGCTTCCACCCCTGGGGCAGTCGGTTCCAGGTGTACTGCACACCACTCCAGGTGAAGGCAAACTGAGGCCTGCACTCTGGTGCCAGAGGAATGGAGAAAAATGCATTAGCAATGTCAGTACTGGCATACCACTTCTCTGCCTTGGACTCCAGCTCGTACTGAAGCTCCAACATGTCCAGCACAGCAGCACTCAGTGGTGGAGTCACTTCATTCAAGGCATGATAGTCCAGTGAAAATCTCCATTCTCTGTCAGACTTGCGCACAGGCCAGATGGGGCTGTTGAAGGGTGAGTGGGTCTTGCTGACCACCCCTTGGCTCTCCAGCTCGCGGATCATCTTGTGGATGGGGATCACGGCATCTCGATTTGTCTGATACTGCCGGCGGTGCACCCTCGAGGTGGCAATTTGCACTCGTTGCTCTTCCACCTTCAGGAGCCCAACTGCAGAAGGATTTTCTGATAGTCCAGGCACGGTGTTCAATTGCCTGATGCCCTCTGCCTCCACAGCAGCTATCCCAAAAGCCCACCTGAGTCCTTTTGGGTCTTTGTAATAGCCGTTACGGAGGAAGTCTATGCCCAGAATACACGGGGCCTCTGGGCCAGTCACAATCGGATGTTCCTGCCACTCCTTCCCAGTCAGGCTCACCTTGGCTTCCACCAGGGTCAGCTGCTGCAACCGCCCTGTCACCCCAGCAATAGACACAGGTTCTGCCCCCACATGTCCCGATGGCATTAAAGTACACTGTGCTCCAGTATCAACCAACGCTTCATATTTCTGTGGCTCTGATGTGCCAGGCCATCGGATCCACACCATCCAAAAGACCCGATTCTCCCGTGCCTCTTCCTGGCTAGAGGCGGGGCCCCCCTAGGCCTGGTTATCATTCCCTCCCTGGGCATACATGCTAGAGGTTCCTTCAAGGGCATCTGACGTATCATCCTCCTTTCTGTAATACTTGGCAGCTCGGTCGCGGGAGGCTGAGGCTGCTTTCACTTTGGCTGAACCCCCTCGGTTAGTATTTCCCTCCTTGAGTTCACACACCCGTGCTGCCAGGACAGAAGTGGGTTTCCCATCCCATCTTCTCATGTCTTCCCATGGTCACACAGAAAGAACCACAGCTCAGCTTGTGAGGTGTAACCTCTCTCTCCAGCTGGGGGATGTCAGGCTCTGACATTGGGGCCTGTGACTTGCACTGGTGCCACACTGTTCTTCCTCACCTCTTCCCTCACCTCCCCAGTCTCCTCTTTAAACTCCTCCTTGAGGTCCTTAACCACAGCAGAGACATGAGCCTGCATCGAGCCATTTGCCATACTCTCATAATACCTGAGCCTGTTGGCAATGGAACCCACTGTCTCTCGGTTGTCCCTGGCATTAACTATTGCAATGATGGTGGTGTATTGGGATGGGCCTAGCTTTGCCAGGTTCCACAACATTTGCCCTGTGCACCTGACCTTGTCAACGTCATTATCATGCTGTCCGTCCCTCCCAAAGAGTACCTCTAATACTGCCATTTCTCTCAGCTGCTGAATCCCTTCCTCCAATGTCTTCCAGCGCATTCTACGATGGTGATCCTGCATTCTGTCTCCGTGAACAAACCTCTCTCTAACACTTGTTAAAAGCCGCTCCCAGAGAGAAAGGGGCCCTGGCTCCCTCATGAACACCTGATCAATACCCGCATCCTGGGTCAGGAACCCCAAATATCTTGCCTCGCCACTATCCAGTTGCATGCCTGTACCCATAAGGTCCCAAACCCGAAGTAACCAGGTTGTATAAGCCTCACACCCCTGTCGCACAATATCTTTTCGCATATTACAGAGACTGTCGAATGACAGGGACTCGGTGATGATTTCAGGCTCCGGCTCCTCTGCTGGTTGTGAGGGCCCTGGTTCCCCATCATCATTAACTGGGCGTACTGATTTGGTCTTGCACTTCCTCCTCTGCACAGGGGCCACTGCTGCTGGCTGTGACTGCTCTTGTGGTTCAGCTGGAACCTGAATGGTTGTAACGTCCATGGGTTCCACTGTTGCACCCTTTCCCCACTTTGGCCATTTCTTTTGTCTCTCTTAAGTACTGGTCATTATTGTCTCTTAGCAACAGATGGGACAAAATTCCATAAGAGAAAGAAACAAAAGGAAAAATCGTAACCCCCAAGAAAAGTACACTGGAGACATACGCATTTTCTAGTGGCAAAGATGTTCTATTTGGCAGATTTGGGTGCTTCTGTATAATGCTCTTGGAATCTCAATGGATGTATGAAAGACAGCTCCTAAAAGTTATATGCATATACTATTATTGCCTAAACTGTATTATTATAGTAGATTCTTACTGGTTTGTTCTTAATTAATATGAAAATGAATAGAAAAAAAGACAGTTATGCTTTAAAGGAAACCTTAAAATTTCTTTAAATGAAAGAAGCAGCTTCCTGAACTGTTTCATGTTAAAATTACTTTATCTTCATCATAATTTAACAAGTAATACTTAAAAATAATTATGATTAATTGTACAAAGTTAATCTCCATTGCCTATTCATGTAATGTGACAAAATTACAGTGTTACCTGATAATGGTATGCTCCAAATGCTTCTTAAGCTCAGTGAAAGCTGCAGAGTACATGCTAATTTGTTTGCACTTAAATGAAATTTTCAAAGAAATCCTAACCTAATCCAGTCCAGCTACATATCAAGGCTGTGTGATGCAAGGAAAATTTAACTGGAGTATTAATTTGTAACACTTGTCTACTTGAGTACTTTGAAATTTTGATTTTAAAGAAGAACATTTATTGGAAATTCAGATTACCCATCTGGAAATGCAAAAAAACCCCCCAAAACCCAAAGAAGGCCACTGAATTCTGCAATGCTGTAATAGATATCTGAGACAGACATTGCTTTAATGTCCCATGTAAAGAATTGGCCTTCCATGCTTGATGGTGCTGTGTCACTATTGGGGAATTATCTCTGGTCTAAAACTTTTAGATCATAACTCAAAACTCATAACGTTAAATCCTACAGCCAAGAATTCAACTGTACTTGCATTAAGCAAGTGATAATTTCCATGATGATGTAGGCTTTTAGCTGGTAATGACCCATTATTATAGCATAAATTTGTACTATCACAGCAGTGTGTCGTGTGCCAAACCACTAGTAAACAAAATTAAGATTATGAAATTGCACCAATAACTGTGGGAAGTACTTATAATATTACAGAATACTTTTTTTTTGGAACCAATATATGAAATTGAATGTAAAATTTTGGGAGGTAGCTTAGAAGGAGAAAAAAGGCATTCTTTAGTATAGTCTGTAAATAAATAGGGTAGTATTTGCAAACAGGTGAAATATTCATAGGACATGGAATTTTTTATCAGGGCACTGCACCTTTCAAAGGCACTTAAGCACACTGAGAAAAATTAGGTAGCTACACAGCCTTGAACACAGGAAAGAATAATTTAACCTCCTCATTTACAGTAATCAGGCTAGTTACTTTACATTTGAGATAATTTTATGCAATGTTACTCCAAATTAAGGAGAAGCAAATGATTTGGCTTTGTTGCTTTTGTTGCTTCTGTTAGATTGTGTCTGAAACTAATGGGAACGGGATTTTTACATGTTACCTTCAAAAAGTCCAAATATATCAGGAAGTAAGAGCTGTAGATTTCTGTTACTTCTGACAGAAGAATTCTTGCTAAGACATATCTAGAGCCTTATTTTCTTCTAGTCCTTGGTTTAGAAGCTGATTAATTTTTTGACATACGGGCTTTTATTTCTGACTACAAAGTAATAGCAATGACTGCCATAAAAAGAAAATAAGTTTTCTAGGCTCTTCTTGTTGTGGAGACATTTATGAAAGTGACAAAGCCTTCAAAATCAGAAAAAACCAAGAATTAGACTTCTCTGGGCAAAGGGGAAGTGCTGTCTACATGTGCTGGGCCAATACAAGAACCATGGAAAAGGGATAACGTAAAACATCCTGCCTCAATACAATATCAGTTTATATGGTTCTTGGCGCCATAGTGTAATGCAGATGTTGCTGCTGCAACCTTGTTACCTTGGCTAAGCTGGTTGGTTAGAATAGGCTAAGAAAAGTGTCCAAGGAGTCATTTCAGGCTGAAGACATCCCTAAAGTTATGTGTGTTGCTGAACTTATTTGCACAACTATTCAGAGACTTATGACACAAAAGAGGAAAGTAGTTCAGGAAAGTTTGGGAAAATATTTCTCTGATTATCATCCTATCTATTAACTATTTCATCCAGTTTTATTGTGTCAGCTTTGGTAAAGCCTGCAAACATGTAAGGATGCAGCAAACGGGCTAAGAGGCTCCTTAGGCAGCCTGACAATTCATATCACAGCTGCTCTTCCCAAGACTGTCAGCAGAGCAAGACAGTCTGGGAAAGGAAGCCCAACTGAAGACGATATTTTCCAGGAAAGGAGACTTAGCAAAGATGATCTGAGCCATTATAGTTAATCCCACAAGAAGTGGAAATGCTTAAGATTTAGGTTCCAGGTAGTTTTCTAAGCATTGCTCTATAGCACCCATTTTTTTTCATCCTTTAAGGGCTCTTCATACCTCCTGTGATCATGTGGAAGGCAGCTAACACATTGTGCTAGGTAACAATTGCTCAGTTGGGCCCTGCAGTCTTTAACAAAATAATATCTTCACTAGAATCTCTAGACTAGTTGCTTCATAGAGATGAAAATAATATTCCTCTCTCTCTCTCAATTCTCAAGGTGGAAAATGTGGAAGGAAAAAACCAACTGAAAGTCAAATGAAGAATAAGTTACATAATCAACAGAAGACCTCTGAAAAACATGACCTCTTTCTGTGGACATTTGTATGCTTTTCATGGAATACGAGGTGCAGCCACTGCTTTACTAGAGAATTTCATGGCCAAATGACTCTCATTTTTTTTACTACAATACCGAAGATGGTGTACCTGGCTAGCCACATTCATGTCCCTATAACCAAAAGAAGATAACATCTGTTTAGATCCAGAACACAAAATCAGATGCTGAAAAGTCTACATGAAAATTTGAACTGCAAAGACACAGAAGGACAGTGGGGAAGGAACCAGGATGAGAAAAAAAAAAGAAAGGTGGTCTGCCTCGCAACACTTATTGGCTTTGTTCAATGTACCAGGAGTGAAGGGAAACAGTTACTCTTCAGGAAAAAAAAAAAGGACAAAA
Organism: Rhagologus leucostigma; assembly: GCA_013397725.1. Lineage (NCBI taxonomy): Eukaryota > Metazoa > Chordata > Aves > Passeriformes > Rhagologus > Rhagologus leucostigma. The sequence continues at coordinate 3,115,223 of VZTD01000172.1, forward strand.
GAAAAAAAAAAGATTTAACTTGAGATTTAGTTTACATTGCTATGTAGTCATCCCTACACACAACAAAGTCCTATTGAAGTAACATATTTTTGCATTTCTTATTATCTGTTCTACATCAAACATCCTTTTAAAACTTTCTTCTTTATATTTTAAATGGATTCATTTTAAAATCTTTTTTTATCATTCTAATCTGCATAATGATGTCAGATGAACTCTATCAGAGAACTACTTTACATTTTAAATGAAAAACACAAAGTAGAAAAATGATTAAAGATTGACATCAGCTGGTGGCCCCTTATCTAAAGATTTCTAAAACTGCTGTGGAGTGTCCGTTTTTGTGCATCTACCAACTTCATCTCTGCATAAGAAGTGTAGCAGAAAATAGTGTTCTCTGACGTTGTCTGTCCCATGCTTTATAAATTTTAACAGAAAGTCCTTGAACTTGCATAATTTTCCTTCAGTACCACATACCTATTAATCTTCTTTACTCTTCACAGTAGTCCTACCTTCTAAAATCCAATTTTCTTACAAAGCAACAGACACTTATTCCTGTAGCTAGTTTCAATTAATGCCATAAGAAGCAGTAAGAGAACTACAACAGCAGCATCCCATTTTCAGTACATTGCTTCTCGTGTTAAATGGCTATGCAAATTTTGTCCTTCAGAGGTCATAAGAACCCAGTCAATCAATCAATCAAAGTGTTCGATTTTTATTTTTGTCGGTGGCAAAACCTCTCTGCAAGCTTGCAGGAAATGAATGACAGTGATCTGGGTTTCTGATTTAATGAAAGAAAATATTTTAGAGTAAGTCTTAAATAGTAGCAGTGCTGACTGTAGAATTTTTCCTTATTTTTGCCTAAGAGCAAATAACACTTCCAATACATTATGGATACACCAGACATTATTTTTCTAGATATGTTTTCTCCTTTAACATCGGTGAAACCTCATTTTGACGGATATAATAGCACTGAAATATGATATATATTCTCACTGAAAACCAAATATACATCAGTATACATGGCAACTACTGAGATATTTTAGGTGAACATAACTGTTTCCTCTCTAAAATTCATCATTAGGATGCAGGAACTAGGACTGCCAGTTATGTGTGGACTGACATGCAGGGGGAGGAAGAATTAAATGTATTTGTATGTGCTTGCAGATTTATCATTTTTGTATTACAAATAGCTTAAGGACAAAGAAGACTGAGATAATTTTTCCCTAAAAAGGGACTCTTCAAGTCTAAGAAAGGGAATCCTTTAAAAAATTAATTTGGTTGCACTTATATTTTAATAAACACGTTATTTTTGAAAGTTTTCATTGGAAAGCTGTGGCAAAAGATAAACCTACCACTTATTATCCTGCCAATGTCATTATATAAGTAATGCTTGCAAGTATTAATGTATGAGTCATCAATAAAACGTTTGCTGAAATGCTACCTTCTGCACTCCTTGTGATAATCTCAAGGAAAGTGAACTTTGCAATTACAGTTCCGAACATTCAGCATCTTTATTTTTCAGTGCTGTTAAGAATGATGAAGAACAGCTTTCAAACTTTACAAGCATATTTATGTGTTTGCTTCTTTGTATGTTTAAATATTAGCAAAGTGGGCAAGGAGGGGCTGCAAATCTTCACATTATAGCCCCTGTTTTTAGGAAACTTAAAAAAATTAAAAAGAAGTCTGTGTTCTTGGTGTATAGGGTCATTTAATTATGAAACCACTGGTAGTCTGCACAAGAGACACACTAGAAAGGTTTAGTGCTTATTTAGTATGTTGCTGAGGAGAAAGCTTTTCAGACACAGCCTTTGTCACTAACCTCGTGCAGAAACAGGCCCTGCCTGGAAGTGGCCTTTGTGCATTGAACAAGTGCACTCTGTTGAGCCGGAATCACGAATACCTGTACAGTGCTGATAGGTGTAGCTGTACCTCACAGGTGTACGTTACCTACAGGTGTAGCTGTACCTCACAGGTGTACCCGTACCTTACAGGTGTACCTGTTACCATACAGGTGTACTGTATGTTATAGCTGTACCCATACACACATTAGCATGTCAGATATCTGAGCCCAAGAAGCCAAACAGCCACAGCACCATTGCCTCTTTGGCATGAGATGGTCTGCCCACTGCCGAGAGCAGAGGAGACCTCAATCTCCACGTGGCATTAAATTGCTCTGTGAAGACGTCCCCTTCCCTGTCATACATCCACTGGCCATAGTAATTTCCATGAGTGAGGAGCTGAAACTACTTTATTATCTCCAACCTAAAGAAAGGCAGGGAATCATAAGGTTTGGCTTGCAACTGATTCCTGCTGGTATTTATGTGGATGACTTGAGTGAAATGGGTTTTGACTGGGCTTTCAATCTATTCACAAATTGTCCAAAAAAACTTACTACGCTGATATTATTCCTTTTTAACTCTTTTCACTTTACTGGAAATTTGGAGTTTTTACTGGAAATCCTGAGGGAGAAGGGTATTTGTAACAGGCTTCAGCTGGAAGCAGCAAATCCGATGAGAAGGTGAAATGCAATTCTCAACTGTAATTATGTCTCCTCACCACAGTCTCACTGGCAGCCTATGAGGTTAATATTCCACGCCTTACATGCTAGAGGTTTTAAACTGGGCACACATGAAACGCAAAGGCGAAAATCTATGCACCTTTTGAGAGTGTTTTATCACCTTGTTATATACCTCCTAACACGGATGTCCTCAGATTAACTCGAGGCATTAGGCTGCTATAATTGGAATTGTAGATTAATCACAGGACTAACTCTTTAGCAGAGCTTTCTGAGCAGATTCCTATTTTGAGAAAACAGAAGCCTACATGTGAAAAATATATTTCATGCTGAGAAGACCGTATTAAATGACTCAAGTCTTCCATGATGAGTTTCTCTAGATCTAGATCAACTGTAAACTAGTCCCTAAACTATATGGTTTTCATAAGCTTCAGCAATAGAAGACTTAACAAATTTAAACTGTAAAAGTCCACTATTAAACCATGGTTAGAGCAGGAAAAAATCAGGTCATATATATATATAAAGTCAGCTGGGGGAAGCATGGGAGAACGTTCAAGTTTGCCAACCATCTAATTATAACAGTGCTTCTGTATGAAGGGTACTTTTAAGAGAAAGGAAATAATTTCCATCAAGAAGTTTTGTATACTCTGCCACTCACTGGGATAGTAACCCCTTTATTAGAAAGCAAAAAACAGAAAAGAATGCAGTAGAAAAGGAAACAAAATTTTGATCTTTATACCTCAAAAGCTGTTAAAGTACTGAAGGAACTGAATGCAATCCAAAATGACCAAATTATTTCTGAATTTGTGCATTATGCAATTACATCCATTAACTTCTCTGGCTTGGAGATGGAAGATTCTCATCTGTTTAATACAGCACAGTGCCTAAATGTTCTACATAATGTCACAGGCCCCTTATTTGTACAATAATAGCTGCCATTTCAGAGCCCACAGTGTGATACCCCCAGTCAGCCATCCTTTGACCACTCTTCACACATCGGTACTTAACTAAAAACTTTTCAGGACCAAATCCTACCTTTTGCCAAAAATCCTGGGGCAGAGTAAAATCTCTAGAAGGGTTAGAGGACAAAAAGTGAGTATATGGAATAAAGAGATCCTCTTATTTTACCTCATCAACAACATGCAACTTTCCTTTTTTCCTGCCCTAAGAAGCTGTCTGTTGCCACTTTATTCTCAGCTTAAATTGCATAAAAAACATCACAGCCGTTTACTTGGAAAGTGTTTGATTGATGCTTCTTGTTTTTAAAAGTATTCCTTAAACATACTGACCATTCGTCTTGGTAATAAATGAAAAAAAATTAAATTTATGAAAACAGAGTACCCTTGCAATGCAAGGAAACAAAAAGGAATACAATCGTTATACTCAATAGAGCTTAAAATACAGCAAATCTGTAAAGCTCTGTAAAAACTTGCCATGGGCACAGGATATAAATCTTGCATCTCACATCTTAAAATGCTCCTTCCCATTTTTTTCTGAATAAAAATATCTGTTGGTCTAAAATATGCCAGTTTTAGTTTTGTTTGCCTGACATCCTTCCCTAGCAAGGCTGATCCTCTCCATATCTAACATGTGTTTACAAATGCTCATAGGCTACTGATCAGCATAGATTTCTGAGCTTTGCCGCACTCTAGCTTGATTCCCACCTGGTCTATTTTTTAATACCTATTGCTCTACTCTGTTTTTCTGGGGATTTATTTCTTCACTTTTCTTTTAGCTTGGGAACTGATCTACAGGTTGGGACATCCTTGCTGTAACCACAGTTCAACTCCACATTACATGGAAAGCTGAAATTTTCAGTAAAACTAGTTATGAAACACATGAAAAAAAGGGTATCTGTAGGGACTGGTAGAGGCGCTGTACGAAGATACCATCTGGACACACATGGCCTTCTCTGGCAAAGAGACTGCATTCCAACCACCCAGTTTGTGTAATCAAACAGGCCACCCCTCATTGGTCTGGTGTCTGTGACCCCAAGAATTACAAAATACAGACAAGGCAGAAGACGGTAGGGGGAAACGCTTTCTCCTGTGTTGACTATGTAGCCATACCCTGCAGTCCCCCAAAGATGTGTTCCTGAAAGTTGTGATGGTCAGCAATATGATGGGCGATGAAGCAGCTTTCCTGCGAGACTGACTTCCTGGTCATTACCCTGTTTTCCCATTCTTTAGCCTATGTTGATCTTAGCTCATCTGAGGAAGACAAGGATGAAGACAAAAGTTCAGAAAGATGCAGCAAAAAAGTTCCTGGTAAAAGAGGGAGTTCAGTCACACAGATGAGGCAGCTGAGATCTTTCAGGACAGCTGAAAAGGCAGTGTGTTCTCCAGCTGACAATCCTGGTGCAGCTCTCCACACCTCTCTGTTCTTGACGCTATGCATACTGCCCATCTACATTTAAAACACGTATTAAGTCCCTCCAAGCATCTGTCCTCTACTTCTCATGAAAGCAGTTGCTTTAATATCTGGCAGCTTAGCCACTTCATGTACAAGTGATGACAGCCTGCAGAGCAGGGTGACACAACTCTGTAGCACCAGATAGAGAAGCAACAAATAGCAGATGGTTCCTATTTTGTTTTAAGTGTCTTTGGCCACTGCCCCAGCAATGGGTGAGCAAATGCTCTTTCTGTAACCTGCTTTGATTCCACTCTCCTCACTTTTACATTAATCCAGAATCGCAAGGTCTCAACAAATCTGAAGGTTTCATGGTACTGCAGAGCGTGTGCCTCAGGCCACTCAGCATTGCAATGAGTGGAGGGCTCAAGGTGGCCAGCTCCAGGACCTTACAAGCATGAGGCGGTGCGCAAGACAGACCTCGAAAAGGGTGCTACACAGAAGTACCAGATGACCGTGTGTTCAGCCTTGTCCGTAATACTAAGGAAAATATCTCTTGTCTGTCTGGGAGCCAGCTACATTACGGAGAGCTGATTGCAACCATAAGCAGTTATTGCAGTAGAAAAGAGGGTAAATTAGAAGTATAGCCTGGAGAAACTGCTTGACCATTCAGTAGTATTTGGTCTCGTGACTTGTACAGTGTGTGCGAACTGCTCATCTGAATTGTTTTCCTCTCTGCCACACGTTCAATATAGTGCTCTGAGAAAACCAATTTAAATCCATTTATATGCACTGCACTTCATCTTCTGTTAAGTGCAGACCATATTTCCCCTTTGTCTAACATTGTTGTAAGAACTTATTAACTTTGAGCGCACCAATGTTTTCATATGCTTACATACAAGTACAGGATAAGCAATGAATAGAAGAATAACCAGTGAACTGGAAATTACATCTCTTTTTAAGAATTTTTTCCTGACATTTTTTAAGTGCTCCCAGAAAGTACTACCAAAAGTCCTAATGTAAACCCTCAAAGCACAGTCCCACTTCTTCAACTCTAGTGCGCCTTAATGGCAAACCTGTCCAACGAGAGCAGTTTTGGGAGCATAGCACAAAGAAGAGCCTGCAGGCTACAACTCACAAACAAAGCTGTTGTATGAGATTAAAAAAAATAAAGAAAAGAAGGTTTACCTGATTCAGATCAAAGATATCAAACACTCGTTTAATGTATAGATCTCCTTGTGGATCCAGCCCTTGAAGGCCCAAAAGTTTCTTGAATTCGTGCAGACTAAGCTGCCCAGACGGACATTCTCTCATAAATTTGCTGTAATAATGGTGCATCTGTGCAGGGGCATCTCGCAAGGGTGATGATTCTTGGGAGCCCATGTTGTTACACAGTAAGCGTCCCTTTTTGTCTGTTCACATTTCTCTCTCCCAGGTTCAAAGTCTTGCTTACAGTGACAACTCGGGTTAATATGGCTTTTAAATGGCCACGTTAAACATCTTACACGTAAGTCTCTATTTTTATTTAGTGTCTATCTCTACTCATGAGATTACCTTTAATGCCCAGGTCTAAAATAGATGGGATCTCAAATTGTGGCTAAAGTAGAAGCAAAGAGCTCCACAGTCAAATTATAGCTCATCACTCTCCCATTGACTACAAACATACCTGTTATAAAAAGAAAAAGAGGATATTCTAAGAGTGATTGATTTTGAATTATATACAAACCATTAGCAATACATAAGAGTCTAATCCTGGAATAGCTGTAAGGAATACCTATAATTTTTTCTGCAAATAATGATGGAAAAGATTATGAGTGCAAACAGAAATGCACATTATTATATCCTCTTTGCTGTAAGTGGATTAACCCTTCCTAAAAATTGAGCCCTTTGGACTCCTCCTTGATGTACTTTTTATCATAAATATGCTGTGTGGGATCTTGTATTTGTGTGGAAATCACATCCTATTTCTTCCCTCTCAGCACGGGTTTCCAGACATAACACACAGTTTTGGTCACCAGCCTTGTCACAGAACTTGAGTGGAAGAGGAATCTTTTACACTAACTTCCTCAGCAGGAATTAACTTAGTCTTAGGTAAGTAAATTTAAAACAGGTTTGCTGTTGGTCAGTGCTGTAGTCCTGCTTTTTATTTTACAGCTTTCAGGAACTGAATTTCTTCTTCCTCCATAAGCTCAGGGAAGGTGTTAGGTATCAGTAATACTTCAGTGCTGATTAGCTTTTATACAAGGAGGGGAGCGGCTCAGGAGCATTACTACAGGACAAAGAAATATGGAGCTATAAATACCAAAGTAAACGTATAGGACTTTAGTGATGCAGAAACAAGACACTGCCATTCATTCTTTTCATTTATAATCACACAGTAGAGTTAAAGAGCACAGTCCTGTGAGGTGGTGAGTGCCCGTGAAAAATGGCAACCATCCTCCAGCCCAGCTTCAGCCAGAGAGCAATCAATATCTTATAGGATCAGGTCAGTTTTTGAGACGGACTCCCATACTCCTAATGGTCTGTGCTACAACTCTCTCCACAAGGACATCAATAAGTTTATCATCATATACTTCAAAATATGATATATGAGTAAGAAAGCTTGAACACTTCTCAGGTGCCCATGAACCTCTGAAAATCAAACAGAAAGATACAGAGATTGCCATCAGTTTAGCCAAAACTGGTTCCGTAAGCAAAGAACATAGAGCAAAGTGGATAGTTGGTGTGTTGCTTTTCCTCCAGAGGCCACATCTGAGCCCTAGAGACGCTGTGTGATAGCAGTGACTGAGGGAGAATGGGAACACACGCTGTGTAGGCATTTCATCTGCAGATGTGTGCTGGCTAGAACAGTGAGGGTGGATGAAGAGGATGCAAGGACAAGGGAGGTTAAAGGAAAGCAGACAAACCTCTTGGCGATGCACAGTCTGACAACAATCCTGAATTTTCTTCTTCAGCCATCATGCCCTGCTCTTAAAGGAATGACCAGTGATTGTGTCAAACAGCAAAGACAGGTGTTATGTTTTAACCCCAAGTGGCAGCTAAGTACTGTAGACAGCTGTGCTCTCACTCTCACCCCCACCTTCCCCCTGGTGGGATGGGGAGGAGAATAGGAAAAAACTGGTAAAACTCATGAGTTTAGATAAGAATAGTTTATTTATATTTATATAATTGAAATAAAATAAATATAGTAACTACTACTACTACTACTAATGCAAGAGAGGAATAAAACCCAGCAAAAACCAGTGTTGTACAATACCATTACTCACCATCCACTGAGCGATGCCCAGCCCCTCCCAGCCAGCTCCCCTTAGTCTATATACTGAGCATGACATTCTACGGTATGGAGTATCCCTTTGGCCAGTTTGGGTCAGCTGTCCTGGCTATGCTCCCTCCCAGCTTCTTGTGCACCTCCTCAGTGGCAGAGCATGAGACACTGAAAAGTCTGTGACTTAGGATAAACACTACACAGCAACAACCAAAACATCTCGGTGTTAATATCACTCCTACTAAATTTCTTCCTAGTATCTGGTACAGCATTGTACCAGATATGAGGAAGAAAATGAACTCTATCCCAGCTGAAACCAAGACAAGAGTACCAGGAACAAGATTTAAGCAAGCTGCAAATTTGACATGATATGGTAAGGTTAAGAACTGTCCATCGATAAGTCACCCAGTGCTAGTCATCCTTCCTCTTTTCTCTCTTTCACTTGGGCAATGACAACTCTCTCCCATCTCTTCACATGACCTTGTGCAGACACTGGTCACAGGATTTTACTTAGGCACAGGGAACTTGGGAGTTGCTCACACATACTGATTCCCCCTCCCCTCCCTACTTCTGCTTGTTGCTTCCAAATAGCAAGTGTTGGGGAAGTGTGCCCACAGTGATTGAGGCACACGAGAGACTGCTGCACTGCCTTAAAAAGGGCCTTAGAAGTCTGATTTTTTTGTCAGATTTTGTACATTCTGGCAAAAGATTTATAAGAGAATGTTAAGCTAAGGTTGGAATGCTTTTAAAGTTATACCTATTTTCAGAATCCCTTTAGATTAATAAGAATAACTAAAACATCTGTAAAGATGGCAAAAACGCCTGGGTAAAAAACGATCTGATTTATAGTTCAGTCTCACAGCATCTCTCACCCCTAGTAGGGGACTAGAACAGTATATATTGCTTGATATAACACCTGACATAAAAAGAAAGGTGAGTTTTATGGGGCACAAAGAGACTAAAATTTATAACCCTCTGTGTAGTTTGATGGCACTTAATGAGCTGCAGACAAAGCATGTGCTGAGATAGTAGAAATTCTATAGAAATCACGTGTTGCAGAAGCCAAAGGCATAGGAGCATTTCTATTTATAAATAAAAATAGAAAAATTGATAACAATGTGGAGCCAAACTGAATAAATTAATATAGCAAAGCCATGTCAAAGAATGCTGAAACGATGGCTGTAGAGACTAGTTTGTGTATAGGAAACCCAGTGAAACAATTCCTAATGAGCAATCTGTACCAAACTAAGCTGATTCTAAAAGATGAAGATAAAATTACAGTATCTATTGATATGCTAAGAAGCTTTCTGGAATCTGTACAATATTCTGGGAATCAAAAAAGCCCGTACAAACAGGCAACAGTGGGACTATGCACTTACACCGAAAATGACAGTCTCGTAATAAAGACTGCTGGGTCAAGGACAATCAATGCAACAACATGGGCACACAGAAAATGCACACTGCAGGTGAAGCAAAACTGTCTCTGTAGGGAACCATGAGAAAAAAAGATCTGATTCTTAGTTCTGCTCTGAAAATGGTATAAAAGCTCTTAGTTTTAGAAGAGGTCATGTAATTTAGATTTCTTTAGAAGTGAAAAAGGTAGTTTTTTGATGGAAGTTGAAAATAGAGGTTGAGCCTTTAAAAAAAAAAAAAAACATCACAACAAAACAAAACTTCCTGGCAGGGTGATCAGGAACTAACTTGATATATAAAAAACCAGAAAAATAAAATAATAAAGACGACATTCTCTTTCTCTTGGGTATTGTGAAAACAGTGGTACCTCGGCAGTAGGCAGCCCATACTACACCCCTGTGTTGTGAAACAAGGAGGCCACATGTCGTTGTTCAGCTGCATCTATCCATTCTGATAGATGTAGCTGAACGCTACGTCTTTGAAGTGTAATACAAAAAAGAGAACTACTATCACTTGAAGTGGCAAATGCCAAGTTTTACATGTATTTGAATAAAAAGCTTATCTGCAGATTTTTGTCTAAATTTGTGTCATCTTTGCCAATTAACCTTTTGCATCTGCTCCAGCTCAATTCAGCCCCACTTTCTGTTTCCTTCTTTGGCAATTTCTTTGTGGCATTTTCTCTGAAAAAAGCCACTTCTCTCTCTTGTGTGACTGAGCTCGTGCTTCTATACTTTGCCCCATTTCTATCTTTCTCCATCCCTTTCTTTCCAGGATTCTGTTGCTGTCAGATGCTGGATCCTACCAGTGCTGGGTGGATGGGGAGATCTGCCACTGCTCATTTCAGTTGCGGAGGGGATGCCGTGTGGGCAGGACCAGAGGAAGCGCCATTGCTGCATTCCCATGTCCCTGACTTTAGAGCATGGTTTCCTTCCCCCTATCCTGCCATCTCCCTCTGTAACTTCCTTGCCAACTCCCCGTAGGCATTCATGGCCGCTCATTATCTGTAGCCAACTTCAGAGTCCATTTACGTCTCTTAAGGTAGAGGCAACCTACCTCCCAGCTCAAGCAGACCTGGGTGAGGTGTTTTCAGAGAGACTACGTAGACAGCCCAAATGAAAGAGAGTCATCTGGACAAGACACAAAATTTTGGAAAGAGAAGGTTATCCTACCAGAAGAGCTGGAATGGCCTATCCCAGTCAGAAAATTTACCTATGAAGGCTTTAAGTGTTTAGGGTTTTTGCTTTTTTGTTGTTTGCCTTTTTTTTTCAACACCCAAACTATTAGGTCCCAGCCATCACCATCTTCTCCCTATGGACCACTCTACAGTTTTCTATTTGAATGAGTGTTTAGCTTCTCAGTTCTCCATGTCTTCTCCTATGCATGATACAAGGAGGAAGACCAAGCTGGCCTTTCTTTCTTTTATCTTCATCAGAATGTAGGTTGCTTTTAAGGTCTGTACTCCTCTCCTTTATAAACCAGAAAGGTTTTGCCCCAGTGAGGCAAATTTCTAGTAGGACACAACCCCTAATCTCTCTGTCTGAGGTGAGAGGACTCACAAATTCTTGCTAACTCAAGCATGGATATGGGAAAAAAAGAGGTTATTGCTCCTTTCTGTGGTGTTTAAACCCTGGCACCATTGTGGGACACACAATTGCTGAATTACTCTCTCATTGAAAACACTGATCAAGCACTGGCCCAACTTTGCTAGTTCACAGCCACATTTCTTGTGTGCCTGCTATTATAGTTCTACAAACAATTAACTCCTTGAGTTTTTGTATAGCTTTAAAACTGAAAAAGAAGGCAGTGACCGTTAAAACAATACATCTATAGGAGCCTATTATGTCTGATCTCTTTTTGTACTACTGCTTCATTATTCCTGACATGGAGATTATGAGTATAGCTCAATGATACACATCTTCGTGATGAGAAAGTCAGCTGTGCTTATCTTAGTTGTGCAGGGCCTGGTCTAGGAGCTTTTTTTTGTCATTAACCCAATTACAGACGTAATTTTGTGGGTGTTGTTAGCCACACATGCTACAGTGTACCCGTATCTATAAATAACCAGCAAACCATGCATAATGAAATAATAAGTCTTATCCTTCCCACAGAACCATTTGTAGTGCAGTTCCTCTAGTTTTAATGATTATGGGAAGTGCCCTGAGATACCAACTTTACATTTCCCATTTGGAGTTCATGACTTAACACAACAAGGACCCACTGCTGAAGCTGTTATTTTCAAGGTTTCCAGTTGGCTTTGTCAGGAGGATAAGTCAGGAGTACTTTATTTTAGTAGCTATTGTGAATTCACTGATTTTCCTAAACTCAGGGTGGGCAAGAGCTTGGGCTGCACCTTGTCTAGTGGGCATCAGGGAAGTGCAAGTGGGACTAACAATCCCTGCTACAGCTAACCTGCTATTTTTCAGTGGTCTTATTAGAAATTAAGGGAAAGAGTCCTCTCATCCAGGGAAAATCTGAGAGGCCACTGAAATGTCCTGGCTCCAGCTGGGAGAAATAATAAGAAAAAAATCACTGAACTTTTCCATGCTGATGAACTACATGGGGGTATCCCCACAAATCTTCATGTTAATGGTAATATTTCCAAATTAATGCTCATCCCATCAACATTTTGATGCCACAGGCTGTTTTCATGAAGGATTTCAGCTTAGACAAATTGGATTTTTCTAGTTAATAATGCTACATATAGATCCTTAAACAACTCTAAATCTTAGCTTCCTGTTTTTATCTGCCTACACAGCACAGCTATTTGGAAGAAATTTGAAATTTTTCTTTTTCTTTTTCTACTAGCAATAAAATCCCCTGAGTTAAGCACTTCGGAAAAAGGAAAGCCAAGCCAATAGAGTCATCAGCAAACATTTAATTAAAAGACGAGGCTGTCTTCCCTAATTAGGTGCCGTTGTTTTGATTGGAGATGTTTTCCTGCCTGGTGCCTGAAGTCTTTCCCAAGGTGAGCAGACACTGAGCCACTGGCATCTCCTAGTGGCCTGGGCTAGCACGACAAAGGCTAGTGTTCTTGCTAAACAATATTTCTGTCCAGTAATCCCTGTTCCAGTGCTTTTCTGGGACACTGAAGAGGCCTTGTGGAGAGAAAACTCGAGGGACTGGATCTTGTGGCTGCCACTGCCAGCCTTCTGTCCCCGTCACTGCAGTGAGCAAACAACCACATTTATTCCCATATGTTGTTTCTGTCCAGTTATCAGTTCTCTCTCTGATGGAGAATGAATTTCTTGTTAAGATTTTAACTATCTTTTCAACACTTTTTCTCCACAACTGGCATTTCAGTTCCACAAGGGTTTCAATGAATGTACAAAGAAGGCTTGAGGCACTATTTCCTCCTTCCAGTCCTTGAACGTTTATTTCCATCTTTTTATGCTTGTGCCTCGATTTTTAAAATTTCGCTTTTTGTTTTACATTTCACTTGTTTCTTCCCTCTCCTCAAAAGCTGTTATCTACTTATTCCTGTCTATTCCTGTTTTTTTGACTGCACTTCTTCATCTCCATTTCTCAATTCTTTCTATTTATATTCTTGAAGTAACAAGATCTTCTTTGTGATCTATGCAATAATTGAAGTCTGCCTTCCTTCCACTACCTAGCTTTAAAAGTTGTTTTTTATAAGAGGTGGATAGGGAAGTAAAACAGCTGTATAACTCGTTTACAAGCTTTCCAAATAAAAATAAAAATGGCAGTGATAAAATAAAGAAGAAAACCAGAAAAGATTCATTGTAACTGTCCAAAAATGCAGCTCTGAACAGAATTTACTTTAGAAATGGTGGGGAAAATAATTTTCAAAAAGGAGAGTGAAGATGAAAATATTCACACAACCTACCAGTAGTGATAGGGGAAAACCTCAGGGTTTTAAGGCTCTCATCAAGCCTCACCTACAAGGAAACAAACTCATTTAGGAGATTTTTGAAGAGCTTGCCAATAGGTGGGTCCTTCTCTTTGTCTGGAGTGACCTTGACAGGTTCTCAGGTGCTTCTGAAGACAGAGTCTCAGGGACTCTCTTGAAGACAAAACATGATATTTATGCTCATGTTGTAAAAGAACTTGTGTCAGGGTTGCAGCCTTGGTACTTTTGCTAAACTTCAAATGGACCATACAGCATCATTAGCATTGGAAAAAAGTGTTCAGATCTCACAGAACTCTCTCACAGAAAATATCATGTTATTTAAATACAAGCACTGGTGAAAATCACGGGACAGCACCTGAAGAAAGGATGTAAATCAGAGCTAGTGAAATTCAGGAAGGGGACTTCTCACTGAAAACAGACTCTTCATGACTCTCCAATTAAAAGTACATACTTTGAATTAACATCCCATCTAAGCCAAGCATGGTATAAGTGCTTTTCCAAATACAATCCTGAGGTTAAAAAGAACTAGCAACATGTCTTTATGTATATAATTCTGAAACAGTGTAGCGGGTTTAGTTAGTAAACTAGGCAGAAAAACCAATTTAGTGTAGTGGGTTTGTTCGCATTTCTTACCTTCTGTGAGATAAGAATTAGGAGGAATACAAAGCAGGCTCTAAACTTAAAGACTATAAAGAAGTTTATTAACAGAACTAAAAGGAAAAAAAAGAATATTAAGGGTCAGAATAAACCTTCAGAACACTTCTCCTCCCCTCATCCTCCCCCCTCCTCCCACTTACAACATAAAGACACAAACTTAGGATTATTTCAGTCAGTTTACCACCTCTGTAATAGTCTGTCATCAGTTCACTTAGGGAGCGTAGTCTCTTTTGCCCATGCTATGGGGCTTTTCCACAGTCACAGCACAGCAGCTACCCGGGGTGGTTTTCTGTTGGCATGTGTGAGTTCCTTCCCTCGACTGACAGCTTTCCCCACAACCGTTTTCAAGGGTTCAATCGTAGCTAATGGGGTATATTTTAAGGATGAGCTATTCAAGAGCAAAGGTTCTCTTCATCCGCCTCTGGGATCATCTTCAGCTCTAGGAACAGAAGTCTTCTCCTTCCCTGGGAGCAAGGATTTTCACTTCATCACTACCTCTCTCTGTTCAGGCTTCTCATTGGATCACAGCTACTTCAACATTTGCTTATTTCAGCACAAACATCTTTACTCATGGCAATTTGAACGCTCCATCCCCCATGCTTTCATGAAATTACAAAAGAGTTCTCTGATGTATCATAGTTCATCGACATAGCTTTACAAAAGATTTTCAGCTTTCAGGTTTTAAAAGCATCTCTCTCTCCGACTTTCAGTTCTCTCTTCTTCACTGACTTTGGTGTCACTATCATGGTGTTTACTCATGTGCGTTTGCCTTTCCCTTTCCTCTGACCTGGGAGAGGATCGATGTTGCAGGATTCATTTCTTCTGAGGAACTTACAGCACTGAAGGGGTTATTCTTACCCGGAGCCTGGGCTTTGCAGTTGGTTGCTCACATGATCTCTGCTGGGCAGCGGCCGGAGTTGGTTTCTGGTGTAAAGTTTCAGTTTGTTTTGCCGCACTGGGAAAAAGTTCATGCTGCCCCGCACGGAGCCACAGGCTGTGGCCCGGCCCCCGCCCCGAGCCGAGACGGAGCAGGGCTGTGGCCCCGGCCCGCACTGGGCCTCCGCGGTCAGGCCCAGCCAGGCCCGGGCAGGCCTAGCCCGGCTCCCGCCGGGCGGAGCAGGCAGCCCTGTGTCCTGTCCCAGGACCAGAAGAAAGAGAGAGTTCCCGCGTCTCCACAGAATTTATATACGTAAATTTCGAGAAGCGCTATTGGTCTAAATGACTGTCCATCAAGTTCAGGTTCAAACCACCACTAACAGTAAGAGCATGGGAAGACACTAAAAAGTAATCATATTGCTTCATTTGCATAATCCACTTAACACACATGTTCTGTACACAGGCTCAGTGATGAGTTTTCAGATAGTAAAGTGATAGAAATTTGAATATTTAAAGCATAGCACTTTCGTTATCATAGAAACTGGAAGCTGATAAGAATCATCTTCAGCAATTTCAGGTTCAGGAAGAAGCTTGCAGACACCGAAGTCTGTTGTTTGCTTGGAATCTCACTTACTAAAATCTAAACACATGCATGCTGCAAGGAATTTCATCCCAAATTCTTTTCCTCATCCACTAATGTCATAGGTCTGGCAGTGATTTTACCACCATAGCAGCAGAGAAAATCTGATCCTCCATCAGAGGAAAATTTACATGCAGAATTCGGGGGGGACTGTGTTTGGAGGGGACAGGATGAAGAAAACAAAAGAAAGTTAATGCTGCAATTTTCAATGTAAAAATAAAATCGTATTATGGCTTTTTGCATCTGTACATGTTACACCTCTTCAGAACCTTGATTTACGTGTAGGATGTTTTCACAAACTGATTTAAAAAATATCTGCTTCTTCTGTTAAGAAAGAGTTCGTTTCCACTGACTCAATCGAGTAGGTTGTCATTCCATTGATGTATGAGGCAGGGCAGAGAGACTTGGTTCATCTAACTTGGAAAGAGCTGAGTCATCTTGAAATAAGATCCTTTGTCTCTGCGAAGCATAGAAAGGAGTCTCGAGCTGGATTTCTACATTAAGACCAGAATCCAGAAGACAAGTGGTTTTCCATTGTACCCTGCCTGAGCCATGCGCTTGTTAGAAGTGTTGATGCAGTCGGAACGACCAAGAATGCTGAGGATGCTGTTACTGAGAAAGCCATGCCAAGCCATAAAACTCCCAAATGCATTTCTCTTGGCAAGCTGGTATGGCCACAGCTCATTCTGCTTGTTACGTAAATCAGTCCCCTAAGCCAGCCTGAAGCCCCACAGAATGACTTCACAGGAAACATAAATTACAACAGATAAATATACACATCATATCTAACTAAACAGACACAGTGTGAACGCCAAAGAGCAAACTTATGAAATCCCGGCACGTTGTTTGAGAGGTCCCAGTTCTCGTTATCCACAGGGTTTTCAATGAGGCTTTCACAAGACTTTATTCAAGGCAAGAGAAGAATAAAGCTGAGCTACAGCTTATCTAGATGCTATGTGTTTTATCTGAATAATGTAGCTATACTGTTGCCATTTCATTAAAAATTGTGCTGGTGCTATTTAATCAAAAATAGATTTTTTCTTTATTATTAAAAGGGAAAAAGTAAAACTTTCAGGTAAAACATTCTGGTTCACTTGATTAATTTCCCTAAGTGTTTAAGCCTTTCCAAACATTAAATTATACAAATAGATTGGGCAGAGATTAAAACTTGCCAGCCTTTTATCTTGGAATGGATGCGACATTGTTCATCTTATTTCCATCTCCAAATGGATATAGACTATACAATCTTATGTAACTGACAATTCTAAATGTGCCATTCCTGTTCTGCCTTCTAAATAACTTTGCCTGGTCCTATTGCTGCAGCTGAGCTACAGCTCAGTTAAGAAAACACACAATAAAATCTATGCCTCAGATTAGTAGTAGCTAGTGGAGGATTGTTACAACATCTTGCAGAACAGGAAATGAATATCAGATATTTAGTGGGAGCACATTATTAAATAATGAGGTTTTAAGCCTAGCATAAGCAGTTTTATAGTGGATTTTATAAAGCCCTAAAGGCCAAATCATTGTTAGATTTCATTAAAATGGGGGGGAGACTTCCAAACTGATAAAAAATTGAAGCACCTTTTTCTATCTAACATGGAACATTAATTAAACAAGCCCTTCTGGGAACAGCAAAACAAAAGCCTAGACCCATACAAACTATGTCTTTTGTCCTCTAAATCCCCACATCCTGGTACTGCAGCACAACCCCGTATTTTCTCTAGGCAAAAGCAAACAAGTGCCTGATCATTTTGTCTGCCAATTGTTGCCTTAAACAATGAATAAAAGCTTAATTCTGCATGAATGGGGCATTCATTCTGGGTGTGTCCCTGCTACCCAGCTGCCAATTTTATGAAAACATTAGGAACTAATTAACTGAAATGCCTACTTTTTGAAATTTGATGGAAATATACCAATGATTAAAAAGTTGTGGGGATACCAGAGAAGAGGATGAGAGATTGATTGGTAGTAAGAGTCAAACTCTGATGTGTATATAACCTGACGAGTTTAAGGCATACATGTTAATATTCCTCAGATAACTTGAGCAAACTACTCCAAGGGTGATAAGCTACTTGTAATGGGAAAAAGGCAATTAGGAACTTTTAAAATACCAACAAACCAAAAGACGTTCTCCCCTAAAAAAAAAAAAGCCAAAATCCCCAACAGCCAAAGCTCCCCATACTTTTCAAGAGCACTGAAGTGTCAAAGGCTTTTTGCAGTACACATTGACGCTAAACTGGAAAAGCTCTTAGGTGAGCTCAGACACTGTCTGCGTGCGTTGTCCAGGAAGGTCAGTATTGATAAATCTTTTCTGGGGAATTTAGTGCATCAAATTAGTAATTGAAAAGAACACAGCAAATTAACAATTTCTGCAAGTCAGGTTTTACATTTGTAGACTGGAAGTTTGCTCATCATCTGTAATTAGCAGATTTATTGAGTTAGGTGATGCTACTTAATCAAATTTCAGTATGTTTAACCATCTGGTAATTGGCAGTGGGAAAAAAGAGCACGCAATGAGCCTGATTTTACAGGAAGAGTCCTTGAGGATTATGGAAGAAAGAATTACATAATTCCAAAAAAGCAAGCTGAATTGGGGGTGGAGGTGTGTATGGAAACACAAGAAAACAGTGTAATAGAGGCACTATTGCACATAAAAACACATGGTACATTATACTCTCAGCATTTTCTGAAAAAATATAATTAATTCCATAATGAAGAATAGAAAGTCTATTTCTAGAACGGGAAACTGTCTGGAGTAGTTATGGCTACCATTTGGACCAGTTTTAACCTGCTGTTAAAGTAATTTGTGTAATGTAGTAACACATTTTTCATTACATCTCTGAACTCATTGAGATAAATGATGTGGATAGAGAACACTTAATGCTTTATTGTTTTTTAAAATACTTTTTTTTATACCATGATGGGCCCATCTGTTCTGTTATCCGAAAGCTGAGTTTGTGTTGTTGACAATTCAGCCTAAACCTAATTTCAGTTACTTTTGCAGGGATTACAGATGACTTTTCTCTCCTTTTGTCACATTTGATAGCAAGCGTTACCTTGGCTTAAGGGGAAAATAACTCTGGTTGAGTCTCGTGGCTAGAAGGAACCTGTATGAACACTGCATTGGAATAACAGAGACTGCAATGCATCTAATAGCTGCTGGATGTGTCTTTAGGAGGACCTATGATGGTAAACAGTAAAATTGGGATGATGGATCAAAACCAAACAGATGTGCCTTTGGAAAAGGGGGATTGACCGATACCTAATTAAGCCACAGAAGGTGTTCAGAATGAATCCCGCAACAGACAAACCATATTGTGCCTATGTTGTGCCTATAGTCTGAAAGCATTAATACCTATGGATCCAGCTGAACACTTACCGCTTTAGAAAGATTTTTCAAGCAGCTATATAAATAAAAATTTCAATTATTAATGCACATTGAAAATAATAACAAAAATCTGGCTTTCAAAGATGAGAAACCATGAGCATGTATTAGAACAACTGTACGAAACTTTCAAATTGGCAAAATGTACTGGGAACAGAGCATTCAACATTGCTTGCCTGCCACTCATGTTTATGGGCTCAGAGTTTTCTACTGAATCACCTCTGAATCACTTCCATTACCTCTGAGTAGGGAGCTTGCAGCTCTCTGAGACATTTCTCTGAGTTCATCAAATTATACAGCCATAAGAAAGCCAGGAAGTCAAGAATGAATTCTTACCTTATTCATGTCAAATGTGTGAAATACTTGTTCAACATAATTGTTAGCTTCAGGAGTAAGTCCGTGCAGATCCAGGACGTGTTTAAATTCATGCAGGCAAAGTTGTCCAGATGGGCACTCCTTCATAAATTTTGTGTACCAGTGGTGAACTTCCATAGCGTTAATGTCATCTGCTGATCCAGCAGCACCCATTGCATCAAACATACCAGGTAACCTTTTTCAGTATTTATTCATCCAAATGTTGATTCTTGCTTCCCAACAGTAATCATTCAAACACCAACTCTGTCTTTGAGAGCTACTTTAAACCTCTTACAGATCACTACCAAGATAGACTAAGTAAATATAGCACCCCAGCAAGATTACTGGCATGCAGTTTTAGTGCCCTGTGGTTTTATCAGCTAATTACAGTCTCTGCACAGTCAGTCTGCAGAGTCTCAGGTGAACTGATTATACCGGTTCTCATTTTACACTTGCATCTGTGGTGCTAAAGGTATTTAAACTGGATGAATATTGAAAAAGCAACATGCAAGAACTTTGCGGCTAGTTTCTAAACCTTCATTTTAATAATTTATACAGTTTTGTCTAAAACTTAGAACCATTTTAATACTTGGATACATTTTGTGCAGCTGCCTTGGAGTAACTGACTTTTCATTTTCATTATTTCTGTATATACAGTGATCTAAATCTTACCTTACAGGTCAAAACTGGAACACAATTTGACTTGAATAACCTGAAAAAACTGAAAGCGGCTGTACACTAGGCACAAAAAACTTGTTGTCTTTAGACAGCAGTTCTACAAGCATCTGAGTCTCCTGTAAACCAGCATTGTCCTGAAAATTGCTTCCCCACTGCCACTGTTCTTTCAATCCCATCCTTTCCGTTCCCTTAGGCTAGCAAAAGTGTTTGTGGTTGCACTTGGGAACAAGTGTTAGAAAAGATCCAGGCAGAAGCTTGCAGTAAGATTGAATACCAAAAAATATAGCTAGCTTTAGAAAACATTGCTTACATTTTTGCATTGCCTGGTGTCACAATACTGGGTTGTACAAGAGAAGAGATAAAGTGAGGGTGGAAAAGGGTGGCCAGCAGTACGGGGGGTGCAGGACTGCTGCTTCTGCTGCTTCAGATTGCTTGTGGAAACCTGTAGTGTCATAATGTCTGTGCAGTACATAGCAGTGCACAGGTTTACAGCATTTAAGCTCTACAGCAGATACTGTATGCATGCAGCAGTTAAAGACTAAACTAGTAGAATATAAAAATACAGCTTTTACACCTAAGCCTACTGCAAAGGTGGTGTCCCACCAGCGGCACTGCAGTGGTGTCTCACCAGAGGAAGGTGAGCACCACCCGAGCAGCTTTGCTCTGCAGAGCAGGGTGCAGTCCCATTGCCCTCGAGTGCTGTGCAGCTGCATGAGATGAATTTTCCTCTGGGCCAAGGCTCCTGCTGGTTCAGCTGCAAAAGCAGTGCCAACAGTCAGGAGAGATAAATTCGGTCTCAAGACGGCAAAGGAACTGAACGCTACTGTAGGACATGTCATGCGACCTGGTTTTCAGGTGCCAGGAGCGATGAGCATCGTGGCGGTGCATCCATGGGGTGTGCACTGGTGGCAGAAAGAGCTGGGCAAGCTGCCCCTGATGCATAAGGTTTAGGGCCATGGCATGCAGGTTCATGTGATCTTCTAGTATTTTGAAATAATTCCTTAGGCAATCAAAGAGCTGTGACATTCTAAACATGTAAGATCACAATTGCAAGGTATTTTTCAGAAATGGGTACAAGACTTCACTGTGAAAGGACAACAAGTCCTGGAACAGACTTTCAGCACATATTTGCACCTACCTTTCATAAACCAGTCTGCAGCCAGTCAGGGCAATGCTGCTGAGGAGGGAGAGAACGGGGGAAAAAGCGCACATGGATGCCTGGAGGACTTCAACAGAGACATATACTATAGCTATCATTAAAAGGTGATTTTTTCCTAATCTCTAGTCATTCCTTGCATCACTTTTAACAGTCTCCTCAGAGCAAGAATAGCTGCCCACTAACATCCTGTCAATTATAAGGTCAAGACCTTCAATACTGAGAAGCAGCAGGGATTTTCTATATGAAATACTGAATAAAACCAGAATCTGAAACATGTGAAGTGGTATCTGGAAACACTTCACTTCAAAATATCACTAGCAGGCAAAGAATGACATATTTTTAATAATGAAGAACAGCAAGCAGAAGAAAGGTAGCTTAAAATGGCAATCTTCAGTCTTTTATTGTTCTTCATCAAATCTAAATTTTCAATAGTTAGGAATTGGAAATGCTGACACAGAATTTCCCAAGTGTATATCTACCAAATTTCTTGTTCAATGAAAAGAGGAAGTTTTAAAAAACTCAAATGTTACTCAGCCTTCCTTTTCTGCCAACCCTCGAAATAACAGAAGTATTCAAAGGAAAAAAATCAAAGGTTTGAACCATAGGTTTCAGAAGCCATAGACATTTTTTTTTAGGAAATGAAGTGGCCTGCAATTCATTTTGTACATTTGCATTTTCAAACCTTCTTGTGAAAAAAGCAACAGCATAAATGGGAATAATAAAAATAAATCATCTCAGTCCTTGAAAATGTACATATTTCTTTCATATAGCATGGAAGACTCTCCTAACTCTGTTGTCATTGTCCTTTTGGAAGATAAGGTTAAAATGTCAGAAAAATCTACATTTTATATAAATAACTATTCAAGATAATCATCAAGCTATTCTAAATTATCTATTTGATGAACCTGAAAAAAAACCCTCAAATTTTACACTGGACAATTTGATGAAATAAGCATATGAACAAGCATGATGTGCTTATCAGCAAAGGTCATAATTCAAAAATAATTGAGAGAAAACACCCAGAAGACTTGAAGAAGCAGTGCAATAACCCAGAGTACGATGGAAACCTGAAAGCTAGAATTAGATGCAAGTAGGAGAAGAAGCCGCTCTTCATGGAGTTCTTGTTGGCTGTGTTCCTGCCAGAGTACTGAGGGATTATAGTGATGGAGTGCACACAGATTAGAAGGTCTATGCTAGCAACACTGTTCTTTTTAGCCATTTAATATCCTCACTTTCACTCTGAGGAAAAGTTACTTCTCTATTTAAAGCACAATTTTCTCAGGTTTATGGCATGTCCACGTCCAGGTTAGCTGGGGAGTACATTTTTTCATGTGTATTACCCTCCAACAAAGTCCAGAAGTAGAATGAGGGAGAACGTAGAAGCAGAGAACTCGCATTGTACGTCTGCAGGCAGTGTAATACAAAAGGGAGGAAAAGTGGACGGAAGAAGAAAAGCAACACCTATCAGAGGGACTGTCAGGACTTTGAGAATGCAAGGCACTTCAAGAAAGGATGAAAAAATTATATATGAAATTCTGCCATAAATGTGAGGCCTGAAAAGAAAAAACTGAACTTATGCATTACAGTAAAAAACAAAATTTAATTCCAATGACTTAAATCCAGCATCAACAGTTACACGCACAAACCTATTGCCTGAGCAGTGCCTCTATCAAAGAGGCATGTGCTTATTTGCCTCTGAATATGATTGTAAAGAACCACCCAGGTCACCTGGAACCTCCTAGCACTGTTCCAGATGGTACCTGCACTTAGACCTTCATATGCGGTGGTGGAGACACACAGCTACTAACATAGGTTATGAAATAAAAACCCTTGAGGGAATGACAGACTGTATCTAGGACATTTCAAGTTTTCTATGGATGATGCTATAAAATATAGGGGAAAGTTTAATGAAGCATTTGAAACTTAAGAATTGCAGGCAATGAAGACAACAATATCAGGACAGAGAAATCCCATCTATTTTAGGGAGAAGCTTCAAGGGACTAGACTCTGACCCCAGCTTTTCCCCAAAGCAAAATTCTCACTAAGTCTCTCCCATTGTTGTATATTAGCACCATCAGTCTCTGCAAGCCACAGGAACAAAACATTTGGGCTTAAAGATGTAGGAAGACAGCACCATTTAGAAGTTTTATCTGATCCCCTTACTACAGTGACAGGCAATGATCTTATCTGTAGCCATAAAAACCACAGGTCACTGGAACAAAAAGTCTTATTTTCCTTTAACCTCAAGGCAGCCTTTCTGGAATTCTTTGAAATATTCCTGCAAAATAATTTGAGAAAGAATTAGATTTCTTTAAAAAGAAAGAAGAATGTTTGTGCAATTATAATGTGGAATGATTAGCACAAGGTAGTATGGAGGCTAAAAGTAAATATGAGTTAAAAAAAAAGAGAAAATTTTGTGGAGGAAAAGCCCATTTAACTCATTTGTTGAACCTCTTATTTGAATGAGTGGCCATAGGCTGCTGGAAGCAGAGAGGGTGACTGAGGGGTACCTGTCCCCTAGGCACATTCTCCTGGCTTTTGCCAGAGCCAGGAGAGTGGAGACAGGAGAGCGGACCTGAAGTATCTTTGATCTGTCTAGTGAAGTGTGGCTATTTTTATATACCAGACATTACCCAGAGAGTGTTTAACTGGCTTATCTTTATCCAGCTGGTGGTCAGACTGGCAGACTGAAGATCAATCATTTTGGAAAAATTATGATGTTCTGAAGGTCCTGTCTTAGATGGATGTCTGGGTACAATGCAGGCAAACCCAGTTTATTTGTAAATTGCATATTTATCATAAAAGCATTCATGTAAATTATGTTTCTGAACAGTTTCTATTTGCATCTTCCCATATTTTTTTCATACAGGTTTAATGCTTCTTTGTTAAGACACTTTCTGATTTAATTTGCTTGTAAGTTTCTCGGTGTGCTTGCATGTGAAAATACACAACTGTGAATACACAATAATACACCTGTAAATTAGTG
Source organism: Rhagologus leucostigma (assembly GCA_013397725.1). Classification (NCBI taxonomy): domain Eukaryota; kingdom Metazoa; phylum Chordata; class Aves; order Passeriformes; genus Rhagologus; species Rhagologus leucostigma. The sequence continues at coordinate 3,139,368 of VZTD01000172.1, forward strand.
CCTTGTTATTGTCTTAGGTCCTATGTCTGTTTTCTCACATGACAAAATAATACTCATGCAGAAATCTGTGTGCTACCAAAGTCATGAAGCGTAAAGGAACAACAAGGTTCTACTGGTATCAACTAATAAGAGAATAATTTTTTGTGATAGCCTACACTGAGGAGATGACTAGATGGCAATTAAAATTTAATTCTTCCTCTTCTCTTGTTATAATTAATAGTAATTTTTTGCGGTTCTCAAACTTCATTAGACGCCTTTTAAAATTAGTTTTCTAAGTGGGTTCTGAATTGTTGTTAAGGTTACTTAAGTAATATTCTAATGCTACTAAAGCCCTTTATGAAGTATTAAGGTGACACCATAATCTTTCTGGGACTCTTACACAACACACACTAGTCTGTATTTAAAAAAAAAAAAAAAAAAAGGCAACCATGCCCTTTCCCCTACCTAAGTAGAAAAAAGAGATAGAATAAGTGAAACTTATTTCTTCTTCAGAAGGATAGTAAATATCATAAAATTCACCAAAAGGAATTAATGAAACAATTTAACAATTAATATTTGTTAAGTGATTATATAAACTCAATTTGAAGAACATATATAATATGCTTACACCACTAGCCTTGAAAAGAATTCTGACATTTAATAAGTCATGTCATTCTGAAATTTAATAATTTGATTTGATAGCAGTAATTGCATGTAATCTGTCAGCCCTCCCTGGGATAGAGTCTGGGATTATCTAAGTGGTAAGATTAGTGCAGTATGAACAGGCAGAGGAATTCATGGCACACAAAGCATCAGATTCTCTTATGAACCCAGAGGGACTCAGTGGGAAACACGAGCATGTTCAAGTCCAGTGCAGCAGGGGATGTCTCCCTATGAAAAATCCATAGATGGATATCTGTGCTATCTGTGTGCATCTGTGCTTATAGATGAACATGCTACTAACAGAACAGGCCACATTCTTCTTCGTTTGTTTAATAACAAGAAATACTTGGAAATGAAATGTAATTCAATGTAATTTATCCTGTGAAGGGACTTTAGTAATTCTGCCATCTTTCCTCTCAGACTATTGAGTTTTCCTTGAAAAGCTATGTTTGCAGTTCACAGCTTTGCTGCAGTTTGCAGGCATAGTCTGCTTTGTAGATATGGCGATGGATAGAATTTTTCTCTTTCATTTTTAAACAGTATGAGATCTTTTAAATCTAAACAGACTGTTTCATTTTATATCTGGAATATAGGCAACCCTAAAGCCCCTTTAAAATATATTTCTACTGAGAACTACTGAGAACTCCTATAAATATTCATCGGCATGTAGAGAGTTGCTAGCTAGTAACTCACCGTGGTTAATAATCCCTAACAGAGGACATGCAAACAGTGGCCTGTAAGGTCCATCCATGGTTCATGCCTGGTCAGCAGCAACCGATGTAGAATGGATTTACATAATTCCAGTAACTTACTTTGTACCATATCCAAAACCTTTGGCCAGCCACGATGCCAATTTTTTACATTAGTGAGTTCAGAGTGAAAAAACTTGTGACTTTTGTTACTAATGTTTTTTTCTGTCAGAACAACCCTGAATAGTTGAGAGCAAGGTATAATAATGGGATAGGACAAAGAAAACAGAGAGGAAAATAATATCTTTTTATTTCACTATCAGCATTTGGTATTACATCTTGAGAGGCAATGCACAAAAATAAAACCAGCATGGAATTTAATTTAAAAGAAAGATGCATGAAGGTCTTTCAACCTTTTATAGTTTATATTCCTCAAGAGGAATGTCATCACCACTGTGCTATGCAGCTCTGACTGTGCTCTAAAGTTGTCTCATGCTGCCACAGCAATCTCAAGATAGTTCCTGGCTGCTGTAATTCTTGACAAACTTTAAGATATGAAAAAATACCAGTGGGCACAACATTTATTCGAGTGTTTTTTAAACCGAGTATTGACAAAGAGTATTCCTTTGTGTTTTAGTCTGCAAAACTGATAAAAATACACATTAGAGAACTTGCACAGAGAAGCTGCACTCTCTGAGTAAGAAGGCACAACTCCAGTGTATTTAGAAGAGGAATGTACGTGCTTAATCAGCACATGCAATTAAAATAAAGGCAAGGAAATCTGTTAGAGTTTAGAATGCAAAGATCATTGTTTCCAGACAATTTTGCTGATGTATTGCAGACTTCTATTTTGCATTTTTAAAGTGTTTTCATCATCATGGAACAGGTCATAATATCAGTATTCACTATTAAGAGTAAATCACTTGAACTCTAAGCTCTGAAAAATTTGACTCAGACTTGCGGTCAAAATTTGAAAAGAAACTAAGGGAAAAAAAGCAGATTGGGGTCCCAAAGCTGCCTGAAGGTTTAATTTCATTAAAAGAAATGTGCTCTTTAGCTTATGAATTGGGAGTTTCATATTCTGTTTGTGAAACCAGGTATGTTCCCACAGCCATTATTTAGACCCTTTAACAGACTAATTTTTCTTCTATCACAATTCTTAAAAATCACCATGTTGATATGATTTTTCTAAAACATAAGATACAACTCTTAGAGGAATTCCTCTCAGAGAAGTTACTCAAAATTAATCCTTGCTTTTGCATTAATGAGTTTGAGACCAAATTTTCCAGGCTGTTAGCAAAGAAAGTAATGTGTTCACCTCCCTCAAAAAAAACCCCAAAAACAACCCCAAAAAACCCCCACAAAAACCAGTCAAGTGAACTAAATTCTTCATTAATATTTTGCTAGTTTTGACTGCCAAAATATTTTGTGATAATAACTGAAAGCTAAAGCTGTGCTAAGGTTTTCTGAATTAGGCTCAACTTGTTTGTTTACTTCACATAATTTAAGAAGCCCCTTTGAAGTATTAAACATACTTTTGTTAATAAATTCAAGAATATGAATAAAATCATGCTCTTTTTCTTGGAAAGAGCATCCACAAAGCATTGTAACACTTATCTAGTAGCACGTCTTTAAAGAAAATTTTTTACCCAGACATAGCACGATTTTAATTGTTTAGGAGGAATGTTATCTAGAAAGAAAAATAATTAGTATTTACATTCACAAGGTATGGTCTGTGTATAAAAGGAGTCAAAAGAAGTTTGTAAAGAAGAAACAACTGAACAACAGCTTATACAGAAAGGAGAGCACAGTAATTAAATTCAGGAGGGTATAGAAGCCCTTGCTGAGAAAATTAACTCTTTATCATCAGTGGGTGAATAATGACAGCCGATTTGTCCTCTTATGCCTTAAAGGTGACATTGGAGTATTTAAAAATAATAAGTCTGCAGTACTGGAGTAAAAGGCCAGGACAATGGATAAATACGACCTCTAGTATTATTACAAGTTTCATATCCTTTGATCTAAAAGGAAACTCAAAAGAAGAAGGATAACAGGCTGTTTAATACTGTAGATCAGTTCCTGGAAAAGTTTAAAAGCCTGAAGTTTGTTTCTGTGAAAAACCTCTAAGAATGTGAATGTGCACTTTGGACAAGCAGCTGCTGGCATCTCCCAGTCACATAAGCTCCCAGTAAGCACACGCAGGTAGTAAACTTTCCTGATGCTTTAAGTCAGCATAGGACAAAATATGAAAAGATTCCTGAAAACAAATTCTTGGGTCCTTGATGGAGAAGCAATTCAAACTTCTCATGCAAATATCTGATCTTTACCTTTCACCTTAAAGGCATCTGAAAGCTTTTACTTCTAAACCGAATTAGCAATTTGCAAAAACTGCAGGAAAGCAGGTTATCAATGGGAACAGAGTGACCTGCAGCTTCTCTGAATGGTGCTGTAGCCCTGTCTTCTGAGTTCATGGTACATCTCCACAGTTGTAGAAAAAACTGGGTGGCAATTTGGCCACAGAGGAAAACATGGCAACTAAGCACATGTAACGTGGAGTGGTAAAAATAACCAAGCTGAGTAGCTGTACTTACCCAGAGTGACTTCTCAAGTGTAACGATTTCTGTTTTAAGTGACTGGGGGGGGTTGTCTGTGTCCGGCTGCCAGATGCCCACTCAACTGCTCTCATTCTGCCTCCTCAACAAGACAGGGGAGAAAAGAAGATGAAAAATCTTAAGGGCTGAGTTAAAGAGAGGGAGTTTGCTTACCAATTACTGTCATGAGGAAAACAGACTTGACTTGGAGAAAATTAATTTAATTTATTCCCCATTAAAATAGAGTACCATCCAGAGAAAGAAAGACAAAACAAAACCTTCCCCAAAGTCCGTCTTTTTGACACGCTCAACTTTACTCAGTCATTCCTGACTCCTCTACTTCTTCCCTCTAAGCAGTGCATGGAATGGGGGCTGTGGTAAGTCCATAACAGCTCCTCTCTGCCTCTCCTTCCTCTGCATTCTTTTCTTCTTCTGCAGGGTGGCTCTTTCCCATGGGCTACAGCACTTCAGGATCAACCTGCTCCAGCATGGGTTCTTCCTTCATGGAAGATGGAACAGGGGACAGTTCCTTCAGGGCATGTCCACCTGCCAGTTGTGGTCCTTTCCACGGGTTGCAGTGTGGATGCTTGCTCCAGCGTGATCTGCAGGGAGAATCTCTGCTCAGACACCTGGAACATCTTGTTCTCTGACTTTGGTGTCTGCAGGGCTGTTTTTCACAGCCTCCCCCGCACTCCTCACTGACTGCAGCATTTTGCCCTTTCTCACATGGGCTTTTCCTGGAGCACTGCCATTGTGGCTGCAAGGTTCAGCTGTGCCTTGTGGTTGGTCCGATGGAGTGAGCTGGAACTGGCTGTGCTCAGCACAGTCCCTGCCACTCCCCACCAAGGCCACCCTGCAGCCCCCCACCAGCACCCTGTACATTGCTTCAACCACAATTTCAGTGCAGCTGAGGATGGGGACAAAAGCAGATGCTGTCTGCATGGAAAAGCAGGAGAACCCAATCACTTTCCATACAAAACTCACTGGAAAAATTGTGGCAATGACACAGTCAGGGTCACTGTGGTTTCCCATGAAATGGGAACTCTGCATTCTGAGTGAATACAATCAGGCAGCTGTAGGTTCCCAGACTGTTAACACAGATGTAAGATCCCCTCCAGGTGTGCAGGCAAACTGTTCTCTTAGTAGCCAAATGTTTGGAGAAAAACAACGGCAGATCTCTGAGAAGTTCAATGACAATAAAAGCACACACATCAGTGATGGAGATTTTGAAAGCACCAAGGCCAGGAAAGCCATGTCCTGGTCACTCAGTCAGGGCATCTTTACTAAGAACCATAGCTTGTAGTGCAGCTATCCCCTCGTACAGCGGAGGGAAGCAAACTGTATGCAACAAATGAAACCAATGCTTTTAAATGCCGCAAGGCTTTAACTTCTTGTAACTCGGTCAGAGCTTTTATGGAGAAAGATTAAAATCATACACACAAAAGTGTGCTTACAAGACTTCAGTGCACACCATTCCACTAGAAGAAGTAGTAGAAAATTTCTTTCATCGGCAGTTTCTAATTTAGTACACTTTTAAGTAGCTGAAAACTTCCCAATTTTGTGATAATTAATTCTGGTTTTTTTCAACCAGCTGTATAAAATGATACCAAACCATCTGGCCACCATAGTGTATAATTTGCTGTGATTAAAATTAAGGAACTGGACTGCAGGCCAACTCTCTTTGCTATCCCATGTGTCTTCATACTCTGTCTGTACTATCTGACACCATCAATGTGTCTTCCACGCAGTGCTGGTAGAACAGAAAGCTTTTTTATTTTAATTTTACTTCAATGATGGAAAGACTCCATGTTTTAAAAAACAATTCCTTTATTTCAGATAAGAAGCTGCAGCACGGAAAGAGATTTGTCTTAGAGCTGCAGGAAAGCCATGCTGGTGCCAGAGTGTGTGCAGATCTGACACCTGACTTAGTGACTTGGCATCTTGGGGATGAGGTCCCCACCCACGACTCTGTCTCCAGCTGTGGAAGGGGTGATGAAGAGCTGCCTTCTGCTGCAGGGCTGCAGTAGTTCCCGCTGGACATTTTAGGGTGTATTTACTCAAGGCTCTTCTTGCACAGTGGTTGTGAGTTCAGTCAGGAGGGTAAGAGTAGCAGCAGAGGAGAATATTCATGTTGCCTAATCTGCGTTGCCTAACCTGCTGGAATTACTGAATGTCTTGAGATGGATGCAAAGCAATCATGGATGTCATTTCAATAAATGAAGTGCAACCAAAATCACAAATAGAGGCTAAACACACCTAGAAACTGTGCTGCAAGCTCGTGTGAGACCTTGCCTTACACACCGAATTATTATGCCACTGCACTCAGTGAGTAAGGGAAGTCAGCTTCTTGCAAGCTTAGCGTTACCTGCAACAAGTCTGACACTGGTAAAACCTCAGATGCCTGTGATTCTGGCCTTAAGGCTGTTGTCCTTTCCCAGAGAACTGTGTTGAAAGCCTGGGTTTAATGCATTTCTCCCTTTCGGCAGAAAAGTCACTTTAGGGAACCACTGGTATTTCTGGCAATTTTATTGGACATCTGCTCAGTTTCAGACACATAATAATGACAAGGCTGCTATATCAGGCTTATAACACACATTTGAAGAGTCTGCTTAATGCATGAACTAAAATCGGATGGTTCAACTGCAGCGTGCTCTTGCTCTTCTACAAACTGCACTTACTGAATAAAAGAATAACAAAACAAAACACAGCAGTTTTTCAGCTGTCAAAATTGCTAAAATGTTTTTGAGTGACTTCAGCATTTTTCTGATTAAGAAATTGTTTTTCTCTCTCAGAAAATAACTTAGAGTAATTATATTAACAACCTTAATGAAGTATCCACAGCAGCTATATTCACTAGAACAGAAATGCCACCATTTTGCTAATATTTACCTTTAAAACTTCTTATTATCTCCACTTTTGTATTTCACAAGTTGATAATCCTTAAATAAGAAGCCTGGTTAAATTTTGGCATTTTAATCTTAGTTCCTGACTATATATTTTTCTTTACTTGAAATAAAAACTATACTAAACTATACTTTATCCAGTGGTTCAATGTAATAGACTCCTGGAGAGCAGAAACTTGCTGTGAGACCGGGTGCTCTTTAGACCTGACTTAGAGCTTCTTAGTTTTAATGGTCAGTGTTAACAGGAGTGTGGAATATGCCCCTAATTCTGTCATTTGCTTAGTATACCACTCCTTTTTTTTTCAGGGGGTAAATGGGCTGAATATATCTAAAACTCCGATTGCCTCTGTCTTCAGAACCTGACTTAACACTTCGCTTTTTACTACAGACCAGACAGTCGTATGAGACAAATCTGCCAAGTGAGTAAGTTTGGTATTTTATCCCTATGTAAAACATGTAGTGCATCACAAGCCAAATTAAAAATGCAGTAAAAAGCGAAAGAGAGTTACAAAGACAATTTGGATGGCACTGCTGCCACAATGCATCCATTTTAAATTCTAAGTGCAATGTTTCAAACTTATACTCTCAAATCCCCATTCCTCCTCCGAATCTGGTAGAAACCCACCATCTGCCAAAAACTTACATATTCAACTTATACAATTTCCTGAGCGCTGAGTTCAGCACTAAACCAAAGATTTCCTCCCTCAATCAAGGACAAACTACTTCCAGCCTCACTTTTAATTCAACTCACTGTCCAGAAAAAGGAACACTCTTTTGGCCTCTAAACACCAGTCCTGAACACCCACAGGGGGCATGACTATTACTGGCTTCAGAGACAGGCATAAGAGGTAGTAAGAGATGAAAATCCTCACTTCACCCTGCTAAATCCACCACTACACTACGGTGATGTGACAGGAAAAGAGCCAAATACCTGCCACTTCCATCCTGCTGAAGTGCTGAAACACGGATTAGACTTACATAATGTTGTAAAATAGGAATTCAGCGTGCGAAGGGAGGAATCTCTCAGTTCCCTTTCTTATTAACATCACTGCTCACACTGAGGAACAGCACTGCCCCTATAGGAACAAACAACAGCCAAGCCCTCAAAACTAACTCTCACCCGAGCACAGTGTTACAAAATCACATTCCAGAGTGATCACTGTGTGCCTGAGAATTTCTGCTGAGAGTAAAACTGTAGGGCACATACCCTAGACTGGTGGAAACTTGGTCGGAGGTTTATTATGTTCTGGGTATTTTTCACAGTGCTCAAATTTTGTTTATATTTGTGCATAAGGATCTGAAACAGACTGAAAAATGATTGAAACCAATCTGTAAGCAAGGCGAGCACAGCAGGATTTCTAAAGCATTTGCATAGAAAAACTCGCCTTGGATGAGAGGTTGGCATTTCCAGTGTTCTCCTACACGTGCACAGGGACTTCTTCAGTACACTAAATAAGCAGAGAGCAGAAGAACTTAAAGAACTTAAGGACTTAAAGAAACTTAGAGGTCCTCTTCCTTAGCAGTTGTTATGGCTTCTTAGCAGTTAACATGCTAAAGCTACCACAGTAGGTGTCAAATTAAAACTCGAAATCAGGGAGACCACACTGTCCTTATTCTTGAGCCAGGGCTCTGGAAGCAGGTGAAACCTCCACTGGGCTGAGGACAATGTTCCCAGGGCTCTGGACTGGGGAACTCTGGTTTTCTCCAACCCTGCAGCACAATCCTAAAGCCCATTTGGTCCAGAAAGCAGGGAGTAAGGGATGACTATCCCAGCCAATTCAGCCAGGCAGAACAAAATTAGTCATAACAGCAAATTGAAAGCAAAGAGCTAACAGAAAACTTGCTAATAAGTTCAAGTAGATTTGAGCCCTTCCAAATGATGGAGGTACTAATACTTCTCCAGAAGAGAAAGGGTTGGAAGAGTTTGGAAGAAGTGGAATGAAAACAGCTCAGGTATTAAATGCCTGCCTGTGCTTTGGGAACAACAGTATCTGTTTCTTGGAAAAGCATGGAATCCTTGACAGCCTGGCTGTGTAGGGTAGAGTGTAATACACACAGTGCAAGCCAGATAAATGTTGATTAAATCATTTGTTTTGCCCACTGGAGTTCAATAGTATCAGTCAGGGATGAACAGAAGTCATCCTTCAACATATTCTTTCATCCAGCAGGAGACAGGTACTTTTGTAGCAGGGAGACAAGTGAATTAGAGTTGTAAATTTTATTAGAGCAAATAAGAAGTAGTTGGTGGAGTGAAACCTTAGAAATGAATCAACTTAAACATGCAAGATCAATCAATTAACAGGTGAATAGGCACTTTTGCACAAAAATTAGGAAAAAGTGAAACAGACTAAAACTTCTAAGAAACACCTAGTGTTCTGTATTTTGGATTTTAAAAAAATATTGGCTATTTTACACTAAAATATCTAGTATTTCAGTACTGGCAAGCCAATATTCTGACTGTTGCCATCTTCAGAAATATTACATTACTTGTGAAATCTGCTAAAACAAAAACTTTATTCAGCAGGCTTCCTTTCACTGACTTTTAAGAGAAGCACATGAGAAAATTGAAAGCAACAATTCCCAGTTTTGATACATACTGTGAAGTGTGGAAATTGATGCTGCACACAGCAGCAGTTCAAGATACCACATAAAGATAAATGATTGAGGTACTGCAGGAAAATTATTTGTCCAGATACTACCTCATTCTGATATAATATTATTTTAGTACCTGCATTAGTGTTACTGAAGTGCCTTTTCCATTTATCTTACCTCTGCACAGCCACACTCTGCATGTCTTTACACTCATCCATCCAAAAAAGAACAAGACAGCTGGCTGAATGCTACATTGCATTTAACCACCCTGACAAGAGTAGGGTCAGACATCCAATACTCTGGCCCAGGGAGTCTTATTATAGCAAATTTATGAGAGCAGATGTTGCTCCAAGGCTTGCAAGACTACGTTTTGTATTTGGCACTCTGGAGTTAAGCAGCTACATTTTCTTGCAGCTGCATGAAGTAGCAATTATGCTGTTCTAACTACATGCTAAAAATGTACCACCGAAGCTAAGCTAGCATGATTAAGGGATCTGAAACCTTGGACAAGCCCTAGACTTTAATACACTGGGTGAATTGCAGGGTCTTAGAAAAACCCTTTCTTTTTTTCTTTTTTTTGCAGTTTAGAGAATAGGTGTTTAATCACTGCTTTTAAAGTCTTCTTTCTGAAAATAATTGAGGCTGTTTTCCATCAACAATGTCAGATTTATTGTCTTAACCCTATATTTATAAAATAAATTACCAGTAAATGAAGAAGAACAAGAATAAACAAGAATTCTGTAGATATAATTTACATCAAAAGGCATTTATTTACAGAAAGATGTGGCTTGTAAAATTATTATTAGTTTTTCAAAATTGACTGCACTTGTGATTTAAATCTTTAAAAGAATAAAATAATCATTTCAATGGGTATGGAAGGCAAAATCCCATGTGTAAGACTCAGTTAAGATCACACTCAAATCTAGGAAAAGCCTCATTCCAAAGTAAGTCTTCAGACTTATCTTGAAGCAAAGTTTATAAAATGCCATGTACAATAAATTCAGGTTTTCTCTGTGTTAATCTACCTTACTTTTGATTAAAAACAAGGCTGTAGCTAACAAGGGTCAGATGTTACTGGTTCATCAGGTGCAACTGCATCCTACTTTACCTTTCCTTCTATTTTCATCAGAAGCAGGTCCACTGATGTTAATGGGTTTAAAATGGTGGGGCTGAGCTAAAAATGTTTCCTTATTGGTTATTTCCCATTTCAATCCAATACATTTTCAAACACCAGCTCATTGTTATTATAAAACAGATTATGACACTGTCTTTATCTTGAATCACAAATTTTTCTCACTTTTGCTCTTCTTATTCTCTCCTCCAGCTCCTGGTGGATGGAGGTGGTGACTGTGTGAGAGAGAGGCTCGTGGGTACCCAGTTACTGGCCACAACACAGAACAAAGGGATATATATATGTAAGTACACACAAAGCATTTTACTAGATCTGGTGAAAAAGATTAAACTTTTTGCAAGTGCTTTGACTGACTTAATTATCTTAAATATGTCTGTCTGCTGCTGGTTACTAAATAACATCATAAGCAGATAGAGAGACCTCTAAGAGAAATGGTTGAACTAATGAGAATGGAAGAGCTCTGTTCACAGCTGCTGTGAAAATCTGACAGAAGCAGCTTAAACCTCCCAGGGCAGTGCTGGGTCAGCCTCTTTGCTCATTCTGCCCTTGGACACGCAAAGTTCAAAAGGAAGAAGCAGAAACAAGACTGGTTTTGCAGGGAAAGCACCCAGTGGAGTGCAGGCTGTCTATCAGAGACAGAAACCGAAACCCCTGTTTGACCAGAGGACCAGATTCCTACCAGCCTACAATTTCCTGTCATCTATGTATAGCACACAACTGCTTCAACTGCCCTGTTTTATTGTCTAGTGAGAAGTGAGTGGGTAATTTCACACTTGCTGTTGGATATTAGGTTTATTATACAAAGCTTTATCTTAGAGAACTGTTATGCATTTCAGAAGAACAAGGATTTGTAACAGAGCTAGCAGCAGACCTTTATTATAGAGGTGATGGGAGTTACCCTCTGAGAATAGCAGAGGCTTTTTCACAGTGTAATTGGCATTGATTATCTTCTGTCCATGTGCACTGTTGCTTATCAGTACAGATGCCCCAGAAAGATGGTTTTATGTAGTGTCTTTGTGCAGTACTGTAACTTTCTTTGCCATAAGAGAAAGTTGATTATCAATCACAATGAAATCAGACCAGCTACGGAAGTTAATCATGGAGCTAGATGTCTGGTGTAGAAGTCATGGAAAGTCAAGAATTATCAGTTCACAAAACAAGACAGGCAAGCTTCTAACTTAAAGCAAAAAAACCCAAACAAACAAACAAACAAACAAAAAACCCAACCAAAAAAACAGCCCCCCCCCAAAAAAACCCCAAAGACAACAACAGAAAACCAAACCCCACACCAAAACTCACCTCAAATCCCCCAGAATTAAAGAGAAGAAAACGAAGAACTCCTGTAGAGCAAGGTGCTGTCAGGGGATGAAAAGGGCCCAGCACGAGAAAGAGCATTAAGTGCTCTTGTTCCTCTCTTGTGGCCACAGTGAGTTTTCAAGTGAGTTTTGACAAGGCTTAGCTATGCCATTTTCCCAAGTGTGTTGATGTAGCTATTGCCAACAAGGCCCAACAGATGATTAAGGGGAGGATGAGGAAAGGAAGCGATGTCATGCTTTCCAAGGAGGAAAAGGATCAGGACAGATGTAACTTATTCCAGTTCTTAACAACACGTTCCTACAAATAGAAAGCAATACTGAAGCTATTACTGTCATCACTCAGGCATGATGAGAAGTGTTAAAAGTAATGAACTACCTATCTGAACACATAAAAATGAGGTAAAGCATGGTACAATGATTATCAGACATTTCAGCTAGTTCTGAAACAGGGATAATATGTGTTCTGCAAACTATCCATCAAAGCTATCCTACATTATTCCATGTGACAGATTAAATGGCTGATCTCAGTGCATGTAAAATTGCCAGATATTCAGGAACTTAGGAAACCCCAGGCCAGTTTTCACAAAGAGCCTGGGCTTAGTAGTAGTAAAAATTACTACCTTATTTTATTCTGCCAAAATGCCAGAGTTTGCATGGCTGAAAACATAAAAGTGAGAGAAAGGCTCTGTGCAGAGAATCAGGCAAGGAAAGGTAAATCACAGTGTAAGAGGTGTATATATGTTTTAAACAAACTGAGGCAGTGATAAAGGGCTAAAAGAATTCCCATGGAATCACAAAACATAAGCAGTGGGGGCAGCATACCTGGAGAGAATTATGCAGTAATTTTGAGAAGTTAACGTTTAAGGCATAACCATTTGAAATGAGTTTATAGCTATTCAGTATTTATAGGACAACCAGAATAGTATCTAAGCAGGAATTAAAGACAGACTGGGATTGAATGATATAGGGTGGGTAAAACTTGTGTTATGGTGAACTCTTGCTCAATAAAAAAAAAATTTAGTGTAACACAACATAGTGTCCTCAGGATGTAGTTGGTTTAGCAGCACCAAGTATTGCGTATAGACCCAACTTTTGCTTGCACATCAGCAGCACAGGCCACCTATTACAGAAAGGATACAGCCAGTGGGGAATTCCGTTTGTAACATGATTTGGTACGACCCGCAAAAATCAGGCCAGATGATACTAATTTATACCTCAATTCTATCATTCATGCTGCCTCTTAAAAATGTGTTTATTTGCATACAGACAGGTATTCAACTGAAGGAAAAACATGGAACAAAATGTAAACAAAAGTAACACAACTATGGTTCATCTTGACCAAAACGACTGCAACCTAAACAGCTTCCTGTGATATCACCCCAAAATGGATGTATTCCAAGGTCTGACAATAAATGTAGCAAACCCTTGGAGCCTTGCTCAGTGCCAAACTTTGTATCCCTTATGAGAAACAGTTGTATGCTATAAGCACTCAAAACTTTGCCGACATTTAGTTTGATGGAGTTATTTTGCTTTCAATCAACTCAGGAATGTTCTGCTCTTAAATTAACTGCTAATTCCTAATGCAAACCTACTGCTATTACTCCTTGATTTTGAATGTCCTTCTCTTTCTCCACCAAAGTTGCCAGAAATTGGTGCAGATTTCTTTTGTTCAATTAAAAATGACATCAGGATTTTTTAATGCTCTTTGTAATCTAAAAATCGCATTCTGTACTGTGGCGAAATGGTACAACAAATTAATGAACATAACCTGCTAATACCGTCTAAGCTTTGCCTGATTTCACTTCTTCTTACACTCTGCCCTCTTGATTCTGGAGCATTCAATTCTTAGTATTTTCAATAAATTACTTTTGCAGTATTTCTTTATAATTTTAGAAACTGGCCTCTGGCTATCAAATTTCCATTTCTGATAGTTAATACATATTAGATGTCTTTAACTCTGATATACTGTATCAGTAGCTTTTCTCTTTTTTTTTTTTTTTTTGTAAGGGGGGGTAGGAGGAGGGGAAAAGNGGGATAGAGAGAGAGGAAAAGATAAATCTGCTATTTAGAGGGTTTGGTATTTTTTCTAAGTTGTTTATATTTGTGTAACTACTTGCAAGAAAATGTTAATTGAAGTTATAGATCAGATTTGTCAGTTGACTTTCACTGCATCACCAACCTTATGTTTTCAAGAACAAGTCAGCACTTTAAGACAGATGATCCACAAGTAATTAAGGCAAATGATATCCCAAGCCAGAGATTTAGAGTGCTCAGTCACCATATTAAGAGTATTACTGGCTTTAAGACATTGAAAGTCCATCCATGTTACTTTTCCTGCCACAGCACAGCCTTTTGTCATGGTTTACAAGAACCATGGTAAATTCATATTTATGCACAAATGCTTGCAACCTGCAATAATAGTACAGCACTGTAAGACACCAGTTTAAAAAAGGTTTTTTTTAAGCAGCAGGAGGCTTAGCACCACCCCTGCGTTCAGTTTTGATACAATTTGTTACCATACAACAGCTCTGGCATTTTAAAGAAATTCCTCACACAGATAATTTCTGGATCACTGTTTTCCACATCAATTTTAACAGCATCCGTGGTTCACAAAACAGGTGATTTCCTTGAGATTGGGAAGAGGTACCTGCAAAATTACAAAGGAAACAAGCTAGGCTGGAGGTATTTTTACCTTAAAAACTTATATGTTGAATGCCTTCACAATCTGAAATCAGTCCCTGGGATGTTTCCTTCTCTGTGTCACACTGCAGAATATGTTTCTTTTTGAAAAACTCTTGAGACTGTTCGAGGACATTCCAGATATGACTTGCGCTTCCATGCCTGGGGTGCATGGAGGAGATCTTAAATACATTTCTGGGTAATGAATGAACATACCTCCATGCTACAAAACCCCAGTTCCCAGTTCTGATTTAAGTGACAGGAGATTTAAGTTACAGCTTTCAGGAGAGAGTCATCTCTTTAAAGCACCATTTTCTTGTGCAACATCCTGCTTGCAGTTTTTGTAGAAAAATGTGAGTGAAACTGGATGCTTTTACATTTCACTGATTGACTGCTAAAGGAAAAAAAGTTTTCAATTAACAGCTTATTGGCTGGCAAGCCATTATCTTCTTGATAGCACTTAGGTTAATGACAGGTTAATCTTCCTAAGACAGATCTGACACACCTCTTTTTCAGGAAACCAGAAAACCAATAAAACCCTAATCAGTTCACATGTGGCCACATAATGCCTCTCTACTACTTGCAGCTAATGTGACCAGGCATTATTTTATCAGGCTAAACCAATATTTCAAGTAATCTTCAGCTGGAGTCAACAATAGGGAAAAACAAATAAACAAGAATGCAAACAATCACGCTCATAACCAATAAAGTTGCAGTGAAAGGAGGAGGAATGGGCTGCGAGGGGATAAATTTTTCCCAACCTTTTTGAGTGATCAATGTGCATCCTGAAGCATGAAGACTGACAGCACCAATAAGTTTTTATTCCAGCCGGTTTAACTAAAAGCATTACTCATGCCATGCCTTATAATTTAGACTTGTATTAACATTCAGCTTTATTTACTGCTCTCTGGCATTCTATTTCGTCTAGCACAACACAGAAATGTGTGGCAAGGTGAATTACAGGAGCTGTAACACCACATTATTTTCCCAATTGTATATACATTAACGTTCTGATCCCTTTCTTTTAGGAATGAAATCCGTAGTGAGAGAGGCCTGGTCTCTATCCAGGGCAAAGACATTTGCTTAGCTCACACATACACCTTTCCCCTGTCTTTAATCCTTCTAGATGTATGTGTGGGTGGAGTTTTCAGCCACCTGAAATAAAAGTGGTTCTGTCCTTTTCACACTTGGGGGAACGTGAGAGCAATCTAATGGAAGAAAAGTTAATTTTTTGTTTGGAATAAGAAAAGGTAGCAAAGTACAATGAGCTGTCTCTAAAATGGTTTGGGAGCTATTCTAACAGAAAAACATAAATATAATCAAACCTTCACAGAAACAATGCAATTAAACGTCTCGTCAAAAGCACGACCTGCACTAGTGTAAGAGGTTATTGCCAAATCTAAGAAGCTTTAATCCTGACTTGATCCAATCACCATAATAAAATTACCATTGCAGAAGATGAGCTTCCTCATCATTTGTGAGCTAAAAGATGAGTGGAAATATTTGTGGCTCAGCAAATGAGTGGCCTTTTCCAAAGCACCTGGTAACTATACTGTATATACCATACCGGTGCTCTTGAATTTGGTATTTCACACAGCCTTTGTCAATGGCAGTAAAAAAAATCAACGTCTTGCTCTGAATTATGAACTGGTTTCAAAATGAAGATGTTAAAACATGTAGCCAGTATCTATAATTACAAGAAAACTTTTCACTGAGAAATGAGATACAGTAAAATTTAATCACCTTATTTACAATTTTAAGATCAGTGTTCAGGGTAAAGGTCCTAGGAGAGCAATTTTTTAATAGACACCAAATTGTGTATGCTTGAGGGAAAAAACATTAATGGTTCCCTGAATGACCACTATGATAACTGTGTTTTGATGTGCAGCAAATGTGAGCGAAACAATAGAGAGTTACATGAAAATAGGTGTGTAACAACAGCAAAAGGAGTACACACCTCTTTCTGGGAGACTTGGATATTTTTCCAGGGAAGTTAGTATCCATTGCAGTGCTAAGGAATGCCATCATTTACTCATTAAAACCTAACCAAACCAGCTCAACATTAAACGTGTTAATTCTTCCTGTAAAGCCAAATACCACTTACAGAATACAGAAGTTTCTGCAACTGCACCTTAGGCTGCTCTTTGTTTGATCTGATTTTTGGGTTTTCCCTATGTGGTATTTAACAGAACAGATTTTATTTTAAATTTTATTTTACCGTGTTTCCTCTTCCATATGCCTCTGTCTGTCAAATGACAAAGGGAAAAATTTGTGTTTCAGTGACTCTCTGCCCTGTGTACACAAATGATCCCCTGGGAAAAATCAGTGGTTTCTTAATTATGTTAAAACTACCTCAGAATTTGGAATGAGGTTTCTCATGTTCTTGGAAAGGAAAGCACAAAAGCATTTACTATACACACTCCAACGGCATTTTCAGCCCAAGGTTTGTTTTGTTTGTGCAAGAACCCTTTTAAAAATACTAAGAACAATTCCTCCTTCAAGAAACTTACTCTTCAATGAGTCTAAAACGAGCAAGATTCAGTACATGGGGCCTCCTTACATCAGCCCCTGCTTTGTGACAAACGCCTTTTGGAGGTTGGTCTTGCCTTAATCTCTTGGTGTTTAGTGCACAGAGCTTTAGTGAAGCAACTGCCTGCTACTGTGGTGGCCCAGCAGCTCGAGAGCTGCACAAAACCCAGCTCAGTGGCAGCCCAGGACACAGCCGTGGTGTGCAGACCTGTGTGACTCTCACCTGCACGCCTCTCCCACGAAGAGCATGCGTCAGCCATCGAGCAGGGCTCACAAAGAAAGAATAAATACTTCAGATTAGGTCTGGCAAATCACTTTTGACAGCATTTGCACAATCTTCAGTGTTTCTGAAAGCACAGTTGAAACTGCTTGCTTACAAAAGAAACACTTTGCAGAGCTAAAGGTAAGGTGGCGAATGAGGGACTGCAATACTGTATCTCAGGAGCATGGGGATGATCCCCATGGTTGAAAAAGAAAAGACAATATGCTCCTCATCCACGTGATCTAGTTTTCTTTGGAGATGGAAAGTCTTTATCCTGAGTACAGCACCTTTTAGAGCCCACTTTTTGCATGTGGCCGTTTTCCCCTTACAGTTCTTTGAGCAGAGAAATGACAGAACCGATCCCTCAAGTAAAATTAGTTTGGTGCTTTCTTTTGTGACCATTCATGTATTCCTCAGAGAAAGGAAGAGGCCAGCTATGCTAAGACTTGCACTACTTCTGCTTGGTTAGTCTACTTAAGAATTATCCATGTTTGATTTTACAGAGTAACTCATGAATAGGTGTAAAGTTTGACCTTTTCTAGTTCCCTGCTAACACTAAATGGGTTTCCAACCAGGTAGACAGCCCCTGTGAGACACAGCATGACTTTTTCTGGGGACGAGTTTCTATTCTGCACAATTTAAAGCCAAAAGCTGACTGTGTGCATGGAGTATTTTCATTTTTAGTCTAGTACTGTTTCGTTATTATTTGTCAGAAAACATGAAACCAAACAAAGAAAGACATTTGTTCCTGGGGCCCCGCTGCCTCCAGAACAAAGACCTAGCTGTTTGTGGTCTTAATGAAAAGCCCTCTAGGAAAAAGGTGTATGAAATTTAGGCACTTAATTATATATGCCTGTCATTAAATGGTAAAGACTCACTGAATGGCTGTTCAAAAGGTTAGTGACTGACATTTTAAGTTAATGCTCAGATTCAGCATGCCTCTGATGTAGCAGCACAAAGAAACAACTACAGAAAGAAGCTGCAACCCCCCTTTCCAAATGTCTGACTACCCTTACAAGCATGTGGAAAAAAAAGGTCACTTCAGCTGTGGACACCTGCTTTCTCAGAAATCATTCAGCCTGGGCATGTTCTGGTGACATCAAACCACCTCTTCCATGCAGGGCAAATATACAGACTGCAGGCATACAATTTCCTGCGCATTAACACCTGAACTCTGCATTTTCTGTTTTTAGGAAACTTAGGAAATGAGAATACAAAATGTCCGTTCATTTTTTCTTCTCAAAGATCTTGAGGTTGGCTGTTAACTAAACTCTCCAGAAGGAGGATGAGCAGAATGCAAATTTATCATATAAAAACACTTATCAAAAACGGGAATAGGAATATGTTTTAATATGAGCAGTTTGCATGGTAAATTTTCATAGATCACACTACTTCAACACTAAATTATATCTCACCTTGGGATTCCTTACGAGCCATTTTGCATACGTTTTCAACACACAGAAAACACGTTATGTGCAGAAATTATTTCTATAATAATCTTTGCACAAAGAATACTGGCTTTGTAAGAGTGGTCACTCAGCATAAAATTATATTTGGACTTCCTTGATGGAATAAATGCATATATCAATTTCATAAATGTGAGGCCAAAATACTACAGGTAAATTTGTGATCTGGTTCAGCCCAAGGGCACTTCTCACCACTCAGTCTGTTCCCAGAAGTGCTATGAGAAAATTCTAAAGGGAGAGCAGGAACATATTACCATATGTAATATGGCTGCAACAGCTTTCAGCTACTTTCAGCTGAAATTTTTTACATGAAATTTCTGTTCATTTTTCAAAAAATAGCTAAAGTATGTTTATACATGAAAACAAACACCAATTCTCAAAAATATGAACGCATTTATACTTCCTTTCTGGGAAAAAAGTTAGTACCACTTAAAAAATGTGTTAAAATGGCTATTCTCTCTTCTTTTTCCTTTTTCTTTCCCAAGAATAAAGGTTTGCATTGAATTTTGAAAAGTATGTATTATGCATCGCTTTTCTGCATTGTGCTATCACTACATTTTAGGAATTCATTTACTATTCTTTGCTAAGTGACTTAATTTCAAGAAGCATGCACTAAATAGCTTAACCCCTCTTCACTTGAAAAGCCTCAAAAGATTTTGTAGTTCAAGAGAAAATTTAGAAGAAATGGACTCTAGCAAAAGCAATGATTCTTTACTTGAAAAGATTATGGTATAAAGAGGTAGTATAAAGCCACCACTATAAAATGCACACATTTGTCAAAATTCCTTTGGATCTATGCACAGCTGAAGTGTTATTCATTTGTACAGTGGAAAAAACATTTATCTTAACTGCAAGGGTCCTTTGAAGGTATTACCACCAAGACGAAGGCAAATTCAGAAGATGTAGTTATATTTAGATTTTTCAAGAGCAATTGGCAAGGGATTTCAATCAAAGAAGGTACAATAGAATATGGAATAAAAGAGCTGTCCAAAGAACAAAAAGAAAAGCTTCATAGCAGGAAGCTTTCAGTTCAGCAGAGGTGGCTCCAATGCCTGCACCCTTTCTACCCTCTGGAGAGGCAGTCCTAGGAGCTAGAGACTGCCCTCAGACTGAAAAGCCAATAGTTTATACAGTTTAGATAAATGTGAGATGTTCTAAGAAAAAAAATAGTCAGTATAGCAGTAACACAAGTGTATCAAGTTAAATTTAAAGTAAAGTTTCAGCACTTCTATGATAGCTGGTGCATGGTGACTCATGAAACCTTTATTTGCTTCAATTATGGACCATCAGCACATTCCTATATTCTACATACTCTAAACTCTTAACTTTACTAAAACATTTTCTCATAATTCTTTTGGGAGAGCTAACAACTTGGCATAAATGAAGCAGGATTAAGTAAGAACTGCAAACATTGGGCTAAATAGAACATAGAGATTATGCTACCAGGCAATTAAATACCAAGATACAGAAGATAAGCACAACAAAACCAAAGATAACCAATGCTGAAATAGACAAGCTTCAGAAAAAAGGAAGACTAGATGAAGACAAAAGTAATCTGGTTGGTTAACTTGGTGAGAAGCAACATTCCTGAAAGAAATGTTAAGGAAATAATACTAAGAACAGAAGAGGTGTGCATTTGGCAAACTGAATGAGAAATTCTGAAATACAAAGAATTTGACTTGTAACTTAATTTATTTGTAGTTTCTGATCAATATATGAGCTATACAGGGAGATGTAATTTGTTCTAGAGAACAAAGAAATATAAACAGAAACACTGATATTGGGGAACTTGTTTGTAAATCCCTTAAGAAGAGCAGAAAAATGATCAAATATACAGATGAGCTGAAGGGATAAAAGAGAAGAGTATTACCAGCCTTGCAAAGAACATCACGAGAGGTGGAGTCAGTGTGCTTTCCTGTAGCTGGAGTGATTTCAGTTTTTCTATTAAAAACAGATTCAAAAATAATCGACACCACTACTGACCATCCTTACATGAGCACGTTTCTGGCTGGCAACTTGTGCAAGACTTGAGATGTGTCCAAGCATCTGATTCTTATATAAACTGTGGTCAGAAATCCTTAATAAACCAAACAGATATTGCCCAGAGTGCAGTGGTGAAACCCTGAACAAAACTAACTTCCCTGAAATGAATCGACTTGAATGGAAAATCTGATGAAGCAACAGGTAGATAGATGTCACTATGAAGATAAAAAACACATGGGCTATGAGACTGAGGACAGGCAAAAAGAGATAATTTGAAAACGCAGGATAGCCAAAGATGCAGTTAACAGTGAGGCAGAGAGAAGGTTCCATGATGCAGAAGGAAAGCCTGATCTTCTCAAGTGATACATTATGGAGTTGGGAAAGAAAATGGGTGTGAGAAGATATCAAACTATGCAGAACACCTGCAACAGGTGAGGAATGGCAGAACGGTGCACTCTTTAATTCCCACTTTACCAAAGAGCTGGAAAGAAAGCAAACATTTAAGAAACGGTGTGCAAAATCTGTCTTCTTCAACTACCACACATGTTCAAAGTGATAAAGCACAAAGGAGTCCCAGTAATGGAATAGGGCTCTTGAAAAGAGAGCGCTTACCACTCTGGAAACCCTTGGGTGGAGAAGTCCCACTTTATGAAGGAAGCTCCAATAGCGGTCCCTCTGTCACAGCGCATGCTGCAGTGCTGAGACCAGGCTCTGGAGGTGCAGCTCTGTTCAGCTGAAGAGCAGATGGTGCTATGCCACAAACACTGCAGCTCCAGCTGCTGCACGGGGCAGAAGGGTTCGTGTAGCACTGCACAGCCATGAGCAGACAATGCAATGGACACAGGAGAACTGATTTCATATGGATTAACTAAATCAGCTTAATATACACTTGTGAGGCTGTAAAGACAAATAAAATATGAAACAATTTCCTGTCCTTTTATCGCTACCTAGCAAAGGGTAGAAATTACCTGAGGTGCTCTGTCTTCACTGTCTTCATCTCTCATTATTAATACCAACTCTGTCAAGCATCTTCTTGGAAAATAGTGGAATAGTTTGAAAAAGAGCATAACGTGACAGAAAGATGGAATGAGGTAGTCTAAAAATGAACATGCCAAGTAATTTTTAGAACTATGCAACCACTGCATATCTAGTCGATAAGGAAAATTTCAACTGTTAAGACAGCAATTAGACATTAAATATATTTAAGGAAAGTCTTACGATCTCTTTTTCCCTCAAGAAAAGACAGATCCAGAAATCAGGATTAAAAGAATGGTATTATGCATCACAAAATGATAATTTGACCACACGGTAATTTTCTGTTCCCTAAATATGGCAGAAACAAGCAGATGTCCTTGTTCACACTATTAGAAGTTTGTTGCTGAGAACAAGAACTTTGTCATCTGAAGAAGCACTAAGCTATACAGTTTTGTGATGCAAACTCCTGTGAACAGCAGATGTTTATTTACCCCTTGCCCCTTCATCTAATGCAACAGTTCTTAATGCAAGACTTCTCCTTGGAAACCAAATGCTGGGCTTAGGCTCAAGATCCTGAAAGACATACTTGCATTTGAACTCGTTTTGACCACTCCTTCCATGGACTAAGGAAGACAATTCCTTAACAGCATTTAGGAAACAACTTGGCTGTAAATTACTAATATATCCTATTCCTTAAAATCTAAATTCCCTAAACTTATTACTACTTTAAAACAAACACTGATTTCTGTATTCCAGGTTTAGGAAGAAGAAGGTCTACGTCTTTCAAACTGGTCAACATCTGTTTCATTCCCAGCAAACTTGGTGTTTGGCAATAATTTCAGATATTATTAGCATCTGCATTGCATTTGGATAAGAGGTTACAGCAGCTGATTGCACATTCCTAATGCCTATATGAAAACCCCTGAGTTAAGAAAAACTTCAAAAAAACATTCATACATTAAATGTAGTATCATTATTTTAATGCTTGTACAGTCAGAATATTTTTTGTGGACAACAGATGGATTTAGAGATTTTTTTGTAAATTTTTTTTTTTCATATAAGTGTGTTCAAACAAATAATCTTTAACTAGGCAGTGGTGACCCCGTAGCTGCCATGGTACAAGTACCATATGGCCCACAGTCCCTTTAACCATGCTGCTTTTTTATCTTTTCTTCCCAGGAGACAGGGAGGGAAGGTAGCCCTAAATAACCAAAAAATTCTGGTGCTCAGTTCTCAAATCTGGACTGAGTTCAGCAGAACTTTTCAAAGACAAACCACAGATGAGTTGAAAGCTGGATAATCTTCAAGTAACAGCTCACCTGGGACTGCAGATTTTCCAGTTGCTTTTGATGTATCTCAATTGACTCTCTTAAGATGATTCTTTTTGTCATTTGACAAATGTAGTAGTTTCTTCAAAGTGCTCAGAGGAATAGAAGGTAAGCACCCTGGTCTATCACACCTACAGGATAGAGCCAATCAATACGTGAGAAAGAAGCAGCAAGAGAAGAATATTATGTGCTATCATTATCTCGCATTACCTGGCAAGAAGTTATCTTTAATGATTTAAAGCACAGCACTGTTCTCACACAGTGTTGTTCTCCAGAGTGACTGGAAGAAAGGCTTTGTTTTATACAATAGATCCTTCTCTGAATGCACGCCGCATCATTCCTGTTAACATCAAATGATAAAACAGGCATTTTTAATTTTAGCTGTCAGCTCTAGGAAGCACACACTTCTCAGAGACAGGCACTGCATGCACAGTACCACGGCTTACTAGATCTGCAAGAAAGGCTAGTTGTTAACTGCACTGAAGGCAGGTAAAAGTCACCTTTTTGTAAAGACGGTGCTAAAATTATACAGCCAGAATAGAGCACTGATGTGAAGAGACTGGCTGAGCATCATAGGGACAACAGTTTTTCCTTGTCACTTAGTTTATTTTAGTAGAGCAACCAGAAGCAAGGTTTCATTTGAAATTTTGTTTGCAAAGTTAATTTTCAGACTAGAACTACACCATGCATGCAGGTTTCCAACATGACTTTGTACCCTCTGCCCAAAGAAAAGCGTCCTCAACTCTCTCCATGGACAAAAAACTGGGATGTATGTCTCCTCCACTTCCCACACAGAACAGTTTTTTGATAAGATCCCACAAAGCTGCCCGGTTTTCAGTCACATATCCATTTACTCTCAGCAGGATGAGGCCCTGGGAACTGAAACTATGAACAAGAGAGAGTTGGGTGATTCAAATGTTTAAGTTCACTGTTAGGCTGGGTCCAACAGGAGCTATCAATATTTGGTGTATGTTTGCAGAGATGGAACAAGACCACACCCTATTATTAGGTCATGAGAGTGAATTCATCTGAGGGAGTTTGCTGTTAGCTGTGGCTTGTCAAAAGATGCTGTGTATTTTATTCTCTATAGTTACATTTAGACATGTATAACAATATATTTACACAATAACAGAGCAAATCATAAACACAAAAGGTCATTCAACATTTAGTTTCTACATGTACTTTTACTGGCTGTGATTTATTACTGTAGCAACACTGAAGGTAACCAATCGAGGAACAGCTACGTCAAAAGGACTCAAGTGATGAACTAAAAGATTAGTTTCCTCCAAAGCCCTGGGGATTTTTGCACAAGTCCTTAGAACCTCTACCTTCTAAACTAGAGGAGTATGTTTGAACTCTCCATGTAAGACACAAATCTGGGAGCAACCAGAGAGAGCAAACCAAAGCAGTTACCGAATTATTGTAAATATGGGACCTAATGTCTAACTCTGTGCCCCATTGTTTTATTTCTTCTGAATAATATGCTTAACTGCATCCTTCATGACCAATCATTTCTTGGACTTGTATTAACTTAACATATCGAGATGAATGTAAGCAAACGGCTGTTGTTAAAAACAAAAGCAAACCTTCAGAGTAGCCCATCAGAGAGGAGCCTGCTTTTCATATTCCCTGATCTACTGGCACATCCCAGAATGGGTAACACTCAGGGTAGATGAAGTGCCATAACCTGAGGTGTGAGAGATGATGGCCCATCCAAGAGTAGGAATGACTGAAACCTGCTGTCAGCCTTCTCATTAAAAAGTCAGGAACTGAGACCATAAATCCTTCAAGGCGAGAAAATATGGTGCCGTAGAAATGACATGACATACAAAAAACTAGCTGAAGTAGTTCCAAAATGTTTCCAAGAGTGATGTCCCTAACAGGAATCACATTACTAAAGAAGACAACATATATAATTCCATAACTGGTGCAGTGTAGCCCTGGTGCCAAGTACATACTGTATTGTCATGCTAGCAGGAGTATTGAGTTTGCAAGGCCTCAGAATAGCAGCTTTTCAAGTTTACTTTCTCTCAACTTCTCTTGAGCTGCCTGCAATTTCCCAGCTTAGCTATAATAGAATTTTTTCTAATGATCATGTGGTTATGCTCAATTTGCTTTATTTTTTCTTATCTTTGTATGGTATACTAGTTTTATCCTGATATTCTCTGTAAAAGACATGGCATGATAGCTGGGAAAGCCGGGACACAGGAGATGATCTAGAGAAGTGCAGGCATGGGACGGTAGAAGATGGGTCAGTCTCACACAGGAGCCCCAGCACTACACACAACTCACCAAAGGTCAGCTGGAGAAATGCAGACTGAGAGCTGAGCAAAACCTCATGCAGAGGGACAAAGAGAATGGAGAACAAACATGCAGCTTGTGTGAAATAGACCATGGATAGGAAATTCAGCTGCACCATGAACTACTCAGTAAAGAGTAAGCAAGGTGCACGACACAGTAGCAAACACAGAAATATTACCTCAAGAGGCTCCCAAGATGAGAAGGGAGAAATCAAAAATATTGTATTCTTCATGGCTAAAGATTTGAGCTCCATGATCCTCTCTTATTTCTGAAAGCTTCAGTGCCCAAGGGGCACTGGAAGGTTGAGCATAATATCAGGAGAAGCAGCAGATACTAGGAAGCAGGAATATGACAGCTCTATAGTATTCTATTTTTTCTTTTAAAGTACTTATTTTTTTCCATGATGACTTCTGTGGGATAATAAACATTATTTAATTAGACAGTAATTTTCCATTTGGATTTAAAATAAATTCTTCGCATGACACATAACATGCTTCTTCTTTTGCCCTTAATAAAAATGTGAGGGTAATGATATGTAGGTATGATTTTGCTTACAGAGGCAATTCCATGCGAGGATTTTGCATAATTAGTGTGTTATTCAAAATAATAATAATTTCCTTCCTTCACTCATCAAAATTTAAAACCAAAACTGCTCAACCATGTGATTTGTTTTTCTTGGTAGAATTTTTGTAAGTTCACTTATATCTAGTGGTAGTTAAATGCTGACACTCTTCTGGTTCCTACTTGGTCAAAACTGAGTTAATTTCTTGTTGTATACAGTCTATTTGTGTGACTTAAGCAGTAATATAGGGAGCAGAATATTTTCTAAATGTTGCTTACTATGTGACAGAAATTAATATTTTTCTAATTATCAGTCCAACATCTTAAACATACTGGAGAAATTACTAACCAGTAAATCTGCTGTCAGAATGTCATACTGCAGTTCACACTGCTGGCTTTCACTTCCACTCCACTGAATTCCAACACTTTCAGTGTCACAGAAGTCACAGAAATGCACAAAGAACTGTGCTACTGTTGCGGAAGCAGCAGCTCGACAGCTTCAGCTCTGGCTAACTTCCTGTTCTACTGGTTTTGCTCCAGAAGGTGATCAAGTACATTTGAATTCAAGTGCCTTGGGAAAATCAGACAGATATTTAATTTTAGGAATTGTAATTTATTATTCAAGTCATCATGTCTTTCTGAATCTGAAAATGAGTACCTTGCATGCTGCTTTGAGGTTGAGCAGTGTGAGGTTCTCATGATCTAAGGCAAATTTCGGTAAGCCCTGTCCATTTAATGTTTTTCAATAGTTTTTCTGTGTCACAGTGGAGACTTTTCTGCCACTGATCCAGGCTGAGCACTAAGCACAAATACAAGTCAAATATTCAGTTCTTCTGTAACAATTTTTCAATCTTCAGTATGAAAATATACGTATCTAATGGATGAAGAAAACAATTTTATATTTTTGACTCTACACTGAAGCAGAGGAACATATATGAGATAGAGACATTTAAAATTTCATACACCATCTGTGTCTTTTTCCTTTTTAACGGTAAAGGCAATTTAAATGTCACATTCTTCACTCTCACTGTTATTACAGTAGTGTCCTTCATGGAAACAGACAACTTAATCAAGAAAATACTGTATTTCAGAGACATTGAGGGGAAAGAATACCCACCCTGTTACAGGAGGTTTTCCTTGAAGACACGTCTTATTAAACTTTTGACTTGGAACATCTGTCTCCTCAGTTCTTCAGAACGGCTTGGGCTGCACTTGTTTAATTGTGTTTTGATAAACTGAGACATAGGAATAATTTCCTATTATAAAGTCAGTAGGTCAAGCTGACCATCGGTAAAATAAACATTTCCATGGGATGGCTGGAAGCTGTCAGAAAAAGAGGTTGAAAATTAAACCGGAACTAAACTGGCAAGACCTCTGTTCACAGTGCGTTGCTTATATGAAGAGTCCAGCCTTGCACGCCCCTGGTACGCAAGGAAGGAAAAGTGAGACAACTTTCATGGGAGCACTCTTCGTAAGATAATACTTGTAAGAAGAGTTTAGAGGGTTAATTTAGAATGATGATTAATGTTAGATTTAGATGGTTAGACTTAGATTAAAAATTTTGCCTCTATTCTTCTTTTCTTGAAGTAATGAGTCCTGGTACACTACAATGCTCTGAACTGCTGTGGTCTCTTGTGTGTCTTCAGAAGAGACCAAACAAAAACTGACAAAAATGAAATCAGCAAATTGCCTTTACAAAATGTTGACAAAATTTTTAGGAAGAGATGAAAAATTAAGAAGGAGAGCATTAAGAAATAGCCTATGTTGAAAGAAGAGAATGGGAGAGCGGCGGTGTATTCTCGAGGTGCTGGAAAGAGCAGAAGCAATGTGTTATAAAAATAAAACTTTTTAGGGGTACTACCTTGATAAATTCTATCCCTGTTTCACTTTATATAGTTCCAATTACATTGGCTCACCACAATGAGCAACAATGGGGACTTCTGCTGCCTGGCCTCATTAATATCGAGTTGCCTCTGAGGTTTTCACAGACCATTTGTCACTTACAAACTAAACATGTTCCAGAATGAAGCTACCCCCTTCGGGTTTAAAAAAACCAAACAAACCAAAACCCAAAAACCAGCCAGTTATCCTGTGCCTGAGCAACATGTTTGAGTAGTTTTCAGAGCTTATGGTTGAGGAATGTACATATGGGAAGCAAATTTTATGCATATCAAGAAGCACACCTGGACAAGAGGCTAACTGAAGCAAGTAGCTGCCAGGACACAGGCCTGTGTGACATTACGGTGCCCTTCAAGGGCTTTCTTCCAGAGGCCACAAAAGCATCAGAGTTGTCTTTTTTTCAATTAAATACCTACCTGACATAAGGGTCGCAGCAAGATTGATTATCTCATTTGTGCTAAGTCCTCTGAAAATCCTTCAATGCACAGGAAGCACCTCTTCATCATTAAACTCCACTAGGTAAGTTGTGAACTCCGGCATACCTATAATTTGAAGACATGTTTTAAGTGCTTAGTGTGAAATAGAAATGGAGATGTATGGGTAGTACAGCACTCTCCAGAGATGTGTTGTTATTTCTTTTCAAAATGAAAGCAATTCCCACCTGCCCAAACCCCAAGGCACAAATGTAAGCAAAAGAAGATACTTTAGCATCAATTTGTAAAATATGTTCCCTAAAAAACCTCTAGTGCCATGGGAGCTTTCAAACTACATTTTAACTAAATCATTTTTCTTGAAGCTAAATATATTCCAGTCTCCTATGATGAAAAACAGTGGCAGACCAGGCAAGGTTTCTGAATGCAGATGCATTTAAGTTCTGGAAAACTTTATCGAGGCATTCAAAATAAAATTTTGAGGAGTTCTCATCAATTTAATAGGCATGTCTGTATCAAAGCAATTAATAAAAACAAGTCCTATTTAATTTTAGGGTTTAAATTATACATATTTTAATTTCAAAAAATTTATAAACCTACCCACTGGCATTTAGGTTTCGAAAATTAATTGTTGAGAATTTCAAGATCACAGGAAACAAGGGAAGATTTACTGTCAAAAAATACAGAGCTGAGTGAACTTCCAGAAAATATTTCTCATCCTCTCATTGTGTCCAAGAGAGTGTGTCTCAGAAGAATGAAGAGATAATTTTGTTTTGGTGAAGATGTGGAGCACATAGTACAGGAAGTGTTGATAAGTGTACATACCATACACAGGTATAACTTGTTTCCTTACTCTAGGTTTGAAGCTCACTGAGAACTGCTGAAAATTCTGTCCTGGTCCCAGGAGAATGGACTTGACTGCCCAGTTATCTGGATGTCCAGACAGTTCTGTCAGTTTATGCTCTGCACAAAAAGCCTGCAATTGCTGCACAGCGTAATGGGGTGAAGGCAGGCAGGAAAAGTTAATGACAGCACACCCTGTGTGAGCATTTCTCCTGCAATTACCACCCTTGCTCCTTGTGACAGTAGAACTGGCAGTTCATTGCCCCAGACCAGCCCCTCTCAAAACATCCTTGGGTGTTGCATATAGGGGCAGGTTAGCTATGGGCCTCAGTGCATCTTTTGGAGCAGGGACTTTTGCTTAATTTTATGCTTTACCAAAGCCAAACTGCTTTTGAGGTGATCCATACGACTCAGCAACTATCACTAGTTTTCTAAATCCCATAAGCAACAAGCAAACAAGCCATAATGCTGCACCCAGAGTTACTGGCAGCCTAAAAAGATGAGCAGCACCTTCTCCTCCTCTCCACATTACTGTCCCTGATATCCCAGTGTGTGCTCGGCACAGGTGTCCGGGCTCTCAGACACAGGTCAGAGCTGTGGAGAAGGCACCAGAAGTGGGTTCTGATGCACTGGGATGAAGTAAGCAGGTACCCCACTTCAGCTTTTATGATTTATACACTAGAGCACTGGAAATATTTTATTCCTCCCCCCTTTTTTTGCCAGCTACTGTTGCAGCTGCAGCAATGATGATTGTCTTCTTCTTTTTTTTTTTTTTTCTCCAGAGTCAAACTAACAGATGAAAGTGGGCAAGAGGAAAAAGATAGTTGGCCAGAGAATTAGACTAGGGCTGTGTTTAGTGAGTGGAATAAGAAATACGGAGGCTTAAGCCTATCAATATATTTTCAGAGACGTGTGTAATAATAGCAATTGAGAGCTTTTATAGCTACACAAATCTGTCAAACAACCACTTCAGTGATATTTCAGGAGGGAACTGGGCAAAAAGCTTTTTACAGAGGTTTCAGGGAGTTCTGTCACACCTGATCTATTAGCTACTGCTTTTAAGTATTGCAACAGAACCTCTGTGATCAAGGTAGAAGAGGGAGGGCTATAAGGGAAATGTAAGCTGAAATAGGAAAGACAGCAACTCTTCTGAGGCAGCCAAAAGCTCCTCCCCAAAAGAACACTTTTGATGGTAGTGATGGATGAGGAAACTAGACTTGGCAAGAAACAGAGCTGGGTGACACAAGAGGCTCCAACTATGAAAAAAATATTATCTGAAACAGAAGAAAGTTCCTTTTAAAAGTAAAAAATTCATGCTTATATTGAAAAAAAAATCACAACCTTAAAAACAGGACCTGATTATTCCAGTCACCAGCATAGAGCTGAGGACTTAAGACTCTAAACAAAACATAATAGCATGTTTTATTTATAAGAAAGCCATACTAAGGTTGTTCATTACTTTCACTCCCGAGTTGTTACGAGAAAGCTCAGGTTTTATTCATTCTGCATAAATTTATAATACACACTGGAATTAAGAAATACTACAAAAACCAGATTACAGTCTTTAAAACATTGCTTTTACTTGGACACACCAAGGATTTCAGCTAATTTGCATGCATATATAGGTAGATTTTATTTAAAATTTACATCTTTCTCTATTTGCCTTTCTTTTTTTTTCTTCCCTTGCTATTGGAACAGAAATGGCTTGATTTCACTGATACCAAAGCATCATATGGGCAGGGAGGGTATTCTTTCTCTAATTCTTGTCTTCACCTTTCTCCTCTCTTGACTGAGGGTACAAATGGGCTGCCCTTTAGGGTGACTCAGCTTCAACATCACCTGGCAGCCAGTTGCCCATTTAAGTTTGCATTTGCTTATCCTAGTTCTTCTGCTTCTTAAATTAAACACTGCTTAGGTCAAAAATAAACTGTCTGACCAGACAATGACCTTTCTCAGATCCCAGTTTAGCTTTTGAATTGCTAATATCCTTCTACACGAAATATGCTTCTTAAGAGGTGTCAGGGCATTTACTGGTCTTTGTTCCTACATATATTCCCAGACAAGGTGACAGCTGCAAGCAAGCAAGCACATCGGTTATCTGGTTACCATTTATGCTCAGCATGCAAAAATTATCCAGAAATTGCCACGGTACCATTGTTGACTTATGCCCTCTCCCTGTGCTTCCCTTCTTCTTTACCAAGTATATTTAATGGATTAGCAATGACATCCAGAGAGAAAAAAACCGAACAACATGAAAAACAAGAACCTAAGAAACCCTGCTCACCTGCCAAGTAGCCAGACTTGCTTGTGGCTGTGCCCTCCCAGTGTTCGACCTGCATACATAGCGAGGACGACACCGAGGGGCTTAATTCCCAGTAAAACCTGTGTATCAGGAGTTGCTCACATTACCTCCAAAGGTACATCCACCATAACTATCAGAGGAGCTCCAAACCCAAAGAAAACCAGCTGGAACCCAAAGCACTTGGAGCAGTGAATAAAGCATGAACATGAAAATATGTTGCAGATGAGAGAAAGGAAGAGCCTTTGGAGCCTGGAGGAGCAACAAAGATGCTACCTCTGCTTTTGTCTTTCCCAGGCAAAAACCCCAATTTTAAACAGCATAATCAGGAGTAACAACTCTGCAGGCAGGATGACTTGGAAGAAAGCAAGAACCAACTAGGTCTTTTTTAGCTCTCCTACAATAGATTTTATCCAGGCATAATTTTAGATATCCCAAATTTTAGATATTCCAAATGTTGGTAAATGTCTTGTCACTGACTAAAAACTGCTGTTTCCTGGGAAAGCACATGTAAGTTTTTAAGCAAGGTCTTAGTATTAAAAAACCCCCAAATATAAACCTTGGTAAGATTGTGGTTTATTTTTGGGTTGTAATTTTTCATGCATTCTGATCACACAGATGTTTTTACAATTTAAATATCCACCCTAAATTCTGTTTTCTACATTTATTCCAAATATTTGATAGCACTTCTTTGACTTACATAATTTTCTAGATAGTGAAAAATGAACAGGCTGTTACTTTTTAATTTTTTAAAAATCTTTTACATATTTCCTTTTCAATGGCTATTGCCAAGCTGTGTTTGGAAGGAATTTGTTCATTGACATTGAATAGCTGTTAATGTGTGAGAGAAAATAATGGCAGAAGCAAGAAAAAAAATTACTAATCTACCCTTTCTGATAGCAAAAAAAGTCAGAGGCTTCTGAATACTGCTAACTGATACAGAGAATATGAACCACCAAAGAATTCCTATTGCAATCTTGATGAAAAATCAAAGCACTTGGCTGACAAGGAAGATAAGTAGAGTTTTTGAACAGATAACTGAGATAACTTTAGATTTCAGTTGTTCTTCCAGAGAACACAAAGTCACATCTCTGCTGAGCAGGAGATGAAAAGGCTCTGCGTACCTACAGAATACAAGTGTCCTCATGTGGTATTCCCAAGGATATCCGAGATCTACTCTGAAGATGATCTGGCCAAGAAAGACAATCCAGGCTCTCTATTTCCTTCATGCTTTCCAAAAGAATATACTAAATGGATAAAGATATTCCTGACATTAGGGATTATGAGCCAAGCTGGTAATCGTAAAAATCGGTTTTTTAACAGAAAGTTGCAGAGAAGCAAGTACAGGCTGCACCTAGAAACCAGTACAGGAAAAGACCAGCTGGAATCTAACAGCAGAATATTCCTCTCAAAACTCCCAGCTTTATAAACTACCAGTGGCCTTGCTTGTTGCATACTTGCTGTCCTGAGTGGCTTAGTTGCACCTGGGGGCTCCAAAACCTACTTTGACGTAGTTTTGATTTAACCTCCCAGGCACAGAGGAAAATTTTCACCCACACTTCTAACAAAAGGAACCAGAATGTAAGACATTGCTTTCTTTATGCATTACTATTATTCCAGAGATTTTTCCCCTGTCGCTTAGATGGAGGAATCAATCTTTTAATATTTTGCACCCTGTCCTTGTTTCTCTTCAAGTTCCTGACACATTCTTTCTGCATTTTCCTGTATAGATACTAGTAGAGCTGAGCAGGCTATTTTTTCAGGGGAAGAAAGAGGAAAATAAATCTAATTTTGCATCAAGTAAAACATAACAAGTTACATCCTCCTGTAAAAGAGAAAACAATCAGGATCTCATGCTGCTTGCAAAGCTACCCCTTATTCTGAAAGCTGACTTCGTACTTTTTCTTAATGTTTGTATACTGGAAACTGAATCAAAACAAGGTTAAAAGGCTGCCAAGCCTTTGCTCCCACCTTTTAGTAGAGGAGATGGAGCTGAAAGCAACAGCAGAATACATCGATGTCGGCATCTTGAAGGAATTTTCTCTCCACAAAGAAAAAAGAAAAAGCAGAAACAGTCATATGAGCTGAGAAGATGAGAAAAAAATCGGAGAAATAAAACCAATGGCTTTGACAAGTAAATATAAAATAAACTGTAAAACACAGGTAGAAATGGCAGACTCCTTCCAAGTACTGAGAAGTGTGAATACCGTGAAAAATAATTTAGAAAGTAATTTAGTTCAATGGTTAGAAATTGTTTACCTACCTGCATCTACTGCTGGTCCTCCTTTTCCATGTTTCTATTAATTCAGCAAAGTCGTATACATTTGCAGAGGAAAAAAGCCTTGCTGTTATCACCCCTAGAGAAACTGCAGAGAGAATTCTAGTCTATGTACATAAAGAGACATGAGTCTGTGGAAAGAAGTAAATGGGAAAAAACCATTTATTTGTTTTCTCCCACGATACACTTGATTTAAACATAAGAAAGTATAAAAAATTCAGTACATGTAAACTTAGGGAAGTATAACCAGCCCAATTGCTTAAGACCTTGTCTTGGAGGACTGACAGAATTTGATCCCAAAGCTACTAAATACTTTCAGCTTGGTAACAGTAAATATGTAATTAACAGCAAACTGTTCTGTTGATCTTCTCTATCATTTAAGTCTACCAGAGGGATAATGTCAAGAACCTCTCCTTCAGCTTGTTCTTGATACGGTTTGGAACAATCAGATTAAAAATAAACAGAGTGTTTTTCCAAAAGCCTGCCATTGTTGATTTTCCACAGGAATGTCCTGGGTCCCATAAGCCAGGTGTTGCTGCGGTGTATTAGAAATGAGAGGCAGCAATTCAGGATTTGTATAAGCAACATTATGTACGCTACAGTGCCTCGCTGGGTTCGTGCAAAAGAGCTGCTTCTCAAAGCTTTAATTGGCACTTAGCTTCTTTTACAGCTTGCTCGCCCAGACAGCCTGCACCATGTAGCCAGTTAAAGTGTAGCTGAGAGTATTATAAAGCACATCTTTACAGGAAATAGGAACATTCATTTGATAATTGGCATGAAAATTTGGCCATATTAGATTTAAAAGTCATTAGTTTCGCATCTGTGGGATTCTGAGTGCTTTTTCACCTCCGGGCATACACAGCCACCAGGAGCCCTGGCTAAACTGCCTGGAGGCACCTGTTCCACGTGAGCTGCCTGGTGCTGAATGTGGCTACAGCCACTGCGGGTGGCGGAGGGGCATCGCCACCATCCCAGCCCCAGCCGTATGCAGAACTCCAACAGCAGTTAGCCAGAGGTTTCTGAGTGGTGTATTCTCTCATTCATGTTTCAAGAGATATCACAATAACTCCAGTTTGAGTGAGAAAGTGCAGTTTGGTTGCAAAACTAGAGATGCAGGGAGAGTAGCAAATAATGCAACCTGCAACAATCAGGAAACGCTTGTTCAGTAAACCCAAAGTATTCCTTAGGAGCATGCTGACTGCCGAATATTTTGGACAAAAGTAAGAGGGGAAGTGCAGGGGAATGGGATGGCAGGTTGGGTACGCACAGATGAAAAGATGGCTGTCTCCCAGAGACAGGACTTCATGGCTTCCAGACAGTGGAGGATTAACTACAATGTGTTTTGGTTCCTTGAGAATTATTGCTTTCCAATTCTTTCTTCTAAGAAACTTGGAATTCAATTCTTTACTATAATTATGAAGTAATAACATGTTTGTTATTTGTAATTCACACACGTGCATATATATATATATAGATATACATATTTCAAAGAGAGGTACTTTTGGGTTTTGTTATGGTTTTGGTTTGTTGGGGTTTTTTGTTTGAGTTTTTTTTTAAAGGATGAGAAAAGTGATGGGGAAAGAGAGAAGAAAATAAATGTGCTTCCATAGAAAAAGCAGTTGTTCACTGCTGCTATTAAAATTCAGGTCCATTGCCATGGAGAAATCAGTTGATCAAAGTGAAAAGTTTGCTTTTATTTTTTTAACTGAAAATATACAGAAGAACTCTATGCATTAATAATTTTTTTTAACTGAAAATATACAGAAGAACTCTATGCATTAATAAACTGATATATTTAGTAAATTTTCATTTTGCTGTTTATACTTTACACTGAACCACTCTCTCTCCTCTCCTCTTGCACTTACCAGTTCCAAGAGCAATCACCACAGTCTTGCTTGCTAAGCAAGATTCTTCTTTAAAATAAGATATCCTTAAATAGTGATTGCTCATCACTATCAACGATAGTCTGGAAGTATAGAGAAGATCTATGAACAAAGTGGGAAGATTCACAAGAAAATGTTACTGAGTTTTAATGTCAGTTAAGCTTAGCTTGCCTGAGTAAACCACAAGCACGTATTAAACAGCAATATGAGAGTGCAGACAGTGCAGCAAAACAGTGCCAGCAGGTTGATACTGCATATCAATTTTCAGCTGTTTCTGCCTTTTAACTTCATTCACTGATATTCATTCATTCTGCCTTTTTATTGATAATTGAGGTGAAGGGATACACGCTATGAAGGAGTACAGCAAATATAACCTTTTCTTCAAAGGGTGGATTTTACAGACCCCTCAAGACAGTTACAAGCACATACAATGTTTCTTAATACATTAAGGCCTGTGTAATGGATTACCACAGTTTTGACTAATTTACCTTCTGACAGAGCAATAACACATGGCTCTACAATGCACAGCACCTGCTAGTTAAAAAAGTTCCTCAAAATGCGGTCTGCCACCCAACTCCAGTGTAGAATCCACAAGTTTCTTCTCATCTCTGCAGTATGATTTTCAAAAGGATTTTCAGAAGTATTTGCATATGATGAATTGCATAGAACTGTGGCAAAGGAATCATAACGTCTGCATCCAAACTATCCAGCACATGTACCTAATAAATATCATAAAAAAATACACC
Organism: Rhagologus leucostigma; assembly: GCA_013397725.1. NCBI lineage: Eukaryota > Metazoa > Chordata > Aves > Passeriformes > Rhagologus > Rhagologus leucostigma. Next base: position 3,175,696 of record VZTD01000172.1, read on the forward strand.
AGGGCCGCAAGCATCTCTGTGATTCATACAAATGGATTTGCTAACTCAACCTGACAACTCTGCTGATTAGACAAATAAAGTGTCTTGGATAACACCAGTGTCGATAATTACATTTTCCAAATGGGACAGCTATATTTCAAGCTGAAAATGAATGCAAAATTGCCGTTAGAGATCACGAGAAAGCTTGTACAAGAGCTAACAAGAAAAAGCAGGTGTTTTATGAAAGACTGGCTCTTTTTTAGTCCTTGTTTATACTAGAGGTTTCTAGGGGATGCACACCTTAGTCAAGAGACACATCAATGTGTAGGGCAAACTGCTGAGCAGGGCACAAGCTGCTGAGCTCTGCTGGGCATACGAACTCTGGAGGTGACAACACAGGCTAGCCAAGAGAGACACCAAACCTGCAAACAAATCCTCCTCGCTCCATCCCTCTGACCCACCCACTCAAACTCCTCCCACCCCTGGGAAGCACAGTGTGCCCAAGAGACAGGAGAAGGATGAAGGGCCAAGGCTGGAGACACTCATTGCAGCAGCCTCGCCGTGCATCGAGGGTTGGGGGAGTGCATGGGCAGGGCAGTGAAGCAGCAGAAAAAGTCATGGACCTTATAAACAGCTAGAAAAATAAAATGTACAGAAAAATGTTAGGAACTGCTGGGGTATACGGTGCACTGAGAAAAGGTGTGAACAGCCAGCCCCCATCAGAGAAGCTCTTGGAACTCAAAGGAGAGAAGCCAAAATCTCTAATGTTTCTGATGCCTGTTTGAAATATTGAGCTGCAGCCAAAGAGAACTAGAAAGCACTCAAACTGCTCAAGGGAGAATACTAAGATGAAAGAAGATACCATTAAGATAATTTTTCATACAGGAGATCTGTACAAGACAGCTCTTCCTCTAAAAGGAAGTAGCAATTTTGTGATCTTTAAAATTAATTTGGATACTCTCATTGCTTTTGCAGAAAGCTTTCCAGAGAAAATTGAAATGGAAAAGGGTTTTTAGAATTAAGAATGATTTGGGATGATGTGACAATGTTCAAATGATACTGTAACATTTGAAGAGTGAATTAGTCTCATTACCAGCCTCTTCTTTTTTCCACTAGCACTGAATTTTTAAGAGAAATTTTGCTAAAATTATCAGAAATGTCCATTTATTTAATAGTGTCCTGTTATTTAAAAAGCTTTCATTGGCTATATAAAGAGTAAACTACTCAAGAACATGAAAACTAACAATTGTCAGTAGATTTGATATGATTCTAAAATTGAAAAAAAATTAATGAGATGATTTCATGAATTCTCAGTTGTTCCAAAGAGTCTGTTTCAAACCAATAACTAGCAAAATAATCAAAATTTACTATGTTAGAGATTATTTTTCCCCAAAGCCCAAAATATTAAAATTGAGGCAACACATGTTTTGTGTTCTTTTGAACAGCAGAAAACAGCCATCAAAGAGCTGATGACTGCATATTAGAAACAGAGACTGATTGCTTTTCCCAACTAGCAGAATGAGCGCAGAACTTGAATTTCCTTCTTATATGCCATTTCAATACGATGCAAAATGCCAACTTGTATAAAAGGGATAAATACGTGCAGAGCTGGGAAGCGAAAGCTGTGCTTGTCAGTGCACCAGCAATGGCACATCTTTGCCAAGGGAAATCTGAACGTCTTACAGCTCCCCCTACTGCAGCAAGAAGAAATGATTGGAAGGGGTATAATTAGTGTAATGAACTGGAGCAACTGAGGGTCTGTGTAGACGCTGGAACAGACTTGACACAGCTGTCTGAGCAGCACTTGTACTTCTGCTCAAGATCAGGTAGTATCAGATACAGTAAGCCATACTACAGTCATGGAAGTCAATCAACTTGCCCTGTTTGAAGCAGCAGCTTGTTTTTGAAACTCCCAGGAATTTTAAAGAGTTAATTTCTGCCTTTTCTTATAGTGATTGACTAGCACAAAAGTCAAGTTTTGTCACTTCAGAAAGATGCTGCTACTCTAGTGTTTTTGATGAAGCAACAGATACTCCGTTTATTCAAGGGCCATGAAGTGAACAAGCATTTGCTCACCCTTTTGGTGTACTTTTTTGTGTATGACAAAAACTAAAGAAAAGATGGGCCAATGTGAAGTTCACTTTGAACTGGAGGAATACCAGGGAGGTTAAAAAAAATTAACTTTGTAAAGAAATATAATCATGTAGCTACACTTTTAGCAAAAGATTAATCTCTTTAATCTAAGGACAGTAAGCATGACTCAAATATGCTATTTCAATGAATGCTGGTCTTATATATATACATACATATGCATATATATATATATATATATATGCACCTTGTGGGTCCATAGAGTGGCTCAGAGCAAGAAATTCTGGTTATTGCAGAAACCTTTAAGACAACAGGAGTTCAGAGCAGTATTTCCTACACCTTGAGACCACGTTGACAGGGGAGAAATAAGTGAAAGATGTTGATGCAGAAGTTCCTAATCAATAACTAGTGTTTAGCACTTACTAAGAAAAGCACAAAGGAATGTGCAGCACAGCAGAACAAGAGTATGAACAGGACAAATGTTTCATGCTACCTGAAAGATTCCTATAATTAGTCAAAATGACTCTCTCTGAGTCTGAAAGCAGGCAGATCTACATATTGGACCTGAAGCAATGCAGAGTTCAAGAACATGTTAGATATAACAGGTGAATGACAAGGCATTTATTTAGTCCAGAGGATTACCAGAGTCCAAACATCCACAGAGCACTGGCAACAGCACAGCACAAAACATGCAGAACCTGGAATGTCAAAACAAAATGATATTTTTAAAAAAAGGAACCTTTGTGGAGCATAAACCAACCAAGAAATGACACTGATAATAACTGGAAATTGAATATATGCCTAATGTTTTCATGCTGTAATTAAACAACTTAAGTGCTGGAGAGATGATAGCTAAAAGGAAAACATTTACATCAGTGGGTAGGGAATGCGGAGTCAGACTCCTTGAAAGGTAAACACAATTGTGAGCATCTTGGTCCTGCATATAGTGTGTTTTGCTTGCCACTTGTCTGTGTGAAGGAATTTTCTTGACAAACACAGTCTGAAGTGCAGACTTGAATCCCAAGCCAGCAGGAACGTCAGGCGTGGGAGGAACGTAGCTCAAAGGAAGCCAGTCCTGAAATAGCCAAGAATGGATGGAGATGGCAATTTCTATGGACACAGAGAAACAAGAGCTATAAATTGGATATTTATACCATGAGCCACCCCTTTTTCATCTTTGATTCTTATGGACTCAGTGAATGAAGAAAAAGAGATATAAAAGCCAGGAACTCAAACCCCAGTATTCAGGTTGTTGAACAGTAATGACAGCATTTAGCACAGACTCTTCTGAACCAACATGTTTCGTGGAGGAGCTGAAGAATGTGGAGAGCAGACTGGATTTAGCTGACGTGAACAACAAACATGACTCTTTGTGACATTTCCACTACTGAGCAAGTTACAGAAACAATTTATGAATTAAAGGCAATCAGGAATCAGTTGGATTGATATTTTTTTTCTCACAGCTGCCTCTCTCCACTAAATAAAAAGATTATGAAATAGCACACGTTGCTGGAGGAAAAAAAGGAGCAGGTAAAGACCAACTGAACAGAGCTCTAAACTCTTGGGTGACAGAGGTAATGTATGGAGTTGATTAGACCTAATTTCATCCTAATATTGCTTTCTCCATTTGTAACAAATGTAAGAATGTAGCAGCACATTATAAGATTCGAAGAGATTCTGATTTCATAGTAAAATGAAGCAAAAAGGGGAAAATCAAATATGATACATTAAAAAAGAGAACTGGCAATAGGTACTTAAAATAGAACAAATCACAGAAAAGTCCATTAAATATGACTGAGAACCAAGATAATGGGCTTAATATTTAAAAAGTGATTGAACAAAGAAGGAACATGCAAATGAAATGAATACTACCCTAAAAACCGATACGACTCCATAAATAATGGGAAAAATGAATACTGTCCGTATTCCACATATTTAGAACAGAAGAATAGTCAGTTTATTTTCAGAAGGAATGACTTTTTGGTGCCTCAAAAAGTATTTTAACATTTACCTAGCATCTGCAGCGAGGGTGGCTCTGGATGATTATTGTTCCATGAGACTCAGATCACAACGTGGCACAAGCTGTGGTGGCATTGCAGCAGGGGCTCCAGCCCGCTGAAGAATTACAAGTGACTTTCAGGGGTCATCTAGAGACATCAGTTAACTTGCTGTATGCTGAAGAAACTGAAAGGCTTAGGTTCCTGCAATCCTTTCTGATCCAGAGTGCTTTCCAATTCAAAGCAGGAAACCTGCAGCGACTCATTTTTTGACATTACCTAACAGGCAGCCACCTCGAGACTTCAAGCAATGAAAAGCAACTCCTCAGGGCAGGAGCTAAAGATTTCACTATGTTAATACCACAACTCTTGTACATTCATTTTCTTCAAGCCAGCAGTCTTTAACGTACCTCTTTATCCCTATAAGTTTGGGCTCAGCATTTTCCAAAATGTCACCCACACTTTCATATCGCTCCCCCTACCAAGTGTACCTTTCAAGTTTTATGTGTGCTGCTTTCTACTGGGCTCAGCAGATGACTTTAGGTATCTATTTTCAGCTTAAATGTTTACAAAATTCACACAAATACTTGGATAAGTTGTGCATTTACCCAAAAAATGGTAGCAACTGTACAAATTGTTTACAACTCAGATTGGAAAACTGCCTAGCAGGAACAGTTACCTTATTATTCTTAAGCAGTTATTATAAATAAGCAGTTATCACAATTAGAAAAAAAGTAGGAGAAATACTAACACTGCTAGATAGCGAGTGATTATCATGAACCCAAATGTTTAAATACATATATCTCAAGCAAGAGAATTCCTTAAAAGAGCCCTTAGTCAAGCGCAGCAGGATACAAAAATAAAGGCACAGAGTAAGAATTACTTGTGACAGTAAATCCACTGGGAAAACATGAGACAGGAAAGAGGAAAGCCATGAGTTTGTGATACAGTTTCAGAGGTTTGAGCTGGAAAGGCAGGTTTTGTGATTGAAATCTGGTTTTAAGGACAGGTAAGGTCATCATCCAAAAAAAACGTGCAGACCCGTGGTTTTTTCTGATTTATATTTTTGGACTCATTGGCTTGCTGGGTTTATAAAACACCTACTACAAGGACTTTTATGAAAAGTGCACTTGTTTGAAAATAGGTGTGAATCATTTATGAAATCCAGCTGTGTATATGACAGGTACAATCTGCACCTCACCCCGCAGCAAACAGGCAGATTACAAGCAGCGGGCAGGGAAAGAGCACTGGCCAAACACCATTAACTTGAAAAGACAGAAATAAGGTCAAGGTTAAACACTCTGAAAAATTTACTCCTGGACTCCACAACTACAAAGGATGCAAGAAAATGTGCATCTAAAGAGCAGTAAACTTAATCCTGATAAAAATGAATGACCAGATCAAAATAAAAATCAAGTCTGTTCACACATCACACAGGGAACAGCATGCCAACACCTGTAATTTATCACAAAGAAAGAGGACTGGAAGCAAGCCTTCCTAAGGACTTACTCAAAGCTGTTACAGAAGCTGTGCCACCAGCATCTATATGTGTTAGACTTGAATCTATCTGACATAGGCTGAACACCCAGAAAACCCAGGACTACAACGTGCCATTTGTCTAGGTTTTGAAATTCTAATATCTTCTTTTGGATGGGCTGCATTTCACACAACGGAAGTATTAGCAGAAGCTTTAGCAGAGCCCTTTTACTCAGACCTCCTCTACAAGACTCAGGAACATTTTACATATTATCACCCGTGGTACAGACTGATAAGGCCAATGATCAGTCTTTCCATTAAGGACTTGTATTAACAATTTAGCTGCTAAATAATGGATTGCTTCAGCTTGTACACTTAGTCAGAGTCTCTCCATGTTGATATCTGAGAGAGCTGGATCAGGTCCCAGCAGGAGTGGGAGTCTGTCCACTAATTAGGCATAGAAAGATTTACTTCAGGAGAAATTCTATGTAAATGAGGTGTTAAAAGATTAAGGGTCCCTTTTAAAAGATCTGCTTAAGTGACCTATAATCTTATGTGGCAACTTTTACACACTTTGGAGAGAAGGGGAAAAAAAATGGGCCATCTTAAGGTGGTATTTTGTACCATGTTTGCTGCCTTAGGTTGCAGTGACTGCCAAGCTTTTTTTTTTGTCACAGATGGTTACACTTAAACAGACTTGCCTGCCAGTGTGATTTGAACTTTACTTAAATTATAAGTCACCCCACCATCTAAGCCAATTCCCACCATGACAAAAAAGGTTATTTAAGCTTTCAAGTGCATTGGTTTGAAAATTAAAATATCCAGGAGTGCAACAATAATGCAAATCTGCTCACCTGAGTCTAGAGAAAAAAAAAGAAGGCAAGTGATTTGCAACTGCCTTCTCAGCTTGAAGAAATGTTCTCATCTGTGGGTCAAAACACAATAATACCTACCTGGTCTTCCAGTGATTGTCATCTTGGAAGGCTGAAATATTTAACATGCAAATGAGTTTATTTGCAGATCACAAAGTGAAAACTCTATTATATAGCGAATATGAAGTGCATAATAAGCAAAGAAGACACAGTCATTACAGAGTTATTAGATTGAAGTGCCCTAGGTGACCTGCACGTGTTTTGTGGAAAATTAGAGGAATTTGGAAATTTTCCTTGCAGTAAGTTTCTCAGATCCTTGCAAGGAAGCTTCAGTTGAGCATTTTCACTAGAGTTGAGTATAACAGAAATAAACATTCACTATACTTGGCTAGAAACAAGATTTATAAGGGAATACTGGGGCTACGCAGGATGAAAATACACCAGTTGGAGGTATTTAATGATACATGGGCAGGTCCAAGGCATAGCTGTCCTGCAGAGTTACTAAATCACGGAGCAGGAACTGCTGTCCTGTGTGAAAAGAGTCGTAGTGAAAAGCAAGTTGGAAACAAGCGTGAGTTGCTCAGAGACAGGGGCAGACTTGCTCCTCTGCCCTGCTTGGGTTGCTTTGTTAGCCCTTTCCTGGTCGAAGTTCTTCACCAAATGCTTTGGGACACTCACCACAAAGGACAAGGTTGCGTTTCCTGCCCACAGAGCGTGGCTTCAGGGAGCCCTTCTCCCATTTTCAGGGCGCTCTGCTCCAGGACCAAAGAAAGAGTCAGCCCCCCTTTTCTCCCTGTCTTTGTGCTCACTGGTGCTCCCTGCTGAAAGCTGCCACAAAGCATGGGAGATTAGCATGGAGACTGTGCACAGGGAACACCAGCAGCTGCCACAGCTTTTCACAGATCTGTCTTTCATAACCTCAATTCTTTTTATTTTTTCACAGCTTCTCTCGGTCACCAGGTACAGCCTTTCCATTTAGTCTATTTCTGCTCCCTCTAGGCTCAACATTTCTAAGAAATTCCTTCTAAGAATTGAGAATCAGGATTTATTGTCATATCTGACATGATCTCTAAAGAAAAAAATCCCAGCAATTTTGAACTTTCTTCTAAGAGCATCAGTGGATGATGGTGCTTTATAAAAACTATCTGAAACTACACTTCTTATGGGTCTGAAGACACAAAAATATTACCAAAATATATACAAAGATTAATCACTAAATAAAGCGTTCCCTATTTCTAGTGTGGCTTCCTCCTTTTTTAAGAGATGAACTTGTCTTTTTTTTATCCCCTAGGTAGTTCTTGTCAAAAATTCCTAGCTTACACAGGCAGTAGATTTATTTATTTATTTTTTCAAAACATTTTCTCTAGTGTTCATCCAGCTTCACTGAAAAATGACTGAGTATTGCCATAATGCTGTCCCATTTAATTTCCACAACAAAGCCTTGTTACTGCCTCCATACTTAATTTCATGTTCACAACCAAGCCTCCATATTCCTTTTTATTAAAAAAGTAGCACCATTTCCATGCTATTTTTTCACCTCCAGAGGTGTTATTAGCTTGCTGTAATGACAGACCACACTCCTGCTGTGTCTGCTAAAGAAATGATCCCAGTAGCCCAGTGAAGCCATGCCACCTGCCCACAAGCTCAGCATTCAAAATGTTTCCGTATATAGCTGGGCTCTCCACTGCCCCAAAGTTTAAGCAATAAAAGAAATAAAAGTTCCTAGAGAAAAATAATCATTTTTCAAACACACGCAAAGAAGGCTATTATTTTCTAAGGTCTGCTTCTGTTCAGACAAAACTGTGGAAGTCAAGCTCACAGTTTTCTGTCCCAGTCCTGCTAGGAAAGCTACTAGTGGTGTAAATACATATTTACTGCTCCAGAAGTACAGCTGGGGGGGAGGATGCACCCCAATCTCTCTTCCTAAATCTTGCCTCTCTTAGATGCCTGGAACACCATGACTGGAACACCCTGTGCTGATTCAGGCCAAGGCAACGAGAGAAGAAATTGAGAGAAATCATGGAGGACTTTGAAGTGTTTGTAATATCAGAACTGTAAAGGTGGGGGAGAAAACCCAAGAATTTCTGTCACTTGTGTAAGGCACAAACTAAAAACAAAGATTCTTGCATCCTATGTAAAGAAATTTTAAAAAGCACAGCCCCAAAGGCAAGTGAAGGACAAAAAAACCCCCAAATGTCTACATAGCATCTACATGAATTTTTCTCAAAATGTAGTAGGTCTGGCTGACTTCTGTTTTAGTACCCTGAGTCACTTAGCATGGCTTTTGCTGGAAGTATTTTAACAATGGCAAATCTGGCCAAAGAGAAAATTAAGGAACTGGACAGCATAAAAAGCGACGACTACATGGCATCATAAATGAGACTTCATTGTTACTGCACATTAAAATGGCTGCACACAAATTATATTTTAAGATCATTATAAAGCTATCACCATTAAAATGGGAGCTTTGTGTACTTACTGTTTACACCACAGAAGGCACCAAGCCATTGCATCAAGTCAGCCTCAGTATTTAAAAGGTTATTTAAAAGGTTAAAAACAAAAAAGTGGCACCTCCACAACATGAAGAAACATAATCTGTGATTGGTTCTTTGGCACTTGGTCACTCTAAAAGCATTAGGACAACTATCTAAAATAATTAAAAGTATACTCCATGCACTGGTTTGATAATACGAAAGAAATGTTCTTACTCTTGAACTTTTTATTTCTTTGAGAAATCACAAATGAAAGAATTATTCTCAAGATATTTAACCTCAAAAAAGAAAGGGTGAGAAAAGTGGCATTTGTAATGAGTTTTTGTTCAAGAAAATAAAGACATAGAGAAAAATCTGCTAACAGTTTTCATTTCATTATCAAGACATGTGATTAATAGTTCTGAAATACACGTTGTCGACTACTATTTCTGTGGAGATCTTTTCAAGGACTACCTCTGAAAAAGGTAGCAAAATTGGCTGATCACCCAGATACCAACCTATGGATATCAGCTACAAACCTAGGGTGGAATGCCTGAACTACTTTGTTATTGTAACCTTGCAGCCTAAAGAACTGGGTTCAGATCCCTTCTCTACCACACATGCATTGAATGACTGCCAATAAGAAATCAAGTGCATGACTAGAGATCAGCTGACAGCACTGTCCTTCTCACAGGGGTGCTGTCTTGGAAGGTTCTTCTAAAATTTTTGATACACTCTAACTGCTATTTGGCCTTCACTGCCAAATTCTCAAAATCTGTAAAACATTAACTAAGATAAGGAGATCTGGAATGCTTGAAGCAGCTGCACTACTTCATTACCTCAAGGAGAAATGACTGAACAAACAGCTGAGAGAGAGATAATTTACTTTTCCAACAAAGGAAACCTTTTTCTCTTACAAAAAAAATGCCAAACCAAACAAAACAAAACCAATAAAAACGACAACAAAACCAAAAACAAACAAACAAAACCCCCCCCCCCCAAAAAAAACAATTAAAAAAACCAAGGAAGAAGACTACAGCATGCTTCCACGACAAGATCAACCACAAATGGGACTCATACAACATTCCTTATCTTTTTTGGCTCTCAGCCCTGTCATCACAAACTGTTATTACAAATATTAGTAAAACAAAATTTTATGGAACACCCCAGATCACAACTTGCTGCTATCCACAGTCATTTCTCATTAGAATTTATCAACAACCTTGTTACTGAATTATATATTTGGAGTGGGAAAGTTACCAAAGGCAACACAAAAACATGTAAAAAGCACATCTGAAATTTAAGTCCATGCTTTGATGTATTGCAACATGTGACATGCAGCAGGGCAGAAAAAGAACATCTAAAAAGAAATTGTTCTTCTGCAGTCACAGTTTCCTACCCTTGGTAACCGTTTTACAGAAGTATGATGTTTATTTTGGGGTTTCTGGCTTATTATTTTTTCCCCTAACACACCTGAAATGTTCTTTGAGGTTTTTTTTTTTTTTACAGCATGAAGATGTTTGCCTTTTTTTTTATTGTTGTGCTGGGATTACATCTCTCCTCAGCAGATGCAAATCTGCATTTACAGATGGAGAGTACATGCTGAGAATTTCTTGGGTTTCTTACTTGAGGCCTTGACTGTACAAGAAAATATCCAACCGCTGTTGTTGGTGGCCACTACTTACTCACAGGCATTTAAACACACCAGCACATGAACTGCTAGGATGTTGAGTCTCATCTACGGAGAGACTGAATTATTTGTCAGACTTCTGCTCCCTGGGAGTTTTCACAGGGACACAGATCTGCTCTCTCTTGTCTTTGCTAGAAACAAAAAAAAATTCTTGTGAAAGTATAAGACATTATGCTACTGTATCTCTACTACCTTCCTCTCTCTTTTCTTTTGCACAAAGGTCAGACACAACCTGTTAGATCAATTTGTTTTTCCCTCCTCAAACCGCTGACAGTAAGCCAGCCTTTGAGCAAGAAGGGTGATTAGTGACAGCACTATTCAAAACAATATAAACTGTTGATTTAGAAACATCGCTCACTTAAATATCCATGAGTGTTAAGTTTGATCAGATTGAAGAGATAGTTAGCTGAAAGCTTTACCCAAACTGCTTATGTGGCAACTAAAGAAAATCAAACTGCCTCATTAAGATCTGCTTTCTGAGAAAATGTTTAAGGGTAGTACTTATGCCTTGCCTCTTCTTTTTCAGAGAATAATATTCACACGCAATAAAATTAGGAAAGATCCGATTACTCTCAAAAGCTTGTTATCAAGATGTTACTCTATTTTAAAAAAGGTGGAAACACATCTGATGCACTTACTCTTAACATGTGGAGGTTAAATTTGCAGTACTAGTGCTGTTGTGTTCCCGATAACTCAAGGATAACCAAAGTTTCTGGAGAAGGGAACAACCATTTTAATCCCAGGCTGCCCTGCGGAATTTGTGTACCAAGGAAGTTGTCTTTTTTTCCTACCTAGATCAGTTAGTAACTCCATCCATACAAAGCAAGAATATGAATAACAGTTGACATCATTCTTCTGAACACCTGTGAGAAAATGGGAAGCAGGATGATTAGCAAAAATACATTTCTGAAAGATTCCTTAGAGATAACCAGAAAATAAGTACTCCAGAGCTTCATCTGCATTATTAGCAACAACTGTAACCTAAACACTGAGTTAGACAACTCATTAGTTTTTGACTACTCACGGTCATATACTTCATTCTGCCTGATTTTTGGAATTTGTCACTTAATAACAACTTTTTAAGATCAGAGACAATTGTAGCTAATAATCTTGGAGCCTCAAGTCCATTTAGAAAGCTTTCCAGGATAAATGAAATAATTTGCTTCATCTGAAATGCAAACAGGCTTTTCATTTACTGAGTTGTGCCTATGAGGCATTCATCAGATAATACCTCAAACTGTACTTGCAATACAGAAGTTCAAAAACAGAAAGTAATTTTCTTAGTGGTATTATCATTCATGATACTTCAAAACAAAGCAGCTATCAGAATTCAAGTGTATATTATTATCTGTTCAGCTTAGTGGGAGTCTAACACATTTTCCTCCTGCTCAGCAAACTCAGTACAGCCAACACGTGCACCCTTCCACCTGTCCCAAGTCACAGACAGAAGCCAGAGAAGAATTTCAGAGATAAGAGGCCAAATTTGAATGGCTGGATCCACTCTGTATTCATATAAAACATAAATATTAAGCTTTAATTACAAGTTAGCCAATATTTGCCTTATATTTGACACAATGCTCTGGATACTTCAGGAGCATGATTATATTGATCTTCCGTATTCACGAGAGGTAAGGGCAGTATTCCTATTTCTAACATAAGGAGAAACACTGTTAACAGCAAGTGTCTTCTTACACTTGAGATCAGAGAGCTGAGTGACCGCACAGAGACTAGCCTGATTTGCTGTCCCATGGCAAGGGCAACACGAACATGCAGATTCAGGAGCTCTGGGAGGCACTGATATCTGCTGAAGCTAATGAAGAGCTCCGTTTCTCAGGAAAATCCACATACTCGATGTCTTTCAAAGGCTTAAATACAAAGAGCTGGCTTGCAAGAATACCTGGCAACACCATTTCAGGAACAGCTTATTTGCAGCCTGTGTCAAATTTAAAGATACCAGGAGACAGGCTTTGCATTATCTACTTGACAGAGCTACAAAACAACAGAGATATCAAGTGACAAAGATACTTTTTTGATTACAACACTATTTGGCTACTAGAAAAAGAGCAAACGTTGTCTTAGAAAGAGACATATAAATAAAGATATAGCAAGAGAAAGCCAGAAAACACTTTTAAGACAGCTAAAGACTCCCCACTACAACAGCGTGTACCTTCTTCCAGAGAGGAGCGACCTGTGAACAAGAGCATTGTCACACCAGAACACTTTAATGGTATCCACATGTGCGCTTGCAAAACACAACGACAAAATTATGCACATTTTTACCACAGAGCCTCCAAACCAATGAAAGTTACCACCATGACAGCCATTTGTAATAAAGAATTTTTACGAAACTGTGCAGGACCACGTAGAAAATTATAACATGCAGTGAGGCAAGTTTGTGTTGACTCTTTTTTCACAGAGAGATGGCATTGATTGCAGTTTCCTTTAAAGTATTGGATTTAGATCATATCTAACCTTGTCCAGATAACTGACCTTCAATTGTTACACTTTACCTGGTTTAAGCACAATAAAAGGACTGGAATTCAGGTGCCAGCCACACCTCAGAAACAATTAAAGCACAATAATTAATGCTCAAATCATGTTTCAATAAAGTTCTACGTATTTTTCAGGAAGTAAACAAGAATCCCTTGCAAGCTTCTTCTCTCATTAGCTTCAAAGCAAAAGGTCATATACATTCATTTATGCCACAATTATTTTTGATCCTCTAAGTGCACTGCTGCAGGTCCACTTTCCATGGCACTAACCGTACAGCACGAGAGAGTTGGAGAATTCAGAGCAAAAAGCACTCTCAAGTGCTCTTTTGATTTCTTACTGTGGCTACCTCTCTAAGAGAGCATGGGAGTCCCTGACTTAATTCTTACACACCTGGGCTAGGTTTTTGGCTACATTTTCACTTTACCTTTTCTGCCAGAGGATCCCAATATGCACAGATAAACCTAAAGGACAACACAGCAAGGGCTGCAGCAAACAAGTAATGACATGTGGATTCTGGAGAGAGGGCAATGCAGCAGTCAGGGAGGACTCTGCCACCTTATACCATTCAGCCAGATTATAAGCAATTACTTAACACTGAGCAAAGAAGGAAGAAGAATCGTAGGAAGGATATTTAGCTGGAAAATTATTCTGACTTGCAAATAGGGACTAATATCCTGTTTTTATAGAATTAACAAAAACTACTGAATACTTTCCTTATAGCATACTGTTATTTTTTTTTATTTCTTAATCATAGGATTAAGAGTTAATATGGTATTTTGGACCTCTGGCCACTTCCTGACGTGTGGTGGTGCTGCTGTTTAAAGCAAGTCAGATAGGCTTCTCTAAAGATCAATCTGACATTTCATTCCTTTAAAAAAATGCACAGTCATCTTAGAAACAATAAAAAGCAATATCCCCAGTCTCGTATTAATTTTTTTCTTCTAATAAAAATAATATACAAGTGTTTATTGATCTAGACATATTTTTCCTTTTATAATAAATTACCCTATGTGTACGATATTCCATTAATTTAAAGAAATTTACCTCTCAGCAGAAGAGAGAAATTTACCTATGCAGCTCAGCACTTATGTAACTACCTTACTTGTGGTCACATGATATCTATTGCTTTCAGTTCACCGCTAGACACTGGAAAAATTAAAAAAAAAAAGTCAGGAAATTAACGGTCTTTTGGTTAAAAGTTTTCCTTTATGTTCACAGAAGAGAGCTGATAAAATGTTCTGATGTGCTGTTGTAGTTCAATTTTTTGCTGTTTACTGCAGTTGTGTTTTACATATGGACATATTTCATTTTGTTCCAAGCTGTGCAGAAAGGAAACTTGTCATGGCATCCCTTTCAAACCTGATGAGAGCTACGCAAATGCTGGCCTCCATTCAAGGCCACATCTGATGCTCCTGGCAGCACGCAAAGGAAATGACACATATGGTGGAAGAAGGGAGGAGTACAAGTGAAGGCTGGCTTCTAAGACATCACAGCACTATAAAAAGATTTGTTTTAGAAGTCTCTTGTGTAGTAGTAGTAATAATAATACTAATACTAATAATAATAGTAGTAGTAGTAGTAATAGTAATAATAATAATAATAACAAATATTGGTTGGATCTTTATTGTCAGAAACTGGTGCTGTTAGGGGAATCAGATGAGGTCAATTCCAGTTTCTAGTATGTTAACTGACAGAACATGTTTGAGAACACTCAGGTCTGTGGAGCTGACATTCCTTTCTACCAATGACAAAGAGCAGCAAGGTCAGTGGAAAATAGCTCACCTGAAAATAGTACTTTCACAGGCTTATCGGTGTCCATAATAACAAGAAACAGGCTTCACACACAAATGCAAAACATGCAGTTTCGCATGCCTTCTATGTGAAGCTTAAAAACAGTTTAGGGGAAAAAAAGGGAAAAAAAGGGAAAAAAAGCTTTCTACCAGTCAAGATCCATATGACTGTGGGATAGTTTTCAAAAGGAAATGAAAATGTCATCACCTGACATTTCTGAAGCTGAGCTTTCAACTCCTGAGACAGAGTGCTGGCAGGAGTGTTAAATAGAAGAGCTGGTCACAGACCAGTACACTCTCCATATGTTTCTCTGGGGCAATTAGTGTCACTTCCTCTATGAAGGGGCTCACTGTGCTTACCAGTGAATATGTTAAGTCTGGTCACTCTGAAAACAAACACTACAGAGTCACTGACAGGACCTTTAGGTTGAAAAATGAATCCTTCTAACTTAGACATTCTCAAAAAAAAAAAGAAAAAGCATTTAATTGAATAGTCCTTTGAAAGAAAGTTCTCTGCACTCCCTTGTGCCATCCCCAGAGAAGAGAACCAGAACGTACTCAACCAAAATCCCGTCTCAAGGCAGCTTTTGGGCTGCCTAATCTATCCCCTCCTTCCCTGTCGCATAGCAGGCTTCTTGACACAGGGGCAGAAGGTTTCCCCTTCCTGCAAACACACAGGCACCATGCCACAGAGGCCTCCCCTGAGGAATCTGAAAGCACCAACCCAATACTGAGGTGCCCCAGCCAGCGGGATGCCAGGAATTGCCCCTTCCTCACCACAGCCCCCAGAGTGCCTGAGGACCACACCAGGCTGCTTGGGGGAGCTGTTAGCCAGTGCTGGTACATGGCTTCAAAGGTCTTAAAATTCTCAGCAATCCACAGAACTATTTAAAATTATTTTTGTTTAGAAATCCCTCTGTGACTTATGAAAAACATCACCTCTGAGGAGCTGTGTAGATGTCAACACTAACAGAGTGTTAGCAAGGGGAGCTGGAGCTGAAGGCCTCTCCCACACAGGAGTAATCAGAACAAACTCCTTCCCCTTTCACTCCCTCCTGAGATGCAAACAGTGGGGGAAAGAGAGCTATTTCCTCCTTTAAAGCCTGATAGTGATGACTGGGTTGCTCCACTTTGAGGAGGAGGGAAGCAGCAGTGAAGATAGGTTGGGCTTCTTTCCAAGTGCACCATCTTGGGCCTGTCCTCAGCAAATTGATGGCATTGCTTATACAAAAGCTGGGACTGGCCCGGCTTTGTCCAGGGGCAATAGTAGGAGGGAGCAGCTGGGATGCACATGGATGTCTGGCACATCAAACCAGCCTGCAGCACGGCACTGTCAGCACCTGGTGGCCACTGACCGAGGCCAGCAGTGCCAGAAAGCTCTGTGGCTGGCTCTTCCAGCTGGGGAGGGATTCCTGAATAACAGTCCTTGTTAAAGGAACAAAAAGGCAAAAAAGCTTTAGCTTTCTCTTTAACAAGTCATCTGCAGGAATAGAATGAAGCCACTCCAAGGAAGAAATGTAATTTAAACTTCAAAGCCATTACTACCCATCTGTGGGAAGCTCAGAGATGCTGACCACCTCTAAGCAAGTGGGACTGACCAAGAGCTGTGAGTACTGTGTGTCCTTCACAACATTTGTAGAATTAAGTTGTCATTCAGTCAGTAGTTTGCTAGGCTTTTTTTTTTTTTTTAGCTCTGAGTAGCAAGGTCTTAACGCAATATCTGTTTACTACAATCCTCCAAGAGCCAAGATGTTTCTTGGCTTTTATCCAAACCATTTAGTTCAGATATATGTTAGAAAAAGCTGTCACATCAGCAGCTAAGGTTGATATCAAGAGAGACAATGAGAGGATTAAGAGGTGGAAAGCTTTAGAAGGCAAGCTACTGAATATTTCACGAGAAATGAAGGAGAGAATGCCACTGATGCAAGGGGAAGGTCAGAAAGCTTAAACATCTCAGAGACACTTAAGAAATAATAAAATAGCCCTTAGGCCTTCCAGATGTTGCTATGCAGCTTTTAGGATCCTGATACTTCAATCTGATTTTCATACCAAGGCGAGTGCTTCACTAAATGTGCATCAGTGGCATACAGCACTTGCCAAGGGAATTTGTGGGGATGCATGTACAGCATCACAGGAAGGGTGTGACATTTGAGGGTGCCTTTGAGGGCTGATACTTTCTCATTTTATTGATCATTTTTATTAACACCTGAATGCTGCTGGTGTGGATGGAGTTTCACATTTCCAGCTGCAAGAGTCTGGTGAGATCCAAAACGGGAAGAGATTTCACAAAGACAGACTAGTCAGAGTTACCTTCTAGCTCATCCTCTAATGACAAGTTTTAACAGATCTTCTCCCTTAAGTTTCACCACCATCAAGACCATGTAGTCTGGGGGAAAAAGCGGACATTAGAAGAATTTTACAAGGCATTACATTTATTTATTAGGAAAGGGACAAGGCAAGGATAAGCCCAGGTGCTTTCTGTAGACTTGTCAGTGACAAGAGGCAAGGCACAGCAGGAAACTCTCTCCAGTTTCTCCATTCTACACTACAATAGTTTCACTTACGAACTTCAAGACTCAGCCTGACAAGTGGAAACTCAAAGAGCACTAGCTTCTTGCAAAGCAGAGAGGTATTTAAATAAAACATTACTTACAGTGTCTTTTATTTCACAAGTACATCTAAAATGAACCTTGTTTCCCTCCCCTGCCTCCAAGCCTACCCGGAAGGCATTAAGAAGCTTGGACAATTTTTTCAATCTTTGAGCTCATGGAGCACACGGATGAATTAACACCTTGTCAACATACTGTTTCTGTTTACCATGTTTTCATGGCACGTTTTACTTAATGACTTTCTGGAAATACTCAGTTATAAGAAATTTCTCTCCCACCTCCTGTTTAAGTACAGATACTCTACTGTGAAAGTTAAATAATGCTCACTACTTTCTTTTATCTTGACATGATATTTCAGTCTTGCATCCAGGCACCTCGCACTTTCAAAGTGCTTGAAATATAAAGAGTAAATTTCTAGATCTTATGACTTAAAGAACATTGTTTTATTTCTTGAAGAAGATAACTTGTTTTATGATTAAAAAGAAAATGGATATAATTAAATTGGGAACTATTTTTGTTCTTTTTTAACTTACACTACAATTATTTTAAAATTCCTATTGCCACCTGTACTGCTACCGAGCTATTGTGCTCTCATGTTATGAAGTAACTTCAGCTAGTAACTTGCACACTGTGCAATTCTTCATGTGTTCTTGGTAGTTATGTTAAAGAATTCATCTCACATAATAACAAAATGAAAAACAATAAATTGGCATGCACAGCAGAGGAGTTTTAGAGGTGTATGCTGTTTGGCCATTGGAGATAGGAAACACAGGTTAGACAGAACTGCTTCTTTGAGGAACTGTGCTAAAAGGATAAATAAGTCAGCATTAACTAGCTACTAACAACTGTGTCTCCTGTACATGAGTTGAAATGACTGGTGGCTGCTTCTTAGTGAAACGATTGCAAGAGATTACAGATAAACCTTAATTTCCTACACATACACAATAAACAGGAACACGGAAATCAATATATGAGGCTCAGAGACTTCAACCTGCGTTTCCACCATGTCAAAGTAGATTATACCCTCCCAGATTTAGTGCTGATAATTACCGTAATTTCAGCCAATCAGACAAATCATAATAACATTACAACAGTTACTTTTCCAAGCTCTATTTTCCTGTGAAATGCAGAAAATGTCTCTGGTGTTTTCTTGAGATGAAGTAGCCACAGACACCAGTCACTGCTCAAATAGCTAAGGAAATGCAATCATGGAGGTTGTGACCCAATAAAATCCTTTTTGTCATTAGGAAACAAGGAAAAAAACCCCAAAACCTGAAACCCAAAACCTCTGAATTACATTACTTCATTCAGATCATTACCATTTCCTGTACCACTTTTGTAAGGCATAACTGATTTTGTCAAAGCTTTTACAAACCAGTTGACAGTTAATATTTTCCTCACTCCAATGGTCACTGCGGATTCCACAAATATGAAAAATATATCATCCTTAAAAACATAATAATTGCTAGGCATTATTTAACATCTCTGCAGTCACTAAGGAAGTAATGAGTAGAGCTAAAATAAATAAATGTGGATGTTTTTAAGAATTAGAAATAATTAGCAATACTAAATAACTGTGCCATGTTGATGAACAGGAGCAGTATCCTCAGTTTTAGATATACTGAGTCAGGTAAAAGCTGCTTTTTGTGGTAATTCAAACACATAATTGTGAAGGGTTCTGTTAAGGATTTCTAAACAGCAAAATGCAGACCAAGGCATCTAATCCCCTATCTCAAAAATACATTTTAACCTTTCTTTTTATATTGCACTCTGTACATCCATTTACAACCCTTTAAGTAGTGCTGCAAATACCAGGGCTGTTCTCTACTGAGTTGTAAGGCTAACATATATTTTTTGGATCTAGTACAACACCCCTTTTGTGGCAGTGTGACCAAATGATCTATGAAGAGCTGGATCCATGCATACTTGTGGTATGGTAATTAGAGAGATCTAACCATGCTTCATACCTGTGTAGCTCCATTCCTGGGGCATCTATCCCTGTTTTACCAGTATAATGAGATTTAAACCCAAGTCTTATCTTCCAAGTGCGCATAAGGATCAGTTCATCCCACATTCAGCAACAGCAGGTGACACAAGGATCGCAGCCAGATTAACAGATGGACTTCACAGAACAAGGATTTAACTTGACTGTGTTAAATACACCTGTGGCATAAGTCACACCAATAGCAGTTAATTCCTACTGCAGTCTGTGACAGTGCTAAAATGCTCCTCATATTGCTCTAGCTATAGAATTTTTCATGTTTCTCATTGGGACACTAATTTTCCCAGTTGTATGACAGGACTATGAGAATGCAGGCTACGGTTTGATGCTCAGTCCTGTACATCAAAGTCAATTCTTCTGGCTGCACGTTATTCAGCTTTTAAGAAGGAGTAATAAAAATTGACTCTATGACAAGCTAAAACATTTGTTTGTTTATAGCTGTTAGAAATTGCTGCACTACGTAAGTAAAAAGGGGGTGACAGCACAAGACACTCCCAACAGCTTTATTGCTTTAGCTGAAAAATGGTATCCACATGCTCTGCCTGCAAGGGATCATGTTAGAGGGAGCAGATTCATCAGGTCCTGCCCTGCCTAGATCGTCTTGACTTCATAAACACCATTCCAAATCTGTGCAGGGGAAGCAATATACATGAATTTCCAGAAGAGAGGGAGGCTTAAAGGATTCTGCATTTAAAATTGTTTCAAGTTGCAGCTACCACAGTTCCTACATCACTGCTGGCAGAAAGGCAAGAAAAACATACAGAAGATTCTGGACGTGGCTTTAAGCTACATCAAAAGGATCATGGGGTTTGTGTTTTGTCTTTGCAAGCCAGAGTTGCTCTATTGTGGACCAGGAGTGATGGATTAGAATGGCTCCAAGAGCTGTCAGCTAGTATCTACACTGCAGCAAGATTAGACAGCAGCAACCTCTCTGGAATGCTGTGACAATTTCTGGCTGCCGCCATGAGAATTGCAGGTCATGCTGCCATGAGAGGTTTTAAAGTAGAAACCTGAAGTTTAAATAAAAAAAGGCACCCAGACTGCATAATCTTCTGCAGAATGGGAAAAAAGCATTCAGAAGATAAAGCACTGACAGTCTCTTGAAGATTTTGCACACTGGTCTGGTTTCTTGGGGACACTGATGCCACTGTATTTTCTTGTTACACTGAAACAGCTGCATTCAGGTGAACTGAGAACAAGGCCAGTGTCTCAGTTATCAGTGAGGGTGACTAATCAGGTCACTCGGTTACACCTTGGGACCTGTACTTGAGTTCAATGGTTAAAAAAAAATCTAGGCAATCCACAGGCTTGTTGCTCCTCTAACTTCACTCTGCATTGAAGACACCCATTATCCCATAAAAATAAGGCACTCAATAGGTACCAAATCAGTCACATTGTGAAGCATAATGAAGTTGCTGAAATTCATTATGTTTGGACCTGTTCACACTGTTTGGACCATAGGAAATGTTCTGAGAAGAATATTAGAAGTTCAGTTATTACAATCTCAGCAACAAGAAATGTACTTCTTAGGCATTACAGTCAGGTATGAAAGTCATGACTTTGGGAACTAGATGACCATTTAAAGCAGTGATTAGCTTTCCAGTCCACTTATCTGAATGTTGGCATCCTTTCTTAAACTTTGCACCAGTAAGAGGAAGGAAACCACAATTGCTAGTTATGCTGGTCACTCAATACATGTTATGAAAAGGACTATGAGACTTGAGCCTGTGGTGACACTTTTAGGGGGCTTGAAATGCCTGTGGTCATGGAAGGAACAAAGATGTAGACTGCTATCTACACCCAGAAAGCCAGAGGGAGTGCAGACCAGTGTGGGGACTCTGCTTGAGACACGGCCATGCTGCACAAATAGTGGAGCACAATCTGCTCCTGGAACTGGCAAACTGAGGAGTACGTGCCATTGAAAGGTAAGAGTTTTACACAGTGAAGTTCTGGGGAGACAAGTCAAGATAAAGCATTCATGCCTTCTCCCACCATGAAGAGAGAGTTACTCATGTCCTCAGGAGTCATAAATGTAAGAAGAACAAACGTGCTCCAGCACAAGAGCAGCAGGATGGGACTGGTGGTGCTGTTCAGCACAGGCAGACACAGGCTTATCAAGAGCTGTAGCTGGTTGCAATAAAAAACCGAACTAAAGCACACCTCCAAGTCAGAAGGTGTAAAGTGCACAGTCCTGCTGTGCTAAATACCTCACCACGTGCCAGTAGGCTTACTTCAAAACATGACAGATATTTGAATAAAAGATCTGTTAACTTGCTCACATTAGACCTCTCGGTAGGTCTTAGCTCAATTCCACTGCACATAGATTTACACAAACTGCCTTTACACCATTACCTTGGAAAAATAGGAGATAATGAATGTCTGTAAGGGAGGAATATTTTCTAAAGGTAGGTCAGTCAGCAGCGATGGCTCCAGAGAGGCATCCTCTCCTGCACTGCTTGCTGTGGCTGGAACCAGAGTCCTGCCCCAAGTTCCTGTGTGGATATGTGCCTTCAGTGCCAGGCTGATGGCAGGTGTCTTTTGAGACTTACACTGCTCAGAGGCTCCAGGACAGAATATAGAAAATGTTAACTGGAATCTGTGACTGACTCAAAATGCTGAAAATCCCAAGAGTACATTCTCAAAATTCATGCCAAAGATCATCTTTTCTACTGAACTGCAGCAGCACCCACACTGATAACAGGTCAAACTGTAACCTTCCTGCCTTTCCACCTGGCAAGAAATAGGATGAAGAATTATGTAGCCAGGCTCTTCCCATGAGACAAAAGTAACAGAAGAAATGTTGCTCAGATAATGGTCAGGGGCAGGGTTCAGCGGTGCACCTTGTTCATCTATGGATATTAAAAGTGGTTACCAAACGAAGGTGTTGAGAATCAGTCAAGAAACACTAAACACTAAGCTACTGCCTCTGATTTCAAGTCCTGAGCTACAACATGGTGGTTGTACAGATCATGGTGTACTGGTCACCACAGCAATGGTCAGTATTTTCTTCTCCCTCTCCCTAGTCCTTTCTCTTGAGAGACATTTTTCCATATGTTTTATGTTCCTTTAAATATTACCTAGCACTTGTCTCATCTCTACTCCAAAAAGATACCACAGCAACACAACAGGAATTTTCAGATACACAAAACCTGAAGTTAAACGCTGGTGTTGGCATACCTACTTAAACCAAAGATGTCTCAGCGATGAATAAAGAGAACTGGAAATGTTAGACAAGCCGAAACAAATGAGCAACTGGATATTAAATACATCAGAAGATTACATTTTTCAACAGTTTTCAACAGTGGTTTACAAAATCTTAGAGATTAACATTATATTTAGATGGTAAAAATGAACGAAAAGAATTAAGTTTCCTAGGCAGATGAGAAGCTGGTGTCAAAGAAGAAAAAGAATATGGATTTTCCAGCTCAAGTTGTTCAGCTTTTTGTTCCCAACTCAACTAAGATTTCCTACCTGCTTTCTCCTTTCCAATAACTTCCTATATTATCGGATTTCAATCAACTTGAAGCAAGAAGTAATCTTAAGGATATTCAGCTGCCCTCTCAAATATCTTACAACTACACCACCAGTGAAAAATACATAAAAAAATCATTCAAGGAGACAGAGGCCTCATTGTATAGCCACCATCATCTTCCTTGGGATGTTTCTAAGATGAGTCCAACCTCTTTTTTTCCTTTTCTTGCTAAAACCGTTTCATTTATGATCAGCTATGGTCTGGGTTTTTACTCTTTTTCCTTAAAGAAAAATAATTGATACTACTGGGGGAAGAACACAGATCTTTCCTCTGAAATGGTGATTTACTGTCTAAGGTTATGAAATATAAAAGGAAAAGTAGTCTGATCTTTTGCTGACAGAGTCCTGCTGTTTGAAGTCTACCTTACACCTTATTGATAAGGCTGGTAGCTTTGTAGATTGCCTAAAATGTCCCTTCAGATAATCCTACTTTCACTCACCTATAACTTGTTTAAAATGTTGTAATTTGGCCTGAGTTTTTAAATTTTTTTTTTTTTACTATGTCAGGTGTCTGCATCAAGCTGAAACTTTCTGAACCACTTTAGCCAATATCTCTATAATTTCTGCAAATGAGATAAGGATGTGTGTGGGGAGGTTTAATTTACACCGCGTATTCAGATGACAACTCCTTTGACTAAGCTTTCCATGCATTAAAGTAGGGAATAGAAGTCTGACAGGAGAGGGAGGGCATCGTATGAGAATGATACAATGATTCATTCCTCCTTATGAAAATTTGAGCCATTGGGCCAAGTTACGAATCTTCCAAAAAACTGCAGCCTGCATATCTGTTAGTGATTAACAGCTAAAATTCTACATTCAGTGAATAAATTCATGCTTCTCATGGGTTTTTAGTGATATCCAGCTTGCCTATATAATGCTCTCAAAGAACTGCTAAGAACTCATCTGTCTTCTGAAAATTTTTGCATGTGAGCCAGTAGGGCATGTGCAAGCCCCAAACTACGTATTCATTACAGGGCTTCAGGAAAAACACTGGCTATTGCACGCAGAAGTGAGGCTTGGCAATAGCAGGACTGGGATAGGAGGTAGGGAGGGAGTGAACCTCATAGCTATACACCCCTTGTGGGTATGGGAAACAGGACACCAAAGCAAGGAGGAAAGGGAAATCACACTGGAAAGCCACTCTCCTCATAAGAGACCTATAAATTCTTCAATCTAGAGATGTTGGGTTTTATGGGCATAACGTCATTTTATGTGAAATTGCAAAGCACACAACCAGAGGGAAGACACATCTCAGGGGAAGAACGCAGAGTTGGGCAGCCTACACAAGGCAGAGTGTGGGCCAAGAGCAAGGCCTGAATCAGACAAGAAGCAAACATGACAGGATAGAGGATGAAACAAAGGAAAACTGGAAGAGTGTTCAGGTGTCATGGATCTCTATGTCCTAGGGGACATGATATCTGTAATTTAGCTGCTTCCCAGATCTTGTATCATAGCCTAATCTGGCTGACCACTGTTCCACTATACAGGAGAGAAAGCCTTGTGTTCTTCTGAACTCAGAGCCTAAATCCAGGCATTGCAACATCCCCACCATGTTTTGTGACCCTACCAGAAGATATTCTGTGCCTCTCAGAGAGGACATTTTCTACAACAGAGTCAAGGCTTCATCAGTAAAGGATATAGACAAGCCATATTCTCCAACCCGTGACAGGTTTTACTTGGAAATTGTGAGAGCAAGACTGTGTTTAGGTTCTGGGAGCCTGGATTTAGGTTACTCAGGACCGGTTGGGACCTATGGCCTCTAACTGTTTTACCATTTTTTCAACTCCTGTTCCTGAAAAAACTTTCTCATCTCTTCCTCTTGCTTCAGTAGCAGGAGTAAGTGACTTGGGTCTTGTTGCCAGTCCATTACACCTCCCTGTGATCTGCTTCCAGGTAGCAGTGAAGACCTGTTGGCTGCTCTTGTCTCTCTACCTGTGCCATATCACTAGCAGTGGTCTCTACGAGCAGGCTGCACATGAAAGAAGACAACTGCAATAAATATAAAACGACACACCAACATGTTCTTCCAGTCATTATATCAGGAACTATGAGGAAAAACCTGTGGGATGGAAGCTGCAATAGAAAGTCAGGCCCTCATTTGAGAGAGAAGTGTGGAAAAGGCTAGAGGTGATGGCCCACAAAGTTTGTGAGATGAAAGGGTAATTTGTATGTTTTCCTGGAACTTACTTCTGGGGGATCTACAGTTCCTGAGAGCTCTGTGTCACCTATCAGCAAATATCCCAGTCATTATGCCCTTTTTCTAGTGCACAAAAAAGCTGACACATAACATTTACTATAGTAGCTCAGAGTTGGGGAAACTGATCATAAGTTTGGATAATTAATATTTGTTGTTAATACGGCATAAGTTTGGATAATTAATATTTGTTGTTAATACGGCACCAGAATGCAGAACACCTGCCTCCATATTTAATTTGCTACCTGAGGTGGATGGATTGATTTTTTTTAAGAACAATGCTAAAATAATACTAAATTTGTGACATGACCTACAGCAAGGTTAAGAATTACAGTGTTAGACCTGCTGTTCAGTAGTCTCCCCTCCCGCTCACCAATGTGTAATAAAAAAATATTAGGCTTTGTAACTATGTAACTAAATGCTCTTTTGCTTCCCAACAAACCTTTACTCCACACGCTCTCCAGACTGGATGGTTCTCACTGTGAATATGAGAATGAAGTACTGCTTCCCATCATCACGGAGTCTGGTCCCTGACCTGTAACGTCAGCAGGGCCCTGACATAAATACCTCGGAGTACACGCACGCCTGTGCTGATGGACTGCGGATCAACGTATGCCAACGTGTGACAGAGCTCATCTTTTCTGTGGTCTGTTATCACCAGTGTAGGTGAGCTTATGAAGATAAACTGGTCTGCAGTACAGAAACTGCTGCCAACAGGTGAGTTGTATATAAAAAGGCAACAGCTAACTGAACAGGTGGGACAGGTAAGGCTGCATGAACTCATAGCGTCCCATATTACAGAGTCCTAACACCAGCAGAAGACAACAAGACACCCTGGGACCTCTGCCTGGTTCAGCTCAGAACCAAATTTCTTCCCTCCTTCCCTACTTAGTGCTTTTTCAGTCAATTTTATCATAGGTTTACTTACTAAACCCAAGCAGTATGCAGCTGAAAGATATGGCATACTCTGGCACTGCTCTCAGAGCAGGTGGATTCAAACACCAGTCATACTCACACCAAACTATAAACTGCTTGTGCCTATCACCAGGATGAGGGGGAAATAATCATGCAAAAGACTGATCGACTGAGCCTTGCCTGTTCAGCACTCATAGAACAAGCCCAATGTGCTATTTTGCATCGTAGAACTTATGGAGAATTTAATGCATCCACACAATAATGAGCCATTATGGCTCATTAGAGGCTCAGCTTGCAAAGTCCAAAGTGTACAAACAGATGCATATAGGAGAAATCTGAACTAAGCACTGTACCCTGCCCTCTGTCTGCACCAAACCTTTACACGTATCTGGTAAATGATTTATAACCCTAAAGATAGCAAAGTATAAAACTGTATCGCTGTCTTCATTTTACAAAGGAAACCCTTCCTGAATAATTTGCCATGTCTCTGAAAATGTTTCAAATTTTGGTGTCTGCTCTGCTGTTTACAGGTAAGTGCCTGGCATTCTGTCTCATGTAATTCCCTTCAGGCTTGTTAAATAGTCAGCTGGCAAAAATCCTGTTACCACCAGAACAGCACTGATGGAAGAGAATTAACTGGAAATCACTGCAGCAGGGACATGCAGGAGAGTGGGTGAGCACAAGATTGCATGGTAAATTCTGTGAAATATAGTTTGATTCTGCTCCTCGTGACTACTTTTGAGTCTTTTACTGCTCATGAATAAGGAGGAACGATGCATTTCTGACTGAAAGGCATTCTTACAGGATGATTTTCTGAACTGTTAAAATTGTAAAAAGAGCTTGATGCTGTTTCTTATGGAATCTTCCCTAAATATTATTCTTATCTCAACATTTATTGTTTGTAGGAAAAATTTTCACATGCATTTATAAGGGCCCAAAATAATCTATTTCACAAGTGATTTCTGGAATGCCTGACTTGAATTTCTTTAGGAGACTGATTCTTTTAAAGGTCTCAGGCTGTCTGAACGCTGATCCTTCACAGCACTGTGTAACCAGGGCACCTACAATCAAGACTCAACTTGTAAAACTCAGGCCAGAGGGAAAATGGATGGGGCAGGGTTACCACATGCTCTTCCCAAAGCAGCACACACTGGTACAGTCAATGATCAGTGATGCACATGCTGCAAGATTGATTTGTTTCTCACAAAATTAAAACAAACCAGGCAGGCAGTAAGTGACAGCTGACTTCCCAAGGGATTGCCTGCATCTTGACAAGATTGTCCATCCACATGCAAGCATTAAAAGCATTTCTTAGATTTGAGTGCTCCAATACACATGCAGTAAATACATGATGTGAATAGCTAAGGCAGAATAAGGGACATTGGCTAATATAATTAGCCAATGATTAATCGTGGATTAATGAAAAAGGTTTTGTGAATTGTCACCACAGTCAAGTATAATCTCTCTTATGGGTCAGATTCGCTTCCATGACATATGAACCTGAGTTTTGGCTGCAATGAGACTCTGTAGGGAGATAAGGAGGTGGAAAGGGACTTTGTCTCTTCTGCAAGTTTGAGCTCACCTATAAACCTTTTCCCCTTATTTGTCCTTCCTGATCTGCTGTGCACCTGAACTGGGACAGTTCCTGGGTCCTTGCCTATCTGCTTGAACTTCACCTCCTTTCCACTGAAGGCCATTATAATACAAACAGTGCCACCCGAAGCCAAGCTGGGAGCACAGTAGCTTGCAGCCCCTCCTTTTAGAAGACTTTACTTTCATCTCCTTTATGTCTGTTTACCCACTTTACTAGGTTTCTATTCTTCAAAAGACATGAAGAACTACTTATTACTAATTTTTAATGAGCTCTTAAAAGTTTCATTGATCACAATCAGTTCAGTTTTTCATTAATTTTGAATCCTTTCAGCAACAATGAAGGTGGTGGTGAAGTAAAACAGAGACCTGTAAGATTCTCATGAGAAACTTATTCTTCTTCATGCCTTCAACTCAGCTGCTATAAATCACTCCTCATAGTAAACCACCGCCACACCCCTGAGAACAGGCTCTCTGGACATTTTCCTTTAGCCTCTGGAGAGCGCAGCAGCAAGGGATGGGTATAAGTGTGATGTCTTGGCACTGAGATAACTGCTGAACACTCTCACGTGTCTGATGGGCATGTTTTGCCCATTCACTCAAGGTCAAACTCAAGGTTAAACCACGTATGGGTGTAGAAAGGAAATTTCAACAGGACCCACTGAGTGGACCAACGGACTAGTGCTTTTTCTAATACTTCGCTGAAGTGGAAGTAGTTCCTTCCCTAGGATTACCTAGGATTTTTGCCAAATTACCTTGCTATTTACCCACAGCTGACAACTGTCCTGACCCCTGGCATCATCACACATATTGAACATGTTCAATAGCTAGTTCTGCATTAAGTGTCTGTAACTTCTCTGCCTTTGCTGATGAGGGAATGAGGCTGATGCTGTAGCTCTAAGGATTGTTAATGACATCTCTTGAACCAGAGAGCTCTTGTGTCCTGTGATGTAAAATTAAGAATTGTCAAAGAATACAAACTACTTTACTTCAAGCTTTGAAAATAAACAGATGAGGCCAAAATTTCAAAGACTGGGTGATATGGACAGAGTTGACACATTTAACAATCAGTGACTTTAAATCTTGCTGTCAACAGGTATTAGCAAATCTGACTGATCTAATTCTATTCTAAGGCTTGTTACCATCCAAACATTCCAGATACAAAGCCTATGTATGTACAAACATTATTTTTTACAATTTCAAAAAAGCAATGGGCAGGTGTTAGACTTTAATATAATTTCACTTTTCAACTGAAAAAAAAGCTGATTTCTGAGGCAGAGGTGTCCTGCAGGATCCACAAGTCTATCCTTGCTGCAATCCAGCCATGTATGCAGTGTACTGACAGATAACCACATATTGTTCCATGGAATGCCACATAATCTAGAGAAATACTTGAGTGAGGAGAGAAGCAGCTGCTGCCACAGTTTTTCAGCATTTGCACTGTTGCACTGTGGTATTCTGCATCCTCAGACTGAGTCCTGTGGTCTGGCTTCATGAATTCATATTTAGCAAGTTAGATAGCTGAAACACAGCAGAGAGGTGGTCCATTCAGTCTCATTTCTAGACTTAGGAAACATGCCTGAGCTGCAGACTTGACTTACTTTTTCAAAGTTCCCAACACATCAGCACCTGCCACGTCAGCAAGGCTGAAGTTTAGCTCTGTCCAAGTTTAGCCTCTGTCCAAGCTCTGTCCTAAAGAGCTGATAAGGCTGGCAGCCTTTCCTCCATGAGCTGACGTTTTGACCAGAGAGTCACCATAGCCAATAATAAGAAGAGTTTTTAGACTTAAAGGAAGGGAGCCAGAGCAATTGCCAACTTCTGACATTTAAATTCCATTTATTAATATATATTCCATATGCAACATGTTTTCAGGTTGTCAGAAACTTGCAAGTCTTCAGAAACTAGGGAGAAAAAACAGTGTGCACAGAGAGTGTTTGAAGTGCTGCTAAATAATTGACAGGTTTTTTGTAAATATCACAGCAAATCAGAGATAAACCACTTTTACCTGTGGTAGATGCACACCAGGGATAAATTTT
This sequence comes from Rhagologus leucostigma, assembly GCA_013397725.1. NCBI lineage: Eukaryota > Metazoa > Chordata > Aves > Passeriformes > Rhagologus > Rhagologus leucostigma. The sequence goes on from VZTD01000172.1 coordinate 3,205,432, forward strand.
GGTCCTAAGCCTAGGGACTGCTCCTCACCACTTACACAGTACTGAGCAGATCTGGATGAAAAAAGGCTTTGGGATAGAGAGTGGAAGAAGGAGAAGCATATCCTATACTAAGGCAAGCTTGAAGATTTGTCTTCTTATCATTAAACTCTGCCATTAGATGTGCAAAATGGAGGCCTGCCTGCTCTCCCCAGATTACTAAGCACACAACAGCTCATGCTACTTAACTTTTACAAAAGAACATGTATATCGATTAAATAGGTCCCTAAGCAGGCAAATGTGTCAAAACGTAATCCCATACTCACCTTTTTGATTGTGTGATGAAGTGGATCATTGCACATTCAGATGATAGAAAAAGATGTCTTCCTGAGAAGATTTTGCAGCCGCACCCAGCTGAATATGTTGCTTTCTAGAAATCTATCCTTGTACAAGATGCTTTCATTCCAGTCTAGCATGAAGAGATTTTAAAGCACAGTAATTTAAGATCTATCCAGGTTGATTTTCTATTCTGAGTGCAGTTTGCTTGCTATACTGTGATACTTTTCTATTATTACTTTGACATTCCAAGATATTTGATATGACTTTTCATAATCAGACTTTTGTTGTTGGTTTGGGGTTTTTTTGTATACTCAATGCTGGATTAACTGCACATCTGCTTTTTTGGACAAAGACAACAAGGTTGTACCACCATGTCCCCTCAAGTTGAGTCTTAGATCATAGTAATCCAAAAAGAGATGCTCAGAAGGCATGGTAGCAATAATGACTACTAACAGTTTTCCCTCTGGACACTGTCTTTAGGTGCACAGGATAGACAAAACTATCTGCTGAAGGCAATCATTACATGAGTTAAGCATCTGCTTGCTAAGACCAGCCAATTTTTTTCTATAATTTGTTTTTCATATGGGAACACTGAGTGAATCTTCAAGAGACGATGAAAGGAAACACTCTAAGTGGTAACAGCTGATACAACCCCGGCAATAGTTCACCCTCCACACACATTCCTCCTATTTTCCCACTGGGACATTTCTATCTAAAAGTGCTTTTTAAATCACATATTTATCTAAGAGAGAAAAACAGTACTGAATAAAAACATTAACATACAATACGTCTGGTTGCTCTTCATAGTAGGTTAACTGTTTCAGTACAAATTGAAATTCTTCATCTTTTTGCAGCTCAACTTTATGCACTGTGAGCCATTTTATTAACATCACCCACCTGCTCCTAGCTCCCTCTAGTCTCACATCAGATGCTCTGAAATTCCATTCTCCTGGTTGGTATGCTAATCTCCTACAAGACGCACTCCTTCAGGAATAGTCTGTGTTTATAAAGCCAACCCTTCCACAATACTTTGCTAAGCTGTTCAAAAGGAGAGGGAAAATTACACCCAGTCTGAGAAACTTAATTTGAGGCAATATATTGTTCATTTGATGAAAACTCTACACTGTATTGAGGGGCTACTCAGATGGAGACACCTGGTCTGATGACCCCAGGTCTACATTAGAGCTAAGTAAAGACCTTGCTTCATCTGAGCTCTGCCAGAACACAAGCAAATGTACAACCCTGCTTGTCTGTGCAGCCACAGTGAAAGACCAATAGGGCTAATTCTGGTTTAGCTAGAAATTATCTCACTAGAGTTTTTCCAGAGGTGAATGAAGTTTGCCGTGACTTATAGCAATCTTTACAGCAAGACAAAGTGAAAATGAGCGAAGCCTGAAGGATTAGCTGATATATAAAGGCACTCATCTGATTTTCTTTTGGAAGAAAATGCATTTTTGCATCTTTGCAGTGCCCCAGCAGATAGAGACAAGTCCTGCAGAGATGGCTCCCAGGAGATGAAATAGCAGCTAGAAAAGAATAAGAACTGGGTGTCAACAGTGACAAAAAAAGCCACGAGCAGAGCTGGCATACCTGCCTCTCCTCAGAGCAGGCAAGCGCGCTTCAATCAAAGTGAATAGCTAGCATTGTTAGGGGTGGCATTTCTCATTGGATACAGATGCAGCCAGAGCAGACTCTCTATTAAAAATTGACATATAATACCCTGAAGATGGAGCTCTCTGCACCACAGTAGCCAAGATAACACCTCACTGTCCCACTAGTGGAATGACAAGCTCATTTTTGGAGATGCTGGCAGCAAGAAAAAAACCCACAAGAAGCATAGCTGCTTAATAATCTTTTTTTGCAGCTTACTTTAAATCTGGAGGGCCAGAGCACATACTGGTGATAAAATTTATTGTTTAATGGCCCTTACTAACTATATATACATTTAAAGAAAAGTGCAGCCTGTTAATGAGTCAATTTCTGATCTCAGTTCAGCTATCTCAGTCCAGAAATGTAATCATGAGCTTACAAAATATTCAGTATAAAAAAAATCCCCAAATTCACTAAAGAGAAATTAAAAGCTCATAGTTTTTTCTATTGAAAAATAGTAAATTGCCAGAGAAATACTGAAATTTTGCACAAGCTTAGTTTTCCTCTTGTGCAGCTCTAGAATACAAGTATAGCAGCTTAATAGACATACGCATGAAAGATATTTTCTTCTTTCCCAGGCCAAAATTTTGTTTTCTGAAGTACAGAAATTGCTGTTCCTGTGTTTCCTAAGGGAGAGAGCAGTTCACATATGAGTCTTCTCACCAAATGTCTGAACTTACCTTTTTCCATGGAGTTGGTAACATTTTTGGAGATGGTATTCCTTGAAAACTCCCTACCCTAAAACCTCTACCTCCAATTTATGATTATAGTAATTTGCAACATGAAGAAACCAAAGTAGGAAGGAACTACTGGGACTGTCATTGCTTGCTAAGTAACTTTCCTAAAGTAGTCTTTGACGTCTATATTAAGAGCAAAGATGACAACCACCATCACATTTTTTTTGTTCATTACTGTATAAACAAGCTTTTTCTCATCTTCTTTTTAAGCACTTTTGGCACTGAAAAGAAACAAAGTTAAAGGGAGCAGCAAACACTCCAGCTCACATATCTTTTACCTATATGCATTCAGCAAATATTTTCTTCTATTAAAAAAACTAAAGAGCAACAGTATTGTGGATGATCAGGAAAGACAGCAATAATTACAAGTGAACTGGATTCAGCTGAACACTGATACTCCCAGTTAGATTTTCCCCCTAGAAATTCAGGAATCAGGGAATTGGAGAGTTGTGAGTGAGGTGATAGCTTGCCCTGCTGAGCTCCTGCTCTGAAACATAATAGACAAGGGTTCAAGTTCTTGGCCCATCTGTCCAAGTATGTACAGGTCACCCTCAGGTGTCCATTTAAACCCACTTCACTAAATTGGAGCACAGCTGTTTACAGACACTGGCCTCAGCTTGGCTGATGGATCTGAGCTCCAACTTCATCCAACTTAAGTGGTTCATTAAAAATTGTGTGATTAGGACTGACATGCTATTTTGGACTCTTTTAGCCCCAAATTAATTTATGTCTCAAAATTAATTTATGTCTCAAACATTCAAGACCAAAAAGAAAAGATTTTTTTCTGTACCAGGGCCTTTCATATGAAGCTAAAGAAGAATTCTGACCTTTTTCTTGTGAAGAATATTTATTTCAAGATATGCAAGGACTACTTCTGCATCTGTGGTGACCTCAGAAACTATCTGAAGCAATGCAATAACAAGATTAGAAGTGCAATACCTTCTGTTCAGGAAGTAATTTCCAAGCATTCAATTTCTATGCTGATACTAATGAGAATAAATATCACATATAAGCCAGAATGTTCAGAAACCATAGATAAATTCATAGGGTTTGTGTTCTTTTAAAAAGCTTTAGGCTCTCAGCACACCTGAGACTAGTGCAATTACAGTCTAAGAGGATTTTTGTAACAAAATTTTGCATTAAAAATAAATTAGTGCCTTAATTAGATTGTAACTTTATTTACTTCAAATTCAACAGCAAAATAACAATTTAGAGCAAAATAACGATTTAGAACATCTGTTTTTATTAACTTCAGGCCTAAAAAACCAAAAGTTTATTTCTGAGAATCTAAGGTGGGACCATCTTTTATTTCTATTAAACAAACTACAGATTCAAAACCATGTTCTGTGGATATAAGCGTATTTTTGAAGTGCAAATTCTAAAATATTTTTCTGATATTACAAATATTTATCAGCTGCTGTTTCAAGTGTCCTTGGAGCACCCTTTCTGGCAGAAGAATCAGCAAATCAATTCATACGGCTCAAACGACACATACCATATTCTCCGCGCTACTGGGACTCCAGCAGCAGCCAGAACACGTGGGGATACACTGTGGCACAACAGGTATCTTCTTCCTTCAAGAGGAAGCAGTATCTACTGAGAAAAAGAAAGCACGGGTCTGGAATTAACATGCTTAATAAATCCTTTGGGTGAAGGGAGGAAATTTTTCTGTTTTATCAACATGGGCAAGGCTGCTCAGTAGTCACACACCGTATTTATTCAGTATCAAAGCTCAGAATATTCCTTTCTGTTTTGATCTACTTCAGATTAGCAAATCATGGGCAGCTTTGAGAGAAACAGCACAATATTACATGGACTTGGACCCTTTTGCCTTCGATCCCTCGGTAGCCGTGTACGATGGGGTTTCTCAACAGGGCATTTCGTAGACTCGGAGCATGTGCGTACCTAAGTAAGTAAAACTGACCCATACAACACTGCTGACAATTGGTTAACAGTGTCATAACCTGACACAGTAAAAAACACAATTATATCTTGAAAAATTAAAGAAGATTTGTTTTTACTGTCCAAGTTTAATAGTTATTTAAATGCAGTCATTTTATTGTGGCGGGTTTTTTTTAAGTATGTTTTGGAAAAGCTCATTAAAAGCTTAAAGAATATATATCCTTTTAAAAGTCCACAAAAGTTAAACTGCTTCCTACAGAGTTGATTTAAAAAGCAGACATAAAGCAATTCCTGAGGAGAAAAATAAAAGATAAAAAAAAACTACATCCATTTCAGTAACAAAACTGTATTCAGTGTGGAATAAAACCTCAGCAGAACAAAACAGAGAATGAGACATAGCAGTTGGTAAAACCAGTATTTATAGATCAGCACAGAGTACATGAAATGAAGTGTCACAAACTGTCTCAGAGAAGTTGTTTAGAACTGTGCTAAAATTGGACACATTTTTGGGACAAAATTTTGTCAAACTTGAGGAACAATTACTAAATGATTCAGCTGGACAGGCACAATACACACATTCCTGTGGAACATTTTTCCTGTGAAGATAATCCAGTCCTTATAAACGGACAGGAGCAGGTAGAACTAAACTCACACAGTTTCAGTGCTTAAAATAGTTACTAAGACAGCAATATGTCAGTCTGACTGAAACCACCAATAAGGAAATGGGCAAACTTCTTCTCATAATATAGTTCGAGTTGAATATGCTTCGAATTTTATTGACTTAAAAGTACCTTTCTTTTTGAAAATGTGTTTCATTTTGAAATGCAGCTTTTGAAAAGACCTTTTATTTTTTATAAGATAGGAATTTGACTTGGAGAGTCTCAAAGTGAGATTTCCAGGACTCTTCCACCTGAAAGGTGACACCAGTTTCACTCACTCTGAGCAGAAGCAAAGTAGGAGAGAATAGCTAAAAGCCATAATTTACCTTCCCTCCTGCTGAGCCTTCAGCTGGTGCCCTTGGGCAACTGGAAGGAAGCACCAGGTTATTCTCTCACAGTTTTTAATACTGATATGGGTGGATAGCAGCAGTCATTTCTGCCTTATGACAAATTTACCTGAAGATACTTTACTCAGTTTTCTGAAAAAAAACCACTGTCTTTCTCATCAGAAAAATTCCTCACAGAGAAAAGCCCTAACTGTGTCTAATTACTGGTTGTGCATTCATGTGCCTGACGGCTGTGATCACAGCAGCTGCCAGGCAGACTCCAGGATGAGTTATGCCTCCAGAAGGATAATCCTAATGATTGTCATATGACAAGATTACAGCCACTTACATAAACACATTTACAGGCACTCCCACTGAAGTATGCTTACGATTTCATAGTAAGGCTAGTTAACTCTCAGACTGAAATAAACTTCCCAATGCTAATGTGACAGGAATTGACACCCAGAGTTGTTGAGAAGGCATATAGTAGCAAAGAAGCATCAAGCTAGAAGTTACAAAAACCATTGTGGGTAATGCAGAACAATTCTTTTCAACATTTTTGTTCCGACATTTTGTTGATTAGTGATAATTCTGAAATGGAAAGCCTATACAACTTATGCATGAATCTGGTTCAGGGGCTGTACTTCCAGAAGAAAATATTTGCAAAAGCTGGCAAATCTGAAGACTGCAGTTGTTGACAGGATCTTTAAATTAAGTTTGTAAATTTTTTTTTCTAAAATAAATATATTCCATCTTTTCTAGGAACAACATCAGATCTTACATGGAGCTACTACAGCAGTCTGGGACTCACCTCCAGCAACAAGCTATTAAATCCTACATGTCTCATATCTGGCCATGTTAGGATATGGCATGTTATGTATTTGCCATTACGTATTTGATAAGATGACTTTATCTCATCCCACTTTGGTTTAAACCCAAAATTAATAACTAATTCTCTGCATAAATACTGCATATTTTATATTCATAAGTAGAACTCAGATGTAGGTCATGGTAAATTGAATATGAAGTCAAAGAAAACCAACCATGAACTTTTAGCAGGTTGGGTTTAAAAACGCCTAGTGTTTTCAGGTAAAACATTTTTTTGACTAAACAATTGTTTTAAGACGTATGTTCCTGCTTCTGTGACTCAAAACTACACTTTTATTTCTCAGTATTTTCCTTTAGCTACATTCTTGAGAGGCTAGTGAGAAATGAAAATCAGTCACTTTGGAGGGGTGAGAGAAGTAGAGCACATTTGCTTCAAGCATACTTCTGTAGTGCAAGTGCATTTCCATTTTTTCAAGTACTAGTAGTAGGTGTTGTAGTACACATCCATTCATGTCTATGCTTTTCTTTCCTCATTTAAACTTTTGTACTTGGTCTTGAATGCCAAAACCAGCTGAATCCACAGCTACTACTGTGTGTTGTTTTTTCTTACTCCACAGAGAAAGGAGATGGTGGAAACATTCACGGGTCGTTCTCTAAAAATAAAATGGTGGTGACAAATGTTCTTTATGCCAAGTTCTTGAGCTTGGAAGTTTCCTGGTTCCTATTCATTAATGTACCTTATTTCAGAACATCTTTGAAGAAAAGATTAAGCTTCCATGTTTCTTTTATATGTTATTAATATAATCCTAACAATTAAAAGCTTTTTCAACCTTGGCCAAAGTTTCTGCATGAACAAAGATGACCTGTTGCGGAAAACAACATGTATGGTAACCTAATGGCAGGGTAGGTGAAGGAAGGCAATTTTTGCTCACTTTTTATTCCCAAAGGGCAGATTCTGCTCGTTATGCTTTCAGGACTCTTTGTGAATATGGACTTAATACTAAATGGAAAAAATTTGAAGATAATGTTGGATCTTCTAGAAAGAAATCCACATTCTGGCTTTTTGGAAATCTCTACCATGCTCCTAGGTATGAAACTATCCTTAGGCCATTATTAATTTCCCTGCGTAGAACAATGGGCCTGAAATTGCCATTATTCATTAGCTGAAGCTGAAAATTCATTAAACACTTGAAAGAGATAAATGAGGTGCAAGTTCAGTATTTGCCATGTAGGATTTCACATCTTTAGTTACACTACTTAATTATGAACAGTTCATTCAAAGATAAGGGGTGACAAGTGATGTATAGACTAAAGACCTCACTGGTTAAACACAGTCATGGCCTGTCCCTTCTGCCCCCCTTCCCTGTGCTGCTCAGCCTTGGATAAGCTAGTGCTCCAGAATCTAAATATTCCACTATTTTCCTCAGTAGCAGCACAGACATGACAGAGTTACTGAAAGTCTTCAATTTATAGCAAAATGCAGGACTGTAAGGATAAGCATTGCCTTTTATTTTAAATGGATATGCAGTAAAACTCCAAGGATGCACCTGCTCCAGCTGAGCACCTTGCTGGCCCCAGAGAAGCTACAGCTCTGCAGGCAGTGATGCCCACACCCCTTGTGAACCCATTCCTGAAGCACTGCTCTTTTTTGCCCGTCTCTCTAATTGATATCGTTGCTGCCAAGACAGGGGTTTGTGATCTATCTGTGCATTAACTGCAATTTTCATGCCTGCATGGCAAGTTAAACCAAAGTGGGGGTAGTTCAGGAGCTGGTTTGCAGATAGACAGCAGATACCCCTGGAGTGTGGATGACAAAGTCCATCAATGAGGCGGAAGGCAAAATGAAGTGCTATCAGCTATCATCTGCTATCAGCTAGTGCGGAAACTGCCCAACCCTCATGAGCCATTTTAGGGTTGTCAGAGCCATAAAATTAGAATAACCACTGTCTATTGCCACGAGGACAGTCTTGCACAAGGCTGGCTTTGCAACCAAAACATCAGACAATGCCAGGGGATGCAATCTGACAGATCCGTTGTACTTAGACATGACTAATTCCTTTAAAGAAGTTGTTCTGAAAGCCAGAGACTCAATACTCAATCTGCAAATCCATAGCTTCAAGCTAATGTCAGTAATTCAGATAATTAGTCTTGCTGAATTAAATGGGAAGAATTGTGCACGCATGAGTAGTGGTGGAGGATGAGGTGCTTATTTTGTGTTATCAAATACATGCCACTCATGACAATGAGCAAATGGCTTTCACAGCATCTGAATATTAAACACCTTCATCTGCATTTATTAATAACTGGGAAAAATATTTACCCTGTGAATTTGCTCCCCCTATTTATCTTCACATATTGTTTCAGCACTTTAACACAAGTAACTCTGGATCCTTCTTTCCTGACTTTTCCAACACATCTTTATGCTGCCACCTACAAGTCTTATCTCCTTGGTTTTTCTACACAGCACAAAGGCAATACCTTACAAATGATAAAACCAAAGAATAGCGCTAAACTAAAGAGAACTTCAAGTACATCTGTGCTGGTCGTGGAAGTGGAATCACAGGTCTCAGGGCACAGGACCTTTTCTTCTAGTGCAATGGAGAGCAGTATTTATTTTTGGTTTCTGAATACTGCAAGTTTTTTGAGGAAAAAACCTAAGCTCCGCAAACACCAGAGCTCCCTGAGGCTAGAGAGAACAGAGTTCCTCTGAGAGAGGGGAAACAGGCAGAGAGGAAGAGGAATCACAGCAAGCTGGAGTCAGGTTTGTCTCTGTATAGATGTTAACTGGATGGATGCAGAACATCTGCCAGTTTCCAGCTCTTTTCTGACTCATGTGAACAGTGTGACTAAAATCAACAGAACAACAGAAATCAGGATGTCCAAGTATCTCTTGGTTGATATCTGTTCCAGCAGCAGCTTTTTGCCAGGCAAGGCCCTTACAGGGTGTCTGTCCCATGGGAGTGCCAAGTCAGATCTGAACCATGCTGCAAATCCTTCCTCAGAGCACTTGCCTATTCCCCCTGCTTCTTGTATCCCTAATTTTCCCAGTCTTAGAAGAATCAAGCTGCCTTTGCAATCTCTCCTACTCTGTCAAGTTGAATTGAAAACAGCCCACAAGTTACAAAATTACTGTGGCTAGACACAAGGGATAAACATGTACCTACTGAGACAGCGTGGTTGCAGGAGCCCTGCTTTGTTAGGGAAACAGAGGAGGGGTTCACTGTAGTTAGACATGACAGGAGAAGTTAAGAAAACCCGTCTTTCCAATAATAATTGAAGAAAAAGATTAATACTCCACAGCTTTCTTTTAATGAGAAAAGAAAGTCATTCTGAGCATAGCAAATAGGGAAAGCTGTAGAATCCAAGTAACCTACATATAACTTACTTTACAAATCTTGAGTATGGGAAAAGTACTAAGATACAGTTTTCTATAAACTCAGCAGGTGAGTATATAGAGGTAATGAGAAAGAACCATTTATTTTATGATCTGAAATGGTTTCTTCAAACAGAGCAGTGGCAACTGGTATTCAATGAAAGTTCTACGCACTACTTCGCACTACTTGTAATTCGTGTGATTGAATCTGGTCCCAGATGATTTTAACCTTTTGAGCTTGCATCACACTATGTGTGCCTTGCTTTACATTTGATTGTCTGTTGTCTTAATTTAAACCAGAACAGCTGAGGCAAAATACTTATCTAATCTACACCTGCTGCTGGCTGCCAGCAAGAGTGAGCTGTGTTCAAAGCAGTTTATGTTGTCTGATTAAGTATATAAACCACCCACCTGAGGCAGGTGCATTGCCATAACCACTTCATGTAGACTGCAAAATAAATTATTAGTCTTTTGCATCATCCATAGGAAAAAATGAGCTCAGTAGTTAAAATGTAAACAAAGAAAGTTATCCAAAAACCAAAAAGTTCAGCCAGGAAATAAGCAGTCTTTGTACGGGATTATTATGTTAAGTAAACAAACAGCAGTAACTACTGTTCTGCCTCAAAGACTGTTGAAGAGATATGTATTTCAAACAATATTACATCGAACCTGCAGAGTCTACTTTCCACCAGCTGCAAAAAAGAGGAACAATTCCTTCTATGAGAGACGAGCAGTATCAAGCTGGGTATCTGTAAAGGTGACCAACACAAGGCAGCACAGCAAACATCTGTTCCCTTTGAGCCCAAGCCACATCCCACCACAGCCCTAGGCAGGCTGAGTGCTGCAGCTGACTACCTTAGAGGTAGATCAAGCACTCACTGAGACTCGCAATGCAAATTTAACCACCACCTCCCAAGGGGAAGAGAGCTTTCCCTATGCCAGTGTCAATCCAGACAGGGATAGGGAAGGAAGAAGGGACAGACTGATGAATTTCAGCCTACTAGGGTCAACCCCTAATAGTTTCTTTCTCTATGAGGCATTACAGAATAGTCAGCTTGGAGTGACAGTTCCTATTCAGCTCCTTATTCCTGGTCATAGCAGCCACTGCTAAGGTGATTTCATGCCAGTCACTGCCTCCTTGGCAGAACTGAATAAGCATGTGAAATCCTATTTGAATAATTCAACTATGTCCTGCTTGTGATTGAATGCTGCTGTGCAGCAGGGAGCTCACTCAAGGATGGCTTAAAAAACATCCTTACAACTGCTGTCAATATTATTACCATAAATCCAAGGCCCAACAGCGCAAGCTGCAATGAGAAAGCAGTTATTGTGACATCTTCAAAATGAAGGTAGTATGATCTAAACGCAACAAAACAACCACAGAAAGAAAGTGACTAAAAAGACAACCATGGATGTTGTTGGTGGCTGCTCAGCACTGAAAAAAACTGATTTGGTAGTTATTTAGAAAAATGACTTAAAAACCATCTTGTTTGTAATTTCAAACTGGCTTTGGTTGAACACAGCTCTGAGAACTATAAAGTGCTGCTTCCTCTTGGTGTCTCTGTTGAAATATTTATGGTGCTACCCTTGCTGTGCAGTTCAGGCAGGAGGCTCAGTGCTGAAAGATCTACCACAAGCTTCCTGATGGCCTGGGACCTATACATCTTCACATTACACTGTGGGTAGGATGCAGTCTGATTTTTGCTATGGTACCTCATAAAGCAACTACATTATAGCAAAGCTAGATGCACTGACTTTTGGTTTTTAATTTAGAAGAGCTTGCAGTAATGAGGAAGAGCCTATTTAAAACATTTACCATAGTGAAATAAAGAGGAACAAAAATTAAAAAAACCCCATGCTTTTACTCATAAATCATTTGAAACAATTACCTTTTCCTAAATGTACAAACAATTCAATCAGAGATATACTTTGTGGACTACAGAAATAATTTTTCTACAAATAAGAAAATAACCTCCCTTCCGTTATTCAGGATTACAGAGTTCCCTACTTCTTTCTCATCGTCTCTGCCCCAGGCTAAAGTCTATTTTCATTCCCTTAATAATTTCCAGAGTATTAGATCTAGCCCAAGTGCAACTACAGGTACTGTTTATAGCAACCAAAGATTACTGTGTTCCTCACTAAAATGTCCAGGCTACCTTGATCTATCCAGTCAACTGTATCAGAAACAGCATACAGCAGCAATTACAAAATAAGGGAATTACAGAAAAGTCCCTTCTCTTGAAATGATAGCTTTTGTATTTAAGGCATGCTAGTCTGAAACCAGAAATGGAAGCTGAAGGATTTTCAGAGAATTGTTCGTCAGCCGGATCCCTCTTTCCCACAGTGAAAGCTTTGAAGTTACGTTATTAGTGGGAGCAGTGACAACTGAGGACAGGAACTCATTTGACAGAGTCTTCCTTTTCAGGTCTTAAGTAACATGTAAAATTGCATGCTGGAAATGAAGGCACAGTCACCAATGCACGCTGAAAATTTAGGCACACCCCCCTAAAATCAGCTTCGGGAAGAACAATAAGGAGTTAGCAGACATTAGCACAGAAAAACACTGTATCATCTCCATTGTAGCCAGTTGATTAGAAGAAATCAGTCTCAGGAGAACCAGGAATAGATAACTGTATATGTCTCAGAAGCTCACTAGACAGCCTACACAAGCCAAGTTTTCTCTGAATCTTTTTCAAATTGAACTAATCTGCCCTGAAATGTGCTAGCTTGAGACTGCTCTTACTATTAGTCCAGAAAGGGACCTCTCAGAGAGAAATGCTTTGAAATTGTCAGTTCTCATTCTGAGCAAAGATTGAAAGTAGCTCATCTGTGTCAATAAACTGAGTGGCAAAGACTGGATCTCTCCTTTGCATTTGACCCTGGTACAAGTGATTTGTCTTCTCATACAAGTCCTGCAGCATCAGGACTCAATCAAGTTAGAGAGTTGGTCTTACCATCCCTGAAATTGGACATCCTGAACCGTGTGTGTTTCAGGCTAACAGAAAATGGCTCACAGCACCAAAGAGGACAGATGTGAATTCATTACCTTCCTAGTACAAGATCACTCGATGTGCAACAGCACTATCAATCACTATGTCCGATGCAAATAATGGATTGTAAGTGTTTCTGTCTCATTATCTTGTGACAGTACTGTTATTAACTTGTGACTAAACAACAGTTTTATAGAAAGCCTCCCCAAGGACAGCCTATATGTATATATACACACACACATACATATATAGGCTATATATATATACACACGTATATATATGTATATATGTATATGCCTGATTAATTTTCTTTCCCCCACTACCTAGATTGCACAACAAGCAAGTGTCCTAGATGGAATGGACCAATAAGTGGTTGCTAAACTGTGGGCTTTAGAGTTCTCCAAGCTTGCATTAACACAAGTAAATATATACCACAGATTTGTTTCGAACACAGAAAAGTTGGCTGTTAAGATGGCGTAACAGTTCACAGTGAGAACACAGATTTCCCAAAAAGGTTGGAAAGTGCCATGAAATTACAAGGCGATAATGAGGTCTGAGGTTATTCCAGCATGTATGGATATCCTGCTAACTTGGTATGGCAGTACCAGACTGCGCCTCCACAAATAATTAACAATAGCAGCTGTACAGGTACTTCATCAGCAGAAACACTGGAGGGTGATGAATCCATGCAAAGATTGCACAGGTAGAATAGAATGATCCCTACAATAGACAGATACAATAATAGGCTAGAAGTGTTTCCTTAGGGTGTGAAGTTCAGTTCTTTAGTTTAATCTCTTACCTGGGCTCAGTGTCACTGAAGATTTGAGTAATTTCAAGAAAATCAGAGTTATGATTTTTGTCAGTTGGGTTTATGTATTTAATTTTACAGCTTTTATACATTTTTTAATATTACATTTTTTAGAAATTACAGAATCATTTTATCTTGGATGCCTAGATGCAATTTCTACAGCAGATGTTGTGTTGTCTTTGTTTCTATGAGAAATGAGCACAGGTCCTACTGGGCATTCACCTTATTGACCAGCAGAAAAATAATTAAAATTTTCAGTCCACAAATATTCATGTATGGATACTCATGTCACTTGAACTCCAGCTGAAAGTTGAACAAAGACAGGCTACTTGTATTTTCACTTACATATGCATAGATAATCATCTGAATTACCTGAATTCCCTTCCATGTTCTAGCAGAGATGCTATTTAGCACCAACCCTCAACCTTGTGCCCACACTTGGCACACTTACAGAGGAAATACTTTAAGCACTTTCAAAGGAGACCAGGTCAGTCAAAAGAATATGAAATTAATTTACATCTGCAAAATGGCTTATTGAAACAGCCTTACTAAAACTACAGCCACCACCAGTGATTCTCTAGGCTACAACTTCTGGACAGAGTTTCATTTTGTCCTAAAAAGCTCCAGATAGTTCGAATTAAATTCACTGACTTTTTCTGCCTCTGCATAGTACTATCATAACTGTGAGAGAGAGAGTCTTCCCAAAAGAGCCTCAAATTTTTAAACTGCATGGGATGACTCAAGAATTTCTTCTTGCAAGATGACATCAGTCCTGAAAGTCATTTGACACATCATCAAATCTCAACACCTGTAAAGCCCCAAACACCTCTCAAATCAGACAATAATCAGCCCAAATCAGTTGCTTACCATCATGCCTAGTGACAAGAGTTAATAATGAATTGCAGGTATTTTTCTGATTTTGCTGTTTGACAAGTGTTTTAGTCGATTTTTGAGCTGGTATCCACTAGAAACTTTGGAAGATAAACACACTTCACATTCAAAGGTTAATGTTGATAAGTCTGGGAAAAGAACAGAGGAAAATGAAGGTGTAACTCCTTGGTAACTGTATAAACAGTTAAATAACATCGTTAAACCCCAAATATGGGTCATAATTTGCAACAGAAATACTCCCTGAGCTTCTCCTCCATAAAGGAGAACAAGTGTTTATTTAGGGGAAACACATCTTCCTGAACACATTGGAAGGAAATATGGCTTGGGAGAGTAAAACTGAATCGAAAAATAAGCCTGCCTCCTTCCAGGAGAGCAGATCATCCACAGGAGTGAGTGAGTTTGGCTGGGAAGAGCTCATGTCTGGCAGATGCAGCCTGGAACTGGAGCACATATAAGCACAGAAGAGCCAAGGAGGGGAAGTGTCTGCATGAGGCAGCTGGAAATAGTGAAGTGCAAGCACAGGGTGATCTTTTAGATTTAGTTTCAATAGAACTGCAGCAATTTCCTTGCATTTCCTTGGAAGTGATTTCTATGAACGTTTGTGCCAATGTTTCCCCTTTTGGATGCTGCAGATGAACCTTTTCATTCAGCTGAACGTGGTTTGTGGGGAAAGTGATTGCGAGATAACAGCCAAGTGTCCAGGCAGCTCATGGAAAAGAGCCCAGTGAGCAGGAGGGCAGCAAGGAGAAAAGATGAAATGTGCCATGTGCAGGTGGAAGGGAAAGGGGGTCACAGAAAAGACTGTGATTCTGATCCTATTGTCTGGGAATTGGAAACTCATGTGGCCTCAAGACATAGAAGAAACTAAACAGGAAAAATTAATAATCTAAAAGGATTAGAATATATTTCTCTTTCAAAAAATACCTGGATTTTGGACTAATACCTCTTTCATCCTGTTTCACAAATATCAAACTTTCTTGCACTCAAACTCCTCTTCATTTATTCCTTTTCAAGATAGTGAAACAGCTCTAGCCTTCGGCTTTTAATTTCACATCAACTTGGAGCAAGACTCCAAGTTTCCTTTGAGTGATGCTGGGCTGCAGCTTGCCACAGTCCAACAACTCCAACAATGCCAGAACTGGGACTGTGCCTTTAAAACCTTCATACTTCTAGGAACTTGCACACAGAGCATTATTTTCCAGGAAATAAGTTTTGCATGCTGTCCCTCTAAAAGACTTCTTTTCACCTCCCTCTTGAGACTTGCATTATTTGCATTATTGTTTTTTTACTATTTTTTTTTGCTTAAGGTTACCATGGGGAAGACCGAGCAATTTAGTCACCAAGCAGAGTATTTACCATTACACAAGCCATGATAACAGTGTGTCACTGTGCTGCTTCCTTCCTTACACAGGATTAATGTAAGGAGGCAAGCCTGCTGAAAAGAGACCACCAAGGAGACTCCAGCCTTTATCCCAAAAGGGCTCAGGTCATGCTCTGGGATTACACACATGGCTGTGGCTGTTTCTGCAAACATCTGCCTTGCTGGCAGGAGGAAGCAAGAAGAAATCATAGAATCACAGGACATCCTGAGTTGGAAGGCATCCACAAGGATCATCAAGTCCAGCTTCTGGCCCTGCACAGGATAGCTCCAAAAATCACACCATGAAGCGGCAAGTGGCATCACCCCAAACTGTACTTAATGGTGGAACCAGGGCAGGGCTGTGAGGCTTTGCTTATTTTCAGGCCTGGCATGGAATGGAAATAGGCATCACACCAGCTTGGACAGAGGAGACTGGAGTGGGGTCAAATTGGGGGTTGTTTTTTTCTTAAACAAGGGGCAGGGTGTTTGTGATCAGCTGGTATACATCACCACCGGCTTGGACAGGGGAGGGGAAGCCAGACAGGGCTCTGGAGAGGCAGTTCAGACCCAGCTGGGAGGCCCCACGAGGTCAGAGGAAGTGGAGACCACCCACTCTTCATTTGACCTTGCAGGATTTGTGCAAAGTCCAAAGAAATCTATTATACCAGGGCTTGTAGGTGCCATCAAGGAGGAGACAGCTGTGACTGGGGCATCACTCCTTTCTGCTCCTGGCTTCCCTGCTGTTCCCCACCCAAAGGGCTCCAAGCACAAGCCAGGAAAGCCTCCCTGAAAGCATCCGAGGCACAGAACTTGGGTTCTAGGAGGATAGAGTTGGGTGGAAGAGGGATCATACACAGCACAGACGTCTGTTCTCAACACGCTATTGATCATCTAGTAAAAATTTTAAATAAATGTTTTTTAAAGGCCATTTTATAACTCTTGCTATTCTCTCCTTTGGAAATCTTTGACAACCGCCATTGCTTAGCTCTCAGAAAGCAACTCCACCTCAAAAATCACTTCTTGAAAGAATGGTTGCAGCACAGAGCGAACTCCCTATTTCTTCTTACACCTCCCACACAGAAGTGTCAGGAAGGTACTGCCAAAACATTTTCTATGATGACTGGCAACTTGCTTGCATGCCAAGAGAAAGGAACTTGTGAGAACATGTAAAAGTGTAATCTTGCAATTCCCTGCCTCGAAAAAGTTTTTTAAAAATGGTAATTACTTTTAATTGAGTTCGAAGATGAGAGCACTGTAGTTTTTATTTTAATCTAAAGCAACTCACCCATGTCTGAGTCTTCTAAATAAAACAGGAATGAGAGACAGAATATAGCATGCACAGGTAAAATTTAATTAGCTAATCCCTGCGCATTATTCTGGACTGCCATTTGTAATCCCCATGTCCTATTCAGGAAATTATAGAGTATCTTCTGTAGTTCAAGTGTTATTATGTACAGTTCTATCATCATTTTGTCAAAAAACCTGAGGTAAAGAAAGAATCCTCCATAGTACTAATTGCTCATCGACAGACTAGTCAGGCTTACCAGCCTTTTTTAAAAGTAGTTATAAAAGACACCTTAGATCAGTATAAGCATCCAGCAAGAGCCATTTTAACTATTTCCTGCAGGTGATAAGCAGATTTCTCACAGATAGAAGAAAGAGCAGCTGACATCTAAACATTCAGATTTTTTTTTTTACAAAAGCAAAATATTTTATATTTGAGACCACAACTGTATTGCCTTAAATTATGTGCAGAGATAGTAAAGGTCTGTGCTTCACAAGTGATGTCAAAGTCAGTGAGTCTTATGTCAACGTCTTTTGTCCAAATCTAATTTGATAGTGATGAAAAGGTGTCACTTAGTGATCTCTCTACTTGAAATGAATTTATGGTAAGACACTTGACGGACAGGTGCTTAAAATAGAAATGCTTTTTTTATACTTGTGCCAGCTTCAGCTGCACTTTTTCTGTAGGTAAATAGAATACCACTGATACCAGTTCAGACAAATAAATCAGCCCATACTGTTTTGAAGGGATCAAAGGAAGACAAAACCCCCACCAAACTCAAAGAACCTCTTCACCCCACCCTTTATTGATGCTGCTACAATGGTAACTTCTGACACATAATTCCTTCAATAAACCACATTTCCATCCCAGAGAAAAAGCAATCCTTCTTTACACCTCGTCACACAGATGGGTCTCAAGCAACATCAGAGGAACATACAGAGAACTAGCCTCAAATCATTCGTTTTCCAGACCATAATCATGGTGTTCTGTTTCTTCTAAAAAGTCACTTCACGTTCTAACTCTCATCCAGCCCTTACATTTTTTTTCCAGCTCTGAGGATCTTTGCAGCAACAGACTCAAGTCCACTGCAGGCTGGAGGAGGCATTTCCCTGAACCATACATAACATGTCAGGGACATGACTTCAACAGTAGGTGTTTGTCGGGATCTGGGGGGGTGTTCTGGTGGGATGCTATGACCTCCCCGAACCAACTTTAACAGAAAGTCGCTCGGCAGCCACTGTGTTCACACAGAAACACACAAGCACTGGATAACTTCTTCGACAGGTCGACGGCAAAGAGGCAGGAAGGGTCTTTGTGTGGAGTTTCCACAGCAGAGATTTATTTCACCTCCACTGTGAAGGGTAGCCAGGGACCAAAGACATTGCAGAGAATGAAAATTTTCAGTTTATATATGGGGGTGGGGAAAGCATCAGGGACAGGGGTGGTACATAGGCGGGATCAGGGTACGGGAGCCAATGGGAAAATCTGAGGGCGTGGCAAGGAACAAGGTCCAATGGGAGAGTGGGGAAGGGAGAACTTTCCAATGGAGGAACAGATAAGGTATAAGGGGACGGGGAGGACAATTGGGGAAGCAGAATTGGGATACAATTCCATTACAGAACAGGGCATCCTGGGGGACGCCTTTTTAGTCACCTTAACCTGGGGAGCGCTCTCAGGGTCTGTCCCTTTAGGGGACTCTCTCATTCTCTGACTGGGACATCCACGGGCTCCCACAGGTGTTTTAGACACACCTGTATAATAAAGCTACAGGTGAAGAAAGTAAAGCTTGATGCAGGCTTATCCTTGGCTTTGGAGAAGTTAAGAAGATGCTTTGACACAGCTGAATATCTGTAGAGTGTGAGACAAATGCAGAAAAGAGACAACAGAGATCAGTTGCCACTTGACTTTGGTTTGCAGTCCCTCCAGCTTTGCCTAATTCCTCTGCAGTGGACACACTAAAGCATATAAAAAGAGAATTACCATGTGACTAACATTCTTCATTCTGCACTATTCAAACACCACCTCAAGAGTTAGAGAAAACAGTGGAATTGAGAGGAGCTTGAAATTGAGGTGTAATGAAGCTACCGGTGCTGTATTGATAACTTAAAAAAAATCAGTAACAAGAAGGGAAAAAAAAGCTCATTGTAAGCCACTGGAACAAACATGGTCCTCACAACCCTGTTCTCTTTTCTGCTCAGGGATGTTATTTTATTAGAATGAGTGGTAATTAATTGAAGGAAGAGGTTCAGGATACTAGCTAGTGCTTGCTGTCACTCAAGTATTGGGGAATAAAAAATACAGAGCATCGTTCTACACACGGCCAGCAGCACTCACGTTAAATAGCCCATTTCTGGTCCCTTACATTGAAGTCTGTTGGAGAATAAGCCCACACAGAAGGCAGGCCTGATGGAAACCCAGGAAACTCACAGGATATAGCAGGTGTTCAAGTATATGAACAATAGGCAAATTATTGGCTCTGACAGTGGTCACTCTACATTTGTTTTGTCTTCCTCACAGGATTAATTTTTTAAATGGTTTATTTTCACATCTGACTTACATGTTTAACTGCAGCCAGTGAATTCCAGTTCACAAGTTTACATGTGTTTAGTATTTTCATGCTTCTTCACATAAGGCATCCCATGGAGACAGAGAAAAAAGAAGAAAAAATAATCCCAAGTAGACTGCCTCTCTGAAGAGCTGCTTTAAGATCTTTTTACTGTACAGATCCCTATACTGTTAACCATCATAGTAGCAGACTGCCATGACTAGAAATTTCTCCCTGATTTTTTTCTAGCTTGCCAATTAACTGAGACCACACTACAGAGGGAAAGATGCTGTTGCTACTTGCTCATCCATGACCTAAGTAAACATCAGGAGGAAATCAGTCCCACCCAAACCCCACTGTCACATGTGTTTGTACAGGTGTCACCAATCAGGGCAGAATTTGTCCTGCACAAAATGTCCAGGCCTACATACTGGAGAAAACTGACAAGTTGGTTCAGGATCTCACAGGGACGTTTGTAGAGCTGGCTACAGATAGCCTCAAGGTCAGGGGAATGAGCTGTCTATTTATTTTTTTGTGAACTGAACATCTCTGGTGTGTGTACTGGGTCTACCTGGGATGGAGTTAATTTCCTTCATATCAGCCCATACACTGCTGAGGTTTGGATTTGTGACAATACCTCTGTTTCAAGTTCTCATTTCACCCTTTGCCCCTGCTCCAACCCCTTTCCCAGAAGCTGCACATCCTAGAGCTGTATCTCCTGCCTGTCCTACCTGAGTGAGGGCTTCTCTTCTTCTCAGCATTTCAGAGGAAGTAGATGAGCACATCAACTCATTTGTGGCACCCTTTTGTAAACAGTGAGGAGGAATGTGTGGCCATATGGAATGCTGTGCTGTGCTAACAGACTGGTGTGAATTGTGTTCTCAGAAGTCAATCCCTCTGCCAAGAAAAAAGACAAAACAAAGGAACTCAGCAAACGTGCATCCAGATTTCTCCAGACGACAGAAACTCAAAATAAGTGGCACTACTTCATATGCGCTGTAAGGACAAGGAGAGTTACCTCAGCACGAAGTACCCACTGTCTGTAACTGTTGGTTTCAGGGGGTGTTCTGGTGGGGTGCTACAACCTCCCGAACCAACTCCAACAGAAAGTCGCTCGGCAGCCACTGCATTCACACAGACACACACGCACGCTCCGGAGAGCTTCTTTGACAGGTGGATGGGAAAGAGGCAGGAAGGGTCTTTGTGTAGAATTCCACAGCAGAGGTTTATTTCAGCTCCGCAAGTGAAGAAGAGCCAGGGACAAAATATCGAGGGATGGTGGGGTCCAGGGTTATATATGGGGGTGGGAAAGCATCAGGGACCAATGGTCAGAGGGCACAGGGGCGGTACAAAGGTGGGACTAGGGTACGGGAGCCAATGGGAACCAGTGAGGGAGGGACTAAGGAACAAGGGTTAATGGGGAAACAGGCACGGAAGAACAGTCTGGATTAGGGCCATCTAGGCTAGAAAGGGGCAGGGAGGCCAATGGGCCAATAGGGGAAGCAGAACTGGGATATATTTCCATAACAGAACAGGGCATTCTGGGAGAGGCCTTTTTAGTCACCTTAATCTGGGGAGCGTTTCTCTACTTAGGGCACCTTTTCTCCAGGGGATTCTTACAGTTCCTGATGCCATAGGCTCACTGGTGACCACATGTAACTGCTCCAGTTGCACAGAGGGATTTCAGCTGTGGAGAGCTTTCCTTGGGATTTTGGTGAGGGACTGGACTCTCAACCATGAGCAGCTCTGCTCGTTTCAAAGATAACTATCTTGTATGCAGTAAGTGATGGTTTTAAATAATGTTTTGGGTGTTTTTCCCATTCCTAATGTTTATCAAATAACTAAAAGGTGACCATGAAGACCTACAGGGGCACTTGATTTACAGAGAAGAGGAAGACAAAGGGTGTATAAACCTAGGAGAAAAAGTTTTTAAAGACAGGATGAGACTGTAAAATAAAAAGCTCACATGAAAGATGCCAATAGTTAACATATCACTGAAGGAGCTGCAGCTTTAAAAGTTTGAGGGCAGCATGGAGAGTATTGCTAATATTTCAAAACTAGCTCATAAAATTTAAAATCTTGATGATGATGATAATAATAAAACAACATAAGGAATGAAAGGAATTTTGGGTAAAGACAGTCTTACCAGAAACTGTCCAATCTGTTTGAGTCATACCGTAGTAAACCATCTAATGTCACGAAACTCTTTTACCTCTTTTTTTAACAGCTGTGCCGTTTCCACATTGAACTGCAAGATATTTATGAGACCCACAGACTGCAGCCAGAAAGAGCTGTACAAGAGCTTTTTAAAACAGATATTTGAGCAAAACACTTATCATATTAGTTATTTCTGGTAAATGCTAAATTATCTTCATATTTAATATTTTGTTAATAATTGCACTAGAATAGAAAGTAAGGGTATCTTCAGTTGCATAAATCCAATTTTTCACTATTCTGCTGCTGGCTGTGCAATTACTAACTTCTTCTTCAGATAAAGCACTTCCCTTTAGTCAGCAGACAAGAATCAAATCCTACAAGTTTCCATATAAAACACAAAATCTGTTTTACTTTTAAAATTAGGAGAACAATATCTTGCATTTTTTTCAACTGTATGAACAGTATCTAAGACCTAGAGATCAAGGGAAAAAACCTGAACACATGCATCTAAGAGTTCAATCTAATAGTCTCTCACTTTTGTACCAGCATCCTAAAAGATTGTTCAGTCCTCACAGTGCACAACTGCAGAATCTTAAGGTCATAAACTTGATTGTTTCATAAAATACTTGTGTTTTCATGCCCTGAAGACACAAGTGGACATCCTTACTTGCAATTCTACACTTACCAGCAGGAGTCATCCGCAATGTACTTTTCAAGACACTCCTGCCACATTTTGGCATAAATACCACTACCTAGTTTTATCAGCTTCCAAAACTGGAAGCCTTCTCATCTTCACTCTGTGTGGCTCATTCCTGTAGCTGTCCTTTTTTAAAATCAGCCCAAAAAATCTTTACCAAGGCCAGGCAAATGACAGAAAAGTGCAATTTATGGAACAGCTGCCTTGACCTGCAAAGAAGAGGGAGGGCAATGGATTTTAATGGCCCTTTTCTACATATGATTCTGAGAGCTGGGAAGGTATAATGCAAACATTGAACTGTCCTGAATTAAATGAAGTCAAGATAATTCAAGGACAAAAACTTGTTTGCGGCCAATATAGATATTTGAAATCTTCTCAGCAGTTCTTTGAAAATCTCATTACGAGCTGAAATGGGTATTTCTTGTGGTGCTACTGCAAACCCTGAATTTCTTCATTGTTTCATTATGTATGTTCTGAATACAGAGACAGGATCTCCCACAGATAAAACATGCAACAGTGTAGCATAAACTATATCCATAAATAATTATTTGCCTAGTTTATTTACTAAAGATCACTCATGCTTGAAATATATAGATCTGGATATCACTCCAAACCAGGAACATTACACGTAGGGCTTTGGTGAGTTCTGTAGCATTACAAGGAAACTGTCGCTACTTCAAGTTCAAATTCAGTGTTAGAACTTGACACTTAATTTTTTTGAAGAGGGTGGGTAAACTAGAATATATCCTCTTCTTTCATCACTTATCATAGCTAGAAATATCCCACTAAGAAGCAAATTTATGCTTTGAAGTAAATTGCTGGGCTTCATATTATGGCTCTTAAAAAAAAAAAAGAAAGAAAACCTAACCCACAAAAGTACCTGTAAATAATTGAAAGTTCAGTTTTGCATTACCAAATGACTTGTCTCACATTTTATAAACAGCAGGATTACTTTAAAACAAAAAAGGTCGCTAATGTTCTGTCTACCATGCGTGCATTCAGAACTTGTTGTTATGGATGGGATCAGGGAGGGATTTTTTATGTTTCCTTTGCCTGTATTGCTCAAGGGAGGGCTGTCATCCAGCTGAGAAAAACAGCTGTGATTGGGAGCTCAGTGGAAGAGAGTGGGGAACCTTCTGCCCTGTAGAAGATTGGCTTTTGCATATCATCTTAAACTAAGATCCTAATAAGAACAGAATATTCTGTAGCAATCATTGCAAATTGTGTGACATTATTAATACAAATGTTCTGCAAAGATAATGGACAGACCTGCTTATCTGCCATAGTAATTAAAAAGCTCTAATAAAATAATATTGAAATAAATTTCAATGCTTTGTATGATGGAGTTCCTCACAGGAAAGTCTTTTATACAGCTTTAACTTCAGGTTGATACTCATTTTTGAAAGCTAATGCCATGACAACTTTCAATAATATGGCTAGTGCACATTTCTATGCTGCGTTAATTATACATTTACAACTCCACAGAAGACACCCACAAAGAGTAAAAATACAGCACATATCATCTGCAATTGGAGACAAATGAAAACAGTACCTGTCACCCCAGCAGCATTTTTGTTAGGTATAACTATTCTTGTCCAGCATTTGTATAGATTAAATAATCGTCATGCTTCCCTAGCTCTCCTCCTTCCCTGGAGAGGTCCATGGATCTAACTGACAGTCTTGTAGGACTTACCGCTTCTACAGAATACTAAACAAAGATCTAAATAATTTCTTTCCCCTGGCATCCTAATTAGGACAGTATGAAGTTCTATGCTCTCAAGTCCTAAAGTTAGTGAAGAAACAGAGCAAAGTCTGCTACATTCACATCAACAATTAATTATTCGGTTTTTTTCCCCCATAACTTTTTCACTGCATGTCAGTTAGTGCAAAATCCTGCCATAACCAAATCTGTGCAAAGATCTCCATTATCAGATTGGAAGATTTTTTGTTGCTAACGCATAGTTGTTTGCATACCCAGTGTCCTTTGCCTAGAATACTCCTGTTGCTAGAATGCCTGGAATCTTTGCTTGGCTGGTTCATGAGTCGAGCTGTGGCAGGAACAGAAAAAGGCATCAGGATACATAGGGAGGGGGAAGAAAATACAATCTCAATGCCAGCCAGAACAAGCTGCTGATACAACTGATTTTAAATCTTCTTCTTAGATGGGAGACTAACAGAAAACAGCTGAGATTTTCACCTTGAAGAGTGCTATTGAATTGGAAAGAATATTACACCAATAGAAAAATAATGCAGATTGTACTTTGCTGACATGGAAATATGCAATAACAGCATTTACATTAATGAGTGTCCCTACTGAAATAGCTGATTTTTTTTCTTGCTTGCAAAATATTACCCAGCCAAAGACAGCAGTTATGGAGAAAAAGGGACATTTTAAAGAAAATGGTACTTAACCAGGGACCATTTACAAGATAGTCTATCGCCCCAGTTCCTACTGTGAATCTATGCACATACACAGAGTTTGCCATCCTCAGGTTTCATTTAGAAATTAATGCCAACACCACTCTCTTCTCTGTGAATTAAATCTGTTCTTCAGATTAGGCTGAAAATACAGAACATTAAATGAATAACTCAAATGTTTTTATGAAACTTATTTATGATCTTGTAGTGAGCTCTACTCACAAAGGACACCAGAAAAGTTCAAAATGTCGAGAACAAAACTATGAAATTTTGTCCATGTGTTTTTGACACAGTCCTTTAATATACCCCAATTTTGGAACTGTGACACTAGGAAAGCTCCTCAGTTCCTAAACAAGTTTTTCAAATCAAAATAATGTTGCAGGGACATGCTGTAAGCAGTGGTAGGATTACAGATCAGGAAAGGGCAGCTGAAGTTTGCTAACAAACAAGAATTTTTACATCCTCAAGTGTTTGTAAGCTGGGCAGGGTTTTTAATTCATGTGAACCTAAGACTTTGCAGAGCTTTTCAGTTTGATTGGGTGCACTAGGAGGAATAGGGATTATGTGTATGCACAGCTCAAAATAATCTGCATGCAGGTACCTGGGCCAATCACTAGCAATGCATAGCACACAGTGTAAGGCCCCTCTCCACCACACTTCAATTCTGCTGATTTCTCAGGCTACATCTAATACTGTGCCTTTTAAGTGAAAATTCTATTATGGGCTGATAATTATCAATAAAACTACTACTGGAGTATTTCAGAAAAAAAAAAATTAAGGGAGGTTTTAACCAGCAATTTATAATAATTTAAAATTTGAGACACTTCTGACCAGCCCTAATTATAGTGACAAATTGAAAATCCAGTAAATTTCCTCTGGGAAACAGAAGATGGGAAGATCAATCTGCATATGCAAATAGTAGATTATGGTTTGGTTTTTTTTTATTTTTATAGACCTCAAATGGACCTTCTGGATCATGAAGTCCAATTCCCAGGCCTGCCTGTTGAAAGCACTATCCATCTAACGAGGCTCAATGCATGGACTAGAGGCCCATTCACAAAAGCAAACAGAAAGCACTTTGTCCCACCATCAAACCCTTCACAGAAAAGTGGGCAAGAACTCAGAAATCAGATAAAGTACTAAATCACCCTTCAACACTGGGTAGAAGATACAATTCAGCTCTTAACTGAGTTCACTTTTGTTGTGGCTGCATTTTTTCCCCCTGGTGAGCAGCTCTGTAGTCCGTAATTTCCAACTGGATTTGAACCATGACAATCATGTAGAGAGGTCTACAGTGCATTATAAGATAAACACATTCTTGAGTTTTTGCTGCCATTCACCTCTCATAATTCTGATTACTGCCTGAAGTCCACCTTTGCAAAATCTAATTGGTGTAAAGATTCAATCATAACTTACCATACCAAACTTGGATTGCTTCTCCCAACACTCCATCTCCATGCAGTCTCACTGCAATTCCTCCTCAAGGTAATTAAGTAATATATATACATGAAACCAGAATCTACAGTGAAAAACTGCTAATTTTGTATGTTTTTTGTATTTCAGAGTAGCCTTGCAGTGATATATATTTACCCAGAGGTGCATTTTACCTGCTGACTGTGTTCTTCCCAACAGCCTCAGCATTAGAAGACTAATCACATGAGATACAATGCATGCACTGCCTTCTATTTTGTCATTATTCCATTTGGCAGATAACAGTGAACAATAGCTGAGACATCCTCAAAAGCTTCCTTCCATCAAGTGTTTCCATTTTTTCACACAGACAAGTGTATTTGTGGTAAATAAGAAATAGATAACAAATTGAATATGGATAAGCTGGAAACATTCCCTGATGTGATCAAACCCGGGATATTTGAAAGGCACAAATGCAGGCATTATCAGCTTTGATTTTGAGATGGAGGAGCAACTTGCATCTGCGTATCTCGGGAAGTTCATTAGCTGTACCCACAGGGTTATGCACGCAAGTCCCTGTGCTCAGTCTTGAAAGGGCATGGATGACCAACCTCTTGAAATATGTATGCTGATGTGTATGTGCTGAAACACCAACACATCTGCTGCTGTGCTGGATGCATGGTTCTTACCCGCTTTGAAAGCTGTCGTGGTGCACTTCATAGTTGCTGCCTGACTTCAGTACCCTGGCCTGTGCTTGGTGTTTCATGTGGACTCCTAGTCAAGCACTTTGGGAGCTTTGGAGGGTAAGATTTGAACGAATTGTCTGACAGTGACTTCAAAGGCAAGCAGAACCTCTAGGCACCAGTGGAACAAGGTTTACTGCTAGTCTGACTGACCAATTGCTCACAAGGATTAAAAAGGCAAAACCAAGAGGAAAATAAAAGTGAGTCTAGCAGAAAAAAACATGGATCATTTTCACACTATTAAACTTCACAAAATAAAATATTTTGGTCCTGACTGCTCTGCATTTGGAACCCAGGAAAAATATATTTAAAAAGTAAGAGACAATGACACTGAGCAAAATTGCTCTCTTTTAGTCTCACATTGTACAAAATGGTCCTAGTGCTCCAATTGCATTTGAAAGATTCAGGATTTCCTTTTTCTATGGAACATCTGGGACAGGTGCCTAAGTTTAAGAAACATGTCATCATTGCCAATTTTAGTTGAAATGCATTTTGCTTCCAAACTCCATTAACAAGAGAAATGAGGTAGATTCTCAGAGAACAGGTTTGTGATGGAAAATTAAAAGAAAGGAATTTTGTAAGAACAGGAAAGACGAAGACAATTCATGAAGAGTACTCCAGGAGTAGCTGCACTTGAGATGCCTTCTTGAGATTAATGAATCTGTTGTACATGCCCATAATTATTTCCATTCACATGGAACAGGTCCAGCTGCTTTCAGCATCCACAAATGAGAAGCAGAAGGAAGCAGAAGAGAAAACAACCATATTTTGCTATGTCCAACAGTTAAAATCACTGGATAGCAAATAAATTATGCTAAGCACAATTAAACACAGAATTAACAGTAATCATTTGTAACATAACACAACGAGACAGCCGAGATGAATGAGAAAGGGCTTTTATTGCATCATATTGAGAAACTGAATGATACGTTGCCAAGATACATGTTTACAGAAATATGAACCTGAGGTCAAATATCTGCTTGGCTTCTAGAAGTACATGTATTCATCTACGCCTTGTTTGTGGCTGTTTTTAATCCCTTCTCCTACTTTTGTGTGTGAGGAAAACTCCTACGCTTGTAATAGCTACTATTTTAGCATTACAAGGGGCAGAATGCTAGTTCAAATCCATTCTCATGCAGCTAATATTTGGTTATTAGTGAGTGGATTAGACATGCCCCGTGCCAGGTGAGAGATGGCACAGCAGCTGCCACTCTGCTTTAAATCCCTGTGATCTTCAGAACACTGCTGCTGACAGGAAAACTAGGCAAACTCAGCCAGGCCGTGCCTGCACAGCACCTCATGGGCAGATGGAAGCCTGGTCCACACAGGCTCCAGAGCACTGTGCAAATGACTGTTTTCCAAAATCCACGTCCCGACTAGAGAAGACTGTCAGCTGGGCTGATATATCCAAGGCTTGGATCCTCAGCGAGTCTTAAAAGCTTGGGCTTACTATGACAGTAATAGAGGCACTCAGCTTTGGTCAGTCTGGAAGTCCAAGTACAGCAAACACACATAAGCCTAAGAGGTTCCGTTTAGACTTCCGCAGTTACAGCTGTGTTAGGGTTCTAAGGTTCAGGTGCATGCACTTGTTGAAAAAAAAAAATCTCCTTCATCTGTTGCCATAACAACTCTCTTGGTTTTCTATTCAGCAACATCCTTGGACCAGACTTAAGTCTTGTTATTTCTTTTATTGCATTCTATGCTGTCTTTCAAAGATACTTCTACTGACCATGGTGAAACAGCAAACTGTCACCTTCCATTGGACAATTATAACTCAGCCATGGAAGAGGACCACAGCGTGCCCCAGCACCCTTGGAAAAATTTGGCCCAGGTTTACATTGTGTGGATAATTGCCTAAAAATACTACAGATCTGGGTTACTGCTGCTGGGTTACTGCTGTAGTGTGCCTCCAGTTCTAGAAGTTGAGGAGTGCTCCTGGGAGCTACAACAAGCAGACATGGAGTCTGTGCACCTAACATGCCAGAAAGATGATATGGATGACATCTAACATCAATGCGTTTAAAAGCTAGTGGGTGTGATATTTCTGCTCTGCCTTCTTAAGTTGCAGCAATTCCTGCTCTGTGCAAGAAAAAAACCCATCAGCTTTCAGGACAAAGCTCTTGGACGTTATCCTGTGGAGGAGATGGGGAATCTGGAACCAGTTACAGCCATACCAGGCTCGCTGCGGCAGTCTGTGGGATGTTCCTCTAAGACATGCAGAGGAACCACTGTACAGCTTTCCTGCTTCACTAAAACTCCACCAAGGAGCTGCTATTCCCATAGCAGATAGAAGGACTCTTAAGGCTCTGTCTTTCAGCAGCGTTTTACCTCCTGTGCCAGAGACATAGAAGTGTGCTCTCTCTATCAAAACACGGCTATGCCACCGGCTTTCCATCATCTTTGAATGATGGACCAAGTACAAAAATTGATTTCTAGCTCCTAATATGAAAAGACCGGCAGAAAATTTCCATAGTAGATGAGTGAATGAAATAGCAGGTCTGAAGGAGAGGAGACAAGCAGGGCCACAAAGAAATTGTTTCCTTAAGGATGCGAATACGACACTTGCCTATAGAGTTCACTGGAAAACCTGGTTCAAAATAAGGAAGCCTGAATCTATTTGGTTTCTCCCTGCTCTCTTTTCTCCTAAAGAGTACCTGACAGGTGGAGACTAAGCCAAGAGAACAGAGTCCCTCCATTAATCATTAATGGAGACAAATGCTAGGTGTAGATGTCAACTGCAATTTTTCATTCCTTGCTTATAGCACAAGGTTCCACAGAGTAATGCCAAAATGTTAGGGTAGAAAATTCATTCATGGCTCCCCCAGTCCTTTTGTGACTTTTTAAAAAGCTTTTTGTTTTCAAAAAGCGATTTCACTCTGGTACTTCCATTACTCTGTGTAGCTTTGTCACAGTTGATCTTCATTAAAACTGGAGACACTATAATAGAAGGCACAATTTTAGAGTAAAGGTAATTGTTCGTATTCTGATCCATTGCTCGTGCCAGCATGCAAAGTAATGTTGTGCACTCACACATGCTGTGTACTGTTAGACAGTGACACAAACAGCAGTGTATTTCCCAGTTTGTTTTGATTTAGGAATTACAATGAAATCATCTGCTAGAAGCATTTGTCTACAAATGCAGAGCCACAGACAGAACCAAGACTTCAATTCACGGACAGGAGAACCTGGAAATCTTTCAGGGTTTAGCATGAAGACGAGACTTACTCCATTTTGTTGACCTTTTCAATAGCATGCCTTGCTGGAATGATCCTTTTATTTTTATTTATGTTTCTGTGAGTCAGAATGATTCTACTTTTGTGGAGTGAAGGGGACCTAAAGTCACAGGCATTTCTGCCTCAACCATCAAGTGGGGCATTGCCCTTAGAGCCTCTGCAACGGCATAAATCTGAATAGTTTGCTGCTACGCTCCAGTTCTGTATGTTGACTAATCTCTCAATTAAGGGAAGACAGAGCAATTTAGAGCACCAAAGTCCTCTCAACAGTTGTCTTTTGGCATTATAACTCCTCCTGCCCAAAAACGTCAGCTATGTGTCCTCTCAGCTGCAAGACTGTCTGCCTGAAACCCACTGAGTGCCATTCTAAAGTGGCTGATTTACGGAGTATCTTTTCTAAATCAACAACCAGTAATGGAAGGCATGTGCTCATTTAATGGGTATTATTTGCCTGGAGTACGCCTGTCCATTTAGTAGCTGATAATAAAATGCAATGTTCAATGGCCTGAGACATTTCACAGTGAAATGCACTTGCTGAGAAGCTGGGAGAGTGGGGAGCCAGGGAAAGGTATTATGCCTTTAATGAGTTTAATAGAGGCAGTCATGTTCAGAAGATAGCACCTGACCTGTCAGAGGTTGCTTTAGTCTTTCTAAAGGGGGTAGATGTTCAGTAACTATTTCCTAGAAAAAGGGCTAGATTCTTTCTTTATTGCATTAGTGTAGACTTAATGGGGAAGG
Source organism: Rhagologus leucostigma (assembly GCA_013397725.1). NCBI lineage: Eukaryota > Metazoa > Chordata > Aves > Passeriformes > Rhagologus > Rhagologus leucostigma. The sequence continues at coordinate 3,236,497 of VZTD01000172.1, forward strand.
AGAGGTGGATTTGAATATAAGTGAAAACCCAAGAGACTCCAAGGAAATAGGCTGGAAGTCTAATGCAAGTCTAAGACTTGGAAGGTCCTGCATCTACTGGTATTCATGAGCACACAAGAAAAGAATGCCTTCCTGAGAATTTGAGCAAAAAACTCCCTATGTGAACAGATTGGGTAACACAAAAGAGGATAGTTTCTTTCTTGGTTAACAAATTAACAGAACAGCTTCCTTTTAACTACATATGCATCTTTTGTCAATATTTTAAATTGTGCTGTCTATTCTGAGCATTGTAAAAAAACTTGTCATCCATCTGGACTTGATCTGGCTTAAGGATAATTCCTGGAATTTTGTTTAACAGCAAGACACTCCTTATAGCATTGTGATGATCCTTTAAATGGGAATATCTGAACACTAGCAAGAAAAGCATTTCTTGAGGGCCTCCAAGGGAGATCTAACTGTGCCCCCCATAACCTTCTACAGGCTGCTCTTTGCACAGGTATTACCATATTCTTTTTGAGGGCAGAGAAAAGGACAAATAATGAGAATTCTGGTAGAGATCGATCTAGCAAAGGTTATTATTAACAGATCATGTGCAATGACTAAGTAGAAGGAATGTCAGGGAAATGTTGATTCTTCATCCAGCTTTGGTTTTAGTAAAATAACTGGGCCTGCAACCTAAGATGTTAACTGTTTCAGCTCTATTTACTATTGAAAACTTCAGTCATGCAGTGAATACTATAACTATGGATGCTATAGGCAACATTAGGATACAAGATTTGGCAGAAAACTTGTCACAGTTGTGTACCAAACAGAAACGGCAAATGTCAGGAACACACACAGTAAAAAAGCAAACTAAAACACATGGGTTTTAGTAAATCATCTCAGCTTCTGAGAAGCAATTACTCCCGCCTACATATCTGGTTTTAAAGTCCAGTAACTTAGAATGATCTGCTTATAAAATTTCTGCATGAGTAAAAGGAAGGAAAAGAGAGATAAACTGGGATTACAACTTCACAGAGCAAAGAAGAACTAAAATCTTCAAAACCATTGTCTTAATTTTGTAAAAATACATATTTATAAAACTAATTAAGCAGTGAGGCAGGCCAGGATTTTATGCTAGTACCTTGCCTTTGACTAAGACATTTTCAATTTATCTCAAATTGAAGTTGTCTATGTCAAAAGATTAATTTAACTCTAGCACTGATGTAATAGATTGAGCTGACCAAATCAAACTCACACTCAAAATACATAGTTATGTGTGCATGTTTGATGAGCAAGGACAGCTTAGTAACCAGTCTGAATAATAACAATTGCATCCTGCCTGCAGACAGCTCATTGTCTCCGAAGTATTGCAGATTTGTAATTTTCTGCTTTGTTCATCAGAATTCAGATTGGTTACCACGTATCACCCAGGAATTACAGATACAGTCCATAAATGACAGGTCAATTAAGAAGGCAGCATGAATTTCTAAAAATGCTGGAGAACAAGGGTTGCAGAGAATACATTACAAAGAAATTGAGAAAGTGACTTGATTTTTTAAACAGAAAATCAGAACAGGGGATGAGTAGTAGGAAAGTGCAGAAAAATGAAGATAGAGCTATAATGCCGTCAGTGAATACTTACTTCCTACTGGAACTGAAAACCTGTCAAATTCAGAAAAGAAAAAAAAACGAAAGCCATGAGAAGATATGTAAGTTGGTAGCAACATCTAAAGCTTAAGCATCCTCTGATTTTGTGCAGGTGGAGAGGATTTATTAGGTTACTGTGGCAGTATCATAAAACACCAGCACAGGACTGTGAAGAAGCTACTGAACAGCTTGAAACAAATAGCACAGATGGATCTAGAAATCACTTGCCTGCAGTTGACAGCTTCAGCAGAAGGTGGTACACTGGCTGTAGAAATCAGCCATTGCCCTCCCACCACAGAGGTATACATTGTTACTGTCACTTTTTTCATCACTGGTACCAAAAGAGGCAAAAAAATTCACTTACTGGGTTCAGACTGGGCCAAAGAAAAAGATATCCCAACTCAAATAATTTGAGCTGAGTGAAGTTTTTCTGGTAAATAAAGTCTTCTGAAATATGCACTTTTAAGCAGACCAAAACATTGCATGAGTTTAACTAAATTCCAAGGAATGTTTTTGAAACAAGATAACTGCGGGGCAAAAAAAAACCCCAAAACTTAAATTAAAATGTTTGTTTAGAAATTACTGGTTTTGAATCAAGTGCTATGATTGTCAATTTTGTGTTTAGAACTCAGATTTTTCAGTTTTGTTGCTGAGGTCAAATAAAATTATTGAAAAACAGGATAAATAACATTAACCATAGAATTTTGCTACAGAGCAAAATACTTGGTTTCTAGTCAAACGGTATATTTGGACTTGTTTTATTAATTCAGCCTTACCTTTTTTTGCACTTGCCACCCAAATTTATTTGTGAAATACAGTGATTTAAAATAACTATAACAAATCGAACTGGAATGAACTTCAGAGTTGTAGCTCTTGTGTTGCTCTGAGGGACAAAAGGCAGACTACAGAGCTGCAACAGCCCCTGGGAAAACCTGCTTCTGTACCTGTCCAGAGCCAAGGTACAGGGATAACCCTTGGCGTACAGCTTTGCTCTTTGCACCTTCATTAGCCTGATAAAGGAACCAGTGTCTTCAGAGATGACTGAGTTCTGCTTCTGGCTTGTACAGCAAGTGAGTAACTTACCTGATACACATGGAGGACACTTGCAGTGCATTGTCCAATGTGTAAGTAGAGTTAAACAAAATAAAAAGCTGGTTTGACTTCTCTGTCCTGTAGCATCAAGAGTGGTCCCAAAGTCACAGATCAAGATTGGTAAAAACCCATGGACAGAGGCTGGGCCGCCTCAGAATTACAGATTTGTCATTTTTCACTTTTCTGTCTATAAAATGGAAATAAAACCAATTGAGTTTTATTGAAGTAAACATGCAGTATTGATTTCAAGGCACTCACAGATACTGTAATAACCACTTAAGGCACTATAATAACACCAGGCTCTATAATAACCATATGAAAAAATATAAAGATACCAAGTTGGCCAGAGTAGGCCTTTTCTGCTAAATGAAAGAAAAGGAATTTTTTTAACATGGGCATAACTAATGCACTGTTGAATTATTAACCTGCATGATTGTGCCAAAGTGATTAGTTCATTATTAAGGTTTCCATCTTTCCAAAACTGTATAAAATATTTCAATAAAATAATTTTGTACTTTCATTCTAACTTATTAAAGAATGGGTAATAACAGTAGTTATGCAGTAATGAAAGAATAATCAGGTATGCTCACAAAATTTGGAAAAGAGGAACAAGAAATGCTCCAGGTGTGACATTCTTATCACAATCATAATTTCCCAAGGAATAGAACAGTAAGAGCCTGATTGCAATTGTTTGCAAACCTGTGTTGGAAGTATCTCTACCAGCCTCAGATATACCATCTATAGACAATAATACTGTTCAATTAATGTAGCCCGGACTCTCACTTGGGAATATACAGTTTAACTAAATAACTGTATTTCTAGCAAAAGGCAGACCAAGAATGGTATATTGTTGCAAAAAATAAAAATAATAATAACAAGATCAAAACATCCAAGCCAATGCAACACCTTTGAGATGGTTTAATTAAACTGGATCAAACTGGGATTGATTTGTTCCCTGTCATCAGCTCAGTTGGGAACTCTGAAGAAAGAAAATATGTCAGTTCTAACTGTGTTTTATTTAATGCGAAAATGGCAATAGACTCTCTAGGGATCACCAGAGTGGTAAAACAACTTCTTAATTAATTCAGTAGTCTTGTTTCACCATTGCTTGGAGAAACACCCTGCCACAGCCCCTTGGCTGTTGTCTCGGTAGAACACCTGTCCCACATGGCAGCGACAGAACCGCACTGAGATATCAACCCTTGGAGTTTCATGCATCCCTCTGAAACAGCCCACTGTGGCTGCTGTCAAAGAGAAGATGTTAGTTTAAGGTGAGAACACCTTCTTGAATAATAGCACAGAGCAGGAAGATTCTTAGGGAGAGGAAAATAAGAAAAAAAGGTATTATCATCCCACCTTCCTGAAAGCTAACTCCTGAAGGAGTGTTGGTGAAGAAAAGGTATCCAGATGTTCTACTAACTGGTACCCAACTGTAATGACGTACCTAAGATCATTTATCTGGTGTCACAGATGGTGCGGCTGTTTTCCTCAGTATTCATTGCATGTATGGAGCCAGGAAGGACCTGCCACCGGAGCAATGGGGCTTCTGGAATGGAGAAGAGCCCAGAACTCAGCTGAGCAACAAGAAGGTCCCATCAAGCTCAGAGACAGGCTGGGAGGAGAATGGATTGAGAGCAGCCCTGCTGGGAAGAATCTGGAGACGCTGGTTGACAAGAAGCTCAACATGACCCAGCAAAGCCAATGCATCCTGGGCTGCATCCAAAGCAGTGTGGCCAGCAGGGCAATGGAAGTGACTCTCCCCCTCGACTCCACTCTTGTGAGTACCCATCTGGACTGCTGCATCCAGGTCCGGGACCCCCAGCATAGGAAAGAAGTATACCTGTTGGAGTGACTTCAGAGGAGGGCCATGAAGATGCTCAGAGGGTGCAGCACATCTCTTACAAGGACTGACAGAGAGAGACAGGGTTTTTCAGCCTGGAGAAGAGAAGGATCTGGAGGAAACTTATAGCATCTTCCAGAGCCTAAAGCGGCCTGCAAGAGAGCTGGAGAGGGACTTTTTACTAAGACAGGTAGTGATAGGACAAGTAGGGAAGAAATTCTTTACTGTGAGGATGTTGAGGCGCTGGCACAGGTTGTCCAGAGAAGCTGTGGATGCCCCATCCCTGAAAGTGTTCAAGGCCAGGTTGGATGGGGCTCTGAGCAACCTGAACCAGTGAGCAACCTGAGCAACTCTGAGCAGCCTGAACGTCGTCCTGACCGTGGTATTTCTCCAGGCCTAAGGAGTCAAGATTAGTGAAATAGTTGCAGGGCGAGCAGGGAAACTTGCAGAATCAGAAAATGCCAGGTTGTATGGCTGCAACTGCAAGATCATTTCAGGGGGTCGAAAAGTCCTTATTCCAATCCAAATATTATTTCCAGAGTGGGGACAGCATGCCAGGGGCAGATCTCATGTCTGGGGCAGCAGTGTGTGCTCTAGGACTCCTCTGCCTACTTGTGATGTATTGTTACAGTGAAGTAGATTGACTTCGGTTTCAAGAACAACATGGAATTTCAGAAACGAGTCAATAAAAACTTAGTATAGACTTGAGGATTTGAGCACAGCAGCAGTAGCACTTATGTACAGCTATCTTGCAGATGAAAGGGAGATGTCAATAGACTTAGCCAGAGTAAATCCCACTTAACAAGATACATTACACTATCTGCTAGAGTGCAGACAAAAGCAAACATACATCTGACCTAAAAGATCCTTTCCAATCTCAAAAGTTCATCCTCTGGGACTCAGCATGACACACTCAAAGGACTAGAAGTGCTGAAAGAAATATTTCTGCGGTTCAGCTCTGTGATAGACTCTTGATACAGGTTTAATATCCCCATATTATACAAAGAGCACTTTTCAAAACCATGCCATCTTTGATCTCACAGTCCTGATCTTTAAAGATCTCCAAAATGCCTTCCAAACGCAAGCCTAGAGCTAACAGTTTAAACTACTGGTCACCAGAAGACTGAGATTCAACAGAGATATTGATTTCATGGCACAGTATAATTTCCTTTCTCTTACACTAACCTTTCCATGTTCCACAGACTATAAATTATTTTTTCTTTCTTTCCCTTAGCAAGGTAACTGCCTTATCAACTCTCTCTAGTGTGCACATACTAACGATGTTTTCTTTCTGAGGTGGTTTGCTTGGTATATACCTGAGCAATTGCTTTCATTTTCTGCTTAGCTTTGAAGTCTGCTAACTTTGTTTCGTGCCTGAGGAAGGCTGTTGTGCCTGAAAAGAAATCTTTAGATAAAAGATGCATGTGCACATGCACACATCTGGTTCTACCTGTTGTCTTTAGAAAACTGTTGCTCAAAAAACCACAGCTGCATCTCCTTTATAAATATTTCTCATGTTGGCAGGTTAAGAGAATACAGCAAATAAAGCACACCAAGTTAAGTAAGATATGAGACATGATGAGACCCTATTAAACTAAACAGCAAAATGGATCGACATGTAGTGGTGGAATCGTAAATAATCAATATGGAGAACACTAAACATGGCTACTCCACCTGCTGATTCAGGAAAGAAAGGGTCTTCTCCAGGCTCTGTGTCACATCAGACAACATTTTGTGGTTGTCTTGGAAGCCTGGGGGCAACCTAAAAGGCACTCGATGTTAAGAAAATGCAGTCTGATGTAGGAAACCTGTATGTGGAGAAGGGCTCCGTCAGGCTCCTCCTTGCTTGGACTCAGGAAAAAAGCCTAAGCAAATGGTGCCTGAGGACAAAGTGCTCAAGACAGGAGTGAGTACTCTCAAACTGAGAATATCAGCCCACTTCTCAATTCCAAAGACAGCCATGATGTAAAGGACTGGTGCTCCCAGTAGGACCTGGATGTTAGGCCACACATTCCCCTCTTTGCTGATCTAATAGGATCAAAAAATGATGAAAACAAGTGAGACAATAAAAATAAATTCAGAAAATTACATTATCTCCTAGAATGCAGACAAAAGCAAGCATACATCTGACCTAAAAATCCTTTCTAATATCAGAAGTCCCCATGGGACTCAGAGCTTGTAAGATCTTTGCATTTATTTTTTAAGAACACTGATATTTATTTTTCCTCTTACTAATTGTATCAGCTAATCAGTAATAAAAAATTATTCCCTGTAACTTCATTAACAGGGCTAATGGCTTTCACTACAATCATGATGAACTTTTGCTATATTTTTGGTCTGTCAAAACAAGTGAACATTTGCAAATATAACACAAATGGAAAATAAAAGAATAATATATAATAATCCCATAAATTTTGTTTTGATGGACAGTATCCTTTCATGCATAGACATGCTACAGTTTACTACATGAAAAATAACAAATATCTCATAATACACTATGACATGGTTATGCTAAAATAAAGCTTTGACCCAATCTGTACAATATTTCCAGAATTCAAAACTTCAGGGTTACCAGTGGAAGACACTTCCCATTTTAAATTTGTTAGATGTTTTAAGTCCATCCTTTGCTGCAAGTATTATCTTTGCTGTGCCATTTTTTTGGTATCCTTCAGGAGTTATTCACAGAAAGTGAGCACCAGAAGCTATGTATGTGTTAAATTACGATTTATGAATGCAGGAAGCCAGCTTTTAGATTACCTGACCAGCACAGTCAAATGGGAAAGTTGAAAGCATTGAGCACTGTGTTTTGATATCAGACAAATATTTATTTTTAAAGAGAGCAGTTACTTATGGACATTATTTACTTTTTTTAAAGAATCCTTTGAAATCCATAGACTTAAAAAAAGATTACATCCCATGACTATAAGCTATTCTTTTTCTGGAATAGTAAAAAAAAAAATTGATACTGCATAGAAAGTGATTTTTTAAAAACTATATTACTATGGGTTTGGTACCCCTAAAGAGAGTCAGTGGAGGGACTAATTAGCAGAATTATTGACCATCCTATCAGAGAATAATTAAGGAGAATGAGAAAATGGAAGCAAAGGTCTTGTACTGGTCAGAATCAATCTACCAATGTTTTGAGAAGGGGCCATTTACAAACAAAGAACTAAACAGAGCTTTGATAATCCATGGCTATTAATCCGTATCACAGAACGTCATTGGCTCATGGACTCCATCAGAAAAAAAAAATTAAAATTATTACCTTTCCTCCTCACCACGCATGGTGTAAATAAAAAGCCAGGTCATTTATTAATACGAATGAAATATTAATTTGCAATGAAGCAAAGCCTTGCCGCTGCTGCTGCGTTGGTGTTACAGCCAGTTACCAAGAGGAGGGTTTGCATGACACCTGCCTGTCCTCTGTGTCACCTGAGAGCAGTTTGCCACAAGCCAAAGCACTGCTTGGAGTTTAGGAGATAACTACAAGTATCACAATTTGTAATAGAGTGTTCTTCCTTGAAAAAAACCCAAACAACAGCTCCCTAAATTCAGTTCTAAAGCTCATTAAGAAGCTTTATCAAGGTATTTCTGTGCCCTGAAAAGACCCTAAAATTTTAGGAGCATCTGGGAAATCAGTTGGAAATACAACTTATTTAAACATCAAGGCACAGTCAGAAGTGACTGCAAGTCTACACACCAGCACATGCCTACTTCCCTGTGTCAGGGCACCCACGCAAAATTACAAAGTGTGTAACTTATTTGTTATCTGTCACACATTTTATCCCACTGATTCATCTACTTATCATTCATTACATGAAGGAATCAAACTGAGGGGAATAATCTCTTAGCACACTAGGTGTCAGCTGAAAAAAACCCCTTGTCTGTCCATCCATTAGTAGTGTAGGAGTGAGATGCATAATTGATCTGACTTTTCTTTCACGTTGTTGAAAAATAGAAAATAACCCTGCCGCCATCAACACACTAAACTTCTCAGATTTTAATGACAGACACTGATGCAGCTGTCATCTTTCTTGCTCATGGTGGCCTAAAGCAAGCTTGAATTTTAAAGCAAAATGAGTCCAAAGCTCAGGGTGGCACAGACAGGAAGGTTGGTCACGCCCATGCAAACCAAGATGCGTAATCTTGGCACACCACCACCAAAAACATTGGATAATTGATACAACAGGCTCAGTACTCGTAAACTGAATGTAACACTCTTGCTTTCTGCTGACAGCTCCGTGAAAAAAATACTTCCTCAGTGGGGACGGATCAGACTCAGCTGAATGTATTCTTTAATTTCCCACAAGAAAATCAAACCCCTGCTCCATCTCCTGGTTTAGTGAGTGCCCACACAGGGCATGTGTAGAGGAGAGAAGAGAGACAGCTCTGGAAAATGGTTCACCATCCGTACACCAGCAGCTCCACTATGCAGGGCCAGGCAAACGTGCCGGCTGAGCAGATTTAAATGCCCAGAGTTCTGCTTTCCACCTTGCTGGTATTCACTGCCTCCCTAGCACAGAGAGACAGAGCAGGAGCCTGTGGCAAACCATGCTTGGACATTAAAGTGATTGCACAGGCACACAACTGGGTTTTAACATCAAGCTGCCACTACTAACACATCCCCAACCTTACTGTCCGAAAGGGAAGAGATTCAGTTTAACATCAGGAGGGGCTGTCAGCCCTTTCAGAAAACCCTTTGTAGTATCACTCATCTTCAGTAAAAGAACCCTGTGCTTCCAGAAGAGGGTGAAATACGAACACTAAAACAAACATCAAGACTGCTACTGAGGGTGCAAGGACAGTATCTCAGTTACCATCTGTAAAACCGCTAAACCCTCAAAGTTTGCTTCTTTTTCCCGGAAGCAAAAGCTTAAACACATAACATTATCTGGTCTCAGAAACAGACATCTTAGCACTCTCTTTTAAACCTATTTTACCTCCCCAGGAGCTTTTCTAGGGCTGGGAGAGCAACAAAGGAATATCTACACTGTGCTTTTATTTCAACCTTGTCTCTGACCCTGCAAACTGTGGAAAAATCTTGGATAGACACTGCCACCCTTCCCTAAAGCACAGACGAAAACTGCTTCACTTCCTTGGCATTACGCAGGAAAAAATGACCTCACATACACCTTGATCCCTCAGAAGGCTGTTGGGATCTGAGTGCAATGAGAAGGAACACAGAATTTGTGCCCACTTTTGCCATAGTTTATAAGTATTCATCTAATATGTGAGAACAATTGACACAAATCTAGGGAGGTGGCAAGGTGGCGCAGCTATTTGGGGGACTGTAAGGGACATATGTCTGCCTAGACCCAGAAGCAATTGTTTAACTTCATTAAAATAAAAGGAAGAGATGCAGCTGTAGCAGCACTGGTCCAGCCACGCAAAACGTGTCAGACCCACCACATTACATATGCAGTAACTTTTAGCACAAAGCAACATGTTTTTCTAATATGTGTGTGCATACACATATATATGCTTGCCTGTGTGCATATATACACACATATATATATATACATACATACACACACACACATATACGCACAAATATATGCATGGGCTTGAGGCCAGACAATAAACAAAAGGGGCTAGCAGTGTTCATATATGAAAGAAAAAACTGATCAGATTTAAGAAAAATTTTCTGGAATGATGGGAAGATTAAAATGAACGGCTCACTCATACTGTATAATGTGAGGAAAGAGTCTCGGTGTTTTACCTGCTACAGCATCCTGATTACTTCTAGCTGCCTGCCACAATGAGGAGGGTATTTTTGCAGTTGCCACGCTCTGTTGTATGCCAGGGAATGAGCTATGCAACCTCACCCCCGCAGCCCTTTGGCGTGTCTACGAGCCTTCCCCTGGTTTTTGAAACGTGTCGAGGAAACACATTCCAGCTTCTGGGATGCCCAGATTCATCTGGGACTGCTGACACCCTGATGGGTTTGTTTGAAACCCTAATTTATTTAAATCTATTGTTTTGAAGAAAATAGGGGGCCCTAGTGCCTGTTAGACTTCATTTTGAGATGCTTAAAAATGCAAAACAAGTTAATCTCAGCGAAGCAAAGGGGTTCTGCTGAAATAGTTACAGACAAAGAAAAAAAAAGGCAGGGAAGTACAAATTACTAGGCTGTCCTTAACTCCTGTCTGCTACCAAGGCTTAGAGAGCTGTGGCATGCTGAATGCAGCCGAGACTGGCGCCACAGAGGCAGCTGTGAGATACAGACCTCCATATCAGTCTGGGGTCAGGCTAAAGGGAACTTTTCTCCAGCATCATCTGAGTATGACCGGAATATCAACACATATAAAATAATTTTCAAGCACATTCCCCTTACTATTTAATTTTATGGGAATATAACACCAATTGTGATGAGCCTGTGAATATGTAAACAAATATTTTTCAGGCCTGTCTGAGGGTAACACAAAAACTTGCCATACTGATTTCTCATGCTATGATGGAGAGAGAACTGAGCTGGAATTTGCCTGATTTTCTTTGTCCCAGACACCATGACTTTCATTGTTGCATTTTTCATAGCCTGATTACAATTTATAAATATGTCAGAGAAACCACTATCATTAAGATACTGTGTTTCCATAAAGACCACACACTTAAAAATAAACCAACAATACATATTACTAAGTTGGCACATGGTATCTCCATTTTCCAATGCAACATTGCAAGCTGGGGCCCACCGTACTTAGCACTTATCTGTTTAATTTGAATCAGATAATAAATTTAAAACATTTGAGGCTTAAAGTTGTAACTCATTAAAATAAAATTAAGAAACAGATGAGCTTTATCCCAGATGAGAAAAATCCCACTGGAAATCTAAACAAACTGTTCCTTAAACTTCCAATTACAATGTGCAGAATGAACAAGTCATAGCTGATTTTAAGCTGAAAGATTGTATTGCATATCTCAAAAATCTTGAATTCAATATTTGAGTTTGAAAAGAGTAAAGAAAGAAGGAACAGAGAAATTTCATACTAAAGGGACCTGTTTTGTTTAATGTAAGTGGACTCAAATCTGAATTTCACCTTAAGGGGCAAAAAGAAAATAAGCATTAACCAAGATTTATCTTCACCCATTAAAGAAAATCATAGTCAACATGTATCTACACTGTGCATCTAAAATATAAGGTCAATCAAAGTATATACCCTGGGGAAAACTTAGAAAGCCTTTTCTTCCTCACTTAGAATAGTTGCTACCAGAACTACTAAAAAACTTCAAGAGCTATAAACTTGGAACTGCTGATAACACTACTGGAAACCTCCAAGCCCCACCATTTTATATATAAAGGAAAAATAAAAGAAATTATTACCAGTAAAAAAAACCCATCCTACTGATAAGGAGACCTAGTTGCAAGACTATAGAGGAAATGAATATTTAAAGAAAGGAAAAATTGGAGAAGCAGCTAAGTCGTGTGAGAAATGTACGGCAATTTAAAAACTCAGTGAAATCTCAACAGGCAAAATAATTAAGAACAATAAGATGGAATTTTTAATAAGAAGTGCCTGACCAAGGATTAAATACATTTCAAGGTAGAGAGAGATATGATGAATAACACCAGAGAAAATTTAAAATGTTCACTAGATATTTACATTCTATAAAGAGAATTATAAAATGAGAATGCATCTATTTTATATAACACAAAACTTTGTAAAATAGTTTAAAAAGGCCACATTTGCCAAGATTAAACATGGGCATAAGTAATCAACAAGTTTGGGCAACTTACTTGCACTCCCACAATGCCTAAAATTGCTTAGCTGAAGGGTTCTCCAATTCATTAACATTTATAAATTATTTATATTATAATCAATCATGGAAAACTGGAACAATTCCAATAGATGAGAGTACTGCCAAGAAAAAGAAAATTCTGGGGCTGGAAAACCCTGCAACATTCAGTGTCAAAAACACATCTCAATTTGTTGAAGATCAACTCAGAAATGTTGATCACTGTGCAAAAATTATCTGACAGTCTGCAGATTTTTATTCTGTAACAATTTCTAGTAGGAATAAAAAACCAGTGGAGTAGATAACAACATGGGCTAAAGGATGCTCTCAGCCTGAATGTGTCTAGATATTGGTTTGGTTTTTTTCTGAGCCATGTTCCTTACTCCATCTCCTTAGGCTGGGGAGTCTTTGCAGTCAAATCCTGCTGCTAGGCGGCAGGTCCCTCTGACCTCCGATTTTGTGGAAAAGGCTCCTAGAGTTTTCAAAGGCCTTTGACATTGTGGTGCCAGTGGGCTCAAGAATGCAGTCATCTATGCAAACAAACCACCACCAGGAGGATGAAAGCAGGATTCAGCCCATGGAGATTAAATGAGTGTTTGCAGATTCTTGTGATGTCTCTGAGAACGAATGAAAAATCTGAAAATTAATTAAAAGCACAGCTTCACAGCTGAGACCTTGAACATGGCATTTCATCTGGAGCTAATGTTTATGAGTAGTTACACTCTCCCTACCTTGGAAAAAGGCTATAGATTCACAATTAATAATTGTGCTGCTATTAATCTTTGGATGAAGTGGAACAGAGCCATTAAACAGAGACAGCCTTTTACAAGGAGATGCATGCGGATGAGTACAGAATCCTTTCAGTGGATGAAAGGGTGTCTTGGGGTGACTCTATCATGTGTATCCCCTATCATGCTCTATGCCCAAAAAGTAATATTGTGCCTTTTCTGTGCCTTTAAACTGAGCTTGAGGGGAAAAAAAAAACAAAACCAAACGAACTGTCCAAAGCAGCTTCTCAAGGACACAGAGATTACACTCCTCAGTGTTGTCTGGCTGCGGGTAGCATGGACGGAGCACCCTGCTTGCTTTCCTTCAGCCAGCTGGTTTTTTTTCCATCTTGGAGTGAGACGGAGAGCTGAATTTTGTTTCCTGGGACTTTGGTTTTTTTTTCCCTTCTTCTCTTCTGAACTGTTTGAACAACATCAGAACACATCAGGAGAATTTTCTCCCCGAGGCCCGGGGGTGGGCCCACACCCTCACTGACCAGCTCCGAGGAGGAGAGAGACCACACCTACAGAAGGACTCTGAAATCTTCCCAGGTTTCTCTCTATAGCGAGAGATTTCATTTAATTATTTAGCATCATTATCCTTTTCCTGTGTGTTTGTTAAAATAAATAGTTTTTATCTCTTTCACTTTCCTTCGAGGAAAAATTTCCTTTTTTTCCCGAACCCTATGGGGGGGAAGGGTGGTTGCAACCTGGTTTTCTCCCAGGGGCTATATTACTAGATTTTGGCCAAACCGGCACAAAGGGGAAAATCGGCAAGAAATGTTTTTAAAGGCTTGTTACAAAAATTATCCTATTCTGGTCACAAATAACACTTGAGTCTCCCCCAAAAGTCTCTCTGAGTCAGCCGCAGCATAGCCAAGACTGTTCCTGACCCCATCCTTCTTAAGCCGTGCCTGCTCTTCAGTTAGATAAGAGCTTTGTCACAATTTCAGTTGTCCCCGTCAGCAGCTCAAGCTCTATCCTCTGGCATTTGTAAGAGCAGCTCATGAGCTGCAGCATTTTCCTGTTGCCATTTTTTGAGGCTGGGGGTACAGAGACGGGGGCAGTACTACGAGTAGTCTGGAGCTAATCCAGCATCATAGTCCATCTGGGATCTTAGTTCTCCCCTTACACTGCTCTTGGTCCAGAGCTGAGGCAGCCTCAAGAAACTTACTCAGTTCCCACTACCAAGGTGCTCAGTGAAGATCAATTTCCCAGAGACCATCTGCCTAAATTATCTCCTTTTGCTATAATTTCCTATTGTCTGCCACTATCAAAAAGAGAAGGATGAGGCCCTCACCCACAGTTTGCTCTGGAAGCCTTTGCAGTTAAGGGCAGACACTGCTGTCGGCACAGAAATCCAGGTTTGACACCAAAGGTCCTCCTGACAGCTCTTAAACCCAGTCTTTCCTGGTATGTTCTTTTTCTCACTTACAAAGTAACCCTCCTGAGTATCATCTTCATGGAGTTTCCTTGAGAGATGTAATGGACTAGAAAGAACAAATTTTCTACTTCAATTTTGACCCTAAGTATAACCCCCAGATTCTCAAGTCTCCCTAAAGCTTTCTGAGTCAATTTTACAGGTCCTGTTAGAATCAAGTGTCTTGTGCAGTGTGAAGAGGAAGCAATTTTATCTACTTATTATCTTCACTGTTGCATGATGTGGGAAAAACACGCTGGCTTCTTTAAATGACATATGAGTGAGAAAATAAAACTGGCAAGTGGCTAAGTTTAGCCATCCATAAACTTGTAATTTGGCTACATCTTTGGAACCGTCTAAGTGAAACAAGAACCTAATCAGGTGATACACTCCTACAAAACTTAATGGGGAGCAACCAAGCACAAGCAAGTTCATTAAATGGTGCAATGCGAAATGAAGTTAAAATATTTATCAATCACTTTCTGGAAGATCATGGAGTAATGGAAAACTTCCGTGAGTTTGACAGGCATTATGTTTCAAAAGGCAATTTATTACCTAGGAATGTGTGCTTTCACTGAAGAAATCATTCTTGCTTTTTAATGACTTCAGCATTAGGCACAGCATTTTGATATAAATATATTTACTATACTGCCGAAGATAGGATCTCCAGATTCCTGACTCTTTAATAGCTTCCATGTCTCAGAGCCTAGAAAGTCCTAATGTTCCCTGATAGTACCAGGAGAAAATCTTTTAACATCATGTGTAAAATATCTTAGTCATTCCCCAGCGAACATCACAAGTTATCCAAGAAATATCTAATGAGAAAATGATTGAGTAACCTACATCAAGACCAGTAGCAAATGAAATTTTCGTTTTGATTGATTTTGCTGGGTAATACAAATGAGCCTTTAGTCTGTGATAGGAATGTTTTATTGACTCCCCCACTCCTGAAGCAGCTTGACAGGAGTTAGAGAACAATGTAACTGTGGCTATAGCATTATCATCTCTTCAGAGGAAGCCTATCTCTTTGTGTTCATGCCTTATCTGTGTTGCCTGGACTGTAACCATTTCTCACTGCTATGGTTAATTTGATAACAGTTGGTAAGGACTACAATATGCTTGTACGGAGGATTCAAGTAAATCATCCTTCCCAATCCTTCCACAGATGGATTATAACACTTCAACAAACTGGTTTTCCACACTTTACAGGAGGAATTTTTTTCCTCCTGTTTCAAAAAACTTGTGAGCTGAAACAAGTGCTTCTGCTTTTACTTACTTATTCCTTAGTATGCACTTGCAGGCAGTTAGTAGTTATTAGGCTGCATCGTGCAATTTAGAACTTTAAAGAAACATCTGCACAAAACTAATACAAGAGGAAGGGTATATAATTTCTCATCTCATTTGTTAAGATATAATAGAAGATTATTAGGAAGATTGATAGAGATTATACCCAGTTTAATTGTTAGAATCAAATGATTATTGCACACTGAGGCATAAATACAAGGTGTGTCAAGTCAGGAAGTATGCACACATTTTGAAAGGCCAGAGAAAATCACATTATCTGGGGAGAAGCAATTGGTTATTTTTACTGACTGACATTCTAATAAGATTCAACTTTCACTTGCATACAGTCACACAATGACCAGAAATTTTTTAATTCCTACCCTGACTGGACTTTGTTAGTCAAAGTAGTAGTGGAAGACAATGAGAAGGGAAAAAGCAAGTTGGAAAAAGCAGAAAGCTGGTCAGTAAATCATAAATCAGTTCTCTGAAGAAAACTGGGTAAACACAGTTAATTTCTAGTATATGTTCCTGACACCTGCACGTAAATCATCCTAATAGGAGAGAACAAAAGGGAAAATAACTGCTGCTAAGGACTAAAAATTCAGATTGTGCATGTTTTGTGAGATTTTAGTTTGCTCTAGTTTGCATCTGTGGACAAAGCACACACTACTTGCTGGAGAGCATCTTCCACCTAGGTTGCAGCTGACAGGAGTTCAGCTCATGTGCTGTCACGCCACTTGGCAAGGGGAAGCAAAGCCTAGTAGGGAGGGATGATAAAGTCATTCACCTCAAAAAGGTGATCAGGAACACCTGATCCAAACCAAATGTGGATGTTCAGTGGGTTGCTATACAGGGACACAATGTAGAGTGTAGCAGGACAAGGATAGTGGTGCACTTAGTCGTCCATGTTCTTCATGGCCGTGATTCCTGCAATGATGGTGACAGTAGTATCTGCACACTTTGTCTTTGCTTCCAGTCTGCTGGCACATGGGCATTAGCACTGCACAGCCTTTCTCTTCCAAGAAAGTGGAGCAGGGGGTGCTAGAGATGCACCAAGTTCTCATTTCTTCCTTCTGCCTTTCTATCAAATGCCCACGCTGGATTTGTGTAGGCACAGTACAGCTGCTGGTTGGGAGAGCCAGCCGAGCTTTTGAAGGGAACTGCCATCTGCAAGGAAGTCCTGTACTTGAAGGGCACAAGAAAGAAAATTAACCAGCTTCTGCTTTCCGCAGAAGTGAGCAGAGATTCCTCCTCTCGCTGAGAACCTTTCTCTTCCTGGGCTCCACAAACCCCAGCCAGCCCAGAAAAATGCCCACCAGAACAGCATCATGATGCTCTGTAGTGTTGTAGCCTGAGAGATAGGCAGGAGTGTCACTGTCACAGCAGATTGCAGTGGCCCTCTCCATCACTGGGGACACTTGGTCTTCTCCAAGCAAGACTTAGACAACTCCTGAGAAAAAAACAAGACTACTTGGCTTCTACTGAGCAAGGTGACTTTCTTACCTTGAAGAGGAACGTTTTTTCACCTGGGCTAATCTAAAGCAAGTACCATATTTATCTAAGCTGTGTTACAAACCACCTGAGCCAGTCAATACAGCTGATGTCTGCAGAGCTCTTTCTCTAAAGCATTAAAGTAACTAGGAGGTAGCCACAAGTCACAGGGAAGTAAAATTTAATGCAGAATCATTCAAAATCCATTATCAGTTTTCCTTGCTGTGCATACCTTCATCTGAGGAGGAAGTGAGAGGAGGGCTTAAAAGCCATTTTATTGGAGATGAGTGCCTTTTTATGCCCACCTTTCTCTCTGGCCTTTCTTCTTGCTCGTGAGACACCACAGTCACAAAAAACTTACTTGGCCTTCTTACAGAGTTCAGTCTGGAGTAGCATATACATATCCACCTGGAAGAGGATTCCCTGGATTTCCACTCTGATGAACCTTCCTCCTCCTCCTTTCAAAGACTCTGTGAGTCTGGAGTAACTGAGGTGTCTACCCTGTTTTTAGTTATAACATCCTTCTTTTGAGACAGAGGCCAAAGAAGTCAAGGAACAGCAATCTTTCAGGGTGGGCAGTAGACTCCGGGTTTCTAAATGACAGCTCTGTAGAGAGAAAATAAAGATGCAGTAAACAGAAAATAGCTATCAAAAATATGTGTATCCCAAGTACCGCTGTTATGCTTCCCAGTTTTGGTCACATGGGTTACGATGGTTTCCATCAGCAATACATCTTGTAAATAGCTAAACACATTGGCAAATTTCCATGGGAACAAAAAGCAATCATCTGTTCAGCATAGCCACCTGGTTTAAAATGGCAGCTATGGTTGAAAATAGCAGTTTTATTCAGCTGCCTACAATAAGCAGACTTATACTGGGCACTGCAGCTCATGTTGTTTTTCATAATTTAAAAAGGTACTACCTCACCAATTTACTACAAAAGTTTACAGTTCACCAATCTTGATGTGGATATAAAAGCTGTAACTGATCATCTACTGAATAAAATTAATGAAATTACTTTCACACCAAGCCTGACACTGCTTTGTATTTAAAATCCAATGTGAAACCCCGTATATGAACTCTTTATATATTCGTTTTATTGTTGTATATGATGAAAAAAAATTATCTCTGAAACCTTTGGAAAGAAGAATTTTCAGAATTGATTGCAGTTCTCATGAAAAGCTCTGTAGCAACCAATCTGGGGTCTGAAAGACCTTCCTCCACCTTTTTTCCAAAAATTAGGTGCAGCATAGGCACCAGCTTCCTATGCACAGCCTTCACAACATTCTTTCCCAGTATCTTTGCCCATTGACTGGAGTACCACACCTAGGCATGGGAAAGTAGCTGGCTTAATCTCCCTGCACATTCCTGCCCTCTTTGCTTGTAAAGGAAAAAGGTTATAGATAGTGATGGGGAGTATGTCACACGGACACCTGTGAGGCTAAGACTTCAGATTATTTCACAGATTGCTGAACAGCTGCCTAAAATATCTCTTCTGTCCTCCATTTGTTTTCCTCACTCATTCCCCCAGAAATTTACAAGGAAGAAACAGTCTGGAAGAGCTCCGAATCTTAAAAAACAAAAAGCAGCACCACATTTCCTTAAGTAGATTAATCTTCAAAGACAAGATTTTACTCTCTGGTGGGGCAAGCATATGGAGAAAACCACTTTTTTGGTTAAGGGCTGAAGGAAAAATAGGCCTAATTATGCCATTCACAAATAGCATACTTGGTGTATCACAATGGTGATGTTTCTAAGGACAAAGAATGTTCAGTGAAATCAGTATCTAGGACAGCTGATACTGTCCATGCACTTTAAAGCTAAAAGACTCTCCCTTTCAAGAGGGTGCTTTGCAGCTGTATTTCATCCATCTTCCCCAAAGCTCCTAAGAGCCTCCTAAGGGATCTCTGTAGCAACCTGCTCTCAGTGGCCACACCAATGTGCCCCAGTACTCACCCTCCGGCATGTCTTGGAGCAGAGCACAAAGCAGCAATTAAGCTCAGCAAACTGGACAAAAGGGGAGGTTGAATCAGTTCTTCAGGGCCATGAAGCAATTTGATTTGTCTGAGACAATCTGCTGCAGAAAGCAGATTTTGTAGGAGAGAGTCACACTCAGATGGGCCTATTTCTCTGAACTGGAGAGCATCTGGCATACCATCAAGCTACACTTAAATTACTAATGAGCTAAATGAAAGTTTTAAGTCGCACATATGTGCCTTTTGAAAGGACCTGGAATGTGACAACTGAAGACAAGTCACAGGATGTTTAACTACTGCAGATCCAAAGCTGTCGAGGCAGATGCTCAAACTGCAGCTAGAACCAGAGGAAAACAAAAAACCTCAAGCACAGAGACTGTTCAAATCAAAATGATGGATGCGATGGAGAACGAGGCCTGCTAATGTAAAGACAGAAAAATAATTAACACGTTGCAGACTGCAGCACTTAAAGGCGAGGAAGAAGGCTGAGTAACTGAGCTTCTTGTCGTGATATTATACCAGTGCTTTAAATTTCGCCCATCTCTAAGACCAGATTGAACTCTCCTTATCCACTACCTCATAATTTTGCTTATGGGTACAAATATTTGACAGTCTCATTTCAATAACTAAATCTGTATTGTGGTTTAACCCCAGCCAACAACTAGGCCTCACACAGCCACTTGCTCACTCCCCCTCAGTGGGATGGGGGAGAAAATGGGAAGAATAAAAGTTTAAAAAGTAAAGGATTGAGATAAAGACAGTTTAGTAGGTAAAGCAAAAGGCCTACAGGCAAAGAAAGCAAACCAAGGAATTCACTCACCATTTTCCATGGGCAGGCAGTTGTTCAGCCATCTCCAGGAAAGCTGGTCTCCATCATGTATCAGGATGATGGATCAGATGACTCAGGAAAGCAAGCAGCAGCGTCCCACCCTCCTCCTTCTTCCCCCAGTTTTATATGCAGAGCATGATGCCATATGGTGTGGGACATCCCAGGATCAGCTGTCCTGGGTCTGTCCCCTCCTGACTCCTTGTGGCCCCCCAGCCCAGCTGCTGGTGGGGTGGTGAGAGAAATGGAAAAGGCCTTGGCGCTGTGCAAATGCTTCTCAGCGATAATGAAAACCTCTGACTGGTATCAGCACAGATCCGAAACACAGAACCACAGGAGCTACCAGGAAGAAAATTAACTCTGTCAGAACCAAAATCAACACAGACTGCAGTCCCCTGAGTCTTTTACATTGAAGAACTGATGCTTATGCTACTTTTTAGAAACAGAGATGTCACAGTTTTTGGGCAGCTGTGGAGTCCTCAGCGATTCTGCATTTCTCTCAGATCCTGAGGAACAGGTATCTCTGGATTTCTTTTCTCATTTGTTACAAAAAACTCTAACATCTTTTTTTTTTTTCTGGCATTTTTCATATTTACTTCCACTATCTTGTAAAAAACAGCCACAAAACTATGTGGACTGTGATCTAATACACTACTGAATTAGGAAGAGTCTGGCTCGGAGAAAGGTCAGTGTACTATATGAGGTAATAAGAGAGCCTGGTATCAGTTTGACTAACATCAATGATAGTAATAATAAAAAACCCACACTCAGATTAAAATAATTTGTAACTAGATGTAGCCATCCTAAACACATGGAAAACAATTGAAAAAATGGTGCAGGTAATGTGTTCCAGAATATTGCCAAAGGAGTGAAAGAATATTTCCTCACTGCTTACATTATTTTAAAAACAACACAATTCTTAAAACAAAGTTTTGGACAGAAAGAATCCCTGTCTGTAGCCTGTATTTGTATTTTACCTCTAGTAAGCAGACTAGCTCCAAGTTGGCTCTAAATTTGAAGACATCCCGCCTTGCTTTTGTTGATTTGTGTTCATTTTGCCAGTGGTTAATAACAGCTAAATAAATATAATAAAAAACCCTCCCAGCCTAATACTTAATTTTGAGCTTGTCTCATTGAGTTTCCAGCTATTGGTTCTTGTTCTGTATTTCTCTGCTAAATTAGGAGCGCTTTTGTGTCCATTTGTTCTTCCCATGAAACATTTGTATACAAATCAAGTCATTTCTCAGTCTGGTCTAGTATAAAGAACAACTTGATCCGCAAGTATCTCATTATATAGCTTTTTCTCTTCCTCTTTAGTAATGATTATTGCTTTCTTCAGACTCTACAGTTTTTTATATCCTTTTAAAAAGTATGAAATGGAAACCATTTCCAGGTTCTAACTTGTACTCACACATAAAATTATGCTGATGCTTCCATACGTTCTTCTTTCCCTACTCCAAGGTATATGCCACCTTTCCTTTCATTGCAGGGACTGTCACACTGATCCAATGCTCCCTCTAATATCTTTTTCAGAGTCGCTACTTTTCTTCTCCCCTATTTTGTATATGTTGTTCTATGTTTCTAGACACATTATTTGGTTTCTTCTCATATTAAAATGCATTTCATTTCACGTGCTCTTTAGTATTCTCAATATTGCTGAAGGACTGCTTCTACAGTCTGGCAGAGCATATCTCCAGTACACTTGCAAATGTTAGGAGCAGGAATTTAACATTCACTGCTGAATATGTTAAATAGTGAATTCAGTGCTGACCTCTGCATAGCTTCCCTTTAAGAGTATCTCCCTTCACTAATAACTTCTCACAAAATTGTATTTTTCAAAATCTTTCAATTATTTCTTATGTAATATTACCTTCACTGAAAATAGGAAGGATATTTTCTGCTCCTTTGGCAAGACTGGAGGAGACCATTTCAGCTCTCTTTATCATGTTATGTATGCTGTTCTTACTGGAGACTATCCAGATATTTTCATCCAAGGAAATCTCTCCTCTTGTGCTGAAGTGGGACATGGCTGAAGCTCAGTGTAAGCGTTCCTGCTCTCCCCTGTACCAGCATGGGCTTGTGACATCTCATCAGGTGTCCAAGGTCCACCTGCCTCCAAGTATGAGGACAAGGCTTCACAGTCTGAGTGGTCCCACTCAGTCCTTTATGGTTTAAGCCAGATTCCTAGAAACTGTCCTTACTTCTTGACCTAGTTTGTGTAGCTGAAGAGGAAAGAAGTGGAGATGTGTGAGAAGACCATATGGCCATCCTGGCCACCAAAGGCAGAATCATTCTTTGCCTTTCAAGGAGCATGTACACCCTCCCAGGACAGAACCACACCAGCATTAATGTGGGTCAGTATGGACTGTCACGAAACCACCACCCTGGGAGCTCTACTACAAAAGAAAACATCTACAGACACTGTGCCCAAGGCTTGCTGTTATCCAGCAGCTAAAATGTGCTGCCTAATCACAGCTGAACAGCTGTGAAAACAAACCTGGTCAGTTGCAACTTCATCTGTGGAGAAACTCATCTTAAGCCAAGCTCAGATCTGTCTTCCACTGGGATCTTCCAATGACATCAAGTGTAAACATGTTGAAAGGCTCTCCTTAATTTTCAGAGCCAATTCTGTGTGATCCCATCCAGCCTGTCACCAGCATATGAGAAACACCAGGAATGAGACAGATGCCTTGCCTGCCAGCAGTCTCCTGCTACCAGGTCATTCTCAGAGGGCTGTTAGTGCCAGTGAAAATTAATGGAGTTACAGTCACACCCATTCCATCAATCTTGGATATCGTAAGCTGTACCTAGGAATCCTCCACCTGAGCCACAAGAACAAACCAAA
Source organism: Rhagologus leucostigma (assembly GCA_013397725.1). Taxonomy (NCBI): domain Eukaryota; kingdom Metazoa; phylum Chordata; class Aves; order Passeriformes; genus Rhagologus; species Rhagologus leucostigma. Next base: position 3,259,401 of record VZTD01000172.1, read on the forward strand.
ACCATGTAAATGTACACAGCTGCTTTTTAATGGATGGATATACCCATCAGAGGTAGATTCTAGCAAGTTTCCAGAATAACCCTGTCTCTAAATTTGGGAAACATGCCCAGTCCCCAATCTTTTAAGCAGCTCGCTTTATTGCCTGTCAGCTATCCAATTAGTCTTGTACAACACGGGGTTAAACACCATGTTAATGGTATAGTTACACAATCACTTTTCTGGCAGCAAAGCTGGATCAAGAAGTGCTGCTTGGTCCAGCTTTTGCTTCAGCATTTCTTAATTGTACTGGTGCAACTCTCTGAGGTGCTGTGCTTTTGGTGAGACTGCTGAAGTTACCAGAGTAAAAAAAAAAACAGAAAAACTTCCTACATTGCAGTCTCTTCCTCTCCAGGAAGGAAAAAGGTGTGGGAGGTCAGACAGAGTAGAAATATAAATTTGTAAAAGCTTTTCCAAGTATTAAAATAGAAGAGGGCAGAAAGTACTTGAACTGACTTTGCCATCCTTACCAAGAACTCATGCTTGTGACTGCTCACAGAGAAACGTGTCTCAACAGAAGAAACCCTTCACCCACCTGTGTTAAAGCACTCGGAAGCCCTGCCAGAAACAGCCTAGAAGACATTACACATTCAGACTGTAACAAAGCTGCAACTTAACATTCAGGGCAATTCAGTTTGAGATTTAGCTTAAGGTTTTTTCAGCAAAAAGGGAAACAAGTATAGTTACAGCATGATAGCATAACTGAATTATTAAATTAAAAAGGGCAACAGTCTGATGAGAGAAGCGCTCCCAGGTTGTTCCTGCAGACACCACCAGCTCTGCAGACACAAGGCAACCTGGAACAACAGACTTTGAAAGCATCGAGAGTGGTGTGGCTTGGCTTCACTGCACTAGAACTCCCACTTGAAAAGTCTCTTTCAGAAGTCAAATGGCCTTAACCCAATTAAAAGTAGGGAAAGTGAACTGAATTAAGAATCCTTGAATTCAGAATAAATCCCCAGGTAGTTTTCATTTTGTTTACAGGAAGACAAGGGTAAAGTTGTTGCTGGCTCTTTTCACTTCATGCAGTCTCATCAAAATTCCCTGCTTCACTCATCAAGTAAGGTCAAAAATTTGTGACCCCACTGCTCTGCAACTTGCTGGAAATTTGCGTAATATTCATCCCAAATTAATTCATAGCTGATTTATCCTCATAACAACACTTCCCTTTTTTCTTTAATGGCTCTTTTCCTGCATTGCTCCATGTTTTCTAGGAAATATCTTCTTGCAATCATGATTTTGCTAGATAAACAAGTCAACCTTTTTAATTTTTCATTTGAAAAGAAAACGCCTTTCCACATAACTTTTTCCAACAGTCTCTCCTCTCCTGCTATAATTAGAGTTCAGCTTCCTTGGGCCTGGATGACTAGCACTGCACACAGTGTTTCAGACATTGTTTCACTGTTGCCCTGGAGGAGAAATAAATTTTAAATATTAATTTAGATTTATGCATTTAATTATCACTTTTATTATGTACAACGAAACTTAAAACCTATCAAGATCATTCTTACAGCTCATAACTCAGTATTTTGGCACAAATCTCGTAAAATTAAGACTTGCTTATATTCTGAGGCAACATGGTCTGAATTGAAGAAAAATGAAAACATTTCTCTCTATATATTGTTATGTTATTGTTATAGGATTAAATAATTAATAAACTGTCGCTGTTGTACCGGGGTCGGAGAGAAACGAGGCAGGCAGGATCCAGGAAAAGTGGAATTAATTATTTATTTACAGACCAGTTTATATTCTCTAGGTCGCTTGAGTGGCATCAATTGATTGGTCCCTTGACCATCCACCTCTCAGGATGATTGGCTAATTCCTACAACACCCATTTCAAAACAATTCTGCAACTAGACATAACAATATTGCAAAACATTGTACAGCTGCAAGATAGAGGAATTATTTACAAAAACTCGTAGCAGTGTTTTCATAGCTTTTGTGAGAAACACAGAGCTCTCACAGAATGCTGCAGAAAACTGGAAAATTTCTCTGTTGAAGCTTTTCAGTGTCCACAATATACCTTAAATAATATAATCAACAAAGAAATAATATGCTTTTTAGTCTCAATAATATTTTCTAAACATTCTATTCAATGTTGTGTGTAGGCTTTAAAGATTGTATCTGTTTTCCAGAAACAGAAACATATGCTAAAAACCACAGAGGTTATGGAATGGACCCTTTAGCAGTCCTTAAAGTGTACTTAATTTTATCTCTATACTTAATTATTACTTTTCAAAATTTTTACTAGGCTCTCTAATTTCTGATTTTTTTTCCTCATTAAAGTGATAAAATGAGTCAACTGTTACTACTCTAAATTTTGTTAAGTAGCCCCAGGATGGTACCAACATTTATGCAAAGCTCAATGGCCGGAGTGTATTTATTTATCTGCTTTGTTTCTTTACTGTTATGAATGTAACCTGCACCTGTCATCTAAGCAACAATCCTGTAGACTATTGGCAATGGAACAGGGCTTTGCTATGAGGAGTGATGGTGGTGGTGTGTGTTTGTTGACTTTTCTTATGTTTTGTTGTGGTTTTTTTACAGCAGGACCTCTGGCTTTATATTGTTGCATCGGCTGAACCAGCAGCTGTGGTGGCCGGGGGGCCAAAGAGCCCAGGTACAGAGGGGGCCCGCTGGTGGACAGGCTCCAAAGTGTAAGACTCCCCCTATCCTCAGTGAGAAAGGCCTCCCCCATTGATCTTGTGACCCTATGGAGATTCGGTCTGTCTGACTGGCCAGCAGCCAGACCCCCCTGTATCCCTGAAGAGGATGTAGTCCAGCCCCAACTCCGCCTCCTCCTTATCCCCATTGGTTCTTGTATTACCCTGCCTCCCTCCTGTACCCCTTTATGAGTGTATAGGACCGGAAACCAATCCGTTCTCGCCTGGGACAGCATCGAGGTAACAATAAAGTCGGATGCTCCAGGCGGGGGCCATCTCTGGCTCATTTGCTTCTAGTGTCGCCTGAGCTAGCTGGCTCAGTGTGAGCGTGGCTGTGTGTATCCATCGCACGGGTGAGAGAGCTGGCTTGCGAGGTGCCAAGAAGCACTGCTGGGGTTCCTTAGCTAAGGTTCCCCTTGGAACAAGCAGCAGCTTCTCCACTGACACCCACACGGCGATATTATATGTCATATGGATGTGTATCTTCAGCTCAGGTAGTAACTTGTGAAAAAGCAAGTCCCAGCTTAAGAAAGAAGGAAAGTATTATTCTGATTTATAACACTATGAACCTAGAATGACTAATTAAAAAATACATGGATATAAAAAACACCTACTGGTTTAGAGGAACATTAATTCCATTCCTGTGTGACTGAATGGTCGCTTTTTGAAATCTGAGATGCTGAAGCCCAGGGCTGCCGTTTTAAAATTGTCAGAGCAACTTTTATCCATGACCTTGATATTTTACAAATATTAGTTGTCAAAATGCCTGTGTGTAAAAATTACTACCCCATCACCACATACATGTTTTCTCCCTCAAACAGAGGAAATGGAGGCAGCCTGTACACAAGCAAGGTAGGACAAGGCTCTCGGAGTCTTGTCTACCATAGAACCGCCTCCAGAATGAAATCCATCATGTTGCATATACGTAAGCAAAATTATAGCATAAACTTCTTTCTTAACTTCAAAGTCTCAGCAATTGCCTGAAGGACTGTTGGGCCTCTTGAATTGCTTGTAGGAACAGACATCTTCAGCCATCTATATCAGGGAAAGAGAAATAAAAAGGTATGTTCTTACAAGCTGTTCAGTGAGGATATATTTGAACTCAGTTGTCTTACCTACAGCTTTGAGTGCATTCACTTATACAATATAGTTGAGTAAGACTTGGCACTTAAAAAAAAACCCTCATAAAAATGAATATCACAAATTAAAAAAAATTTTTTTGGTTGCTTCTCCCATCTTGAATCAGTTCTAGCCTGCTGGAAAGGCAACAGGGATGCTCTTTCATGGTTATATATCTACAAAAGGCACTAAAATTCAGCTCTGTGAGCATTCTGAATAAAAAAAAACCTACAGGTTTTGTTTGTTTGTTGGTTTGGTTTTGTTTTTTGGTTTTTTTTGTTATTTTTTTTTTTTTCAACCACAGCATCAAAATGAACCATGTAGAATAGCAGGGACTCATTTCTTCATGCCTAATGTTATTTACTAACTTTGTCTCGTTTCAGTTGTGCATACTTCATGAAACAGAGGTGCAGACAACAGGACTCTATATTCACAGGCTTTCTTTTCTACATATTAGATGGCTCTATTTAGAGTACCTGAACTACAAAAGTCAGTTTATACCACTGTCTTGGTTTGCAGCTGGCTTGAAGCTTTAGGGCCCAGCTTTGGTGGTCTTCCAGACATGCAACTCTCTTACACGTTAATGCAAACTTTGATCTGAGAATTGAGATAAAATGCTGGACTTATGCCTAGCTTATTACACTTCAAAGAGAAACACCAGCTAAGGGAGCAGAGAAAATATTCCTACTTCAAACACAGTAGTCATCTTCTGTTTAGTGGACCAGAACATTCACATCATTACAAGAAAATCTGAGCTACTGTTAGTAAAAAGGAAATAGCACCATTGTAACCCCAAATATATTAAGTTTCTAACATGCTTAGAGAATGTAGCCAACAGTAGGCAAACACAAATACTATATTTCTTCCAAAAATAAGTGTAGTTGCCATATATGTATGTGCACATATATGCATTTGAAAAAAAGCTTTTTAAAAAACATAAATTGTTACACCCCTCCCCTCCCTGTAAGCAGGACAAAGATTGTGTAAACTGCTCCCTTGTGCCATCAGTCGTAGATGAGGAACAGGAATGCTGCTGACAGCAGTTGCTATTCTTTTGATACACCAGATACATGCCTTGCATTCCTGTGGCAGCTGACACCACAATTAGTCCTTGTATGGCCAAAAGGGGGTGGGAAAGGAAGGAGTTCTTCTAGAGAATACTTGGTTTCCATGGATAAGCCTAGTTTCTTCTATGGAAGTACTGTCAGAGGTCGGAATCATGAAGTCTTTATACTCTAATGCCATTCATACGTATCTTGTGCCTTTTAGTAAAGATTTCTGAGAGGGGAAAACTTAATGAGCTTCAATCTTGTTTTGTGAAACTTCATGCCAGTAAAAACGAAGGGGGGGAAACAAGCTTTCATGGAGTCAAGCTATCTAGTACATGAATGAAATATCTCCTGAAATTTGGGACAGTTTTTTCTAGTAAGATTTTTGGCTTTCTTTTACACTTTCCTTCTCTGTAAATTATTTCTGACTAAGGATAGTGCAGAAGACTTGAGAGTTTATTAAATGCTTGATTTTTGTACAAAGCTATACATGGGAGCAGAATTTCCGTAAATAAACAACGGGTGTAAGAAAACTAAAAGAGCTTGACACGTATTTTACTCTTAAAAAAAAAAACAGTCTAGTGGTCACAACTGTTTCATAATCTCCAATATCTATAAAAAATTAAGGGTTCTGCCTGGTCTCCAGTAAAATGATTTGAAACTATGCCCATAACCAAAGGGTTTTATAGACTTTAAATAAGGATATAAACATATATACATATTTAGACAATCACACTCTAGTGACTGTTCACCTACCTTCAGATATTTCTATTGCATTATGATGAATGGACAGTTTGTGCTTAGAGGTCAACATCTTTTCCATTCACTACAGTTTGAACAGAAAGAAGTGATGCAGAGCTGCCAAGACTGATGTTTCCTCTGCAGGATACACAATTTTTGCCCTTTTCAGAAGCCAAAAGGGAAGGCAGTGAAATATATTGGTTTGCCTCCAGCTCAGAGCTCAAAATGCGTTGGGAGTTTAATGATTTGTGTGCATTATGGAACAGCTTTGTCACTGATATGTTTTAAATAAAAGTCATGTTCTACTTCCTTGACTTAACTCATAACTTGATTATCCAAATCCAGATTTCCCAGGGGCTTTCATATGACATTCCAAACAAATATTTCACTCCTTTTCCTCTTATGCCTGTATTTCTCATGCTATCTTATTCAAGACTGACATGTGCTATGAGAACAATCAGAAGGTACCTTTCTGTCCAAGAAAAGAAAGAAACCATTTCAGTAGACTCCTTATCCTTCCTTGCAAACTCAGACCCTGTTATCTCTAACCCTGTGAATAATCACACACGGCTCTTAAATAATTTGGTCCTCTCATGTTTTAAAGGCTGAAGGATAAACTAGGACAAAACCAACATTTATTTCCCTTCCTTCTCATTTATACCCTTCCTACTGACCATGAAATGAGAGAGAACCATGTCTGAAATATAACATGCAGGTTTTATTACTTCTCATTTGAATTCTTACTTTATACATGATATTTATATCCCAGGCTCTCCCTAAGAGACTATGCTTATCTCTACACCACTCAAATACAGAAATGCCCAGTAAGAACTAGGCTTTGCACAATTTTCCCTCCCCCTGCAATAGTAATATATTAAGCAAGAGTCATTATAGAGCCATTATGTAGTCAAGTATATAGAGTCATTATGACCAAATGGCAGAGCTGCAGGTTACATGTGAGCAGTTTGCTATCAGACTGGAGTTGCACTGCACTGGCAGTGTGCTTCACCACTGACTATTTTCTTTCAGGGACCATTTCCCACTAAGATTTCCTTCTACCTGAGCATCTCAAAGTTTTACATAGGAATGAAATCAGTCAGTGCTCTCTTCCTCCTTATTTTAAACTTGCTGTTCATTGGAAGAAGGTTTAAAGAGCTGACTAAGTAAGATGAAAAGGATTTTCAGAAACACTGTACACAGCTGTAGAAAAGTCAGAGTGCAAGTGACTTGCTCAGCGAATCTGTGGCAGACCTAGAAGATGCCCCTGCATTCCCCTGCTCCAGCAGTGACTCAGCCTGTATAAACAGGTTCCACAGACTGAACAGCAGAATTGCTGTTACCTGTGGAAGGTATTCATTATTCAGTTACCTGTGGAAGAAAACACTTTGTGGCTGAAGCCCTGGGAGCTGCCCAGAGGCCCCAGGCAGCCTGATCCCCGATGCTCGGGATCAGAGCTCACTAGAGGGAGCACACACACCGCTGCCTCCCGGCACCAGCACCGCGACCTGCTCAAGGAGCCCGCCTCGGATTTTCAAGTGTCCTCAACTGCTGAAAGCAAAATGAAAATAATAAATCCTAATGAATAGACATAAAAATCACCATTTCAATTTCCCAGGGAGAGTTTTCCTTTAAAGAAATTTGGTTTTAGAACCAAGCCTGATTGTTCTGATGGGAAAAATACAATACTAATAAAAAGATGAACTTGTTAATGAACAAATCCCATCTCGCTTTCCAGAAACACAAAGGTAGTTTTTCCAACCCTTTCCATTTTCAACATTTGCACTGGGATAATAAAATAATCTCATTACCATATGGTCTGAGGAAAAAAAGAGAAACAAGGGAATCTTGACAGACTGTAAAATGAACACTTGGTTTTCCCCCCATCTTTCATCAGTGTATTTTCCTAATCCTGTATTGCTCAGAGTTTCTGGAGTAAACAATTGCATAGCCAAATGATTCAATACCATTGCCAGTTTCTGTTGAGCAGCAGCAGCTCTTCTGGAAACAACTGCAGCAAGTTCAGGCTGAAGTCATGAAAAGAGGAGATTGTGCTATGGAACAGCCATTCTCTGCTGTTCCTTGTACTCACCTTTTCGAAAAACACCAGTGATGGGTTTTCAGGTGATTTTTTCAGAGATGTGTGCAAATGCGTTGTTGATTTGTTTAAAACACAAAAGAGCCAGTGCATTCAACTCAATATTTTTTCAGCTAGGAACTATGCATAGTTACCACACAAGTCACCTCAGCCTGATTCGCTGTGGTCTAAAACAGCGCTTTGAAGGATGAGATTCACATCAGTTCCTTCAGACTGCATATTTGTACATCCGCTCTCTCCATTTCCTCCCTCAGGCTGCAGATGCTTTGGAGGATAGTTCCTTTGCTGTGCCTGCTGGTGTCCACACCTGAAACAACTGTTGCATGTCCCAGTCTCTGCTTCTGGTTTCTCTCCTACCCTTTTCTCTTAATCTCTTCACACTCCCCCTCTCTTTACTTTTACTTTATAAATAGTTTTGCAAGAAAAATGCAAATGTCCTTCTAGGCCCAACTGCAAACCCCCTGGTGAAATTACTCTTGATTCTTCCCTTGCTCTGCCTTCTTCACAGGCTGTTTGCTTTTGCTACCTGTTTCACTGGCACAATTCTTCAGGCACTCCTGCATGAAGGAACTTCTCTCCTAATCCTTATGCAGTGTGTATCCCACTCCTAATTCGAAGCAGTCAGAAGAGAGGTCTCCTCAGGAGAAAGGGCGAACTCACACTTAGTCAGTCTTGCAAGCAGATACACAGAAAGATTTACTGACCATTTCAGAAATGTCAGGAGGTTAATAGAAATCACCTCTATTTATGGAGGAATGTAAGAAAACAACACATATTTGGAGTGCATGTGTTTTTGGGAAAGAAAGGGAGAGAAGAAGAAAAGACTTTTCAAAGGACTAAAACTTATCCCTTTGTCCTAAAGGGCCACAGAGAAATATCAAGGCAGCCACTGCAGCCTGCAAATCCCAGTAACTTGGCAGTGTAAAACCAATGTTGCCAAAGAGACAACCTTTAAAAAGAAACTGCTGTCGCCCTCTCTAGTAGAGTGCACCATTCGAGCCCTGTCAGATTGCTGTAGGTCATGAGCTGAACATATTGAGGGTTTATTTCTTTAATAAAGGGAGTAAGTCCCTTTTCCTGCATCTGGATTAAAGTGATCTTTCAGCAGCTGCCAGAAAATCCTCACTTGGTGGTGGTAACTGGGAATCTTTCCCCTCTGCTGCTCACAAGATGTTTTTCCAAACAAATGCAGATAACCAATTTTCAAAAATATCAAATAAAGCCTAGTCAGTACAGAAACGAAAGGCAATGTTTTTCAATACTGATGACAATTTTCACTATATGTGCATTTTCTCTCTCTTTTTTTCCACCAGTTCTCTGACATTTTAAAATTGTCTTTAGTGCCAAACCTTCATTCTAAACAGATCAATCTAAACTGAACGTGAGGTAGGAATCAATATGGCTTGGGAAGAATTAAACTCCTCTCTCTCTTGAGCCTTTGAAGGCTCTTAAAATGCCAAATATTTTTTCCATTAACTGTACCATAGTCAACCTATTAAGTAGCTGGAAGATGCTTCTTAATTTTTTTAAGCTTTGCTCTGAATTAGTGAAAGATTAATCTTAAAACAGCATTGGCTGCTAAGGGAGCCTGACAAGCTACCCACACAGATATGACACAGGTATTTGGGAGACATCTTTATTCAAGGAATTTTCATTCTTCCTCTTCTAGTGTTGCACACTCCGAGACCTGACAGATGAGAGACCTTTTTGTGGCAAAGATCTCACTTTAACTATCATTGCAGGGAAAATAAAATGACGTTGTAAATCACGACAGAAGCAAATCTTTAAAGAGTGAAACAGAATTGCTCAAGTGACTCTGAAACTCTTTGCCTGCTGCTTTAGCACTCATGCAATTTCTGTCAGTTTTGGTAACTCCAGAAATATTTGTTTCAAGCACATCAGCTACTGAGTTGGCTACATTATTTGCTAAGAGACTTTCCTGATGATTCCCCTTCAAAATATGACAGTTTGTTACAAATCAAGAAGAGAACATGGGAAATCAGCATGATTTTGGGAGGGAATTGGATAAGAAAGCCAAAGATGACATCATACAATTTATTTTTCATGAAAAGATGGTCTAAATAGCTATATGGTAGTATTTAAGGCTACCTTTGAGGAAAAAGAATATAGTAGGAAACCAGTTTGTCTGTTAGAACTGAATTTTGAATCAAAGCTAACAGTAATTGAATGGGAGAAGCCAAAGGAATAAGTGAAGGTTTTTATTTTAAAAAAATAACCAGTAATCAGCCACAATTAGGCCCCCACATGCCAAAGACGGAAGATTTTCCTCCATCATGCAGAATTCCTTCCCCAGCAATGAAATAATTTAATACTCCCACCCTCTGTTGGTAGTTCCAGGCACATCAGGACTATCCAGCCTCACATCTGCATGTTGTTCCAGGCTTCTCCTTTTCTCTAATAAGAGGTACCTTAGCGAGCAGCTTTCACTGCATCAATCCTTTGCAGCAGCTCCAATTCAGTCAAAGGGAAAATGCACAAGGCATTTGAAAGGCAAGACCCACACAGTCACAATTCTCGTGTTGACCCCCCTCCTCATCTGAAGATGGATATTGACCTTCCCATTCCAGCATGATAATAAACCTTTGATAAACACCACAAGCACCACCTTGGTTGAGAGCAAAGTTGGCTAGTATCGGGAGGGAGGAGAGAAACACCTTAGGAAGTTATTTTACTCTCAGTCCATTAGTAAAAGGTCTAGATAATCTACCACATAAGCACTATTTGGGCCACTGACATGCCTTTAGTTACAGCTCTCATAATTGGAGTTACTGCTTTAATAAAAGGGCAAATTCTTGATCTGGTTTGCTTGAAAAAATGAGAGCCCCATTAAAATTTAATCTCTAATAGCAGGCTTTATTTTGATAAGGGCATATTTTTTTCAGACTGATTTTATGCAGTGCGGATACGTTTTCAGTAAGGGAATGGCTGTTCCCATGGTTAATGTAAATGTGATGGGAGTAGAGAAGGTATCACTTCTGGTACCGTCTAAATCTGGATATGGGCAGCTGTACATTGCTGTCTGGCTCAGTCTCTTTTGCTTTCAAGATGGTTATTCTGGTAGTGTTTGGACTGGTTTTGCACAGTATACTTTGCCTGGCTAGGGGCTCTGTTAAATTCATAACAAACTAGCACATTCAAGTCACTTCCACAAAATTCTCCCAAGTCAGAGGGAGACACTGCTTTCACATCCAACCAACTCAAGAAATTTCCAATATCACTCTACAGTTTCTGTCCCTCTGCTGGAGTTTATTTTGCCAAAGACATCAACATTCTATTAAAAGGAGCAGCAAGGAAAATCCCTTGTCTCAGAAATGCATTCTGGGCTAGCTAAATGCATATAGGTAGGAGGGAGATGTAGAGTTGGTCAAGAAGTTTATCCTAAACAGGCTTCTTCAAAACAAAGCTTTCGTATCCAAGGGACCACATGCCCCTGCATATTTTTTTACTGAAAGTATATATACCAAATTTTCCATTCCTAAAGTAAAAATTGATAAAGACAGTAACAATGTAAAAGTAAAAAGGAACTGTAAATCATGGAAAAATAACTGAAAGTATTAAAGATTATTGTAATATAACTTTTTGTTGATCCAGCCACATTCTTTTCTCTCTTCAGAATACAAGAATCACACAGTCTGCTTAAGAATAAGTTCAAAGATCTGAAATTTGTCTTTCTTTCTGGTCAAAGAGCCGCTTTGAGAGTCGCTATATCCACCTGTTTCTTCAGCAAAATAGGTTAGCCCTGGTTCTGAAGTAAAGCACTATAAGGCTAAAGAGCATTCAGCTTCAGTGATCCACCTGGGGACTTTCCACCTGCCTTAGCCACGGGCAAGGAATAACTCCTGGTTACACACTGACCTGAACTACCACACCAGCCATGATCAGTATCGATCACTGCAGTAGAGACAATTTAGAACTACAGGGAAAACAGAAAAACTCTTCTCAAAGTGCTAGCATATCTCAATGAATCCAGTGACACATTAATAGAACGCCTGTTCACAAAACGAAGCTCTTGAGAGACTTTTATGGCAAACAGGAATCTAAAAAAAGACAAAAACCCCAAAGGAATAACTGAGCAGAAGGTAAAAAAACATAGTTGAAACAATGGTAGTCAAAAACTGTGAATTTTACCTCCTTGAAAATTCAGTTTAACTAACTTTTGTTCAAATTAAAAATTTCTATGTGCTAGACCAGAAAATGTAAGACATCTAAATAATTTTTCATTTATCTGTCAGATTTTAATGAGACACTGGAGACTTTCATGACAAATTGTGATGCAAACTCAAAATTTTTAGGCAAATAAGAGTAAAAAGGACTCTGCTGTAATGCATAAAAATACAAAAAAAGTATCTTTTCTCATGTCTATCAGCGTAGTTTTATGTACTGAAAACCCAAGAACAGCCTAAGCTAATCCATGCCTAAGGTAATCTGAATGTGCAAAATAAATGTTTCTACTGTTCTGGCCTACCCAATTCCAACAATTCTGCTTTACAAGCACCTGTGCTGAGTCTAGTAGCAATCAACAGAGCAGCTTGCAAGAACATACTTGACATAGACCTCTTCACATTAAACAGGCTTCCACACCTGGTCACTGCACTTACATTGATCTGTTGTCAACACAATATTTGGTCACAGACTTCCTCTGTGAATCTGGGCAAACTGCTGAGGGTTTTCTCTACATTCACTTCCCATCTGTGTAATGGTAACAAGAATTTTTTTGCTTACTAAATGTGTCCTGGGACCATACAAAGGATGAAGCGTGCATATACGCCAGCAGAAAAGATTGTGCCAGCAAAACAAAGGGAAAGAAAATCTGGAACTAATCACAGATCTATAAATTGCTAACTCTTAGTATTCAGGCAAGGACTGGAAGCCACGAGCCATGCACCACATTTTCTAATTTTTGCTTTTTTGAGACTAGGGAAATGAATTTTGTGGTTGACAGGAGCTTGCCCAGACAGTGTAGACTCCTCAGCCACGGCCCCTTGTTATTCTTAGTAAAAGTGATATCGGTGACACAGTCATGAGGGCAGTCAGACACCATCGGGACATACCAATACTTAGATACCAGAAAAGGAATTTTAGGAATTTTTTTCAGCAGCAAATACCCTACTCACATGCAGAGCTTCCCCAGGAACATCTTCTTTATTATCTGTCTGGTGACAGTAAGAGCCACTTTGGAGAATCATAAAACCAGGTGACAAATGCTGTCCTAGTAGAAATATCTACAGTGAAGGTTATACAAAGGAAATAACTTGGTCCCAACCAGTCTGGCTGTTTCCAGTGCGCCAGGTTTTGCAGTGCCAGTCTCTTCACCCTGGAAGTTCTCTATGATTGACCCTTTTCTCACTTCCATGCACTATCTCCTGGTTTTCCTTCCCTCTGCTGATGGTGCTTAACTTACCTTTCCTGCAAACACTCGTGCATTTACCCTTCCTCATGCTTCCCTCCTCAGCTGTTCCTTGCTGCTGTGACTTTTTCTCCATTAATCACCAGAAAATCAGTCCATGAAGGACATCAATTGTGTGTGCAGCTGTAGGGTTTTTCCATAAAATATAATGACTAATTTGACAGGCACACATTTTCACCAATTGTCTTAGTAAATCACTGCCATAACGCTTCCTTCCTTTATCACTTAGCTTTGGCATTTTACTTTGTCAGCTCCACTTGCTGCCATGTCTGCTTAGGCTGTGAGCTCTTCAGAAATAAGAGACTTGTTTTTCTGTACAGCCAGACACTTATTAAGTGTAAGGTTCTCTGAAATAATGAAGATTTTTCTCAAGTCTCCCTTGATACACTGGTGAATTCAAAGTAGTTCCAAATAGACAGGCAGACATTGGTGCTCTCAGCAAGGAGGTCAAGGAGTGAAAAGGCCTTAAACAGTAGCTATTTCGATGCATTTGAGAACAGTCGGCATGAAATTGGTTCCATTCTCTTCTAAAGGATTAAAAAAAAAAGCACCTGACAGCAGCCAAACTCTGCTCCCACAAAAGTCAAAAGCTTTGCCATTGATATAAAACTGCACAAATATCAAGTCCTTTCCAAAGTTCTTTCCCACACCTGGTTCATACTCAATCCATGTATATATGTATCTTAATGACTGCACTTCAGCTAGCATTACTAATAAAAACAAAATAAAGCCACAGAAGAAGCCAATATTTTTCACCTAATTTTTATGATATTTATTAGCCATGCAGTCCTATAAGTGTTGCAGTATTTCCCAGTACAAAATAAAATAAATAAAAAATGTAAACGCAAATGAAACATTAAAACACAAAATAAATGAAAAAAGCAAAAAGAGATTTTTAACTACTGAAATCAGAATACCAACTCTATATGTACTGGCATTGCAGTAGTGATGCATCAGCAAAATAAACCCACCTTGCTCTTTGTTGTGCAGCCCCTCTCTCTGGCATTTCAAGGATCACGGAGGTGTGTGCCAGAAGGTGGTCACATGTCCAAACCCACCCAGTGCCAGCTGGAATGGATGTGGACTCAGTACCTGCACATGTTGTGGAGTCAGCAGGAAAACAAGGTCTTAGCCCCACATATTCTCTGTTTAACAAAACTGCAGTTGTTGCATTTGCAGAGCAGGCAGGTATTGTATTAACGATGTGCTGAAAGTACCCCAGGGAAGTGGAGGCAACGGCAGCACGGACTGCTGACTTGGGATGTTACCTACCTGTTCCTTTCTTTCCAGTGTTACTTTTGCTCTCAGGTTGCTCTAACTTTTGAAGAGAAGCATCATTTGCAGTGCTGACTGCTTCAGATTCTTTACTCTGGTTTGGGCAACAAGTAAATAAGTGGGTCCTTCCAAGACAAGCTGTTAAACCTACAAATACAGAGAAGAAATTCTTACCAGGCCGATACACTGCCTACCTGGCACTACTGCATACTGAACTATGGAGACTCAAGGGAAAAGGGTGAGAGTACTTTGGATGGCAGAGTTTAAAACAAGGTGGTGGAGGTGGGAGGAGAAAATTCATTCCAGGTGATACTGGCATGCTGTAGTCAAATAGGTCTTGCCAAATTGAAAAGATCTGCCTTTCCAGGAGCATCTTAAATTGCAGGCCACTTTAAAAGATCCCTCAAGCTAGATACACAAATGTTTGTGAAAATGTGAAGTCTCAGCAGAAGAAGGCTCAGAAGAAGGCAGGCAGGGTGTAGGTACTTCGGCAATTGACAGGTAGGTAGAAAATACAGGGCAGAGGAAGACATTTTCTTACCATGAAACCCACTGAGAACCAATAACAAAACATCCCCCTCAAATGTCAGCTCTGCAGGACAGGGTTGTTTTTGCTTTCCAGCGAGTGCCATTGCAGCATTTAAAAACATACTTTGTGATTATTTTCCCTTTCCTTAGCCTAAGCTTTCAGGCAGCTGTGATCTAACACTGTTTTGTGCCTCCTGTGAAGAGGCAGACATCAGCCTTTGACAGTACCTGCTGGGAGAACATGACATACCCTCCAGTAATCTTTTCTAACAGGGAGAAAATGACCTTTTGTGTAAAAGGCTTTCCCAGACTTATGCCTCAGTTTACCCAGTAAGACAAATGTGATATTCAGAAAAAATCTAAAAACAGTTCAAACTAAGAAAGGACACCAGCTTAGATCCTTACCCTCTCAGCAAGAGTCACAGCAGGAAGGCTACAGAAGCCCCTGGTGGAGGCTCAGTGAGATATTTCAACTGCAACCTGTTAAATTTCTTAGTGTAAGGAAGTGTGATAGTGCAAAGCCACAGGGTCCGGCACTCTTGTCAGCTTGCAAAATAAACTTAAACTTTCCAACTATTTTTGAGACTTGAGTGAAGATATTCTGTCAAGAATTAACTGCAGTTTCAAGGACTGGGTTTGATAAGAAAAAGTTCGCTATAAAACACCTGCCCCAGCCTCACCCAGAAACGGTTGAAAATTACACTGACCTTTCTGCTGCTTCGCCAGCTCGTTTTTATTGCACGGAGGCATCAATCAAGAACTGGGATTTTATGAAAAGCAGAAATACTCAAGCAAGGCATATGATCAAATTGCAGTATGAAATCATCAAAATTTTTTTCAGTAAAAAAAAAGACTTTTGTTTTTCTGGTGAAGCAAGTGCTGAGGCAGGAGGAGGTTGCCCCTCTACTCCCCCAGTGACAGAATGGCACTGTAATGCTCTGCTCTCTGGCAGAGCTGGCAGGATTTGCTAAGCAGCAGGATTTGCTAATGCAGCTCCAGGTGATGCTAGCCCTGCAGGTTAAGCTGCTCCCTGCCCCTTCCACTCACTCCCTATCCCTTGCTTCCACTCTCTCCCTTACCCCCTACTGGCTGCCCTTCATGCTCTGCTCCTCCTTCCTCTGCTAGCCAATATGGCCAGTTATTCCTCTCATCCATGTATCCTCTTGCCTTTCTTCTTTCAGAAATATCCATTAAAACTAAGAAAAAAATTGCAAAATAATTATATTTCAGGCCTGCTCAATGCTTAATTTAAAATATCTCTCACTTCCTCTCAAAGAGATGACCAAAACCCTTCTCAGCCTCTGGACTCCCCTCTCCCTAGCATAGCCCACAGTCTCCAGGCTTACAGAAGGTGTTGCTTTTAAATAAGTTTTTTTAAATGATTTCTAACTAGCCAAAAGTGAGCCATCCTGCATTGACCCACAGCTCCACTGGGTCCATGGGCCCCTGGGTGCAGTAACAGGTTCATCTTTAGATCTCATCTTTTCACTCCTTTTGTCCTGGCCTTCCTACTATTTAATTTCAACTCAGACAGGTCAGACTTATTTTTTAGAATATCATTAATTTTCATTGCAACAGAGTATTTTTCACTTTCAAAAGCGTCTCTGGGCAGTCAGAAGAACCACAGACCACGACAGTCTTTGAAAATGATACTGGCTGTGTAGTACAGCACTTCGCAGCCTACAGCCACACGTGGCTGTGCATGGGGAGAAAAATGGGAACAAGAGGACAATGGCCTTGAACATGTAATCGCCAGAAGTTTAATGGGGCATGGAGTTAAAAGACCATTCAGTTTTTGCTATTTTTTTCTCTTTATTATAATGTCCCTTAATTGCTTCAGTTCCCGAAAGTCTTAAGACAGTCTGGTGTCCCAGAGAAACACGCCAGTGAAGGGAGGCTTTGCTAGCTAAAACCAGAATATTTTCCTTCAGATCTCGAAAAGCAATTCCTGCTCTGCTGGGGAAGAAGTAGCCAAGGAACGTTTTGTAGCTGTCCTTACTAGTGAAGTAAAAATCAAAAGCAAATTAAAAAGAAATAAAAAGAGACTTAATTTTAGGAATTGTTAACTTCTAATTTATGTAGAGGTGATAAGGCATTTTCTGGGAGGCTGAGAATAATAAAGCTGTATATGTGGCCACTATTCATAAAAACTACCAACCTCTTCTCTGTTTTCCTGTTTCTCCCAAATTAGGAACCAACGCTTCAGCTTCCTCTGAGTCTTTGGGATCATTCAAGTGCAGCATTCAAAACCCCTCACACTAGAGTCTGATGAAGAGATATCACACACATTGTATACACAGGCTTCCAGACTTGGGCAGTATCAGAACTGAGTAGAGACTAATTTTATCCATTGATAACTCTTTATATTATTGCAGGTTCTAATGCTCCCAAATGCTAAGGGAATGTACATCTGGCATCTGAAATTATTGCCTTTTATGTGGAGACTGAGCTTTGCAGTCTGCTTCTGGGGTACACTTTCATAGTCAGTTAGGGATTTTGACTTCAGAATTAGAAAATGGAAGTTTAATAATCTGACTAGCTCAAAACAGAAAGTAGTTTAAATATTAACAATATATTTAAAAAAAAAACCCCAACCCTTCCATTCTTTTCAAAAACATATTTTTTCACGTTTATACATAGTTAGCCACAAAAGGGCAAAATCCTTTTTCCTGTACTCTTCCCTCTTTTCACTCTCCTGATGCTGATTTGCCAAACCATGAGATCTTCACTGGCTCCTCTCCACAAGAGCTCTGATGTTTTAAGGTATTATTGTTCCTACCTCATGCTGCTTTTTACCACTCCATCACCAAAACTGGGCTAAGAAAACCCTGGAGCATTCCTCAGCCATCCAGGTGCCAAGTCCTGCTCCTCCTCTCCCACCAGGCCTTTGACACTGACATGCCAAGCTCTGTTCACAGACCCTGATGGTGGGACACCAGCCTCTGGCACAGGCTGATGCCACACACCTGGAGACACCCATCTTTCCCACTACTGCAGATGCTTTGGCCATACACAGCTCCCCTTGGCTCTAGGCAGAGATCCAAACGCTCCCCTGGTTTGCCAGCTGGCTGTCAGAGACCCCTGCACATTATCTTCAGGGTTTTAATTAGTTGTTTGCTGTAAGTGCACAATCCATTCCCAGTGTAATCACCCAGTGGCAAATATTCTGCCTAGGGAGTTCCTTTCCTACTGAACTCGTGCTAAAGATGCCAGTAAACACAAGGTCCTCCCTTAAATTTGGAGAGTCCTGTTCTTGACCTGAGAACAACTGAATTTCACCGAGACTATATCAAAGGTAAGTGAAGCAACCTGAGACCAGGAGCAAAAATATTAAAAAAAAAAAGAGAAATACATGCCTTTTTCACATTTCTCTAATACAGTTGCAACCTTAACACATTTACTCTTATAAAACTTACTGTATTTGAAGTGCAAAGGATACAGTTCTTTTTGATGTTCTTATTCATATGCTGTTAGTGCTAAAACACTAGGCAATTGGGGTTTTGTTGTTTCTCACAGAGATCAGTTTCCCAATTTTTTGAGTGGCAAAATTTCCATTTGTTTGATCATTTGTATTTTATTATAAAAGAACTGTGTTAATTCCAGGTGAATTTACTTGTTTTACACCTTTCAGTTCTAAACTCAGTGGATTTCTCTTCTTGTTTAAGCCACACTCAGACTTTCTATTTCACTGTGAGATCACATATCACAGCTGAAGGAGTCATTCTAAACTGACATTTGCCTTTCATAATCCTGTGTGGAATTGCCTAGATAGCTAAACTTTGTTCAGCCTGTAACTGAAACAGGAAGATGCAGATGTCAACAAATGGGTGACTCGGTCTCAGAGGCTCCATACAGTGTTACATCAGGAACAGGAGAAGTTTTCCCTGAATGACATGTCGGCTTAGGTGCACTCCGAAGCAACAGAAGAACCAGCATCATGGCTTACCCTGTTATATTGCAATACCTCGGCTCTGCTAACATGAGTTTAATGACGTGTTATTTGCCTAAAGCGCAATTTTTGTTGACACTTACTAAATTTGAATTAATCCCTTGTCTGGATACCTTAGGTTTGATATTTGAGACTGCTGAGAACTTCAAAGACCAGCTGACAAAGTCATGCTGACATGAATCGTCTCTGAGCCTTACCAACAGTAAGGCACTCTGAGAACTCACTTTCTAAGCAGCTCAAATTTGGTATCTGGAAAAAGTGGAATCTGGTGCCTCTATCACAGAGTGCCTTAGCCACACGTGTGTGAAAGAGCAGTGGCTGCCCTCATGGCATGGGACTGCTGCTTCAGGAAAAAGCAGGAAGGGACCACTCGGGCATTTGCATGGAAATCCATACTGCAGAGAGAGCGCCTGTTGTCTTAATAGAAATCCACCAAACGGTGCAAGCAGCAGAGAAGTTATTTGCACTCTGGGTCTCTACACTAGGTCTGCAGAAAGAAAGGACTTTAAGGTATGATCTATTAAAGCACTGACAGCTTTTAAGGTGAGGTGGAAAGTTCAGCCTCCACAGATGACAATTGTCCTTTGTCACCAGAGACCTCAGAAGGAAAATTTATTACTCTCAGCTGAAAATTTAAGCTGAACTGGAATCATGCCACCAGAAAGACTGTTTGCACAGTTCTGCTTTAATAGTTACTGGCTTGATATTTGGGTGAGAGAGTAATAATATGACATGGTGTACAGGAGCCCTCTCCAATTTATCTACTTGACTTCTCACATCTCTTCTTCCCAACTGAAATCTTGTAACATTCTTAATCAAAGGTCACAGGAGACACTGATACACAGGCAAACTTTATATATGGCAAGGCAAGGTTATCACACCTCATAAATCCAGGCCTTCTCTAACACTTCAGAATCTCTCAGAAGAGAGAAGATGAACTTGGGGTAATTCCCTTTTTTTTTCAAGCAAATTCTTATATCTACATGCATTCATACTCCTATATTTTTTATTTGTATATTTATATACACTATACATAGTTGTATAAATTTATACATATATATTTACACACACCATATACACACATATGCACATTTCAGTTCAGTAGGTTCTAGGCAGACTACAGCTACTCCCCAGTTAATTTTTTCAAGTAACTCAAAAACCAGTCTTGAAAAGTAAAAGAATAAAATTAATGCTTTCCATTTTCAATCCAAATGAATAAAATACCTCCATCTTACATTGAAAAACTGAATAATTCATTTTCAGAACAAAAACCTTTTCAAGTGTGTTTTGAAATGTTCATGGGAAAGACATCATATTTCATTCTGCCCTAGCTTTTGCTGTCTTGCTCAATATGACGAAAGACACCAGCAAAAGAACAGGAATAAACTGTTGTCTCCTGGAGGATAAATCCTCTCACATCATTGCTGTGAGCCATCTGCCATGCATTTTTAAGCATCTTGCCCCTAACATCAGTATTAAGTGGCTGCAGGGAGCACTCAGCATCCCAGGCAGTTACCAACCAATTGGATGGATTTCTGGAAAACACCACTCTAAGAGCCCCTTGCTGGGGTGAATCCAGTAGGAATGGTTATGCATTTGGAAAAAAAGGGTCATCAAGTGCTGTGGTTTTTACAATGGTGCCGACTATGGCCTTCAATCATGTTTAGCATGTGAATATGTTACATTTACTACCTGAGGCTTTAAAAATAATTTTAGCTTTAAGGGAAGTATTTAGCTGATGGATAAAATAAGGCATACAAAAGGTGAAAGAATCCCTCCAGCTAGCCTACCTGACTCTGGTAGACCTGCAGAAAGGAAGTAAGGCACATGGGGCTATTTCTGCCACACTCACGTATTGCATGATTCTGTATATAACCTCCTTCAATCTCCAATGCCCCGTTCCTTGGAAAGAGCCATATGATGCCCCCAAAAGCTGGGGTTGCTCTTAATACCATTACCACTATAAAAAAATTGGGCTTGTACTAAAAGATCACCACTACAAACATCTCTTACAATTGGTAAAACAAAACTCTCTCTCTGTTTGTATTAATCAAACAGATAAATAATGGGAAAAATAAGCCTTTTCAGAGCAAAATTCTGACAATACCATGTGAACAAGAAAACTACTAGAAAATTTAAGAATAGGTAGTAATGTTTTGAGTCATTGTATCTTCTCTGCTTGTCCCATTACACTTTATCATGCACAGTCCCTGTACTGCAGCCATACTCATTTAAGCTTTTGTGGGTTTTTTTGTTAGGCCTCCTGCTGTATTTGTTGCAGAGAAGCATATTTGCTTTTTCTGTGCAATCCTATTTCAACTTGTGTCCTCTGTAGTTTTCCTGCTGTTTCTTTTCTTCTCACATTTGTTACTCTACTTTCCCTTCCACCCCTTACTTTTGGGCTCGTTCTGGTTTGAATTACAAAGAAATGATAAATTCTACTGAGTGTTGTTACAAAAATGTTTCTTGTATTCTGAGGTGTTGACCCTATTGTAGCTGAAGGCTCTTTTCAGATCTAAATGGTGCATTTCTTCCAATTTGACCTCCTGTCTCATGTGTGTCCTTTAGTAACATGATTTTAGAGCAGAAAAGATATCAAGATACACTGTGGGATACAGAAAAGACCATAACCTTACAAAGTGAGTTTCTTTCGATTGCCTTTGACTATGTGTGATTTTGGGGATGCTTCTTCCTTCACGGGAGCACTGAGTGATGCACAGGGTCTCACATTATGTGAAGAAGCATTTCTCAGTAACAAATAGGAATTTGACCTCTCTTCCTCAAAGAAATGACAAAATTCCAGCTGATATTGGCCACAATAGCAGAAGAATAACATTTTGACACTTACACATAGAGAGGTATGTATAGAGACAGGAAATACACAATCATATTGAGAAGCACATAAAGCATGTTATAAAGCTCTGGTATAGTAATAACTGAGCTGCTGAGTTCATTTGTGCCCTGTCAAAGAAAAATACCATTTCATAAATGCATGCAAAGGTTCATGCAGGGGGACATTTGATCCTGGGAAGTGATCTCAGACACAATAGGTTTATTTCCTTCTTTTCCACATTTGCCCCCATTTCCTGGAAAAAAAGAGGGTTTTATTTAGAAGGATAACCTGCCCATGCTATAATCTATGTCACTGGTAAATCATTTGCCTTGTGAGCACAAGGGAGTTTTCACTCTCCTCTGGCTCTAGCACCTGTTTTCTAGGGCAGCTGCCACTGCTTCAGGAGGGTGCTCTTTGTCTATTTAAAATTTACTTGTTTACTCTTTAAAAATCCCATGCTCAAAGAAAAGTTGAATAATGTAGTTTCAGTTTAGGTCCTGTTCAATTTTCTTGAAATCAAAATCTCTTTCCTCCATACAATACCAAAAAACCCGCCATTTAAATACTGAATAAGCATAACTCTTAAAATTTTCTGAAATCCCAGAGGAGTTATTAGGTCAAACTGACCACATAGCAGCTAATTTCTGGGTGCCCTGGGAAAATAATGCCCTTCCAGCACCACAGTGATCAAATTATCTGAGCTTTCTGCAAACACTAGCTTTGCCGCTAGAGGACAATGACCTGGTTGACCTTTCTCTGTTCCATCCTAAAGCACTGGTATAACCAAGCTGAAAAACCTACCTTCTTGGGCTAGAAATAAGAGGCTCAATGGACAACAGGCTTATTAGTTCCCTCCCCTTTGACAATGAAGAAGGCTTATTAGTCAGGGGCTGAAAGACTAAAAACCATGATAAATATTCTGCTTTCAGTCATGTTCACAATACCTAACTACCTGGAAATAGGAATCAGTGGGTGAAAAAGCACTCTGAAGTTTCTTTTTTGCTGCCATTTGTTGTTGCTGCTCAGAGATGACAGAGCTAATATGGTTAAGGGAAAGCTGTTTCCAGCCAGCAGAACTTTGACTCAAGCAAGACACAAATCATGACACCAATATTGGCCTATATTCAATAACTGATGTGAAATTTGCAGTTCAGATTACTTTTTCTTGTCATGTACGAATTCACTGGGGTGNGAAAGCAAGAGAAGATGAAGAAATATAAGGCTTAATTTTGTCACAGGCTTACTCTTGCTCTAGCAGACAGCAAAATCTCCGTGTTTCCATTACCTGTTGCTACCTTTCAAAGCAAAATTCACCAAAATATTTCCTGTGTTCAAAGGTCACCACTGTCTGAGTTACACAGTTAAGTTACAGCAAGCCAGACTGTTACCTCTTCTTAAGATTGGTAAAGTAAGTGCTTTGGAGTGAAAAACATGAAGATCTAAGCATAAACATCTTTCTAGGTCCCGGTCAAGACGAGATTAACTGTGTATGTGTGTGAGAGAGAGAACACCTTTCTCCATCCCTAGTTACTTCTTACCTGCTGAATATTGATTCAAATACTGTAAATACTTACACCCATTGTTTTGGATGCAGAGACTGTCATTCAAAACCTCACTAAGCAGCCAGTAGACATCTCCATTGCAAGGAACAAGTAAAGACATCAAGAAAATCTGATAACTTGTCAAAGAAAAAGTGTACAAGACATGCAAGAACAGTGGCCTTCTTTGCTTCTCAGTGACAGAGCAGGATTCATTATGTGCTCCCTCTTCTTTGACACAAGCGCCTTTGTAGTCTTGACGGGAAAGGGCGACATGGGGCAGAAGGGAACACCTGAAGAAACAAACCAGATAAGAGAGACAAGACATGGTAACGTGAGCATACCGGTGTCAATGTACATGCATTTTTAACAGCCAGTAGTGAGCCCTGAATTCGAAGGCAGAGCTGGCAATGCTTATGAGCACACACATAATACCTGCTGTCAAACAGAGCTGCACTGCAGAAGATGGTGGCAATCAGAGTCTCTTGGAACCAGTTAATGTGAGAGGTGGAAATGCAATATAAAAAGGAAAATAATATGGGACAACCAAAAACTCACGTCAGGTGCTCTGGCAATGAACACTACAGTGATATGATTTCCAACATAAATAACTGTTTATATTAAAAAGGAAAAAAAGGAAAAGGAAAAAAAGGAAAAGGAAAAAAAGGAAAAGAAAAAAAGAAAAGAGTTTAAGCTTTCATACATGCTAGCAACTTTTTTATGTGTCCTCTGTGCACACGTGTCTATAGATATAAATATCTGTGTAAGCATTAAATGCATCCATTAACATATGAATACCCCTAATAATAAAAAATGGAGGTAGACAAAAACCCTCTTCCAAAAGCACAAGCTTCCTGCAGCCCACAGAGTAAAATCAAGAGGGGAAAAAAGGAGTTACAGATGAGGAAACCAGTATGCTGTGCATACCACTTGTGTGATACCAGGCCTAGGTGTCTGTGGCTGAGACTCATATCAGTGTTTCAAAATGCACGTGTAAAACAACTCAGACAAAATCTCTGTACATGCCGGTTGGGGCAGACAGTGGAGCTGAGCCAGCAACAGCATCATTGTGTTGTAGACTGAGCCAGTTCAACAGTATTCCCCAGAGTGGGAAAGGCCTTCAGATCTTTGTAACTCTTCGATTGTTGCTTCACTGAATTCATTGTGGTAGGCAAACGGCAGAGTTTCTTTCCCTGTTTTCATTCCTGGTGTTCTCCAATAAATTTATTGAACTTTTTCTGAGTGAGATAAAAAATCCTTTTGAAATGCATTTCAAAAAAACTCTGATTAACCTATCTTCTATTTCAGAGTCATAAATAGCAAGGAGATGACTCCCACCTTCTATATATGCAAACTTGGATGCCAGATCATGCAATATCCTCTCCTTCTTCCATTTAATTTAATGCCTTTGATAATATCTTCACAGAATAGGCTAAACTAGTTACAGTGAAATGAGACGCTGACTTATTTGTGATAAGGTTTTTCTTGATTTGAGACATGAACACAAAAGAAGTTCCTTGAAGCAGAACTGTTCTCTAAATCTGCTAATCAGTAAATTTGCCTGATTCACCCTAAGCAAGGTCTCTGTTTAGTAGTTCATCAGCCCTTGACAAGGTTATGAAGCCACTGCAAAACCTGCGAAGAGTCGCATTGGCAAGGTAACATCCTATTAATACAACTGGGGAAAAGCAGACAAACTTGGAGCCTTATATTCATCTATAAAAATGCTTTCCTACATTATAAACTAATTAGGAATGTACCATTCCTCCACAATTTGTATCTGGCTTATTACAGCTTCACCATTAAACCATGTCTAAGCTATAACAGAAGTACAAAGGTGTCAAGATGTGGTGATCTTGCTCAGAAGCATCAGAGTTTTCAGAGCTGTTCTAACCAAAACTTATTACTGAAAAGATGCTCTAAAAGTCATAACTCAAGTGTGCCTTCCCGAGAGGAAAGGAAAGGTTAAGATAAATAATTGGAGAAATTTAACATCCTCAGAAAGCAGAAGAAAGATGCAGAAGAATGACAACCAGTTATATCATGACCAGACATCTATACATTGCTGATAAAAAAATTCTGTCTTGCTTGCCTCACCCAGACTCAAAAATTCAGATGAGGTAACTACTAGCAGCCAAAATAGGGCCCGTTGTGTATTTCTTAATGTTTTCTTTATGATGATTATAGACTTTGAACCCAATAAATTTGAGCCTGCTAGCCACAACCCCCATAATTTCATCACAAATTACTTAACAATGCTTTTTTACAATACAGCTGAGGAGATTTAACTGCAAGCTGTCCTTGAGATGTGATGACTTATTCCTCTTGCAGACTCAAACACTTATTAAAACAGAAGACTATCGCATTTATTTTTGGTAGGGTTAATTTTCTGCTGCTTTAACTCCTTGAACTATCTTCCCAAGCGCCAGCCCAGCATTAGTGCCAGCACGAGGGAAGAAATGTGAGTGTCTGATGGAGCTGGGAATGAGTTTGTTTCTTCAGAAGAGCCCCTGGAGCTCAGTGGCCCTGTGCAAGGGCACCATCACACCCCTCTTGGGATCACCAGACCCAATACAGGTGCATGCAGCCACCCACCCTCGCACAATAGCCCTGGATCTGGGGGAGCTGATGTCATCTTTGAGGTAGCAAGGCTGTTTTGTGGAGCCAAACTTCTGCTGCCTATGTAAGTCAAGGAACTGCGTATATTTGGAATGTAAGCCAAGACTCAATATTTAAAAAAAAAAATTTAGTAATGGAATCTACTTGTGACTTGAAGGTTAGCGCATTGCTGGTATGGTTTTGCAGCTATGCGCTAAATATGAAGGAACCCTAGAAATACAGCTTTGGCAAAGATAAGCACATGATTTCAGTTTGCTCCTTGTTGCCAGAATATACACTTGCATCATATTTGCAATGAAAGAGTTAATATAATTGTTGTTCTGATCTAGTCTAAGGGTTTTTTTTTTTTTACAGGGCTTATCCAATCTGCATCACTTTCTCATTTGTACTAGAACCCCCCAAAGTGTCTCCTGTTGCACACTGTAACCATACTCTGGAAAGTTATTAATAAAAGTGTTCATTGTTTTAACCCTGAGTGACCAAACCCAACTTTATGTCCTATACTGAGTGTTCCTCTGAACGATTCAAGGGAAATTAATGTCATTTATCCCGAGGCTGAGAAGCAACAGGAGAATTAGCATGCACGTCACTGTGTTCAAATCCCTGCAAAAGTTGACAATTCTATTTGCAAGTATAATTCCAGACTGTCCAGGGAGATGACAGACAAGCAGGTGCAGACTTGCTTGAAAAGGAAGCTGCCTTAAGGTAGCACATGTAACACAAACAGAAGGAATCTCCCCACTTCCCTGGAAAGATTTTAAGGACATGCTTTAATGAATTGTTTGACACAAACCTGAGTATATTAAAGAAGAGAGGCAACAGAAGGCAAGCAAAGTATTAGCCTGTGCATCCTTTCCAAGCCTTCTGCTTGCCAAGGCAGGAATAGCCTTGTTGTCTCCTCTGGAAAACTGGGGAGCCGAACATTCACATTACAAAGCAATGAAAGAAGGGCACTTACTATAATGATTCAGGGAAAACACTGATGGTAGTGGAATTCACTAGCAAGGAACAGCTTTTGTAGCTGGCTAAATGCAGGAGGGAAGCTCGACAGAGGCCGTTTTGGCAGAAAAACTAGATGTTATGTTCAGGGTATTCTGAACAAGTACTTGGCACACAAAGTGAACTCAGTTGAATGTATTCAAGAAGCAACAAGCTGTGAAATGTGTGTTTAGCTTAGTAGATTGGCAACAGTGGCTTGAGTCAAAGAAAGGACCACCTAGTTTCTCCTGTTTGGACGTCTTACCTACTACAGTTTGTTACAGACACGTTATATACTGTTCACATACTTTATTTTTTTCCTGTAATTTGTCCATTAATAATGGCAGGGTTGATTTTCCAGTGGAACATTTATATTAGTCAGAAAATAAATAACTTGGTAAACCTCATTACAAATTGTCACTGCAGAACACGGTACATTTCTGGTTAGTCATCTATCTAACATTGGTTTTAAACCCCGACAGAGTCAAGGCCGTGGCCATGGAGGTTAAAAGGTGTCCCTGCTACCCCTAGCACATAACTGCTGAAGACCTGGGAACCGAGTAGAAAGAAAGCTTTACACCCCAACTGTTTGCAGTGAAACTTGCCTCTAAGGAAGAGAGTCACAGCTCCTGTTCGCTTTTATCCCCCAGTCTGATTTGTTTGGCTAACAGCAGCCAGTGGAACAAACTGCAGGTGAGAGCAAACAGTAATTCCAGACTGTGGCTCACAGGAAAGCTGAATAAAGCCAGATGTTGCTGTGAGACACTCAGAGCCTGTACAGTGCCCAGTCTGTACGGCAGAACAGCACTGGGGCTGCTGCTCAGAGCGTCTCGTAGCACGGAAGTACACAGTGTGAAGGCAACTTGATTCAGGGAAATGAACAGGTATGGGGATGTGATTTCCCCTGGACTAATCCTTAATGTTTTTCTTATCCATTCATAGAATAACATATTGATTTAATAAATTTTTTACCCCTCCTTACATAAAATGAGATGCAGGTTTGGTTTTTGTTGTTGTGGGTTTTTTTCCCCCCAAAAATCTCTATTGAGAATACTCATAGCAAAATTTGAGAAAATTATACTAATAAAACAAAAAAATAAAGCAAGTCTTTCTTATTTAACAGCATGCTTTTTTAAAAACATTGTTCTGATTTTTTTTGTTGTTTCTGTAAAAGAGGTAAACATTTTTCTTCAAAATTTTACCTCACTTTCTCCAATGTTACGGTTAGATGCATTTCTTCTAGAGTTATCTATTGATTCCAAATTATTAGCTAGACTACAAGAACTAGCTACATCTGCACTTTAGAGGTAGATATTCTTCTTCAGGATAATACATAACATTTTTCTACTGACAAGCAAGAATATTATATTTTAAATTTACAATAATTGAAATACAAATTTTGGATGTACCATAATAAACTTGTAAACAGATTTATTATTTTAAATGACACTTTATTGCCAAAGGTATTGGTTTTTTTCCACCAACTGAGGAGGCAAAATTATTTTATGAAATGTAAAATATGACAGAAAGCTGCACAAGCTTGAACTGTTCATTTGATTGCATTTTAAATGTCTCTTCAAATGTTTTCTACAATTTGTTTTTACTATTATGATAACTTAGTTCTATCTTCTCTATTCCCCCATAAAGCCTGAAAATATTGGCATAAAATCTGATATTTAAAAAGAAAAACCCCTGAAATGTCATTGGGATCCTTCACATTTGCTCACTAGCTTCTTTTTGTGGGCACTTAACTTCTTCAAGTCCAAAGACATATCTCTGTGGCCACTTGATTTAAACATATGCCACAATTTCCATTTTACTACATGACCCTGACATCTGACTCTAAGAAAAACACCTACTATTAAAAAAGATGTGATGCTATCATGATCTAGCAATGATCGATTAAACCCTGGCCTGAATTCTAATGAATTTCAAGTGACAGGCACCTCTGTTTAATGCTGAGATACTGACTCAGCACTGCTTAGCAATACGAATCTGAAGTCTGGATTGGTTTGCCATTCTTTCATACACCCCCAAATTTAACATCCAAATCTGTTTTGGCTTCCTCTGATAAGTCTTTGGCTTTTTAGTGTGTTTATAATGCTGTTATAAACTTACTGACCTGCCCTCCTACTACATGCTTAGCAGTTTATTCCATCCTTGCACAATAGAAGTTACTTATTAATTCATTCTTTATTTATGAAGATGATTACTACAAGTGGATGCATAGAACGGCCAACAAGACAAACCAAACCAGGCACCATTAAAAATAAATGCTGTTTACAGGTTTCTAACTGGTGTAAAAGAGTGCTGGCAACATCTTGTCACTTAAAATACAGTCTATTGAGTACAAGATTAGAGCAAACCCCACAAAATATTCAGCACAGTGCATCTTCCCAGGAATTCACTAGACTTCAGTACTATTGTCACGACATCTTATGAAATTGAATTATTTAGCACTCACAGCAGATTAAGTGAGAACAGAAACTCCAGAAGTAGTCCACTAACAAAAACCCCATTCACCCCACTGAGCAGAAGTTCAGCTCCTTTGTTTGAAACAAAACACAGTACTCAACCAAAAAGCAAACTCAGACTTGACTACCTCAAACAGCTGAAGCATTACTGAAAATTGTCATGTTAAAGTCCTCCATGACCTGAGCCAAGGGCCAAACTCACCCGTGGTGCAATTCCTTTGACTTCAATGGAGCTGTGCTGGCAACCACCTCAGCTGTACTTGGCCCAGTGCCATTATTTATGCAAGGCTGTGCTGTTTGTCTTCTCTTGATAAATGCCAGCACTGTAGAGCTCTGAAAAACAAAGAAAAAAACATTCTTCAATAATCGTAACAAGACAAGAAACGCAGACACACGAACTGCAGCACGGCAGATAAACAAGAATTTACAGCTGTGATATGTGCAATCACTTAGCGGAAGTTTTTTCTTGTATTTTAAAGAAAAATTTAATGTCGTAACTAGCATAAGCTTCTTTCTAGTAAATGGACTACAATTTGATTCTTTCATCTGTGTTTTGAGCCACAATTTTTCAATTAAGAATAGAAGCAGGATGAGACAGATACTGACTTTTTATGGAGGGACCCTGGCCTGCAGTTTAACAGACTTGAGGGAGTGTAGGACTTGCAAATACACTTTCAACATCTTTAAATTTGGAAATATTTAGCCCTGCTACACGAGGTATGAAGCAAAGCAAAATCTTCAACACTCACAGGAACACGATCCTTAGCTTATATTCAGGTAACATGCCCATCAATTACTGTTACTAGAGGCTTTAGAAAGCTTTTAAATATAAACATAAAGGCTCTAACCCACCGTTTTGCTAAATTGGTGTTGGTGATCTTCACACACTTGCAAGGCAGCAGAAGGCACTAAAGAGCACCTACAAAGCAGGCTGTGGCACCTGTTTCTCAGGAGCTGACTGATACGTCAGGAATTCTGTGTCAGCACACAGCCTGGTTGACGAGCAGTGAATGCAAATTCCCCCAGGAGCTCCCCAAAGCCAACATTTTCCATTCCCTATATGCTGGTGGTTTTTTTAACAAATCAGTCCAGTGTGTGTATCTATATATACATATGTATGTATGTATATAAGATCAGCTTACTTTTTTCCTCACATGTATTTGAACAATAATAATTTTTAAAAATTAGATGTCATCTGAAATCAATGAATGCATACTCACAGGTCTTTCTTTTGTCTGCTTAAAGGCAACGGTTAGCCTTTGTATATTCATCCACACATGCAATGAAACTGTCATGCCTTCCTGACACTGCAATAAATGAAAATGTGCAAGGATAAATAAAAAAAACCCCAGAAGAGTACATAAGCAATTTTATATTCAGTCTTGCTAATACCTCATGGATCAATAGTCTGCAAAAAAAAGAGTTGGCCCAGTAAGTTAGGATAAACACAGATTATAAGAAAATATATGAAGGCCTATTTCAAATGAGAAATAAGAAAGGTTTAAAGTGAATCTTTACTGAAATCTGATGTCACTAAATAGCTTTGTTACATTAGGCAGCCTATTTAATTGCTGCCTCAGCTTACCTGCTTGAAGTATGAGAAAATGTCTCCTTATCTGAATGATATCTGAATTTCCCTGGGAAGGTAGAACAGCTTATGATGGAAGGGACTTTTTGAGTTTATTCAGTCTACTCTATCTGGTCAGAGCAGGACCCACTTTGAAGACCTTAGATCCAACTTCAGAATGAAATCAGTTTGTTCTGGACCTTACCTAGTTAAGCTTCAAGTATCTCCAGTGGTGGTACTTGAACCTGCCCTAATTCTTTATGAACATTTATTTTCTCCAATTACCAATGGGAATTTCTTGCACTGCAGCTTGCATCCATTCTTTTATCCTGTCACTGCGGAAAACAATCTGTCTCTGTCTCCCCTGCACACTCCTATCAGGCAGCAATCAGGACTCCTTCCCATCAGCCTGCCCTTCTGCAAGGCTGAACCGTCCCAGCTCTCACAGCCTTTCTTTGCACACTGTGCTCCCGCCCTGACCAGGCTGTGTCCCACTGCTGGGCTCCATCCAGTACCTCAGCCTCTCTCTTCTGCTGAGGAGCCCCAAACTGGGCACAGTGCTCCAGGTGCAGCCTCTCCAGTGCCAAAGAGTGGAGAAGGATTGCTGCCCTTCAGCAGTACTCCAGTGGTGAGCAGTCTTCAGCTGGCCTTCGTGGTCCTGGTTATAACTTGGTGGTCCTGCCAAGACATATTTTGAACTGCTCAAAGTCTAAAAATAACTGCAGAAATTGTTAGGTAGTATTTATGCAAGAGAGAATGACAACTTATCCTTTTTAATCCTACCCAAAAGACCAATTTACTTAGCTAAATTATCAGAATTTGAACTTTATCTGACAGAGTTCCTGTAGAGAGATGTCAGAGACCTTTTAGAAAGAATATATTTATTATCATGATGTACTTACATTGCTGCCAGATGGAAGATTTAGTCAGGGAATAAAAATCTTAATTTCATCATCTGATGTGACAACTGAGTTACTTCTTCCTATTTAAAAAGAATAAATGAGAAGACAGTATATTTAATTAAAGAGCAAATCAGCATTTGTGATTGTCTTCAGTTAAAGCACAAGTCCCTCTCTCCCTTTCTTAATTTCTGTATTGCTATCTTACATTGGATCACCTACCTAAAACATGGTTATTTATCACTCATTTAACACAATCATGCTATCAGCACAACACAATTACCTCACTTTTTTTATGCTTTATCATTTTCTTCCCCACCTTCCTTCCAACAAATTCAGCTCCAGCAACATGCAGCTATTGTAAAAACAGATTTGTTTATTTTACCTCCCTTTTAATAAGCTGCTGGAGTGCAGCCTTGCTGAGAATACTTTAGACAGTTTTGCCATTCCCATTATATCAAACACAGGTACATTATTCTTCATCTTCTGCAGGCAAGAACACAAATCTGCATACCTGCAAGCTTTCTTTCCAGGGGCAGTCAAGGTGTTCATACCTGAACTGTGTCAGATACAGCACCCTAACAAGTGAGCTGCTCAATGCTATCCCATCTACAGTGGCCTAATGCTCTATAATCAAACACATTTTTCTACTGTATGAATTTCTGGGCAGACTAGCAAACTAGCTTTTTATATTCCCAGTGATTTTGACAGTAGTAGTTAAATAGACCTTTGAGGATTTGTCCAAATATGAATTTTACTTTTGATGGCTGTATTAATGGTAGCTTAAAAACACAGGACTAATGTGAGATTTTCAGTTGTAGTAAATCTGGTCTCCCACTATTGTAAACAAGGTTGACATACAATCTTGCTCATAAATATATCCTATTTCATTTTACATAGATTTTCTTTTTTTTTTAATTCTCCATTACCACGGAAAGGCGTACCTGAAGCTTACATCATGTTCTTCTCTCCAGTCCAACTGTATTCAGAGCCACTGAAAAATCTACTGTTTCTTGTACATAATCCTTTCACTTAGGCCTTTGGTTTTATTCTTTTCACTCCTTTCATTCCCTTTCCTCCTACATCAAGTGATATAAATAGAGGACTTTCAACATCCTTTTAGAGACACTCCTCCCAAATCACCTCTCCACCTATTTTGTTTTATGGTTCACCTTCCACAATTGCAGAGGATCACGACTTTATACTGTATCCCAAATGTAGTCTTCTCCATGGCCAGGCAGAAAGGTATTAATGATTCCCTCAGTCTTCTGGAAGTGTTTTGCCTGTTACATGTGGCCTTTCCATGGACCCAGCTTGACTGCACTCGTCTCCTCTGTGCGTTGTAACTACAGCCAGAATATAAAGCCCAGCTCTGGTGAGAGAAAGAAGCCTGTGCTCAAAAGTATCCAAAGCTGAGGAACTGCTGCAGGTAGTGGGGGCTGAGGAGATTTTTCTTAGCACCTAAGTTGATGCTGGTTGAGAAAAACACATCGATGAAGTAGGAGAGTAATTTGTAATACAACACGGCTTTTACATGTTAAGGTTCTTAAATTTCATGACAGTGGGCGTAGAGTTACACAGCATTAGATTATGCAGTTCAACACTGCAACAACAACTGCCAAATATTGTTACCTTCTGACAGATGCCTGTCCAGTGGGCTGAGAAGGGCAAATCAGTCTCAGCCCAGTTCTCACCTGAAAAGTCATCTTCATTAAATGCTTCATACTATAAATTTGCACTAAGTGGTGATGGTAGAAGAGACAAAGATTGAATAGATGTTTTGTGCCATTTCTTTCATGCCTCTAGGCAATCCCTCTTGGTCATGGTTGAGATATTTTGCTGAGAAGTAAAGACAAGGGTGTTTATCTTCCCTCCCTATATCCAGCTGTCTTCTGGGGAGGAGCAAATAGAGATTAAATGCTTTTCAGACAGAAGTTAGTCAGCTGAATTCATTTAGCTTCATATTTTTTTATATGCTTATATCTCACACTATGTTTGGAGGGAGATATATACATTTTTCAAAATTTAAGACGGTTATTGCAGGTGTCATGTGAAAATTTTACCATTTACATGCAAGACAGCCTAACAGACAGGGGCAGGGGAGAAAAGAAGGAAGGAGATTAAAATTGCAGAAATCTCATTTACCTTTCCACAGAAGCTAGACCCTCATTATTTACTTTCCAGTCTTTTAACACTTGTGAAATAATATTTTGTGCATGACATTACACCTTACTTGGATGCATACTCATTTCCAAGTCAGACTAAGATATCTTAGCCTCACAAATTGTCTTTAAATACCAATTAAATAAATATTTCATTGTCTAAGCATTTGATTTATTTGTTTGCTCATCATTTGCTAGGTATTTGTATACCTAGAGAAGAGGAGACTGAGGGGAGCCCTCATTGTGGTCTTCAGCATCCTCGTGAGGGGAAGAAGAGGGGCAGACACTGATCTCTTCAGCCTTGTGACCAGTGACAGGACTGCAGGGATTGGCATGAAGCTGAGACAGGAGAGGTTTAAACTGGATATCAGGAATAGGTTTTTCACCCAGAGGGTGTTTGGGCAGTGGAACAGGCTCCCCAGAGCAGTGGTCACAGCACCAAGCCTGAAGGAGTTCAAGGAGCATTTGGACAATGCTGTTAGGCACAGGCTGTGACTTTTGGGGTGTTCTGTGCAGGGCCAGGAGTCGGACTCAATGATCCTTGTGAAACCCTTCCAACTCAGGGTATTCTATGATTCTATGATTTCGCATTTTCTACCTCTTCATACACACAGTTAAAATGCACAAAAAGGGACAAAAGAAATGTAAAGGTTATTCCTTTGAGGTCCCTAGAAATATTACACACATTCAATTTAAATTCACAAGAAAACCCTTTTCCAAATTTCCTGGTTTATTTTCTCAAATAATATATGTATTCCTCATCCAGTAGAACAATAAAATAAGAGAGGCACAAAAATATTTTAATGCTTAATTATAACCTTTTGCTGCATTATCTGTGTATTTTCTTTTCCATTCTTGTTTTTAATGGCAAGTGCCTACACAGAATATCCCGAAGATTTCATAAACTTCCAGCTTCATAGTAACTGATCTGAAACATTCAGGATCCTAGCACAGGAGGTGAGGAGACAGTGGGCAGAGAGCAATAGTGAATCATAGAACGATTCAGGTTGGAAAGGAACATGAAGGCCATCCAGTTACAAGGCCCTGGCCATGGCCAGGCACACCTTCCACGAGATCAGATTACTCAAAGTCGCATCCAGCCTGGCCTTGAACATTTCCAGGGATGAGGCACCCATAACTTCTGTAGGCAATGTATTCCAGGGCCTTACCACCCCTCACAGGAAAGAATTTTTTCCAAATATCTAATCTAAACCTGCCCTCTTTCAGTTTGAAGCCATTCCCCCTTGTCCTTTCACTACCTGCCCGTGTCAAAACTCACTCTCCACCTTTCTTGCAGGCTCCCTTTAGCTACTGGAAGGTGCTATTAGGTGTCTCTGGATCCTTCTCTTCTCCAAGCTGACCAACCCTAACTCTCTCAAACTCTTCGCATAGGAGAAGTGTTCCTTCCCTCTGATGATCTTCATGGGCCTCCTCTGGACTGGCTCCAACAGGTCAGTGTCCTTCCCGTGCTGGGGACCCCAGAGCTGGATGCAGTTCTCCAGCTGGGGTCTCATGAGAGCAGAGTAGAGGGCCAGAATCCCCTGCCTTTACCTGCTTCCATAAAAAAGCCCAACCAACAAACGAACCGAACCGAACCGAACCGAACCGAACCGAACCAAACCAAACCAAACCAAACCAAACAAAAAAAAACCACCAACAAAACCCCCACCATTAAATTTATACTATTATAAGTGCTGTAAAAGAAAGAAGATTGGTCCAATTGGACTGAAATACAAAAAGCTCAGAAAGCAGTGTGTGTAACTGGAAAATCAATGCGTGTTGGCAATAACAGAAGTTATAGGAGAAAGAAAATAAAATAAGATTTTATCACACTAACTGAAGTTAGAGGGAGGAAAAGTGACATGGGGACAAAAAAAAATTACTGAAAGAAATTAATGTGTTGACAAGGCTGCTACTGAAACCTGATTGTCTCATTCTTGGTATAAAAATGAATGCCAGTATTAACAATGAGAGTTACATGTACAATGAATGGCAAAATTATATGCAAACTTCAAGGTGAACTTTTTGAATTACAGGAATTGTAAGGAGCTGCAGCAAGTTGATGTGCTAGGCTTATTAGCATTCCACAATCCCTGCATGGGAAACATTCCCTTTTGTACTGTGAATTCAAACTTTTACATCTCCTAGAATGATTTTATTCAGAGAGCTCTGTTGCTGGGGTATTTTTATTATTTTTAATGGATAAAAGAAATTGAAAAGTAAAGGACACACAATCTAAATGAAAGCTAGCTAACAGGCTCCTTGCAAAGAAATGCATGGAATTATTTCTAAAGCCTGTTTAGAGAGCTAAAAGACTAAAATTTTCAAGCTACAAGATCATTCTTAAATCTTTGTTAGACTGCAGATGAATATATTTGCAAGAGGAAAGTCAGAATGAACAAAGCAGCCATACTTAAGAAATCTCCTATGTAGCAAGTTCTCCCAAATATTAATGAAGGAAGCACAATTTACCTCCCTTGGCAAGAAATAAAAAATCAATTATTTTTGTGACTAATTTTTTAAAGAATTTGATTACTTTTTCTGCTTCTAGAATTCTTTAGCTCATTTCCTTTTAAACGCATGTTGACAAGAATGCGATAAAAGGTTAAAGAGATGCAAACCAACCATTTCTGATACTGTTGTATCACTGAATAATTCAGCAATTCACAAAGATATAAGATGTCAAACGGGTCGTTCTCCTTCTCCAGCTATATGTATTAGGATTTTACAGAGCACATTCTCAAACCTCAATGCATTTACTAAAAAAAAGGGGGAGATGTTGAGGGGCAGGAAGAGTACACACATTCCTTGCATATTCAGCTTGGTCTGAACTATGGCCACATCAAATATCTGCCAGTTTATTGACTCCTACTTGCGCAGTTCTGATCACCACTAAGCAATGCTGAGCATTGATCATCAGGCCATTTCTCTGTTCTGAACAGGACTTTTTTTTTGCCAGATGAGTCTTTGGAGGTAGGCTGTGCACAAACAGGGAATGACAAAAGGCTGTTTAGCAGGTTTGGGCAGGGCCTGATTTTGGTTCTGGTTTAATTTTGCACTTAACCATACTGGTCATGAACTAATACTTGTTATTAATCAAACCTGTAGGGTTAAGCTGTTTGAACATTACTTAAAGATGTATGAGCTGTGGACTTCGTATTACCTTTAGATAACCCAAGAAGAATATGGCTTTACAGAAATATCTATTTCACTACTTAGACAGATTAAATTCAGTTTAACTGGTAAAGCTTTGTCTTTAATTCCTACTGCAATTCATTACCTCCAATCACAGGGTATAATAATCTATTTTGCCAATTATACCTTTTTTCATTTCTCTGCAATTCATCATTATTATTTGATTTTTAGGTATAAAATGAAAAGTACTAACTAACAAAATTACTTAGGACCATAATGACCTTGCACAATGAAGCCATTCATCATCAGTACCAAGTCTCACTCTGAATAGATCTCACAAATAGTTTCAATTAATAGCTTTATACAAGTACTTCTGTAAAACATACATTAAACACTGTGCCTGATTCTGGGGGCTGCTGAGTTTGAATTAATAACAGCTGGAAGTCTTTTATGCCACTCAATCTGGATCAGAAGTAGCTGATCAGCCCAATCAGACCCATTTAAGAAAGTCTTCACCCCAAAAGTCTTTATGCATAGAAATGTCTCACACAATTTAGCAGGAATACATTGAATAACTGTGGTTCCCAAGCTAGAAATGTCAGTTAGGGCATGCTGGGAAATGAGAAGAAACTGAAGAGGAGGAAGAAGTTGATACCAATCATTAGGTACTCTTTCATTATATTGTTTCCATGCATGCATGCATAATTATTTGCAATTTACATTTGTTTAGAGTAAGGTAAGAGACATCCACAAGTGAGAGGACAACCTTAATGCAGAATTGCCTGTTGGCTAGCACAGAAACCCCTCCTCCTAGCAATATTATAATGAATTCATGTACATGTATCTCGTTTAATAATTTTGGCAGCAATTCATTTCTTAAATTAATCTTGTTACCAGATCCCTGCACAGATTCCTTCTTTCACAGCATGGATAACAAAGTATTTTTTTATCCTTCGCTTAGACACGCATACAATTAATATATAGAAGCTTCAATAAGGATATATCAAAGGCAAGCCATGACAGGCAACATTGCACATAGGTATTGAATTGTCCCATTTCCAAAGTTTGTATGAAATAACATATTGCCCAGAGAGGTGGTAGATGCTCCATCCTCTGAAACATTCAAGGCCAGGTTGGATAGGGCTCTGAGGAAACTGGTCTAGTGGAAAGTGTCCCTTCTCAATGCAGGGGTTGGACTACATGGCCTTTAAATGTCTCTTCCAACCCACATTATTCTATGATTCTAGGATTTGAACAGGAGACTGCTAAAAGGGTTGTGTCATTTCTAGATGAGTGATGGCTAAATTGTATTTCAATTCACTCATTTAGGCAACCAAATACATCTGCCACACTCCACAAGTAGGTGTTACTTGATAAACATAATCTCTTTCACAACAGCACTCCTGTCTCATACACAGTTACACAAAGTTAAATAAGTAGCTATATCAAACCCTCATCTTTTTGGTTCTTAATGGATGGATTACTTAATATCATTACACAAAGGCATTAGCAAAGAACATATTTTAATTGCAATTGCTGACTAAAAGACCCCAGACTTTTCCATAAAGATATTGAACATCCTCTGTACAACACCTCAGTTTGTATTGAATACCTTACAGCACTTTGAAGACCACCAGCACATCCACAGCACAAAATATTTCCATATCAACATGTATCAGGATGCTTTGTAACCAGTGAATTTTGCAGCTTTAGTTTCTAATATTTTCTGCATGTACTGAAAGTCACTAGACAAAATAAGACATATTGGGCTGTCACCATGTAATATGACGGTCATGAATTTACACTGTGGTTGACTTAACATTTTATTCTATTTTTATGTAAGTTGTTCTGTCTCTTTTTGATGATATAAATGAACATAATATTAGTATAAGCACTGTGTTGCATTAAAGATCAGGCTTATACGCATATGTCACAGACTTGGTCATAACTTTTTTCATACCAAAAGTGAAAAAAATAAGCCTCTTTTCTTCTAGTGGTGATGTATCAGCTCCCATAAAACTGTTATCGTGATTTCAGAGACCACAGGTAAATTCAGAGGTGCAGAGAGGAGAGAGGCTCAAATAAACAGCCAATGGTTAGAGTAGTTATTTGAACTAGTTTTCCCACCTCCAGGTATTTGAGTAATTCTAGAGCATAAGTCTTTCTCTCATACCTCAAAGGAGCAAGCCTTAACCATGCAGGAATTCCCTATTCTAGGCTGTACTTCACACTTTTTTGAAGGAAAAGTAGTATCAAGAGCTAACTACTCTATCCCATTACAAAGAGGAGCCAGGTAAAGAAATCTCCACAAATATACATTCAATTATCTGCTGACCAGTCCAAGTAATTCCTAATACTATGATTGAACTATTTCTAAGATATATGTACCAATGGAAAGGAATAATGTTCTGAAGGTTACTGTCATGTAAACCTGTTCTATTGCCATGTAGATTGTGCTAGGAAAGGGAGCTGGATGGCATCCTTTTATTTGTAACATGCCTATTCCCATTACTTTGATTGAAATGAGCAGTTTAACTTTTTGTCTGCATGACCCTTGGGTCAGCACATCACAGTTTGCCAATCACAATGCACTTGCCAGAGCTTGTAACGTGAAGGTTTCAAGCATCAGCATTTCACTGCAGCCATCTCTCACCAACATTGTTCTTCCTAGGATGTTCTCACCCCAAAATTTCTTGGCTTTGTGCATGTGCTTGCATCACAGACTCCACAATGGAGGTTTTCAGTGATACATACTCAAAAGGAAATAAATGTGCCGGTTTGGCCAAAATCTAGTAATATAGCCCGTGAGAGAAAACCAGGTTGCAACCACCCTTCCCCCCACAGGGTTCGGGAAAAAAGGAAATTTTTCCTCAAAGGAAAGTGAAAGAGATAAAAACTATTTATTTTAACAAACACACAGGAAAAGGATAATGATGCTAAATAACGAACTAAAACCCTCGCTATAGAGAGAAACCTGGGAAGATTTCAGAGTCCTTCTGTAGGTGTGGTCTCTCTCCTCCTCGGAGCTGGTCGGTGAGGGCGTGGGCCCACCCCCGGGCCCCGGGGAGAAAACTCTCCTGATGTGTTCTGATGTTGTTGAAACAGTTCAGAAGAGAAGAAGGGTAAAAAACCAAAGTCCCAGGAAACAAAATTCAGCTCTCCGTCTCACGCCAAGAGGAAAAAAAACCAGCTGGCTGAAGAAAAAGCAAGCAGGGTGCTCCCTTCGTGCCTTCTGCAGTCAGAAAAAACACTGAGGAGTGTAATCTCTATGTCCTTGAGAAGCTGCTTTGGAAAGTTCATCTGGGTTCTTTTTTTTTTCAAGCTCAGTTTAAAGGCACAGAAAAGGCACAATATTACTTTTTGGGCATAGAGCATGACAGGGGATACACATGATAGAGTCACCCCAAGACAATAACCAATAGAGGTGATGCGGGTGTTGTGGATTTTGATCAAAGAAATTTTGGGGAAAAAAAACAGTCAAGAAATTAAATAGAAGGATCATGAAAGGAATCCAGGACTTGAGTTCTCCACGTACTTACAGGGAAATGCAGGTCAAGCACACTGGCATGGCACTCCTTTTTGCTTTGGCCAAACAGCATAATCTCTGGAGTTAACTAGCAGAACATTTGCATTAAGAGCAATTGATTCAAGATACTTGCATATGCCATAGAGTCCTTCTGATAGTTTTAGATTAAGTCTGTATGCTGGACATGCTCTGTGCCTTTCTGAGATCTCTGCAACCGTGAAAGAAGAGTGATTGAGTGTCTAGGCTGACCAGATGATGTAGAAGAATTAGGCACCAGGATGCCAGCATGTTTGTTGCCTGACTGAGGCTAACCAGCAGGAAATGTAGGAAAGCAGAACACACCTTTGCTTTTGCCACTCAGATAAAACAGGTTTTAGCTCTGTGTCTGAATTTGAGGGTGGGAAAAAGGCAATTCCATTTACAGAATGAAATGGGTTTTTTTTCTCAGTGTAGATGCCATCTTAAAGAAGAAAATATATAACAATGTGCTGAAAGTGACATACACATACAACAACTTTGCTGTATTTTAAAAAGACAGTCTGCGCCACAACAAGAAAATTTCTTGTTTTAAGAAGCTCTGATTTTCTGATCCTTGTTTTCTGATACTTGTCTTAAGAAACAACATGCCTGCTTGACACAAAGAAACCATTATTAATGCAGGGAGGAAGAGGACAGGAGGTCTGCTGAATGCCTGAGCCTCTCCACCCTGGTTTATGACCAGGAGTGGATTGGCTCTGTCTTTAGTTAAAGCTCATAACTCTTGCTCACAGTAATAACAAGCAAACAACCTCAGCTGTTAAACTGATAACCTCAGAAGCAGCCTAGCATGACTACACGAATCCATTTTAAAATGCATTTAACTCTGGTGCTAGCTATAAATAAACACTGTAAAGTTTTATCTGAGGTCAAATATCTCTGAGAGTTTGTGTAGCGATTGATATGGTTATAGCACTAGAGGGTTCTCCAAAAGCACACTGATAACTGACCACCCAGCTACACATTCAATGAAAATCAATACTAAAGCAGGTGCTGGTTTTCAGTGCAGAGTGTTAGCATTATCACTGACCTGTCATTGATCTGATGTAGGAGTGTCATAGTGAAAGAGAGTTCATCTAAATTAAAGAGATTTATATAACTTTCACTTTCTTTGTAAAGCAAACTGGGTAACCACTCCTGGAGTTGAAACCATCTGTGTAATTTTTGAGCAGACACAAAAATAATACTGGTAGCATTTCTTTCATGACCTGAAATCCACAAGATCAAGCTTTTAGCAAATTTATTTAGACGTTTATGTATGAAAAAGTTCACTGTGCAACAAGAGCTAAAAAAAGCAATTTTTTGTACTAACCATGGATATTGCTGCAGCCACACTGCAGTTTACCGAATAATTTCAGAATGAATGTTATTTATAATATTCTACTACGAAAAAAAAATCCAGATAATAATGCTATGTTTCTGAACACCACGCTACATCAAATTCTGATATTCAAATACCCCCAAAACTCTCTATAGATGTGATACTCTTTATGAATTTGTGCTTACCAAAAGAGAGAGTTAATACTTGTAACTGTGCAAGTGGTAATTCCCTTATCTCTGGTGGTGAATTTCTGAATACAGTACAGGTTAAATGTAGTTCCTAGAAAATCCTTCACAAAGCAAAGGTTGCATTTCAAATTCTTTGTAAACTAAGGAAAACAGATTACGGATTTGCAGCACCTCAGAGCACTTACAAATAATAAAAAGTACAAAAATCAACTCTAAGTTCATAACCTCCACAAACCCCAGCTTCTATTGAATTCAAATTTGAAACATGAAGGTATTTTACACCTTCATCCCCTAGAAGTCAGCTTGTATTTTGTTTTTTTTATCCAACGTGTTATGAATTTACAAGGTGATGGATTACTCTCAGAACCTTTAATGCATATTAGTTTTATTAAGGCAAGAGAAATCCCAACTGATATTTCACGAAGCTGGCTGAGGACTGTAGACTCCAGAAGTGAAATGCCTGTTCCCTCTGAGTATATCTTAGCCTCTCAAAGGCACCATAGACTTTTCACTTTTCTCTGAAGCACTAAGCTCAGATGTTTGTGAGAGATAAGATATTAGAGCTGATGGACCATCAGTGCTATCTAATAGGTAAAATCATAATTAAGAAAGAAACACTCATTCAGGGCAAAAAGAAGTGGTAAAGTAGAAGGCTTCAAACATTTAAATATGTGCACATGAAACCATGTTACTAGTACAACCTTTTTAACCTATTTCACAGCAAGGAATTTATTATACTCGGACACGGTTAAGAGGGACCAGTAACCACTTACCTTTTACTCCCAGAAAGTACTTCTGCTATTTCTTACGACTGACTTTCCATTTTGGCAAGAAGGCTTCCAGTAAAAAGAATAGACTTTGAGAGGTTTTCGTTGAGGGAAAAAGAGAGAGAAGAGGATTCGAATAGATGAGGATGTTCAGGTTTTCTAGTGGTGGTGGAAAGCTGTATGTGAGGAATTAAGGAAGAAAGAAAATTTGATGAAAAGCTTAGGTATAAACAGAAGCATGATGTAAAAAAGCTGCTTTGCTCTCCAAGATGTTAGAACTACTCCATGGTATGGCAATTCCAATATAAAGACAGCCATTTGAGGCACAATCCTTATCCTTTATGGGTTTGTGAAGTTTTGGGGGGGGGTTTTGTTGTTCTTGTTGTGTTGGGTTTTTTTAAGAGCAGACAGGAAGTACTTTTTTAATTATTTTACATATTTTAGTAAAGCAAATGTTTCTATATGAAGAAAGACACAGTATGTTTTAAGGAACTGATTATTTCATTTTTAAGACCATTTTCATCCTTTTGTCAAACTCGCAGTGGTAAGCATGGTCTCCCTCATGTCCATCCTGAATGCTTTCCTAGTTCATCAAACTTGTTGAGAGAAAAGACTGTTGATCTGCTTTTATCCACCTGCTCTGATCCAGTATAATTTCTTTAAAGATGAAAGGATGAAAAAATGGTCACATGACTTGAGAGCACACAACTTGTGATAAAGAACAAATAGCCACAGAAATATGTATAATTCACTTGAAGATGGTCCAAAGTTGAGCTTAATGAATTGCTCTCTCAAGGTTTGAAAAATGTTTGCTGAGTGCGTAGTTAGAAATTAGAGAATACGCCACTAACATTTGTGTTGTGACCTGGTTATAGGCTCGAAAAAGCCTTCCTGTGTTACTGAGACTGTTCTCTTCTTTACTGTCATTTGTTTTTGATGATAGAAATAGATCAGATAACTGGTTCCTGACTTCTAGGAATATTTCCTTTCCTATATTCATGTAGAATATAGTATCTGAACAAAGTAGTACTGTACTGTAATGTCTAAGGAAAGATGTGGTACCAGCCTGATGTCCTGGGCTAGCCAGGAATATTCCACTCAATTATGTTTGTTTGCAGCACCATATCTGAAGAGAGAAACGTCTCACTGCACGCTTGTCTCCCAAATTAGAACCATTTCCTGGATTCATCGCTTCTTTACCACATTCACCGAACACTGCCTGGCAATTTCAAATCACTCTTACCAGAATCCTCACGGCTCAGGAGAAGTGCAAAGTTCTGCATCAACCCCAGTAACATTTGCAGTTAAAAAATACTTTTAAACAATAATTAACAAATACCCAGATATTAGGTGTCTTGTGATGATGGTCAAACAGAAATAACTGGCAGAAAACCCCTCAGCATCTAGCTTGTCTTGATGACTTATCCCCACTATCTCCTGGAAGATTAGAGAGCACCTACTTGCTTCCTCAAGAGACCATCTTGAGCAGCTTCCCAGCAGGTCACTTGAGCATTTTTAGAAGCATTTAATGGTAAGCCAAGAGAGTAATGGGAATCTTTGTGATAGAAATCAGAACCTAGTAAATACACAAATTAAAGAAGACAAATGTTAACACAATTTATAATCTATATATGATTA
The DNA here is from genome assembly GCA_013397725.1 of Rhagologus leucostigma. Taxonomy (NCBI): domain Eukaryota; kingdom Metazoa; phylum Chordata; class Aves; order Passeriformes; genus Rhagologus; species Rhagologus leucostigma. The sequence continues at coordinate 3,303,965 of VZTD01000172.1, forward strand.
AAATAAGAAATATATGAAATAATTTGGAATAATGTGTGCGGAATAGAGCTTTAAGTAGCAGAACACAGATTCTAGATTTTTGCTTTTCTTTTTATGATTTAGGTTTACCATTACTGATTTGAGGGATGCTTACTATATAAAGGAAACTTGTGGAGAACTGCCTTTATTAGGAACCTAAATCTTCTATATGTACTCCAGAAGATGATCAAGACGTCATTCTATAGATGTAACACAGACTCTTTTACCCTCTTCAAATATGTAGTCCAACTGTATTTTGTGCATTGATATTTTTGGCTGTGTGATTATTTTTAGGAAACTGGTTCTTTGCTGTTTCTGACTTGGGCTGTGTGCAATAAACTAAGACTGGAACCAAGAATCAATAATATTCAATTCATTGAGCCTGTGGTAGCACACTTTTCCCCTTCTGTTTGCATTTTCTGACCTTAAATGCAGCCGCTGTTGGCAGCTGAGAGGATTCATGTTTTTCTAGTATCTTGAGGACAATATACAAGTGCTATGTCATTATTAATAAAATGACAGGGAAAAATATCTTTGCCCTTTAAATATTTATATCGGAGGAGACAAACTTGGTGAGCCAGAGATAGTGTGCATCAATGGGACCAGCTGGAAAAAACGGGACCAGCTGGAAAAAACAGGCATGCTCTCAGGCTCAAGCAGATCTACTCACCAGCAGATCTGACAATTATAAATCTCCTGCAAAACACAGGTTAAAAAAAGGCATTCATCCCCTGTTTTAAGGTTTAGTTATACTGCTTTTCTGTTGAGGCCAAAAACTGGTGTGGGTTTTTTTCCCTCAGATGGTCTAAATAAGAGATATTAGCTGTTTCTTTGTTGGGATGCTGTTGCATCTTCAGGCCATTCTCAGAGATACAAGACAACCAACTTTTATATATTCATCATCAATGTGAGTCTGATTAGAAATACAGATGGAAATGCCTAGAAATCAACAAAGGATAAACAAAAAGACAGATGACTGTGTGTCTAGTTTAATTTCAAAATAGATGTGCCAACTTAACACCCTATAACTAAGTTTTGATTAAACACTGAGTACCTGCTGTTTAGCTCAGCTTATCCTCTAGCAAATAGCAGATAAAGTTCTCAAGTTAACTGCAGTTTATGAGAGCTTTAATTTTACTTTTTTTGCATAGTTTGTTTCAAGGGTAAACCTCAGTCCACTTTTGATAAGCCAATATAGGTTCTTTACCTTGGACTTAAAAATCCAAACACAATCATATAGTTAATAAAAATTCCTCTTAGGTATACCTCTGGAGAGATGAATACCTCAGTCTGAACCCCAGGTTTCCTGTGATGGTTTGCGTTGTTTGTAACAAACATTTAAGGCATTTGTTCAGCAGTAGGATGTTCCACTTATTTTTCCTACCGCAATGCCCTCTTAATTTATGAAAAGGATGAGCTTGCATCTCAGGAGGAAATGTGTCTCACTCTGTTTTTTCCTGCCACACTATTTATTCTCTCATTGATTTATTTACTGGAGGGCAAACATATTGCACAGTTACTTGTGATGCTCTGCCACTGAGATGCCGGTTCTGAGCATGATATAAAATTGTTGATCTTACTCCTAATGGTCAGTGCTTGCCTCCCAAAGAAAAAGTGTTCTGTTTTTTTAATTTTGGGCAGTTACGTCTCGTTTCCTTACATTTTCTACACTCAGGTTCCCCGTATTTACTAAGTTGCTGGGCTACTTCAAAAGTAGCACCTATAAGGCCAAGTTGATTTACTTACAGAATCTAATTCTACTTTGGAAATGGAAATCCCATGACTGTTCTTGCTTTTAAACTATTTTTCTGTGGAAATGGAAACCCCATGACTGTTCTTGCTTTCAAACTATTTTCCTGTGAACATTTGTACATATACACGTGTGTGTGTGTGTGTATAATTTTATTTTGAGACTAATCTGTCTTCAGCAAAAAGCTTGTGTACCTCCATGTTAGCACTGAAATAGTCTAGTAATAGTCTAGTTAATATGTTGTACATTTCTGCATGTATTTTGCTGCAGAAAATTGTACAGCAGCTGCTACCTCAGTAATGTTCCTAGTTAAGGAAAAAGGAATCCCGTCTGCATCATCTAAACATGTACATTCCCTCAAAATTAAGGTTAATAATAAAAATTAGATCAGAAGTCTTATGAAATGAAAAATTCCCGTATGTACTTCCAACAGCTGACATTCATACTTCCTTTAACACACATCCAGAAAACCAAATAGTAACAAGTAAAAAGTTTTCAGAATTCTGCTATCCTCATATTTATTTATTCAAAGGCTACTTTTTTTTCCCCAGGATATATAAAACTAAAGGATCCTGGGCCATGGCTGAGGCTTCTAGATGCTAATGAAATAGAAATAATGGGGGAAGAGAAGAGATTTGCATCCATAAACAGTCAGAGGCACAGAGCTCACATGATCTTACAATGCTTGCCATAAGTAAGTATGTAAAAAACAGTAACTGCTGTATACTACCAATATATTTCCTTCTTAGACCTGAACCTCTGTGAATCATGAAGGCTAGCGCTATTGAAGGCATGACCTGATAAACTGGTGGTGAAAATTTTAGCTTTTAAAAAAGAAAGCTCTTAGAAAAACTTATTTGCTTGCTGAGTGCAGCGCTGTAACAGAAATAAAAGCTGTAAGAAAGGGAGCACAACATGGCTAGGGAAAAGGTGTCACAATTTTAGGGCTGCCAAGTTTTAGAACAGGAGCTGGGAGGCCGGAGGAGGGGGAAGTGGGAATAAGGAAGAGTTTTACTAACTTTGTATTCATACAACGAAGCTGTCCTGAAATGACTAGCCAACTGGAGAGGGGAACTGTCTGCCCTGGAAGTGGGTTATGGTAATTCCAGCATGGGCGGATGGGGAAAGGAAGGTCAGGAGACAGAAGTCAGGAAGGCATGTATAAACATATCTGTATTCTGCTTTCAAGTGTGCTGCTGGCAATTCTCCCGCTGTTTCTCACTCTGCACTGCCTCTCTCCAGGGCTGAGCTGACGGCTTCCCCGTGTCCTCTGCTGCTCCCGCTCTCATTCCCAATGCACACGCTGGAACACTTCCTCTGCTCTGACTGTGCTCTTGGAGTCATACGTTCCCCTCAGAGGGACAAGGGGGACAGGATTTACAGCAGGTTGTCAACTCTACGTAGGAGTCTGACATTTGCAGGTAGGAATACTTTAAATGTGCTTTAAACAGCACCTGATTGCATGCACAGGTGCAAGCACTGATGAACACACAGTACTTACGGAGACAATTTTCCCATGCCACACTCAAGGGAAGAAAACTTAAAATAATTTTTAAAAGCATGGATGAAAAGAGAAAGGGGATTTCTGTAAGTTCTAAAATCCTTTCTTTGTTACTCTGAAAAAAAAATTTATTTCTGCCTCACATCTTGCTCCTTAGAAGCTCAAATAAACCCGAGTAAAATATTGGCGCTGCTAGTAACACTAATCAAGCTACAATTCAACTGAAATGGAGATTATTAATTGATTTTTGATTCTGATATTGGTATTTGACTACATCATGTCAGGCATTGCCTTTAAGAAATGTCTATTAGCACATTCAGCCTGTTAAGTGAAGTTAGACCTGGTCCAGCTGAGCTGGGAGTCTGATCTGAGAGGTAAAAAGTAAGCAACAGAAACACATTAAGAGAGGAGAGAGAACTAGCCAGATTTGTAATCACAAGGAAACACGCAATTCAGAAGTGCAGTCACTATGATAACACTGTGAGGAGGCCCTCGCACATCCTGGGAACATGAAGTTTTGCTCTGCCTTGGGACACCCAGGGTTCAGTACAGAGAAAAAGCTTTGGTCTCTGATCAGATTATGCCTCATGGTCATCATAAGCATTTCTTACTTAATAGAGTTTGTCTGTAACAGAGCCTAAGAGGACTATTATTAAAAGACTAGGCTGCTTCCATCCTCTTGCATCATTAATTTTTCAGTGTAGAAGAGAAACTCCACGGTCCCCAGTCTATTGCTGAGGTAACATACTGCAGTATGTGATCACAGTCAGACTGCTGAGCCTCCATGGACATCTGTGTGTTGAGCAAATCATTCTCTAGCCACTTCAACATCAGTCAAATAATGGACACATTAAAAAATGTACATCAAGCTAACCAGGGAAAAGAAAAAGCCACATACTGGATTCTAGTCCTTTGAGATGAAAACAAAAAAAATTTTTTCGGAGGAAAGGTATTGTACTAGGAGAATCTTTTTACAGAAAGTAGAGAATAACAGATACAAAATTTTCACTGGAATATTTAGAGAAAATTTTATGCCAAAAAAAAGTTTTATGTTTCTAGATGGAAATTGGGATTGAAAAAAATCTTAAGCATGGGTAGGAATGAATCAGGCACTGCATGTTGTCCTCAGATAGCCAAGAACCCTGTATGAAGGGCATTACTTTATCACTCTTTATTACTTTATTGTCACTCAGGTGACATTAGCCAACTCCCGACTCTCAAGCAATTAACTGAACTCTTCTTCTTCTTCCCAGCCTCAGGTAATAGTTCTGCCACTAGGCTGTTGCGTCCAGTTTCTCAAAACAAGCTGAAAGGTCTTGACTTCCTCCTGATTTAGTGTAGGGACATTTTTGAAAGCTTTTCATCAGGTTAGCAGCCCTTTCACTGTGGCTTCCTAGCCAACACATTTCACTGTGAAACAGAAGGGAAGGAGAGAATATCTAGCTGCTCAGTGTCGCTGTGCAGAGTGAACACTCAGCTACAGGCTGTGTCAAACAGAGAAGAGTCTTGTCCCTGTGAGTACTGCCCTCATCTTTTATTCCAATTACTCAAGAGAATTTACTGTGGCACTGGCAGGTGAAACATGGGATCTGAATTTTACAGCTAACCCGACAGGCATTCTAAGCCACATGCATATAACTCAAAGAAGAAAATGTGACAGACATCACGTTTTTCTGATACGTGACTTGGTCATAGCCACCAAACAGCTCTGTAAGGAAGATGGCAGACAAAACCATTAGCTTAGTCTATATACCAACAAGGAGATAATTTCTTTTTTGCCATTTATGTGAAACCAAGTTCCAGGTCACTAGCTATTTCAGTGCATCAATACATTGCTCTATCAACAAAAATAAGTTCAAATTTATAGAAAAACAAATAAAGCTGAATTATTCCCAATGACATCTATGTAGCCTGAAACTATACCTATGTAATGAATGGCTGCCCACAACTCCTTGCACTTCCTTACCAGTACTTCATCTACACAGACAGGCCCTTGTGCAAAAGTTCATCGAAGGAGAGGATTTGTCAAGTATACGGTTTTACTTAATCTTATAAATACTTGTATCTGCACCAACAATTCCTCATAGGTAAAAGCAGCATTAATCTTGATGAGGCCCTTAATTCAAACACTTAAATCTTTCCATTTGCCAGTTGCCCTTCTTCAGGCAAAATGATACTAATTTCTTGCATCAGAAGGCTATAATGAGGATTTATACATAAATGTTTGAATATTCCCAAATACTAGAGCAAAAGATGAATGCAGAAATTTCTACAGAAATACAAATCTAACTTAACAGCCTTTATAGATTCAAGTCAAGTATCGCTGACTATTCTTGTGCTCACAGTTCGGCTCCTCTCTGAAAAGGTAGCAAAATTCATCTCACAACATGTACATAAAAATATAATCACAAATGTTACTATTGTATACTAAAACCTTAATGTTTTGCCATGAAAAATGTGTGTTGCCTTGTCGGTATTTTTATTATTTCTGTCCCACCATGTGTTTGTCATTTATGGAAGCTTTGCTTTTTGAACCTGAAAATATGAAAAAGCCAGACTCCTGAAAAGCCACGTGTAGAAAAAGGCAAAGCCCACACACATTTAAATTTTGACAGTTTCAGTACAACATAATGGGCTGTAGAATGAAAAAAAAATTAGTTACTTTTCCTTGCCATACAATTTTAAGAGTAAATTGTATATGCACAATTTAAATTTCAAGAATACAGGGAGAAGCTCTTTCCACTATAGGCACAGGTCCCTGTAGGTGAGAGAGTTCTCTGCTGGACATCAGGACTATCAAGAATTGTGTCTTTCTAATGTTGAAAATTTGTTCTATACCCATTATTTTCATGAGTGAAATAAACAAAAACCCCCTTCAACAAAAATTTCATCAGCAAAAGGAGCACACTTACATGAAAATTCAGCAAGTATGTTTTACCCGCATTTTTGTTTTGCTTTGTTTCTTGCTAAGTATAACTTGACAAAAGATGCTTTGACAATGAAGAACTTCAAAATGTATACTTCAAAATCTCCAAATTACAAAACTGCCTTAAATTAGATTTGTCCCTTGTTCTGAGTTTTAATTTTAACAATATTCTTCACTTATATTTTATCCTTTTCTCAACTGTGATGACTAGAATTTTTTTCATTGCAAATTCTACTAAAAGTTTAATAAAGTTACTTTCTGAAGAGGGCAAATTTAAAAACAACTTTATGGGAATGATTGTGATAAAACTTCAGAACTACATACTTCCAGTCTTCTGAGCAACGAAACTTCTCAGACCTTTGACCAAAAAAATCTAACAAACAAACCGAAACCAAAAAATGCTAAGGGAAAGAATGTAAACAACAAGCAAGGGCAAACAAATCTTCACATCAAATATTTCCTAGTACCAGTAATTAGTAATTCTTCTCTGGATCCAAAGACCTAGTTATAGCCTTCTATTAAAGTGCTTTCTGACAATGCCTTTCCATAAGCTACCCACTTCCACAAGCCATTCTCCTTCTAGAACGAAAACACCCCTTTTGTATGTTGAACAGCTGTACTAGTTTGATTCAGCCTAAAGGGAAAAGTCAGACCTAAAATTCCTGCAAGCAGACAAACTAGACAGTCATATCTCAAAAGTGTTAGCATTTTCCAACTCTGCCAGCTAATGACAGACCATGTGATGAGAATATAGCCTATCTCTAGGAAGTGACTCACCAAAACATAGACATATGTATGTGTTCTCCCTCTAGAAGAGCTCAAAGCAATTTGGAGAGAGACTTAATCTTCTACTGCAATAGAGCAGGACATCACAGAGTGTGCTGTGCATTTGTTTCTGTCTGTTTTATTTGTTTTTAAATTAGGTTTACTGTATGTGAGTCATCATAGATGTTTCCTTCCTTTTATCTTCCTTAGGAAAAAAAAGACAGCTTTTAACTATTTAAGTCTCTAAATTGGCAGGATTACTTAGAACTTTTAAAAGGCATTATAGACAAGTGTTTTTAAGGCAGCATGTTTCCTTAGTGTCCCAGATGAACATGGCACACAACTAAACATTTTGTCAGTGTCAAGCCAATAATAAACCCCCTAGATTTTTGATGAAGCACTTTTTTTAGAGATGTGTTTAAGAGAAACAAAATAAGCATGAATGCTTCTCTAGCTATGTTATCATTCTTTGCTTGGATAGTTGTGCTTATTTATAATTCTGACTTGTGCACATGCTCCCACTATAGTAAATAATTTTAAACATAACAATGTTCAATGGATTATTTTTATTGTTAATGGGAAAAGGTCTCATTGGAAGATTTTACTGTGCTTACATGATACTATTTCCTAATGAAAAGCAGATAAACTCTACTTACATTCTGTATAATGTTAAAATAATTTACAACTGCAGATGAGAATTTAATTAGCCCCAAAGTTTAAACTTTCTCTTGTTTCTGGAAGCAATTAACTTAACCTTCTTGAGGTGTATATTCTTATATCAAGAGAGGGAGTTTTATTGTACTGCATAAAGCATTGAATCTGAGCATTATTGTGTGTCAAGTGATCAAAGCATTCATAAATGGATAACTGTACCATCATCACTCTACCTGTGTAATTAGAGCTCATCAAAACTATGACTTCCCATCCTGCACCATGATCTGAAGTTAGGTGAACCCTAAAGCTAGATGTTAAGGTAGAAAATTCACAAATACATATGTGCTAAAAAACCCCATTTATTTTCCACCCTATTGTTTTATCAACTCTTACTACAGTAACTTAGCAGCAGATAATTGTTGAAAGAAGTGCAAGACTGTCCAAAGGGGTTGATAGGATTGATGCCCCTTCACAGCACAGCAGGATTAATCAGACACACTCCTGGTGGTGGATTGCTCTATTGAGCAGATGTTTGATTCCCCTACTGAAGGTTCTACTATAAAACATAGTGGTATAATCCCTGTTTAGATACTGGGTAGAAAATTAACTTTTAGCTTCTGCAGACTTACAAAGGGCCTCTATCTCCCACTGATTTCAAAGCTGTCTTCTGTGAAGGTCAGCTCAACCTCATTGTTTCAGGAGGTGTCTTTAAACGAAACGAAAATGCTTCTCTGGCAAGCAGCTGAAACAATCTGCAATACCTGTTAAAAAAGGGCAGCACAGGGAGGTGGCATTAGACCTTTTTGTTACTGCAAGTCAGCTTTGGGAAAGGCAACCCCATCTCAGAGATCAAGATGCTGAGCTGAACTAGCCCGTGCTTGAGGCAGAATCCATGCTGGGGGCTTTTCCATGCCCCACCCCTTGGTGCTACCTGCCCACTGCAGCCCCACCTGCCTGCCCCAACCACACAGGATGCCTGTCGCAGCTCACTGAAGTGCAGGGCAGGCCTCCATGTCCGTGAAACCCAGATAGGTTTTGCAGTCTGTAACTCATGATTTTGATCCTGTTTTTATTAATTTCCTAAATTCCCGATCCAAGCCATTTTTATCTTTTGTCTCTCTCTTGTGAGTTCAGCTGTTCAGTTCAGAAATGAGGCTTGGTCCTTTGGAAACTCAACTTTACAATTACCATTTGAATGCATGAAGAATTATGCCGTAGCATCACATTTGCTTGAAAAGAAACACAGCCTGCAATAGATAGCTTGTTAGAACAACAAGATTAGTCTTTTTTTGTTACTTAAAAGGATGCTTTCATGTTGGTCAGGAACACCTCTGTTCATATTGATACAGATCTCTTTTTTTCTCCTGACTTTAATGAAAGGAGAATGAGGCATTTCAGATTTTATTACCACAGTCAGTGTTGAAACGTGTATTAAATTAGAGATGTGCCAGTGCTGGGATTTTAACAATAATTCAGACAGCTATGGAACCACTACAGACATGTCAGTCTCCTCTCTGCTTAACATCTGCTTCAAATAAATCCAAAGCAGATACTGGCTCACCAAGTCCACAGTAAATCCAATGAACTTAAAATAAATACCTTTATAAACCACCTCTTATTAATGATAGATATATATCAATGTGGATATATTCATAAGAAACTAAATCTCTCAGACCAAGCACTGCTCACCATTACATAATTGTTATCTACAATAGTAGAGTGCCTTCATTTCTGAGGTACTTTTTTAAAAAAAGAATTTATTTATTTAAAGAGGAGGATGATAAATAAACAAACACAGCTGGAAGACTTCTATTTTCCTGTTAAGGTAACAGCAGAGTTGGAATGTCTTTGGGTGTATATGAGAACATATGGACCCCTCACCACCTTTCCTATGCCTAATTTTGGTTTTTGGGAGCAGACATCACAGTGTTTCACTAACTCCTCCCTAGAAAAAGTACAATAAACCAAAATTTTAAATGTCAAACCACAACACATCTCTGGAAAGGAAACTAGGGAAGTGGGGAGGAAAATTTCACCTTGTAGCATCAGGAAGATGGTATTTAAGTTTATTTGATTTGCTGTTATTTACCAAATATTTTAACTGTGCTCCTTGCCTATTCTTTATGATGTGTTTTGCACACAGCATTTTCTTGCACACACTCATTCCTTTTCATGAGAATTAAACTCATGTGAGAAGTGCAAATGACCGAGGCATTTGCATCAGAAATTCACCTACAACTACTCGAAGGTACAACACCAAAACATCCTTGTGTGCTACAGTAAAGGAAAAAAGTCAGAGCACTGTCGACAAACACAGGGAAGCAGAAGAGGTCATAGAAACTGATGATACCATAAATTCCTCCAAGCCCCTGGGCAAACAGGCACAGATACAGTAAGTGACACATGGCAGCAAATTTGCCTGTGGTGGCAGCAGGAGTTCAGACAGGTCCCAAAATGCCGGTCACTGAGGCAGCAAATCCCTGCTCAGCGGAGCACCGAGCAAACAGGCTCGTACACATACAAACAAGTCATGCCTCTACCCCACCAGCTACTGGGGGAGACATGGGGAGAGGCCAGGCTAAATTTGGGAAGGTAGATGGGCAGCTGTCAGAAGAGATCCTGCTGTAGCTGCACTAGGGAAAATGTAAAGCACTACTTTGCCCCAACAGACCAGTTAGGATTTTGCTTTAGAATTTGCCTCCTGGCAAACACCAGGGGTAATTATGGCTACCATGGGCTAGTAAATAGAACTACCCTCAAGAGCATAAGGCCTTTTTTAAACCATGTCTGTGCAGGGAGGAAGCTCCCTCAACTTGCACTGCCATTTGAATTCAGACATTATTCCTGCCTGCATAATTTGCTACACATTTCCAGTTTAAGCGTCTCATATGAATGTACACTTTTATACAGTTATCATAATAATTTGTAATCATCTGAGATTGATTTAGCCGCATTTTTAATATGTGCTTTATATTCTACATCCTTGTAAAGGCTGGTGGCAAATTGCTGCAGTTAGAAAAATATGTTACCATAAATTTTGAGGCAGGGCAAAGAAGAGTTAGCAGCCATTCCATGATGTTATAAAAACTCACTTTTTTACCTGCTTTGAATATCACAAAAGAGTAGAACAAGTCATTTTGGTCAAGGGAAAGTTTATGACAACTGGGAGATCTGTAAGCACTTCAGTATGGTTTGCTCAGTTCTGCCCTGATACCCAAGTACTGTCCAGGCCCAAGTGTTTCACTGACTCAACTAACGATTATGGGCCTCTCTCTAATGAGGAAGATGGTGAGATGTTAGAGATGGCCCAAGAGGGAGCAGATGGAGCAGGAGTCCCCCGGAGCAGTGCCATCACCCTGGGGGGCATTGACTGAGCTGTACCAAGCAGCCCAAACACAGTGCATGTTGATCTGGCTGTGTTGCTTCTCCTTCTTGCCCTGTGCCGGGCAAAGATACATCCAGCGCTGCCCACTGGCCTGAGCTACTCCTATGATTTTAGTTCTCTTGAGGGTTGGGTTCAAACTGTGTGATCCTTCAAGTATTTGGTATGCTCAGTGGAAATATTCAACCCTTATATTCTTTTTTTAAGTGAAAAATCGGGGGAGTGAAAGATTTTATTTTTAATAACATTCTGTCAAACCTAAACGCATATGGGAACACAACAGCTTTCCAGAACAAAGTTTTCTTTAGGAAACTGCTCATGCCTCAAAGGCCTGAACACAGGGAAGAAGACCCTCATAATCATACCAGGGTGTTTGCCTGGGAGGAGGTGTCTCCTCCCAGTGTCTAATAGCAATCTAGACCCCACATCCTACATGAGTAACTCAGCCACTAAACTGTTAAGTCTTCTTGTGTAGCTTCCATCTCCCAGCAGAAACCTTTTAAATACCCTGGTTTCTTTCTGCTAGGAATGGAGAAGCTTTTTGAGATCATCAGTGTTCCCATTCACCTCTTGTTGAAATGCCCAGGGATCATTAAGAAGCCATAGGACTGAACTGGTCATCAAGTGGTGGTGTTTTTTTTCTTGTTTTGGTTTGGGATTTTTTTTTGTTTGGTTGGGTTTTTTTTTTGTTTGTTTGTTTGTTTTAAATTCTCACAAGTCTGTATTGAAAGAACGTGACTGCATTTTATAGTCTAGAGACATTTAAGGGACTGAAGCAGCAGCACAAGAGAGAGTAGAACACTGAAGAGCAAAGAAAGAAGGACTTTCTCTGCTGTTAACATCCTGTGTCTAAACAAAGCAGGAAAAATGTAGGGGTAGCTTGGGAAAAAGAGCCAATATACTTCAAACATCTTGCACTTGCTCAGATTGGTGAGCCCTACTTAGTTAACACTTCGACAAGGTGTTAACCGGTTCCAAAGATAATCATTCTTACCTTCTGAAATGAGAAATGTTCCAGGGCTAATTTTTTCACCTTCTCCCATATAGCTCCCCAGCTTGCTAATTCAGGGTGGAAGCAATGCATATAGCACATTACTGGCTTTTACTGGGGTCATAGACTAATCCATATTGGGAGGTATCAGGGACAGGATTTCCAGCTCTGTCTTTTGAGAAACACCTGCTAAAGGAACTGTTGAAGTCTTCATGCTAAAAATGGTACAAGACATGCTTAGAATCATGAAAAAGAGGTAAAATACTTACATAATTAGTTTATAAACACAAAACCGGAGTGTCTCTTCTCATTTTCTCAAGTCCTCATCTCCTCAAATAGGAACCCTTGAAAAAAAATCATGCAAAGGCAGAAAGCAAGTGTAACTAAAACACACAGCAAAGTGATGAGTTATCTGAAAAAAAAATTTGCAATCGCTATATAACAATCTATAGGCATATTCAAATATTCACATTCTTCTGCTGCTGTTGTTTCTAAAGAACTCCTCTGCAAAAGGAAGAGCTCTTCACAAAAGTGAAAAACCATTTTCCCAGAAATGCAGCTGTGCAGGTAGCAATGCTTATGCATTTCAGCTAATGGAATATGTTTTAATTATCCAACTTCACCCACAAACTAAATGCTCAAAAATATAATTTAGCAAGCTCACGAGAAGGCAGCCATCTGAATTTCAGCCTTTTCTTTCCAACACATAGGATGCAATATGATAAAACTATCTGTAAATGCACTTGGGCTTCATATAGAAAGAATCAGGATTCATTAGGGGAAATTTTAAACATGCTAATGTAATCTCTTGGTGTTCTACAGGAAGATATTTTACAGAGGTCCTTAGACTAGCAGTATGATGTGGAAAATTGCGATCATATAGGATCCTTCATTTGAACAAGAACTCTTCACCTCTTTCTGAGTTTAATTCTATTTTCCTCCACAACAGCTAGGATGAAAATTTGAAATAGTCTATTCTGATCACAATATAAGATATCCATACTTTCTGATGCAGATTTACATGTGTAATGTGTTTGTGCATATATATACACGAATAAATGTGCATCTATGTACAGACAATTGTACAATTTCAGCTGTGTGTGTATATACATATGTTTGTGCTTTTCTCTTCAATTTAGGTGAAGTGCAAACTGAAGAAGTCGGTAAGTCAAAGCACTGCACATTCACATACAGTTTGCTCGCTGCTGCTAGGACAACATAGCCACAGTGGAACCTGTTTCTGTTTGGGACCCAGCACTTACAGGTCTGTGTGCTGCACGACTGAGGCCTGAGAACTCACATCCGTGCCCTCAGTTGGGGCTCCAGACCCATCTGCTCAACCTCTGCCTTTTGGCCGGCTGGTGGCAGGTGTTATGCAAAGGCTGCTGCTTTGCTCATCTCTGAAAGAAACCAAAAAAAAAATCACAGTAAGAGGAGAGATTTTATGAATCTGGATGTTTCACTGACCACAATACTTTTTTCATACCTGAAAAGAGGTAATTTAACTCTTCAGGTAGTATAGAGTTATTAACATTTTAATGGCATAATCCAAAAAAGTATCAGGTGTTTCTAAAATTTTTGGACAATATTACCACCATCACCCTCTTCCCAAACTGTCACTGAAAGATAACTTTCTATGTGAGCCTAAATTGGCAAGTTTCTGTAAACAGCTTATGTCCGATGCAAAAGTCAAAAATAACACAATATCTTCACAGTGAGCATCATAGTTCAGTGACTTTAATACAGCATAGCTTGGGTGGGTTGTGGTCTAATTCAGCTTATGCTTGGACCCAATTCATGAAGAACACCGTACATGGCAATTGTCAAATTTTACAGTGCTAGGCTCACTGTAAAACAAGCTGTGGACTAGCACTATACAGCTCTGCTTCTTCTTACTGGGAGCAAACCCACAATTTTTGGCCTTAATTTACTCTGTAGTGTCCAATCAGACCCTCTGTGTCAATGCTAGACTACTTTGAGCATTATTTCTATTTGTCTGAGACTTTCTTTTGTTGTCTGGACCACATCTGGATCTGCGAGGGAATGCTTTGCACTGTGAGATAGAGGTTTAGGGTCTAGAGTCAAGCCGTAACAACACAACTGTCACAGAGCTGTTTTATTTTTGGTTTTATTCTCTTCTTTTCTTTTTTTTTTTTTTTTGACTGAATTTTATGCTTGCTGGCAAAGGGGTTAAGGAAAATGACAGCTGCCAGACTGAAATATCTGCTATTGTGCCATGATGATAAACACTGCAGTCAGTCATTTCATCACCACAGTCAGCCCTAGGGACTGCATTTATGAGGATCCAAAAATGAACACCTTAAGATGTAGTAGACACAACATTAATTTTGACAAATGCGTATATAAAATACTCCCTTCAGTCTGCAAAGATGGGCCACTCACTCCAACACCAAGCAGCTGAGACAATACAGCACACACTTCATCTCATTTATTTGTTTCTTGTCTCAGTATGGGAGGTCCCCTTGTACTGGTACTTGCAGTGCCCATACAGACAGCATTACTATTCTATAGGAATTACCTATAAACTCTACACCTTGGACGTGCATTTAAATGAGAGTTATTAAGGTTCAGGACACAGCACCAGTTGTGATTGTTCTTGTTGACATAAATGCCAAGATCTTAACTTCCTGAGTTTTCTGCCTCAGTAACGGTTCCAGCTCCAAATGAAGGAGTGACATCAATTACCCAAGTGCCCAGCCTTCTTCCCCTCAACAGTATTGTGCTGCAGATGGTGCCAATGGCCTGGCATATGCAAAATCCAGTATATGACTCTGAAAGACTGCCAAAGCAGAAGACAGCTCATATATCAGGTACAGTGGCAGAGCTTTCTGGAGGTCTTTGCCCATTTACAGCATGTCTGACCTCAGACAGGGCTATCAGCTCCCCACTTCTACAGGAGCTGTGCATGCAGGTCTTTGTACCTCATTGCCTGAATAACCTGTAAAGTCCAGACAGACTGCCTGAAAATAAGATTCCAGACGGAGAATCAGGCACATGGCCTGAAACAAGCGTTAACTTGATGTAGCCTTCATTTTCTCAAAGTGCTTTGGAGTGATTTCTTGAGAAAAAAAATTACAGAAATTCCTGTCAAGGTAACATCACAATTACTATTTCATTTTAATTTGTCAACAGCTTACTCCTTCAAATATTTAGAACTTTTGAGTATACTCAACAAGCAGTTTTCTATGGGACACTGTGGTTACAAATCACAGTGCTTGGCACACCAAAGCCCAGTGCAATTTCCCTGATACTGATAATCTTTCAGAAAACATGGGAGTTAAACTAAAACGGTGAAATATTCCTGAGAACCTCCGTGTTACTCATATCCCTTTGCAAGGCTCAGTACTGCAAATTCTATTTTCCTTCAGGTATTCACATATTTTCCTGAACACAGACAGAGTTGGAGAGTGCTGCACAGCTCATAAAACATTAGAAACCAGAGTCTTTCAAGAAGGGAGGAGTCATCTAATTGCATCCTTCTCCCTTTTGATATATCTTCAGCAGCACCAACTTTACAGACAGAAATTGTGAGACCTGTACTGTGGGCATGTTCTCTTGGCTGAACCTCATGATAATCAGGAATAGTCAGTACAGAACAAGTACTGATAACACAATAGGAAGGGAAAAATACATCACCTACAGAGACTTCGTAGCTACTGTCATCAACAGTCATTGTTAAGGCTCAGGAAAAACTCAGAAGAATGAGAGAAAAAAGTATGTTACTGTTCCCAGCACTACTTTTTACTTATGTGTAATGCTGGGAAGCTCACTTCAAAGCTTTTCTGTAGGACAGACACCAAAATAAACTTCTGCAAAATCTCTGTGGAGAGCGTTCAACTACAAAATATAAACATACCTTAAAAACAATATTCCCCCTACCATGAAAGATGCTAAAGAATACATACATGTCTTCCAAATTATTTTTTTGAGGTATACAGTCATACAAAGTAAGATCTTGCTCTCTGGAAAAAGATTTTTTGGGGTCAGTGAACATGTACTGGTCACAATGTTTTTATTGATTTAAAATAGCAGTAACAACTCTTCCTCTTTAGTTAAATTTCAAAAGAAAAAGTTTTTAGTCATACTGACAGGATAGCATCATTCCCATTTTGCTTTCTGTTCTGCTACATTAAGCCTCCACACTCATCAGAGTTCTGTGGGCTGAGTTCCTGGTTATATTTCAGTGTTATATTCCAGATTTACATGCTTTAAGCAGAAGCAGTAGGTTCTCTAATTAAAAAAAAAAAGTGTATTTGAGGAGACAGACAACAACAGGACAGCCACCGTATGGGCAACATAATGCATTTAACAGTTATAGTACTTAGCATAAATGATATTGTTTACTAATAACAAATATACTATGCTTTAATTGATAGAAGAGATAAAACCACTCTTCTGTCAAATTAAACTTTGGCAAATGAGTCCATCAGCCCTTTTAAAATACAGCTTAGGAAGATTAAGGTTCATGTTCCAGATGGCCCAAAAATAACCACTAAAAGCTTCCAGCTATGCTTGAATTAAGAAGCCACTATATACATCCACAAATTTGACATACTATAAATTAAGCATACAATGATGGGGAAAGGAAAAAATGAGGAAATGAAGACAAAATTGGGAATGTTCCTTTGGCTTTAGATACCTGCTTTAGACACCCAAAATACGAGGATAATTCCCCTGGGCATCTTTTATTATCAGGAAAACAGGAATCAGTCCTACCACTTTCTGTTTTCTGGAGGAATCCATTCTGTGCTCTCTTCAGAATCCCATCTGGTCTGGCAGCTTCATCTAACACTTAAACGTGAACAGCACAAATGATCCCCTAAGATTTACAAGAACCATCACTAACAGTGATCATTTCAGATCATTAAATGAATTACTGGTGGCTGTTAAGGGCATTTAAGCAAATAGGTTTGTTATGGCATCCCATTACTCTGCTTTGCACTACTTGAGTAGGGGACACTAAATCCCCAAGGAAATCTTTTTCTTCTTTTTCCCTAAATAACTGAAAATATCAGATGAAGGTAACATGATTATTAAAGGAATTTTCAGAGATCTGGCAAGGGGATGGAGATCACAAGAGTCTATTACAAGCAGTTTTACAAGTTTTCCATCCCAATTAATGAACCAAAGCTGTTAATTTTTGCCCTGATTAGCTCAGTTGCCACAGATCTACCATTCAGATTTAGAAGGAGAGAGAGAAATTAGGTGTTCGTATTTTATAAAACTGCAAAGATAGAATAAACAAGTGTAAAAATTTAGTATGCCCTACTATTTAAACTACAAAATACACCTAGCAGAATAGAAAGATAATTACACAAACGAAATAGGACACGCATTTCTACAGTTGTGGTATGAAGCAACCACCAGGGATAAAGACTAATACCTAAACTGCAGATACAAACTTTATCCTGAGCTACATCCCTGATACATTTCTCTGCAAGCCTACACCTGATGGTCGCCCACATTATGGTTCAAAAGCCAGGTGTCAGAGATCTGACTCCATTTGGACCAAGACTTCTTTATTTGCACAGATAACAGGCAAGTCTTCCCAAGGCCTGAGTAAAACAATGGCAGCTAGTCAGGAATACACTCTTTCAAACTTAAACAAAAAACTCAATTTCTCCTTAGAAGAAAATAAAATGAGGCAAAGCAATCAGAAAATTATCAAAAGAGAGACATACTACATTTTGTACATTTTGAATAGTAATTTGGAGAGTATTTAAAAGTAATATTCTCATATTTTGAAAAAAAGCTTGGGTAAGGAACTGTCATGAAAGAAAATTTAAAACAGCCATATTAAGGAGAGAGGGAAAAAGAAAGAAATAATCCACTGAGGAACAGAAGAGGAAATGACAGTAGTCTTAAAAATAAAATCCCTTTCCAATACACATCAAGGAAAAGACAACTAGGGAAGATATTAGTTGCAAACAACTCCTATGAGGGAGCCAGGGATTCAGAAAGATTCATCTTTCTACAGGAAGAAGATAAAAAACAAGCTGAGAAATGCAAGCATACTAAACTGCTAAATTAGAAAAATATTTATTCATGTGTCTGGTCCGAATGAAAAAAGGGATGAAAATAGCAAGTGAAGACAAACGCCAAACCACAGACATTTCTGACTATGTAAAGCCTGCAACATAACATTCGTTTCTTATCATGAAGTCCAGAAAAACTCAGTAAAAATATGAAAACTTTACCACAAAACCTGATGGACATTTTAGGGTACAGCACAAATAAAAACAGGATTCGATCTGGTCACATTGTCACGCTTTTGGTTCAGACTTCCTGAGGAGTCAAACCAGCATGTTTTAACAACTTGGGATACTTAAACACTTCCAATTTGGAGATCATACTGTAGACTAAGGTGACACAAATGTTGAAGTGAGCTGGGAGACAGAGTTACGTGACCAGAGACTTCAGACAGGTGTGCCTGTGGGATTAGCTCCTCATAAGTGCTGTTTTTTACAGGTATAATCAACACAGCAAAGAGCAATTTGGGAGAATTTGTTAATGAATAACATTTTTTTTCTTTAACAAAAGCTAAAAGAATGTTTCCCTGTTCATGAACACCCTGCAAAACAACACATGCTGCCAAGCTCCTGCGTTTAGCACTGTCACTGATGAGACTTTCAGAATGAGGAAGAATATGAGCGTAATGGACAAAGCTGAAAGCATCCCTTTTTCAAGGTAAGAGATTCTTTTGCCACGGTCTTAAATAGCATTCAGAAAGTAGAGAGTGAAAAACGAAATGTTACCAAAAAAGTTGCTTAGATTAACAGATGATTTTGCCACTGCTTCCGTGTGCAAAGCATTTGGGGTAAATAAGCCTTCCACCATTGTGGAGGGCTGTGAGCCCTTGGCGCAGGAGCCTTCTGCACTTCCTTGGAGGAGAGAAGCCTGAATGCCAAAAGAATCTCCCCAGCCATAACCAACCTTCCTCAGGGTCACGGTGAGCTCCCAACATGCCTTATTTCTCTATGGTAATAGAGGGTACCCCATTGGCTAATTGATTTCTACCCCACCTGCTACCTTTCCCATAAAAAGGCTCTGCTTCTGCCCCTGAGATGGGCATAGTTGTCTTTGGCGTTCTCTTCGCAGGGTGGCTGGACAATAAAGGTTACCTCTGTGGAACTGCCATACGAGGCTCCCGTCTCTTTGTCCCCGAGTCTGCTTTGGGTGATTTCACAGAGAGCTGAACCACAAGAGCTGGAATCACTTGTAGCTGGGAAATTGCTACACTTGCTGAAATCACCTGTAGCTCAGGGAGGCCTGCCAGTGCCCCCTGGAAAGGGCTGTTCCCTGCGGGACGCTCTCTCTAGGAAGGTCGCGGCATACCTGTGCTGATCAGCACCGGACCCCCTGCGACTCACCACACTGCTAAGCAAGCTGCAGCCTACCATGGTTCTATTTCTTCTGCTTTGAACATTACATTAGACAGCCAACAGATAACCAGCAGTCAAATGGATTGTGCTGTGTTTTGAAAAGCTTTTATGCTGTCATCAGGAAAAAATCACATTTTAAGGAAGGCAACCAATAAGGCACACATAAAAGTGTAAAGAGACAAGAACAGCATGCAAAAAAAAGGTTTAAAACTCCCAAATTAGTTATCCTAAGAACAAGAGAGGTAGGTATGTTTCCTTTTTGATGCATTAGAGAATTTTCCTGTGACAGCCAGTATTCCTTTTTCTCCTTTCAGAAGTGCAAGAATGACACCATGAAAAGAACAGCAGAGGAATTTAAATCTAAAAAGAAAGAGAACATTGCTTCCAGCTATTCACACTTATAATCTGTGAAATTTATGGCCTGAGAAGACAGCACTGAAATTAGCCATTCCTTCTTTAAACTGAGCCCAGGGTTCTAGGGCCTATGTAACAACTTTATGCTTTTTAATATTAAAATACAGGCAATCAAAAACCATAGATGAAGACATCACAAGAAAAAAAGTTTTAGGACTTTTCCTTCCTTGATTTACAAGGATTAGTCTTTGGCAAAACTAACACTGATCACAAGTGGAAGATTTTTTCTTTTTTCTGCAAACCTCTTTTTTTTCCATACTGTGACATTATATTCCTACATTTTGTTGTTTACAAAAAAATATAATCCCAAGCCAAAAAAAGAAAGAGAAAAAAAACTCCACAAGACCAAAAGAGATAAAATGAAAAGGTATTAAACCTTTACATGTCACAAATGAAATGCACATGGTTCCATGACCTAGCAACATCATAGGTGGAGAGCAGAATGACCATTTTTACAGGGCATTAACAAACTGCATTTGCTAAATTAGCCAAGGCTTTTGAATCTAGATAGCTTTGAAAGAAGAAATTAATTCAGTCTGATGACAAAAAAGATGAAGCAATTTCCTAGCTCTACACAGACCATTATTGCTAAATTTTGACTGAATTCTCAGTTGCAATGTAAAAAAATGCAAAAACCCCGCTGATATCACAGCTGCCAATTAAAATTACAGAAATCAGAAGGTTTTGCTTAGTTTCAAACACAATTTGTATATCCATTATGAGTATAAGTAGAACTTCTAATACATTTTTTCTTAAATATGTAGTGGAAGACAGGGGAAATACAGGGCTGGTTTTAATGAAAAACCTAATGATGTAACCATAGCTATAGTCCCACCTCAGTCAGAAAGCAAGAGATATTGAAGTATACCTAGTCATGGAAGAGAAAAAATATAAGAAAGAACACAGAAAGAAAAAGGGCAAACTGAAACTTTACTAGCAGTTTTCAAGTAAGACTGTGACAGCCTTGTGACAAAATAAAACACCTGAGAGAAAAAAAAAAAGGCAGCTCAGCAAAACTGTGGATCATTCCACCCCAAGATGCCGTGGAGTTTTACTCTTCCGCATCTGACTGGAAGATGTTTGGCCAGTACAGACTCAGGGAGGGAAAACACCAGAACAGTGAACATAAAAATCTCCACCCAAAAGTGATAGCCCCAGCTCGTTACTGTACGTATTAATAAGAGATAATAGTTGTATACTCCACATGGTGTATGTGTGGTTTTGTCTTGGCACAACAGAAGATGCCTTTACAGGAGTGACCCCAGGAGCTGAGTGCTACAGCAAATGGAGTAGGAAGCTGTGATATAATTAAGAAATTAAATCAGTTTATTATCTTCAACAGCTGTCTTAGCAGTCTCTTTTGTATTCTACTCTTGATTTTAGGTGCTTTGTACAAACAGCATCGTGATGGTGGTCCAAGCTTGTGAAAGGTGGTGTTGAGCCTGGTACCAAGGACATTTGCATACAAGTACATTTAGCCACTAGATTTACTCCAGCTAATGCTTATGCAACAGAACAACACAATTTGGTTTATTATTATCAGAAATTGTAATGAGCCTCCCCTTACTCCCTCCTGCCCCCCCAAACGGTAGCTGGTTATTAAAAATGAAAAAAATTATTACTGAGTAACAAACCTATAAACCTTAGTGAGTCATACAGTCCCTAGAATCAACACTCATCAATACCTCACAAATTCTAGTTCTCCTGGTGGTTGGATATTGAATGAGTAGAGGTTGAGGGAGAAAAGCTAGCAGTGATCAACCTTTAGACGACTTCTAAGAAATTTTCCCCATAAACATAGTATGGAGAGTATCTTTTTACCTCTTAAGGCATTTCTGACTTGCTCCACAGTTGGTTTCTGTATCCAAAGTTACTTTTTCTAAGAATAAAAAAGAAAAAAAAAGCTCATGTATGTCAACATACATGGTTTGCAAAATGTTATCTATTCAGAAAGTTGTCAGTTGCAGCAGGGTATTTTCTAAGTCACCTTTACCAGTGACAATGAA
Source organism: Rhagologus leucostigma (assembly GCA_013397725.1). Lineage (NCBI taxonomy): Eukaryota > Metazoa > Chordata > Aves > Passeriformes > Rhagologus > Rhagologus leucostigma. Next base: position 3,325,775 of record VZTD01000172.1, read on the forward strand.
ATTCAGCTATAAATGAACTAAGAAATATCTACGGATCTGGACACCTTCCAAGGAATAAGGCAGAAAAACAAAACTCACAAGCCCTAAGAATTCAAGGTTTGGGAGCAGTTGTACCTTTCTCCCCTTGTGGTAAAACACCTAAAGGAAGGCAGACATTGCTCTTCCATTCAGGGCTCGCTATCTCAGGAAGAGAGTCATGGTCTCCTGAAAGCTACTTCAGCCTTGGACTAACCTTCTTGACCGCACAGTGGCACCAGTGGAATATCCTTGTGATGCCTTTTGCTCCCACACGCACATCTACAAATATTTGAGAAAAAATATAGTGTAGGTTGACAAAAAAACACAAAAAAGTTGCCCACTATTTTGTCTAAACAATTTGCTTCTTTAATCTGAGGGTGATCAGACCTTCTAGGTCTTGTGTTTGGGACTGGGGAGGATTGGTTTTTTTTTCAGTCAGGAATGGGAGTAAAAGAGTGTTATTGTTTCCCTGTTTTCTAGGTCAGGCAAAGAAGCACTGCAATTGCTGTGGTTAACTCCTGTCTCAAGCTGGTTTATTTTAGGTATGCCAAGAGAGCAGGGGCAGTCCCATGTAATTAAGCAAAGAAGCTGGGAGTCTTTGGACCAAACTTACTGCTTCTTCACATCTACTGGCTGGTTAAAGAAAGCTTTCAGAACTCACATGTCTTCTCCTCTCTATCTCCAGCATGCTGTTATCCTTAGCATTCTTTTCTCAACTGCACCCCTCTGCAAGTCCTTTAGTGAGAAGGCAGCACTAGAGGTTTTTTGTTTTTTCAAAAGAAAAAGCCCAGCTGCTCTCCCAGGCCATTAGGGAGCACTTTTGCTTTGCTGCAGTATTCAAGTTTACCAATTCATAAGGCTAAAGCAGAAGAAAAGCCTCTAGTTTAAAAAAGAATAGCTGTTGCCATAGCACTTCTCATTAAAACATACCTTGTGTATAGAAATGCTGAAAAAATCTGAACTTTCCTAGTAAAAAAATTACCTGGATTCTGATCATCAGAAACCCTGTGATAGGGCCTGCATTAACAGGATTCTGGTGGGCTTGAAAACAGCCCCTCACTAAAAGAGATAAGCTTACAGTTGGCTCTGAGGTTATCATGAAGCTTTTAACACTAAAGTGTTAATTAACTGTAGCTCAGGTTATTAGTCCCACCTGCAGAATGTTCCAAAGTAGATGGTACCTTGCTAGTTTCACTCTGAGTGTTCAAGGATTAGAGAATTATATCATTATTAAGAACCATGAGTTGCTCTGACTGCAGGGCTCACTTCAGTGATGTATTAACAGATAACAAAATTATCTGTGGTAGGCCTAGGTTTTTCTTCTTTTTAAGTGCTTTCTTAAGAACTATACAAATAAAGTGCCAAGACACACTTTTCTCGTTCAACACCTTAAGTTCTCAGAGAGCACAGTAGCCAGACAACTGATAAACTCTGGCTAGCTCTTCCCATCGACTGCTTTTCACAATTAAAAAAGCCCACCATACACCACCAGAAAAAAAACAACCAAAACCAAAACAAAAACACAAACAAAAAACCCCAGGAAAATAACATACAACTAGGAAATTTTGACCCTTTTTTCTGACGTATTTTCCAACCTCTAACAAGGTTAGACTATGGATACATTAAACTTGATCTCCTTGAGTGACTGCTTATCAGGAAAACAATAAAGGAAAATATTCAGAGAACAATACTAGTCAATCCTTCATCAATTTGATTGCACTCACAGTTTGTTTTGAGATAACAGGTAACATAAAAACCCTGCATTTTTTTTCCTGCAGCTTCCTACTTTATCAACCAATGGCTTCAGTATTTTATACATGTCTTTTAACTCTACAGCAACATCAACAGTTGCCTATTAATTTGGCAGATAAACCCTTACCTAAGAAAGACTTTCACTTTTCACTGTTGTTTGTAGGAAGTCTGCTTCTTCTTTCATAAATTGGCAGTGTAACCACTGATACAGTAGTTACGAACATATGCCACCAGCCACTGAAACAGAAACATCCTGTTGTTTCAGTTCTTTCATATTCCTTTGGTTTTCATACAAAGAAGTCAGAGCAGCAAAATGAGAAATACTGAAACAGCAGCAGAACTGCTGAAAGAACTGAGGTCTCTACTTTTCCCTCTTAGAATAACAGTGATATTGTTAATGTAGTTCCTCATCCAATAATGAAGTCAAAACTATTATTACCAGTAGTAATCTCAGAAGTCTGTACTGAAGTATAGATTACAACCTTTGAATAATTTCAATCTTTCATAAATATTTTTATCTTTTTAAACTTTGTTTAAAAATATTATTACAGAACATTTGCTCTTTGCCCTTTAATCTTCAATGCTGCAATAGAAATGGTTTTCTTAAGTAACTAAGTAAAATATAATGTTGGACAATGTGAAACTCGTGGAAAAGAAGTTTCAAACTATATTTTTAATTTCATTTTCTTCCTGTTTGCGCTAGTCCACTTGTCTTTGTTTTCTCTAATAGGGGAAATTCTTGTCAAATTATTTTTACCTAGTTGCTTAAATCTTGTGTAATATAAACCACACAATTTTGATATTAATTTGTGTCCAGTGTCTTCATGCAGAGACTTGGTTCCATAGCTCTGCTCATTTGGTAGGCCAAGTTACAGCACAGTTCTTACAGTGGTCACCACACTTACCTTTCAAAAAACCCCAATGCTTTAATGTGAACAGAACAGCCTCAGATCATCACTGTTTTTTATCCTTTTCTGAGGTGTATGAGAGAGAGAGTCTTGGGAAGTTTAAGAAAGGATCTAAGCAACACCACGTTGTCAACTTCACAGAGTCAAAACAGCTATTCAGCTACTTCTGATTTTCCAAATGCCCAATTAGTGCATCTTCAACTGTTTCCTAGTGTTTTCTGCAAGTAGCCTTCATGCGTTCATATACACAGGCCACCATCTTCCAGCAAAGGTGCCTGCACTCTGAGGCCCTGAACACTGAGAAAAAAACTGCTGCTCGTGAGAAATCTGCAGCTTTAGCAAGACAGCAAACAAGTATCATCTGCCCATGCTATACTTTGCACTCCTTGCTTTGACAGCTTTCTAGGAAAACCTCTCACTGCCTTCCTAGGCTTCTTTGCTGACCTCTATTTCATCAACTTTTTACCATACATTGGGTTCCACGTTGCAAAGAATAAGAAGAAAGCAGAAGCATTATAGCTCACTGCATTTCTTTATGTGCAAAGCTGAAGAACATTTCTACAGAACAGACCTGAGGCCTGATTCAGCCTCAGGTACCTGCAGGTACTTAATTTCACCTAAGAAATGCACATTCTCATCATTGCCAATTTCACAGAAGAAAAAAAATAAAACCATACAACTTTATCTCTGGTTATTTATACAACAAAGTAAAAACTTTCAGAAATTAGGCAAACAGTAAGGTATAGTGTTATGTGAAACAGTCTTCTGGAGCAAAAGAGAGAATAATGTTGGAAGCAGTCTCCTTCAATGAAAAAAGGGACAATAGCACTAGAAAGATTTATTGCAGTCTGAATACTGAGAAATGTACATGACCCCAATAGGAGTTTTCTACTATCAATTTTTATCATTCAAGTGTTTCAAACTTCTTCACAATAGAATTGTCCAAGTTCTACAGTTGACATGACAAGTGGCTTTGCAGGTGTTGGCATAACACCTTCTTTAACTTCTTTTTCTCCTCTAAACACATCCTTTCAAGCATGTGATGTCTTCAGAAAAAGAGCAAAACAATGCTCCTTTCAGACACAGAGGAAGCAGAAGCCCTTGAGATACTTCTCAAATATAGCTAGGGTTCTTGGAGTCCACAGGGATGTACTTAGGGTAATGAGTTCTGCTGGGAAATATAATCATTTTAACAGCCCCAGAAAGGCTTTGCAAGTTCATGCTGGCTTTTATGCCGGCAGATTATATGTTTTTAATTTATAGTGGTTTTACTGTGGTTCTTCAGCACGGAATGCCCTTCCCCACCATCCAGCGTGTTTGTGTATCCATGCTTAAACTCCATTTCCAAATGGGTGTGATATTAATTGCCACAGGACTACTGAATTGATGGCAAGGGAAATTAAGTGACTGGAAAACTAAACAACCTTTTTCACTAATTTTTACTGTAGTGGCTTATTTAAACTGCTTCACATATCACAAATCATATAGTTTCCCACCAGAGAGCATAAAGCATTCCACATGCCAAAGAATTTAGGTTTAAAAAGGAAAAAAACTTTAGATTCATCATCTGTGCCTAAGATTTCCAGCCACTGGCCCTTAAATTTTGAGACTCTGCAACTGAATGCATGCACCTCAAATGTTGGTGATTGTCAGAATTTACAAGCTTGCACCTTTATTGTTTTCTCTGCAGACACCCTGTGATTGATTTAACTGTACTGACCTCCCAGCTGTGACAACTGCCTGTTCCACTGTCACCTGCTAATAACAGTCGTACATTTAGCTGCATCCCCTAACTGCCTACTGGTGGGAGATGTCTAATAAGTTATTCAGCCTGGATTTAGGCAAAACATCAGAGATTTTGTGTCCTAATAACATTCCCTTCAGCCATCCACCTTCTTTGCCTTTTAAGTTGTTTACTAACGAAGATAAATGAGCTTGCCTAGGCAGGACAATGACAGTAGCTGGCAGATACATTGCTCACACAGCTGACCCTGTTCAATTTTAAAATAAAATAAATCTATGCTGTTTTGTTTTATGTATGACTTATTAAATTACTGATATGGAACTTGTCTGCCCCAGATTGCAGGGCACCGCTAATGCATTGAGCTGCAGACACTACGTAGCCTTAAAAAAAAACAAACAAAAAAGGTTTACATTAAAATTAACATGAAAAAGAGACAGGTTCAGATGGAATGAGAGATGAGGGGAAAAATATAAAAAAAGTCTTGTCTAATTGCCTTCCGGGAACCCAATATGCTATCACTGCCATGATTTACAAAGCAGCTGATGACTGGGAAAGACAGCTATGACACATTAAAGCTATTCATTCAGAAGGTGGAATCACAATGCTTCAGAAATTGCTGTATCTAAAGATTTTTTATTGAACTTCCATAACTAGATGAACTCAGAAACATCCTGTGAAAACATTATAGTTATTGCTGATTTGAAAAAGACCCATAAAAACTATTAGTTTGAGGCTAAACATTTTTCAGCTAAAATTAGGAATTAGGAAATCATAGAATCATATCATAGAAAGGCTTGGGTTTGAAGAGATCTTAAAGTCATCCAGTTCCCAATTCCCTGTCACAGGCAAGGATGCCACCCACTAGACAAGGTTGCTCAGGGCCTTATCCAATCTGGTCTTGAATGTTTCCAGGGATGGGACGTCCACAACTTCTCTGGACAACCAGTTCCACTGTCTAACCTCCCTCACAGTTAAGAGCTTCTTCCTAATCTTGTCTTCAAGTTTAAAACCATTCCCTCTTGTCCTATCACTGTCTGCCCATAAAAAAAAATTGCTCTTTTTGTAAAAGCTTTTTAAGTACCAAAAGGCTGCTCTAAGCTCTCCCCAGAGCCTTCTCTTCTCCACAGCTGAACAGTCACAACTTTCTCAGCCTATCTTCATAGCAGAGATGTTCCAGCCCTCTCATCATCTTCATGGCCCTCCTCTGGGACTGTCTCCAGCATGTCCATGTCCTTCCTGTGCTGGGGACCCCAGAGCTGGATGCAGTCCTCCAGGTGAGGTCTCACAAGGACAGACACAGGGGCAGAATCCTCTCCCTTGCCCTGCTGCCCGTGGTGGTTTGGATGCAGCCCAGGGTGTGTTTGGCCTTCTTGGCTTCAAGCACACACTGTTGGCTCAGGTCCAGCTTTTCATCCATGAGAACCCCCGAGTCCTCCTCTGCAGGGCTGCTCTCAAATGAGTTCATCTCTCCGTCTGTGCTCATGTCTGGGGTTGCCCTGACCCAGGTGCAGCATTTTGCACTTGGACTTGTTGAACTTCATGAGAACCTTGAGTTATGTCCGCTCTTTCTTGTGAAAGGTGTAACATGCTGCTCTTAGGGTCAAAAAATGAGACCTTGAAAACTTATAGGCAACCGCTATTCTAATCCAATTCGTGGAGAGCTGACAAATAATAATTACTATGAGCTCACAAAACAACCCTAAAACTATTTAGCATCTCACTTCCAGGTGGGGTGGACATTTGGTCCAATCCTTATCACCATAGATCTTGTGCCTTTCTTTACAGCAGCTCTAAGCAGAGAAGGTCAGAATGCACTCAGGGAAGGTCTATATGACACAAAGATTCATTCAGGAAAAACTGTGCAAAATAACAAAGTGAAAAGAAGCCTTGTCAGAAAACCCTTGAAAAATACCAGCATCCAGAACACATAAAGGCACAAAACACGGGCTTTTCTGAATTCTTGAAGGCTTTTTTCAACATTTACAATAAAAACCAATGAATGCCATTGTTCATTACATTATAAGAGAGGGTTCTGTAATAATGAAATTAGAGAGACTAAGAAATAAAACCCCTATTGCTCAATCTGTCAAGTAATTATCATCCCTTTAAGACCAGCTAAGAAGCATAAGCCATCCCATTTGCATGGATGCAATAACTCAGTTTTTGCCTGGCATCCCCTTAACAGTAGACAAAATGGCAACCAGACAGAAAAATAATACGTGGAAAATAAAACACATTACTTGTAATAATTTTAAAAATTATGTTCTACATGTATTTGGCCAGGTCAGCAAGCAGCCAGTCTCACTGAAAATTCTCTCTTTCCATGTAACCAAAAGGATATTTCATTCTTTAGCCTTCAGATATTTGTTTAATTGGTTGAGGGTTTTTTCATAAAGTATGTCCTGGTTACACATCAGATTCTGCTCCAGACTTCCCATACTCCCCAAATTTATTCCCTCCCCTGGGATTTTATTGTGTGCACAGACACTCTGATGCATGAAATCATCTCCATTGTTCTTCATATTCTGCTAGCAAGAATACAGAATGTTTATAAATAACTAACATATTGCATGGATAAAATGCAAATCACCATACTAGTCAGAAAAATTAATGTGGCCTGCAGTGCTAATCCTAGCCAGTGACTGCTCTCACCTCGATCCCTACCAGTTTCAGGGTAGCTTCTTAAAGCAGCACTTGAATAACACTGTAGGTACAACATAAAACCAGAATTTTGTGCTGGACAAGACTGAATAGAGTCTGGGAACTGCCAAGACACTCTGCAGTTTCTCCATTTCCTAACGGCAAAAATGTGAATCATTGTCTTAATCCCAGTTTCCCGTCATTGGCCTCGCATGTACATTGTAAAAACCATGTAGAGAGGTCCCAGATACTTGTGCTAAAGGCAATTATAAAAGTTCAAGTACTCAGTTTTTACAGGGCAAGATGAGACAGTTGGACAACTTCACACTGGAGAAAGACAATGAATGCTGCTGCATGAGTGACCAGAGAGTTGGGGCTCAAGTGTACCCTGGGGCTCTAAGCAAAAATCACAGTTGAAATCTGCAACGTGACCTCAATCATAGTCACAAAATACACAAAAGTCAAAAAAGTTCCAAGCTTGCAACAAGAACCTAGCTAAAATCACAGGGACAGGAGTTCAGCATGAGCACAAGGATCAAGATCCAAAACATAATGGCAGGATGTTTTTTCCACATGTAATGATATCCAGTAATACATGATTTAGCTACACCATATTGTGCTCAGTTAAAAGAGAAAACTTTTTTTCAAAATGATGGATAATTTTTTAAATGCAGTTGCATGTTTTTAAACCAAAAATAGAACGAATCCCACACTCCATCCTCTGCTCACTTACCTCCAATGTTTTAGGAGATGATCACTAACAAGAAGACACTCCCCTTACCTCCTTCCTGAGGTACCAGTTAATTCTGAGACACTATAGTAAATCTAATTAAATACCAGTTCAAGAAATATTGATATTCTGACACAAAGACATAGTCAAGCAGAAGTTAAAATGTTTAAAACTATAGAAACATATGCAGAACGTAACACTTTTGATTCAGCTTTTGGTAGCTGCAGCATGCAATTGCTGCATGTTAACACAAATTACGTCACTATTAGTCTAGATTTCACTAGCCTATGTCCTAACAAATGAAATGCTACCTGCTATAACACTTGATTGAAAAAAGCATTGTTTTTTACAAATGGGAGCATAGATCCATAAGCAGATCTATTATCATATTTGATTAAAGTTTTTTTACACATTCACATTATTTCTGAGATAAGACTGAATTGTCCATCTCATCTACCAAGATCACACCCAGTGAGAATGAGTAACGTTACTTCAAGCATTGCCATCTTAGTAACAAAAAGGGACTCACTCGTGCTGTTTCATCTCAGTTTCATTAGAGGCCAGTCTGAGCAGAAAACACCAGCACTCCCAGCCATTTGGGTACAGCAACCTGCCTTCAGCTTTGTGCACCTGCAGACAAAGGTGTCAAGCAGTGTTTTAAGAAACAAATAAGGAAAACTCTAATGATATGCTACCAGTATTTCCAAACAGCTCTAATTCCAACAGTCCCACTTTTTTCCCCCCTTATTTTCATTCTCGTTGTATTTACTGTTCTGCCAATAGCACCATCCTCAGAAGCTGCCCTGCCTATCAAGCAAATATTAAGATAGACATGGCGATATGGACATACTGAATTACGAGACTTCACTCACTAAATGGTCCAACTGGCTTAGCAGGAATAAAAAACAATTGTGTGGAATACAGAAAAGACAGACGATGATAGGAAAGCCAGAAAGAGAAATCAAGCCTCCCACTTAAGAACTGCTTGATAACAACTCAATTTCTAATAATAACTTCCTTTTTGTGGCTAATATAAAGTTTAAATGGACTTCAGAAAAAGCTAAGTAGCTTTTTCGTAATTGACATCCAAATTATGCTCTCTGTCTTCTGCATCCTTTTATAAGCTAAAAGCTGTGTTGCTTTGCGGCAGCCTTTCTGGGAACTTCATTGTTCTGTTTTTCCATGAATGCAAACTAGTACCCTTCCAAGACCCACTTATATTACTTTACAGTTTTAGACCACTCCTGCATTACAGCCCCAAATCCTAAAGCAAGTAATCTTCACTCATGGAAGTTCTGCTGCCTTAAACAAAGTGGCCATAAAAGTTACTCTGATAAGCTGCGTTTTGTGGGAAAAACGAAAGAGGAAAAAGATAGGCCTAACTAAGAAGTAGTAGCATAAGAGAAGAAATTTTTTCTGACACTGCTGAACTGCATTTTATCTTTTTGAAAGACACAGCCTAATAGAATATCTTGCTTTGTTTACAGGATATATTTGATATATTCATTTCTTACATACATCATATCAGGGGAGTCTTCTGTACATTAAACAATTCTACATGCAGGAAGACTGTCTGCATTTGCCTGGTGTAAAAAAACCAATATAAACTATACCTTAAAATAAAAATTCCATTTATTCCCAAGTGAGACCTGTAGTTCAAATACACTTTTAAAAATTAATTTTTAACTGAATTGCTGAGATACGGTGGTCAGTACCCAGAATGAAGACTGTTTGTCAAAATGTAGCCTAAGCAGTGATAGAGTTCTCTATGCGATTCCCATTTATTCTGAAAATCCCTTCAGGTTGGAAATACAGCATCGTCAAAACTCAGGGTCAGTGCTTAGAATCTCCATATTCAGCTCTGAGACTATACTAAAGAGCAAACAGCTCCTGATCAGTTTTTTATTTTTAAATAATATCCACTCCCATGTTTCCTTTTCTTTCTATAGCAAATGCAAAAAATTAGTTTTTGAAAGATCTTGACATCATATCTAGTGGGTAAGACAATTCACAATCTTACAACTCCTTTCCCTTCACTCCATTCTCTCTGAACAGGCCAATAGCTCTTGTCCAGGAAGACCATCCATTATCACAGTGACAGTTATTGATTTTAATTAAAGTAGCAGAAAGAAGCTGAAAATATTAAGCCCTATTCTTTCACGTTCCAGGAATCAAAATAAATGGTACTGAGAATTTACACTGACACAACCACGTATTTATGCCTATGTCCAAAGCCACAGCCAACCTGCACAAGGGATGCCAAGAGAGAACTCCAAGAGATTTAATTAGTATAGAAAGCCGATTTGATGATAAGTACAACATGCAATAGTCTTGGCACCAGCAACTCACCGGGAGAAGGGAGTCCCTATTGCAGTGAAAACTTGATGGGCAGCAGTAGTCACTTGATTCGTTTACATAACCAATCAAGCTGTTTTGCCCTTTTGTCTTTTCCTCCCTATTGCTTATTCCATGCCTGCAAAGAAAGAAAGTGTTTGGGTTAACATCCAGCGACTCACAATTACAACTTGAAATGCCTGCCAACTGCATAAATCTCAGTAGCCATGAAAAGGAAAAAGGCTTTTTCCTACAATAAGAGACCCAGGCACACATACACACACAGAAACCAGGAGTACAGTCTGCTCCTAAGCTATGCATTCTTGCATGTATATCCTCAAGGTGCAGAAAAACATTTCAATTCCAGACTTGAGAGAAGCAAGCAGTTTCAGAAAGGCTGTGTTGCATGAAAACTTGCAAAACATGATTTTGTTGAGGATTTTTTTTTTGTGGCCCATCAGAAACAGCATTCTATAATACAGCTTTGCTGCCCTGCAAGAAGTGATGAAATGATATTCACAAGGCACCGGGCAGACCATTGGGTAAGTGCCAGATACAAAGGGCTGCTACTCTAATGATGAAAAAAAAATCTATTCATCTTTCAACCTCCACCTGATCAATGGGCTAAAATTGGTTTTAAATGTGATCCCACTATATTTTAGAATAAGCTGACTAAGGACTGACTTACGCAGTCCATCTTCACCCTTTTAAAGATTTCATGTCTCCACTGTTATGTGGATAAATTAACAGAAATTTTTGTGTGTGTTACATTTTCTCTGTGTAATCCCTGCAGTAAAACAAAGTGATTTACCCAGTGATTGTCATGTGTAAGTGCTTAGATATTAATCAGCAATTTTACATATCAGAGCAATTTTTCTTACTTTCTCTCAAACAAAAAAAAATTATATCAAATCCATAACAGCCTTGTTCCATCTGTAAATCCATCTGGTTTTCTTAGTATGTGCCCTTGAAATACTGATACGTTTGGGGAAAAACATGTTGCAAATAAACAAGTTTCATATACAGCATTTCAGTTTTGGAATGCAAGAATTCATCCTGTCCTTCAATCTGAAATTCCACTGCATTCCTGTAACAGATATCTCTGTCTTGCAGGCTGTAGCATATTGTTGTCACCTGAATGTTTATTCCTTTCTCTGTCTTTCGAACAGACACCTCCCTTCAATAAATGAAAGACGTAATAGAGAAGCTATTTGGAAGCATGAAATTTATGCATCCTTTTTTCCCCCGCCAAGAATCTGTGAATTTGGCTGTTTCCTTGGTGTTCCTCTTCTGTTTGATTATCTGCATCTTATGGGCATAGAGATTTCAGGGGGTGTGGTGTGACTGTGGCTCCTTTTGGAGCAATGTGCTGAACAAGCTTTACTGCTCCCGCTGGCTGAGTGACAGGTACTGAGCACAGGTGTCTCTCCTATCAGGGTCATAGAGGAGAACCAGCTACTTCTGATGTGCTCTGAAATCAAATAAAAGTAATTCCATGTTAGTCAGGAGCATCATCTGAACCAGTGACACTCTTCCCCAGCGCTAAGTAAGAAATTCACCACGTGCAACAATCTTCTGCCACCTAGAGAGAGACTTGGCAGAAAAATGGTGTAAAATTAGCAACTGTCACTTACTCAATTTGCACCAAAAAAAAAAATTTAAATTGTTTCCACTCATTTTGAGCTTTGACAAGGGAAGCAGGATGCTAATGTTTCCAGCATGCACTGTCTGAGGTAGACTGCAGCATACACATTTATCAATCCTGAAACCGATTACTGTTCTTCTGTCCATCAGATGAGACACCATTTTCTCTGCATGAATATTCATTAATGAGACCACTATACACTGCAGGTGAGTTCAAAGAGGCTTTCCTCATCATGAAATGCAGGTTAAAACTTACTACAGCAAAAGTACCTTGTAATGCACATTTTTGAATTTTGCCAATATGTCTCAATCCACTCACAGCACCACTGGAAATTCTCTAGACATGTCACTTCTTCGCTTGGACTTATTTAATGACTGAAGTAGAGGACACAAAGGATTTGGGGAAGGTGTGCAAGCATTTACCCACCAACAGATGTTCCATCAGGGTATGACCCTTGAATCATAGCACGAACAGTAGAAAAAGAGTGCTTCGGAAACCTTGTGCAACTAAGAGATGATTATACCAGTAAGTGAAGGGAATGAGAAATGCTGAATTTCATGCTACTCTGTAGGGTGTATTGAAAAAAAAAACCAAATTTTTTCCAAAAGACATTAATCTTTCCAGGTTTTCAAGAGCTCCATGTCTCACTCTCAGCTGACAGAATAGAGTCACCTTGGGGTTATATTGAACAGAAGTAGCTATCGATTAGAAGAGTGTTTGCAGATTAGGAGCTTTGCAAAAGAGTTGCTCAGCAATCTCTATTAATTGGATATTTTCAGCACTTGAAACTTAATTTCTATCTCCATTTAAGTGGGTCAATATTGTGGAAACAACTAGAAAACAGGTCTGGCGTAATAAAACTGCAGTTCTCTTCCTATTTGCTTGGATCAGTCTAGTCAAAAGCAGAATGTGTCTACCTTCAGGCTAAATAACCACTGGCCTCATGCTCCATGAAAAGGCTGTAATGGTTTCCATTTGGCACTATACCAGGGATTCATGGATTGTACCAAGTTTACAGAATCACAGCTTGTCTCAGAAGGAATCTCTGGTGATTGCCTAGTCCAAACCCCTCAGCTCAAAATACAGCAAGTTGCCCAGAATCATGCACAGTTGGGTTTTGACTGTCTCATAGGCTGGAAACTCTACAACCTCTCCAGGCAGTAGAGTTTCTCTTTATTCCAGTGTTCTGACTCTCCCTGTAGCAAAATGCTTTCTTTGTGCTGAGCCTTCTCTTCAAGGATAAACCATCTCAGGTCTCAGCTTTTTTTATACGTCCCTGTATGTACCCCCTTAATCATCTTTGTGCCCTTTGCTCCAGCATATCCATGCCTCCTCTTGTACTGAGGAGGAAAGATCGGGACACAGAACTCTAGATGTGGCAGGCATGACTAGAGCCAAGGGTCACCTCTCTCAAACTGCTGGCAATGTTCTTCCTAACTCAGCCTTCTTTGCCGCAAGGGTGTATTACTGGCTCAGTGGTTTTGGTCCACCAGACTCCCAACATATTTTCTGCAAAGCTGCTTCTCAGCCCCTGGTCTGTACTGGTGCATGGAGTTATTCTCCACTGGACCGTGCACATGCCTTTGTTCAACTTCATGGGCTTCTCCTTGGTCTGTTTCTCCAGCTTGTCAAGATGCCTTCAAACAGCAGCACAGACATCTGGTGTATCACCCCTCACAGTTTCAGACTTCCTTCAGACTTGCTCAGGCTGCACTCTGCCCTGTTGTCTAGGTCAGGAATAACAGTATTGGCCCCAGTGTTGAGCCCTGGGTATCCTACCAGTGACTGGCCTCCAGCCAGACTTCAAGCCGCTATCACAACCTGCTGAAGCCAGCAGTTCAGCTTCTTGCCAGTCCATCTCCCTGTCCACTTGTCTAATGAATTGTTTCACCAGTTTGTCTACTCTTGGCCACTTTTCAGACATCAGGATCTCCAGAAAAATCAGGTTCTATTGAATTCTGTTTCTAGAAGGATGAAGCAACTAATCCTTACAAACTGTAACATGTATACTCATGAATTGGCTGTGTTGAAGCAAGATGACTGACTGGTCATAGTAATCTTGTCAGTTTTGCTCCTCAGTTCTGTAGGAAACAGCACATCCCACTGAATAGGGATGAAGAGCAATTAAACCACTGAAGGAAGCCCACTGTGTTTCCGCCCTCAGAGGTTAATATCCCAATGTGACTAAAGGAGAAATACTGAGAACATTTTCTGAGAAACAACATGACCTTTAGCAGGAAAAGAAAACAGTCTTCTTTCTCTTCTTCTACACAAAATGGAGAGCTTCTGCTTGAAATTGCAGTGAATATGAGCCTTAAGCTAACATCTGGAGTCTTGCACATCTGTAGCTTAATTAAGAATCAGAGCATTTTTGTTAACTTTCAATATATACGTTTTTGTAACACTGAATAGAAAGATGTAAAAGTTTACAGGACTAGCAAAGGTAGGATGGAGACACCAAATGAAAATATGTCTAGTTTGAGTTCATCCATTTACTAATTCTCAAGGTTAGCCAAGTTCTTCAATTTTTACAAACACAGCACCTATTTAATGCTTAGAAATACCTGAACACCTCATGACAACTCCAACAAGAAAAACAATTTATAGCTCTCCTGCACCTACTTAAGAGCAGGAATAACCGATTTCCCATAAACAAAAAACATGGACACAAACTCCCAGAATCCAAGTCTTTCTGATCATTGGTCTTACAGCCAGAAAGATACCTCTTCACATGTTTGAAAGCACCACCTGCTCACACTTGCTGAGGCATGGAGGTCTGCAGGAACATAGAAATTACTGTGTTCTTCTCTTATTCTGTGTAACTGCTGTAAATGTGAGTGCTTTGTTCATCCAAGTCCCATTGTACAGCAAAAGTTACCAGTAGAAAGTATCAGTATCAACTGAAGATAAAACTCTCATAAAGCTTGTTTATGGTGGATAATTGTGCCCTTTCTTTCCCTTGACGCATGTAACCATTTCATCCATACCCCCTACCTGCAGTGAGGAAGCCAAACTTTTTAAATGCATCTCCCCTAACTTCTTAAATCCTTTACTCTCTCTGCAAAAACTTGTCACGCTGTATTTGCTGTGACAATATGATGTGTGCTAATAACTTTCTGATTTGCTGTCACTAGTGTCTCAGCAACTGTTTTTTCATCATGGAGTTCTCTTTGAAGATTATTAGTCACTGTCAAGGGTGACCTGTTAGCCCTATTGTTAGTGGTTAATAAATGATTTTTCTTTACATAATTTATACCAAAAATTAAACTCTAAAGGTTATACTAGATGTTACCAATCCTAAAGACCAAGTCTAAAAGTGCAGGTATTAAAAAGGTGAAACGCATGAAGCAGCACAGCTATTCTTGGGCAAGCATTAATAATTAGATATTACTT
The DNA here is from genome assembly GCA_013397725.1 of Rhagologus leucostigma. Taxonomy (NCBI): domain Eukaryota; kingdom Metazoa; phylum Chordata; class Aves; order Passeriformes; genus Rhagologus; species Rhagologus leucostigma. Next base: position 3,340,939 of record VZTD01000172.1, read on the forward strand.
TGGAGAAAGGGCAATGCTTCATCTGAAGATGAAGTATTATCTTCAATATCTCTTTGTGCAGTTGGTGGAACATTCCCACTGATTGTGCTTCTAATCTCAAAATAAGTTGGCAGGTTTGCCCTTTTCTAGCTGAAATACAGTCTCTTCTGGGAAACCTTTACCAACACATCCTGACAACTGTTATGTCCTATTAAAGGTTGCTCACTGATATTTGTGTATCTTAAATACACACTGCATTATTACAGGTGAATTCTACATTTGCTTAGAGTAAAGATTATGGTGAAAACAAAAGCCAAACAGATTTCTAGGGGCTGCCTTGTTTAGGAAGCTGACTCGTTGGTGTGCTAGACTGTTGTGGTATTTTATGGAGTTGCTTCAGGAACAGCAAAGTCAGCTGGGGATGAAAACAGGCAGTTGTCAGACTGCAGGAGAAATGTGGTCATTTATGATCTCCTGCTCTCTAAGAACAAGAGGGTTCCACAGACATTTTTGACAGAAAAGGCAAAAAACCAGTATGACTGACCACTACCTCAGAGTGATATTAAAAATTACTCTCAAATATTATTTCTCTTTCCCTCAGATGTCTTTAGGAAATTCCTCTTTATGTGGCAGGAGTGGTTTTTTGTTTTGCTTGGCTTAAAAAAACACCAGCAAAACTGTAGATCACATGAGAAAATACAGGATTTCATTGCTTTTATGAAGAAGGAACATGCATGTTAGTCTCATTTAATAGTTGGAAAGATGTACCTTGTCTTCAATCAAGTAATTAAAAAAAAAAAAAAATGCTTGCTCTCAATATTGGAGAAAATACACCAGAAACTAATGCACTCATTAAATTATCCCTTTAGGGCTGGCAAAACAGTCCACACTCCATTTTTGTCAAAAATCTACCCTGGAACATCTGATGTCAAGACAATTTAGCTTTTATGTTTTTAGTAATTTAAGGTACCCACTTGTGCTTACCACAGTAGCAAAGGACTGCAACAGTTAGTTTAAAAAAAAAGAGAAAAAAACCCACAGAAGCTTCAAATTCTTTTGAGAACCATAAGTTAGAGTTTAGTGAAATATTTCTACTAGATGAATTATTGCTGAGAGTGTTACAATATTGGTTAACAGATAGCATACTGATAATATCCAACTGTCACAATTCAGAAAAATATATAAAATAAAAACACATCACATTTTCTTGTGCTTCTTTTAAACTTGTGCACAAATACCAGGAATGTAACAAAATAATTTTTCCAAGTTGATAAAAAATATCCATAAAAACAACTCTGCTGACATCTGTCACACATTTCTGGGCCAAAAGGCAAGGGTCACTGGAAGGTAATTGCATATAAAGTGCTATAGCATGTAATTATTTAATCCTTTTTATGTTAATAGCCACATTTAATCATTAAGGATGGTCAAAATGGTTTTGTCAGACATGTTTCGGCCAGCTACAAACTCAATACACATATTCTGAAGACAATGTTTGCATGAAAGGAAAGTTTTTTGCCCTGGTATGCGATTGCATATATGGATTTAGAAACAGCACCAACCTGTCTCTCGTCAGTCATATTCAGAAAACCTTATCCCATGTATTTCTCTATGTGAGCCAGCACATCCTGCTGAGCTGTGTATCCTGTGCTCCTGCAGCTCTCCAGCAGAAAAAAAATCTTTGTGCTCAGAAATTCAGCAAGAAAAACAGAACAGTGGGGCATTTTCAGCTTGTGATAGTCTTAAGTGCTATGCACTCAACTGCAAAATATAAAATCCCATGAGCCCATTTGTTTTGTAAAAAAAACACCCCAACCTGACACTAGTTTAGCTTGTTTGCTTGCCCATCACAAAAAAGTATTTTCCAATATTTATTGCAAAAGACTCATCCTTTATTTTTACTAGTCATCCAGCCACAGGCTATGAAACCCAGCCAAAAGATTTATTCCTAAGACTTTAGAATTAAACACATGCATAGAGTATAGCCAAACTTTAAATATGGATTAGAACTTGTGACCTTCAAGTATAAACTTATAATAGTGACATTTGTAAGTTAATCTTTAAGCCTAATTTAATGACGTGAGTTGAACTCATTGTTAACCTCAGCTGAAAAAGTATTGTCTTTATGCTTTGCAAGTGCTTTTGTAACCTCCCCATTTCTTTGTATGTCCCTTGCATACAAAACCATACTTACTAAATGAACAACAGCAGGCAGAAAAATTGTGGATATACACTAGTACAAGTGGTTCATTTTCAAGTGACACTTCAAGGAAATACAGTTTATTGTGTCGGATCTGAGTCTGTGTGTCCTGAGAATTCCCTCAACAACAAAGACAGGTAAGAAGTCACTGGTATCATGTCTCTGAGAATACAAACACGGTTTCAGATCTAAAACTTATTCTACAAAACAAATTAAATTAGACACTCCCTACTTTATGATGTAAATTGAACCAACACACCCACACAAGTGACTTCTAGCTGTATGACTATTTTAATAAATAATATTGGCTTGGTTTTGAAGGGAACTGATTTCTGACAAAATGGAAAAATCAGTCTTTGGTCCTCTTTTATTTTGTTTACTGGGGTGGAAAAAAAAAGGTAGGGAAGAAACAATAACCAGGTAATGTTACATTTGTGCTTCTTACAAAAAGTAAGGAAAATAAATTTCAGCACTTAAAAATCCTAAAAAACTTTCAAAAAGTAGATCTTCAATTTTATGTATGTCAGACAGCTGAAACTGTTGAAAAGTTGACTGGGGCTACTTAAAACCAAAAATCACATGCACAGTCCATACTGAGCTTTAGTTCGCATAAGAAAGAAGAAACAGAAAGTGTTCCAGGACTGTAATTACAGAATAAAATTTAGGTGCTTTTATTGTAAAGTGTGAGTCAGTCTACAATCCAATTAAATGTGTCTCACTTTTCAGAAAAAACATTTTGCAGTACAATATGTACAAGGTAATTGAGCCTACGAGAGACAGGCCTACAGCGTGAGTATGACTATGCATCTCTAAAAGCTTATGAATTGAGAAGATATTTTAAAGGATTTTCTAGGCAGCTGGAATTCAGGAATCTGGCTTTGACAGCTTAATGGGGAAATGGAGAGAAAGAGAGTGCATGTAGAAGGCATTGTGCAAGAGGGCACAAGAAAGAGTGACTGTGAGTAAGACAGCATGAGAGGGGGAAAGAGCAAGAAGAGGGAGAAAGAGCAAGTGGGGAAGAGCATGAGGGAGAGCAAGGAAGTGCATGAGAGCAGGCAAGAGCGATGGCGAGAGCAACAGTGAGGGCAAGTCAGAGCAAGAAAGCAAGAACATGAGAGCCTGTAGGAGAAGGGACCTTGTCTAAAATGTTCAGCAATGCCAGCTATTAATAACAGATGTAAGAAACTATCTTGTCTCCAGTGAACTGTATTTTGACCCACTTATTACAGGAGTCAAACATGACCTAACACAGTGGGGCTGGGAGCACTGAAATTCAGCTAACACTATGTTTAAAAGCAATATCAATTAGTTGGATGAAAATCAATTTAAAAAAATAATAAACAGCAGAACCCAGGAGGTGCAAGTCTGATACAGGGTATGGGTTTCTGCTGCTGGTGATTCACACTGGCACAGTTCGTATTGTTTCTCTGCCTCTTTTGCAAAGCACAATGTGCAAGCACTTGTTGATTAAGTGACACCATGGACTTATATAGAGACTAAACTGTTGCTCTGAAGCATTCCTTTTGTATTTGAGGCCAAATTCACACTAGACTCCATGACAGAGGAATACATATATGAGCCCTAGACCATTACATGGATCAAATGATGCAAAAGGGTGTAGTCCTCTAGTCTGTTTCCCACTGTCACACGCCAGACTCAGGTGGAAATGGAATTTTGGGACAGTTTCTGAGAGCAAACAAGTAGCTCGCATCAGTATTTCCCACACAGGAAGGAAATCTCTCATATTACATCCAAAATGAAAGAAACATAAGGTGGGGAAAGAGTAGGAGTGGCTCTAGAAACACAGTTGGAAATTAGCTAGCTCCAGTACTTGCAAGAAGCAGTTTGGGTTTTGGTTTCACTACGGATGGATTTCTGTACTCTGTTATATACTTTCTTGTCTATGACTAGCAGGTTTGCAAGTTTGATGTCTTTTGGAGCATATCTGTGACCTGAAAGTATACATCCTTCCTCTGTCTGTCCCATGTGATGCCAGGAGTCCCACTATTCATTGCCAGAAGACTGTTTTTAATTTTACTTTAAAATCATTTTAGCTTCTTTTCTAAAAGTAAGAACTGAAAATATAAGTACTTACTAATCCAAATGCTGACCAAAGTTAATGTTTCCTCACTTGTAGCTATGTTGCATAGTATAGCATTAAAAAACCAACCCGCACTGAAGTCTGCTTGCCCACCATCCTTCCAGGAGTCTGCTTCCCAAACATACTTCAGCCTTCTGGAAGCAGTAAAATGCTTCTGCTGAAGGCATGGAATAATTCTGTGAGAACTAAAAAAGACTTTTCACAGCTCTAGGATTAATGAGTTAGGTAGCTTGTCACTATTTGCTCATTATAAAGCAAGCTCAGAACAGTAATGGCTAAAAGTCATTAACTCCTGGCAGCAGCTCAGTGACATATGGGAAGAACTGGCGGCCTCAGCTCACTTCTTAGATCGTGTAACATTTCTCATTTGTCAGTCCCAGCAGAAAGACCACAGTTCGAATGCAGACTGAAGAGCCACTTTCTACATCCCAACTATCACATCTCATGGAATTTGGAAACTACCAGAGAAGCTCCTGCGGCTGCTGGGACCTGTCTTCCCTGAGTTGCACACATCAGTTTCAAATTAGGTAATTTTGCATCTGCTGTGGATACTGACTTCAAGGCTATGGGATTCTTAAAGCAACTCCCAAATCACTCTATTTCTTTAACAGCCACAGGAACATACTCAAATGCACTTACTGCACAATCACACTCTTTATCTTAAATCATGGCTCTTTAGTTCTCTCTCTTCTATTTTGAAGAGCTGCATAAAGCCTCACAGCATTATTTTTAATCATAACTACCTGCAAACAAGTTGGAATTTACAACACTTGGGATTTACCAAGAAGTGCTGTCGTGGTTTGACACTGGCCCAGCGCTAACATACAACAGCCTTGAACTACTTCTAAAAAAAAAGCCATGCAGGCAACTTGTCCTAGGTTACAATGTCAGATGTGCCCAAAAGTATGTATTCTATCTCCATCTTCATAAGCTGTCAAAACCAGTGGGACAGTGTTCCCCCATTTGCTTCATGACTACTCCCTGATAAACTCCAGGGATATCTTCTGTTAATAGGCCAGGTATTGAAACCAGGTGGGGCAGAGTTCTTTATCTCTCCCACGACCCATCCTCCCTCCAGGGGGATGTCTTCTGTTAATTGGCCATCTAGTCTCACCGCATGACTGATAAAATTACATCATCCAATTGAGAGATGCTCCACCCAGAGGGAGGAACCAAGCATTCCATCCTGGATATAATATGAGATTTCGAACACCACAAGCAGCCTTTTTCCCCTGGATTCCCAGAGGAAGATCAGACCCTTCTATACCACCACTGGACCTTCATAGGAAGACCAGACCCTTCTACAGAATCACTGCTTCAACAGAACCATCACTCCAGGAGGACTGCAGCCACCATTTAATTGGACTGCTACCAACCCTCTGACCGTCAGGGGGTCAGGTTGTACTCTGACTCTGTCAGTGGGTTGGGTTTTTTTTTGTACTATTGCATTTATTTTATTTTTCCTATTAAATTGTATTTCTGACTTGGAGTCTCTCACTAGTTTGCTTTCAACCTAGTACACAACTGGATAAGTTTATACTAAGTTTCGTTTGAGGGGTTTTTTTCAGTCATAGGAATATGCATTCAAAACCACAGTAGTTTGAACAGAAAACTTGTAGTTTGATCAATGGTTGGATGCATGCTGTGCTGAAGTACAATTGTCCCTTCAGAGTGAGTAGGAGCATTGTCAGACCTGTGGCAGTCTGTGAGTTGAAAGGTGCAAAATATAGAAAGACAGAGAGGAAAACCCACACCAGAAATGCTGACAAGCTTTGAGTATGTAAATTTTTCTTCCTGTAAGCACTGAGACAAGCAAGGTCTTGAGGATCTTTGCAAAAGCCACTGCCATGTTTATATTATTTAGGTAGCAGTGGTTGAATCCAGAATCCAGCTTACAAAGCAGTCCTTGTGCAATTCCATTTACACAAAAAAGTCAACCCTATGTGTTATCTTTTTTTTTAAGGAACAGACAAATCAAAAGTTTCGTGATGACATATTGTAAGGAACTAGGCTGGCCACCAGCTTCAGCCAGCTTTGCACTGTGTTTAAGACAGCATTAACTTGTCCTGCCCTATGCTCTACCCTGATGTTGTTTACATGTCTGCGTTTATACCAAGTAGGAATAAAATCTAAACCCCTAAACCCAAACAACTTAACCCAGCCACTTTGCCTTAGGGTGTGCAGTTGCTTTTCCTCAACACTTCTCTAAATAGCTACACCACTTTGAGAATCAAAACAGCCAGTGACAGAAATTGCCACAACATTTTGGTCATGTTGTTTCTGTTGAACTCAAGTCAAGAGCTTATGAACAAAATATATGGTTTCTATGCTTTTTTTTTCACTATGAAACACTTAGTATGAAAAGCATGTTTTCCTTCCATTGCTCTTCATTAACACCAAATCTTTTAACCACTGAGAAATTCACTGCTGCCTACACTATGACAGATAGCAAGCCTGACATACACAGCTTTGCTTCTGTGTGGTTTAGTACATGGCAACTGAAAATCCCGTACTCAGTCCAAGTAGTACAGTGTGAAGTCAGGACGACTATTTTTCTACAAATTTGGAACCCACTGCTGAAACTTTAGGGCCATATTATTGCTCAGATATCAGAGCAGATATTTAGACATAATGCACTTTTACTAGCAAAACCATATGTTCCTGTAACTTTATCTTATAAGAAAAGGTCAGCTGTATTTTAGAAGTAGAAATGAAAAAAAACCTAGGAGACAAAGTAGTGGACAAACTTCAAGCCAAGGACTTAGAGCTGAAGCTTCTATTTCATTCTGTTAACTGTAGTAAATACTGAGCAAAGGAAGTCAGTAGATCCAGAACATCTAGACAGGGCAAAGCAGTAGCTTAAATGGCACGCTGAAAATATGAAGAGTCTGAGATAGGATGAGCAGCCTCAAAGGACAACAGCTGGACTTTCAACAACAGAACAGACCTCAGTGCCGCCTCAGAAACTGGAAAAGCAAGAGCAACACCACATTTAATTAAAAGCTAATTGGAATATCATGCTGATAACCACAAATATTGTGTTGGTTTGATAGGACAGGTTGCAGTCCTTTCAGCTTAAGACCATGACATGAGCTGCAGATGTTCACAGACACAATTACAGAAATACGACTTTGCTGTTAAAAAACAAAATGAAACCCACGCTTAAAGCTGTTCTGTGAAGTAACTACTCTTAAAAGAGGCAAGCATAACAGCTCACTTAAACCACCAAGTACTCATAAATGCCTCCCCTGTACAATGATGAGATTATAATTATAATAATTTTCAATGTTTTGTAGAGAGCTTATTTGTCTTTTTAATTTATGACAAAGATTTTCTCAGTTTCAGGTAAACTATAAGCCATAAAAATAAAAATCTAAAAATTGCATGTAACTCTAAGGCCTCCCTCTGGGAGGGAAATGAGGAATAATTTTTCACTAGTAGATCATGCTCAGTGTCTTGCTAGCCTTCTGGGGAACTATTTTTAAATATGAGTTTCATTACAAACTGCAAGAAGAAGGTAATCCTAACCAAGACTGTACTTATGCAAGAGCTTTGAAACGTCTGTCTGTGTGTATGTGTATATATAAATGTAAACATCCTGATATTTTAGAGCAGTGCCTCTCCATCCCCTCCCAAAACCGTCAAAAACCTTCACTGAATTTTGAAATTCTCTTTCCAGTGGAGAAAGACAAAAATACCTGCAAGACTTGTTAGACTATCACACACCAGGATTCACACTGTCCCTACCAAGTGCTACAGAAGATAACTAAGTCAGACAGAAGAGGTGCAGCTACTCCTGAGGACAGGAGAGTAATGAAAAAGTTAATTTCTACATTGGCAAAATGCAACAAAACACAACCGTTCTGCCAAATTATTTGGAATTTAGAAAAACAATTGTTTCAGCAACTGTCCTTTAATCTCACACAGCTCCAGCTGAGGCTTTATTCTAACATTTTTTGAAGAGGGTTGACAACAGTGATGGACACAAAACCTCAAAGGTCTCCAATGCACCAAAAGGTGATTGCAATCTGTAACCAGAAATAAATAAGCAGTTAAAACTGAGAACTACTTTGAAGCTAATAGAAACCTTATTAATAGTAGTATGAGATGTCCAAAAATTCTGTCAAGGAAACCAAAAGAGAAAAATAAATAATTTATTTCCTGTTGCTTGATTTTGTTTACTCATAGCTTTAGGCTTGGTGTCCCTAAGTTGTGTCTGCACCCATCACATTTAGAACCTTGTTTTCAAATGAGACCTGAGACCCAAGACCCCTGATGTACGTAGCTGAGACTAAAGGAAAATACACTTAACACTTCATGACAAAAACTGTCAGTGAGTCACGTCAAAAGTCAACCCAGGAAACATTTAAAACCCCACAGGATTTCATAAAATCCAACAGGATGCAACTTTGAATCACAGTTACTGATCTAATCTGAGGCCTGATTATATCATTGTTCTCTGCTTCTTTTATTGCTCAAAAAATAGTAAAACTTACCTTTGTCCTCAGTGCACTGCTGTATGCAAGTACTGTAACTGTTTCCTTTCGAGTGCAATACTAAAATACATTATAATACCTTTGGGGCATAAATCTCTAATGGAGAAACCTATTAAGATTAAACAGAAGGCAGTAAGGGCAGCATGAAGTAGACTTCATTACATTTTTAGACAAATCAAGGAGTTAGTGTTAAGACAGCAGACCTGTTCTTCCCAGTCTAGTGAGAAGAACATTAATAGCTCATACTCTCAGTTTTAAAGTATCCTGTGAGACATTCTACTGCTAAAGATGAACAATTATCAAAAGGGATTAATTTGCAACTCCATAGAATGGTCTCATTCTCTTCACATTGTTCAGAATGCTTTATAAAACGCTATTAAAGGAAATAAGAGTATTTTAGTGATTAGAATTAGTAGCCTACATTAAAATAATTTACATTTTGTTAAAAAAAATCCTAGAATAAAAGAAATTTTTTGAACTCTTTGGGAAATACTCCCTTTCTACAGTGAATCTTGAAAAATTAAGCTAATTTTAATACACAATCTTTCTGCAGATGTTTATTTTTATCCATTAATCAGTGTGTTACAGGGCTTAATTGTGATCCCTCCACTAAAGCAAGTGGTAGAATTGATTTACCTGTTATCAAGGGACAACACCTTTCCCTCTCACCTGCCCTCAGATTTTCTGTGGGTGAAGTCTTAGTTATGACTATACAGGAGAATGTGATATGCACCCAAATTATATTCCAGTCAATATATATCCTGTGAGCTTCCAATAGGCATCACACATGTGACAGGGCAACATTTGTTATTGAGTAGTTTAGCTAAAACACATAATTTAGTTTAGTCAGGACACATTTATTCACAAGACCAAAAAGTATTTTTCATTTAATTAAAAAAAAGATCAGGACTTAAATGAAATTCACAAAACAGGAATGCTATTCATCATCATGTTCTCTATAGTCAAGATTTAATTTCCAACAGAAAATCTGTCCGCCAAAAATTCCCATTTGCTCAAGTTACTGATAATGCATTCAAATACAAACAGCCAGCAAGGCCCCTCATCCTGGGAGCAGCCAGATACTTTTTCCTGCAATGTGCAATCTACTTCTAAACAAATTAAGTTTCAAGAAATGCTCACCACCCATATTTGCAAAGGGAAGGAATATGAAAAAAAAAAAAGAGCCAGCCTCTCTAATTCTCCTCTTGGGCCGTCTATTTCCTTAGACAATGACACCTAGTCACTGAGAAAACTAGAGCCCATGCTCAGGTATCCCGGATTTTTTCCCACTGCTCCAGAGGGAAGTCCACAGTCACAACTTCAGTTGGAAGGCCCTGTCCACTTCTCATCAGAGTTGAAAATTTTTGCCAAATAGGTATGGGATGCTATTGGTGATCCTACAGAAACCTAAAAGAGTCGTGAATGCCTTGATAGAGGCACTTCATATTTTGAATTTGTTCTATCATTCAAGACAGAGAGGAGCACTCAGGAAATGACATGAGCTAATCAAAGCCAGTATACTTTTATTTTACTCCTGACTTTAATTTGAAACCCTGTATAAAAATGTATTATAAAGATGAAACCTAAATCAACGCTTCCTGCCAAACACACAAAAAACAGCTCAGTCGCAAGTATTTCCAGCTGCACCACAGTTTTGCCAAAATTTATCCATCCTGAGAGCTTGCCACACCACAAACAGCTTTAGTTGAAGCACTTCATTCACAGAAAGGCTTTAAAACATGTTGCCTTGATGATTTTGCTTCCTCTTTCCTTCCACTATTTCTCCTGTTCCCACCAAGACCCAGAGTGACCCCCGCCCTTGGGCATGTCACAGCTTTGGTAGTGAGCCACTGCTGTCACATTACTACCTTGGTTTTCAGACACAGCAAACTTATAAGTGGCAGCACATTAGAACTGAAAATTTATAGGTCTAAGAAATTATAGTTTAAGTTGCTATTCATCAACATAATTGGATGTTAATAATAGGGTTTACAGTGCTGGCATGCATATCAGGTACACATACTATACATTTATTGAGTATAATTCAGTCCACCGAAGTTCTAATAAGGGCTGCTTAATTCCAACTTAAATCAAATGTCAGAGGAGCCAGAAACCCAAGCAAAGACTGTTTTTCACAGGTGGAATTTTGTAAGTCGGACAGAGCTTTTTTAGTGTTAAATGTGAAAAATGTTATTATACTTGGCTTTATCTCTGCTGACATTCTCTTCCCTATTTTCATTTCTTTTTCTTGCAATTCACAACTGAAAACGAATGGAACTCAATGTTTTGTTCTGACTGCCTGTTCCAGTGGTGGTTCTTCATTGTATGATTGCCTTTAATGGATATATAATATATGTTTTAAGACAGGTGGAGAAAAAAGGTAATCTGGAGATTTTCAAGCATATTTTGAGATATTTTTGAGCTACAAATTATGTGAGCTTTTTGGCTGCCGATGAACAAGATGATACACACTTTGGAGCCATTATTCTAAATGACATGATCACGTTAAGCACTCACTCCTTTGACAGAAAGTTCTGCCATTGGCACAAGATTAAAAAAGTAAAGGAAATTAATAACAACTCATAATATTTGCTGATCTCTAACTGTCATCCACAATCACTGTCAGTCACAATTTCAACGCAAACTGGTACAAAGACATACTCTTAAAAAGGAAATATATTTATTGATCACAGAATTACTGCATCCTATCCCTTGGAGAAGATCATGCCAACCCTTTTCTTTGGCATATCCTATGCAGAAAATAGAGCTGGATATGGTAAGACACAGAAGTACCAAGAAAGACCCAAAATATAGCAACCTTTACATCACCTGCTTTGAAGGACAAGTTTTGCATCTTTGGTGGTAAAGTTAGCACTATCAGATGACATTCTGATTATCTTCACAAAAAGCCTGGCTTCTAACACTAATTTATTTCATAAATTTGGAAACTCATCTTCTGAATGAGCAAATTTAGAATACTCCCTTATCACCAAAAATTTCTCAGGTAGCGTGACCAGCCACCAAAATGGTTGCTTAGAAGCAGCAATATACACTAAAATAATCAAGAACCCCAAAGGTAAGCATATCTATTCCTGTTAAAAACCCAGTAAGTATGTGAAGCATCCCCAAAGAAAATCCCTTCTATATAACTATACCCCTAGACTTCCTTTCGCTCGGAGAGGAATACAGCCCCTCTACACCAAGAGGATAATTACACAGCAGGGCACCCATCTGAGGAATTATGTCAGATTTTGAAAGAAACACCGAAACACTGTGTGAGAACTTCAGTAAAAGCCTCTGGTCCCACCCTGAATTTTCTGTATCTTGATCTGAACAACCATTCCAAACCAGAGTAAAGGCATGCAGACAAAAATGTCTACTTGCCAGTGAGGGAACAAAATCAATCCCTCCATTTCCTGGTCTTTCATTCCTGAGTGATAAATCACTGCTCTACTGGGCATTTAAAATCATAACTTTATCCCTCCCATGTAGACAACTGCTTCATTCCCTTTTCCAACAACTCTGTGCTCTACAGGTATAAAACACTGCTCTGTTTCAATCAATCTCGCTGCCTTCCCAGTGGAAGTCATAAAGATTGTTCCCAACATGTGTTGGGTTTTGGAACTTGCTACTACCTTTCCTGATCTGACAAGCAGCCTGTGCACCTGATAGCTTGTATGTTGTTTCCAAAGTAGTTTGAGTTTGTCGTATTTAAAAGTGATCAGCTCTAGCTTCACAGCTTATCTGTGTCATTGGCCTTAAATCAGCATGAGTTCAACAAAACTTCCACTAGAAACCTGACACAGGACATCTAACATGGAAGATCAGCTTTTCGCTGTGGCAAAAAACATGTAGACAGGACAAATTCTGTTATATATATTACTTGCAGAAAACACTGGAATTTAATATCATGGTTTTTATAATGAGCGGAAGATGGATTTAGCAAAAACTTTTTTCATTGGTAAGCAAACACTAGTCACATAAAGGATCATTAATGTTTTTTGGTCATTTTTGCTCATTTATTTTTAAAAAGTTAGGTTTCTATCCTACTTTATTAAAATCAGGCCGTTACATAAATGCACACTGTTACATGAATAATTTCTGCATGTTGGCATTTGTAAGTCATGTCATTGTGTTCACAGGGATGCAAGACTACAAGGTCTGCATTTTGGCATGTAATTTGTCTTGGGGAGAACTGATACAAAAGCTGATGAAAAATTATGCCCATTTTGCAATCATAGTAGTTGTAAATACGCACTGAGCAATCCTAGCAGGAGTTTAACAGAGCCAAGGAACAAGCCAAGGAACATGAAAAATGGCATCTTGGTAACTCTACGTGGCATCTTTATAATTAAGTGCCACACAGATTAAAAGTCTAAACCGTCAATTAAAAAGTAATGAATGTCCTGTAAAAAAGCAAGAGGGGCTCTGACAATCTTGGTTAGTGTGTGCTTTTTCATCAGTATGCATTTTGACAGCTGTTGCACAGTAATTAACTATCATGATATTCAAGGAGCAAAGTGATTCTTCAAATGGCCATGGCACAGCCGATAGCAATGTGGCACCAATCATCCGATACATAATTTTCCTTGAAGGCTCTACCTATTTTATGTACTCCAGGTTCTTTTAAAGTAACCCTGAAAACTATTTGTACAGCCTGCAACATCTCTACGATTGCTATCATGCAGACATTAGATTTTTTTTTCCTTCTGGTAACCCTACAGTTTGCAAATCTGGAAAATCCTGCTGACTCTCAGCATTACACATGAGGTTTTAGATTTGGCTCCAAAACCAGCACTTAAACTTTTTCCAGCTATTTCTGTGTGTCACAGTCTTCTGTAATCAATCATAAATTTTATGAAGCAGTGAAAAAAAAATAATCAGAAAATCTTTAAGGCTCTAATCAACACAGGGAGTTAGTTCCAAGACCAGAGTCAGGCACAGAAACAAAACATCAGTCTAGCAGGTGCTAGGAAAACTTGGGATTTTTTAGTTTTGGTTTGTTGTTGGGTTTTGGTGGGGTTTTTCCTGTTTCGTTTTTTCTTTCTTTTTAAATAATTAAGTTGCTAAAGAACTTTAAACCAACAGACAAAATACGCATAATGCATGAGAGGTCTTCCAAGTAGCAGTAAGAAACAGGCTGTATGACAGGCAATCCGATGGCAGAGTGGCACTGCACCTAAAGTAGAAAAGAATTTAGTGCTGAGAACATACCTCAAATCCAGAATGTGCTGCTGGGAAAAAATACACTGGGCTGCAAACATGCCAGACCTGTCATCCCATGATTACTCTTCTTTCATCCAGGAAGCCAAAACACCCAGAACCAACCAAACAACCTGAGGCAGATGTGGTAACTTGTTTCCAAGTCTCCTGTTTAAAAAGGGTGCAGATAATGACGCGTAGATACTCCTTGAGAGCAAACTTGAGGCTCAGCGGAGCTTCAGAATGCTCCTGGGCTCATGGTATCACAGCAGGGTCAGGACAACACAGTCCTGCCCAGGAGCTCAGCTGTGCCCTGCTGCACTGCCTGGGAGGGTGAGGGCAGGGCAGCTGCAAAGCCGTAAAGCCAAGCCAAGGGACTTGCCTGGCCATTTACATCAAATGTACCTTACCAAATTCAGTCCCCTGGCTCTCAGTGATCTACCTTTAAGCAAAAATCCCAAGGGTTGAAAAATCAGCTATTACAAGTGTCAAATGAGAGACACAGAACTACATACATACAAACATGACACCTCCAGTTCCCTATGGCCAGACGAAAAGAACATTTTTTAAGGACTATGGTTGTTTCCAGTAGTATTTTGTCTTGTTGTGCCTAGCAAATCAAATGGGGAGTACTGATATATCTTTAATATTTTAGTGCCTGAACAGAATTACCTGCTTTAACTTCTAATAAGATGAGAAGACAGAAGAAAGCTATTGCAGGAAACAACTGGAGCTCAATAAAACTACATTAAACTCAATAAACTTGTTAAGGTTCAACCAGACCAGAGTTTAGCAGACCTGTGAGGAAAACAAATATGATTCTGTCTTCTCTGTTAGGTCAGTTTAGCAATACTCACTTAATCAGCACCATTTTTTAAAAATAGTGGTTTGGTCCAGAGCAGTGATTCTCAATCTGGCTCACATGCTTCACAGAAGCCACTGAAATTTTGGAACTATTTGGGAGTGTAAGAGCTTTGTCACATGCCTAAATGTTACCCATAGTCTTACTCTGTAAGACTTACCATACAGCCAATTTACTGTTGCAGTTGTCCCTTCTCAAATTTCCATTGTGTGCCAGCAAAAATCTCAGGAAGATATAGTCCCTGACAGAACCCATTTCCCCAGTGTACAGCAGACCTATCTCACACAAAAAAAGCACCTCTGCTCTCTGGCCTGTAGGTCAGATGAAACGGAAAAAGTGTTCGTACTCTGGCAAAGACAAACCTGGTGCAGTGTTTTAAAGTTAGTGTTTCAGAGGTGCACCTGTGACAGCTGTCACACAAATAATCCTACAAGAAGAGTTTTACATTCAGAATTGCTATCAAGAGGGAGCTTAAACTGCCAGTGACACATACTGTGTTTTATTTGACGAATTTTGTGTTTCATCGTTTTGGGAAACTTATAGCCCAGAGGGCCATTAGCTGCAGCCAACTAAAGTGTATTAGATGCTACTAAGCATCCATTCCCTAAAGGCTTAATTGCAAAATGCCGTCAACCCTCTTCTGTGGGGATTCCTCTTCGGTGGAGAAAATGGCATTTCTATTTTGGATCCCTCGTCTGCTTTAAAAATTCCCTCTCTCCCTCCTTCACCCTTGTTTTTTTTCCCCTCTTGATCCTTAGGACTTGGTTTGATAGAAAAGTTTTTCAGCTCATAGCCTGCTATAATTTTTTTGAAAGCAGACTACTCTGATGAACAAATAATCAAATTATGTCTTCATTCTACATTGCTTCCCTTAACAGTTGTCTTCTCAAAAGCTGGATCTTTGGGTCACAATAGACCACAAGCCCAGAAAACAACTAGGTTTTCTAAATTATTCAGCGGAGTGCAAATTTGATTAAACCACTACTGTCTGGATCCCTTCTCATCCAGGTTACTGATCAAAGCTCTGATTACTATCCAAACATGCCTTGTAAGTGAAAAAATTACATTGGAAACCAAGTGGGTAAGTCTGCTTTCCTGTTATGGTGATATTTCACATAGAACTGAAACATACAGTATATTTTATCTTTCTAAGAAATGTATTGGAAGGAGAGCTGAACTGTACAGAAAAGGACTGTTTAACAACAGATATTTTCTACAAAAAAAATTAGTGGATCTCTAGCAAAAGCTTTTATTTCAGTAGTCAGCAGAGAAGTTAGCAAAACAGGACGAGGGAAGAAGATCACAGAATGGCTTGTTGTATTGCCTGGACCAGCAGCTGTGGTGGCCGGGGGGCCAAAGAGCCCAGGTACAGAGGGGGCCCGCTGGTGGACAGGCTCCAAAGTGTAAGACTCCCTCTTACCTCAGTGAGAAACGCCTTCCCCATCGATCTTATGGTCCTATGGAGATTCAGTCTGTCTGACTGGCCAGCAGCCAGACCCCCTTGTATCCCTGAAGGGGCTGTAATCCAGCCTCCACTCCGCCTCCTCCTTATCCCCACTGGTTCTTGTATTACCCTGCCTCCCTGCTGTACCCCTTAATAAGTGTGTCCTGAAGGCAAGTGCCTTTTTCTTGTCTTTGGACTCTTCCGAAGTGGATCGGTAAATAAACTTCGGTACTCCATGCGAGGGCCGCCTCTACTCTTTGCTTCTAGTGTCGCCGGCGCTAGCTGGCTCAGTGTGAGCGTGGCTGCGTGTTTCCATCGCACGCGTGAGAGAGCTGGCTTGTGAGGTGCCAAGAAGCACTGCTAGGGGTTCCTTAGCTAAAGGAATACCTTTGGAACAAGCAGCAGCATCTCCATCAACACCCATACAGCGAAAAAGTAGCTGGTTCACTTCTCCATCCCGGTGCTCAGCCCTGTTGTTGTGGTTCTGGAAACATGACAGCTGGAGGCACTCGTATGACACTTTGGGTACCGTATTTTGTGGCTGGAAATCAGACACAATATACACAACTACAAAATCATTTGAGGGATTTTAGATGACCCAAGTGTACCTATGTGTCAACATGGTTGATGCTCTTTGTTCTGCAACAACCAAGAGTAATAAATGCAGGCAGGCTGTCACACAAATACAACTTAAAATAAGTGAACAAAGTGTTTAGTTTGGTGTTAAAATAATCGCAGTTTGGAAGAGTCTCAGTTTGAACTGAATTACTTGGAGTCTTCTCAATTTACCATGTAATTACTCACATTTTAAGATTACATCATCTCATTTAGACACATTCTCCCCTCTAATACCTTGGTTTCTAACTCTCAACATCAAGTCTGTCAATGCCCATGATAATTCGCAATAAAAATACAGTGACATTTCAAAAATCTGAAAGCACTACTGCATGTACACTATCTGTTATGCTGATAAAATAGGCACTTTCATTCTGAAGTGCAGACATTTTGACATCTTTTAGTAGAACTAAAGAGTGATGCTAAGAAAAATTAATCTCCCTTATGATGTTGAAGGTAGGAATTTATCCTTCACTGAAAAATTCCATGTCAAGTTCTTAAGAGATCAGATTTTCCTATGGATAAAGGATCTTGACTGAGAAATAAAAGCAATAAAACAAACAAGGAATCTAAACTTCTGGGATTTTTTAATCAAAACACAGCTTTACCAGCAGTTACAGAATTTATCCAGCTACAATATGTTTACATCACATCAAACAAAAGTTATTAGGAGAAATATCATTATTTAATCAAATCTGACTTCCAAACAAGGTCTGGAATGTGTTTAAGACCAATGCAAAAGAACTGGTTCGTACCTGTTTAAGTGGAATCTTTTTAAATTCAATATTTCAGTTTCATTTTAAAACATGTCAGTGGCCCATATGAAACACATGAGAAAGTTTACTCATCCTTTGTGGAACAGGAGACAGTCCATCACACATGGTGTTTTTACCCTTGTGGCAAGCCTTAGCAGAAAAGAGACTGAAACAACATCTTTATTCTCAGGGGCAGTCTCTCCAAAATTAAAAAAAAGTGGAAGAAACACGGCAGAAGTTTAGACTTACTGCATGCACAATAAGCCTGTCACACTGGAAAATATTGTGTTCTGTAGCAATTGGCCAGGGGCACTTCGCTGCTGCTTTGCCAGAAACACACCACCACTGTGGAAGAATTTGGGATAGAAGCAAGCTGTGCAGCAGATTTATTTTAACCTGATCTTTATCAGAGTTAAAACATGGAGGTGTGCTCCAAAATACTGCAGTTCCTAGGATGAAGGGTCTGATCAACCTACATTATGGAAGCTCAGTGATTCAGAGCTGTATAAAACACCCACTAAGGGCACCTCATCCGTGCCCACTGACTCAACAAAATGAGAAGTATGAGGTACCACAAGAGGCACTCCCAAAAAAGCTGGGAGAAGTGGCACAGGTGCCTGGACTGGCCTGGCTTTAAGAAGCTTCTTCTCAGAAACAGATATTTCAGGCTTGTTATACAGCTAAGAGAAACATTTCCAGGAGATTGTTCAAAATTTCAGAAATATTGATTTACCCTCCCAAGATGGTTCATTCTCTGCATTATCAGAGGATAAAGACTAAGGAATCTATGATCCTAAAATTTCTGCAGTAGGAAGTAAGGTTAGCATGACCAGGATTCGATTAAGAACAGAGTATTCATATCATTCTAATCTGTAAGGAAATATAAATTATAGTGGCAGCTATTGAACTTTTTTAAAACTTGAATGATTCACGCAGTCATGCTAAAATATCAATGAAGGAAGCAATTCATGCTATCACTGACCATGGCATACAAAAATAAAAAACAATGAAAAATTGTTTGTGGCCAAAAGCAGCAGAGGCAGGTAAAATTAAGAGTGAAAATTAAAACATGCACTCTTTCTCCACTGGGGAATGAAACAATTCCATGTTTTCCCAGTTCTCAAAGACCAATTAAATGTTTGTAGCGCACCAAAAGAACTAGGGAATAAACATAATAAAGAGGAAAACAGAGAAAGAATAGAATGCGCACTTTTAAGAAATATGCTTAAACATGTTCATTTTTAATGTTAGAAGTCATAGGCCTTTTCCCATTTTAATGTATCAATATTAGAAACCATAGAATGAAATACTTACAGAAAAAGTAAGGGAAGCTAAGGTGTTAGAAGAGAGGTCTTGGATTTACTTTAATTCATTAAAATATTATCACAGGAGTAGTACTGCACTATGGAATCTGGCTGATGTAGTGTTTAAGTGCTTTCCAGATCAAAGCACTTAAAACCTCATTCATAAAAATTGAAACTACAGTTTGACTAAAATGATGCATTTTAGTCATCAATTGATGCAGCAGTAGCATATGATATTTACATACCAATTTCAACGTTTCAACTTTGAAAGGTCTGCCCAAAGAGTAATTGTATATTTCGTCTCTGAGGAAATGTGTTACTCCTGCATGAAGGAGAAAAAGATAGAAACAGATGAAAAAAACACATAAAGCAGTATTTCCCATTCCTGAGCTCTGTCCAGCCTAGAACCTCATGCCGCTTCATAAAAATTTTTGTGATGAGAGGTACTAGAAACAGAACATTTTTTTGTTCAAGTCAAAAGATTCACAGATCAGAAGCACAGTGTGTTGGCTCATGGTTTTTGACAGCTTGTCAGTGGTGGCAGCAGAAGTTGCTGTATCCAGCTGCTTCCCCCGTCCCACCCCAGCGTAGCACGCCTGGATAATGCAGCAGTCCCTGCAGTGCAGCCACTGCTGTGCCAACACATTTCATAGCTGGGTGCTGTTAGCTTCAAATACCATCTATTTCAACCAGGATGTGAACTCAACAGACGAGGGGACACTGACAATCTGTTCTGCTACTAGGCAGCAAAACTCCACCAATGGCGGGCAGATGGCACTCACAAGAGCCTCAGCTCCTCCTTGGGACAATATCACACATCAGATACATTTCAGATCACAGTGAAATCTTGCGGACTAGAAACATTAGGCACCTGGGTTGCAGGTGGAGAAATTTAAAAAGCCAAAAATATTGCTGTATATGTGGATTAGTTTTCACTTATCTTCAAAATCTTAAAATATTGAGTGATGTGATGAAGTAGGAGAAATAATGAATGTGTTTAGGTCCTACAGATTCCTGGAAATATCCAGTGTTCGACAACATCCAGCCTGTAATGTACCTGTGAAATAAATATTTCTTCAAATATTCCAAGCATATTAGCAGCTTCAACTCATTCCCCTAACTTCTGCACCTAACTGTACAAAACAGATTTCTAAAGGAAACCTGAAAGCAATGGCTGGGTTGAATGACAAAAGATGCATTTTCTCCCTACTCAGTCATACTTGGGTTTAGCCGGACATTCCCAGCACCTGCGCAACACGGTGTGGAAAAAGGTCCGAGCAGGTACAGCTTTCAGGGCTCCTGTGAGACAGGACTACTTAGCTTTTATTGATGAAGGATACATATTGGCCTACCAGGATCACCTGAGGTTTTATTCAATGAGTTATATGCTTGAGGTAAACAAGAAAGCTGATTTTGAGGCCCAAGTCAGTGGCTGCAAATCCTTTTCCTACACAAACCCAAGATGATTTAGTTTAACTCTGCCTGCTGCTACACGATTTCCAGACGTATTGAACAGCAGTCTGGATTTTCCAGACCATTATTTGCCATTTGTTTCATTATGTACATCTCTCTGCAGTTCCTTGCAGCCATATGAGCTCATATAAAAATACCAAAGTCGCCAACAACCGCTTTAGTTATAAATAGTCCTAAGAGAAAGTACCCTAAGCCTCAGGATGAGCAAGTGTTAAAATTGCATGCATCTGGGAAAAATCAGCATTCTCTAACACCCTCTGATAAGGGTGGCATGCACATTAGCAAAAACTTACCACAGCTCCTTCAGCACATTTAATTTAATTTAGCATTAACAGAACTATGGAAGCTGAAAAAAAGGACAAAAAACTCCATAAGCCTAAGAACAGCTTCCCCATGCCTCTTGAGATGCATATACTACCATTTTCCCCTAAAACGGTGATCTTTGATAAAGATATCCTTTTATGCTAATATAAAAAGTTATTAGTATTCAGCAGTGGAAGCTCTGGAGAGCTATTTCTAACAGTTTAAAAATAGAATTTAAAAATGTTCCTTTAAACATCACCAAGGGAAATTGCACAGTCATGAGAGAAATTGCTTACAGTTATGCACAAACCCATGGTACTTAAGAGGAAATAAAGGCCTTCAGTCACAGAGCATCCATTTGTGTCCTTGGGAACACAGGGAAAAGAGAAAGAGAACTTGAAGTTAAGTGTATGCAATGTCTTTTTGAGAGTGGATATGAAGGACTTTGTGCAAAACAGTAAAAAAAATATACAGCTGTGGGCAAGGAATGAACAACTGACAGTTAAAGGCCTTGTTCTTTGGATGCCCAGGCAGGTCAGGAATCTCATCAGCTGCAGTCATTCAAAGATTAAAATTATTTCCTGAAAGCATCTTTATCTTCTAGACCATAGGAAGCTTCCAGGTAACTGATGTGACCACAGACCTCTCCTGAGAATCTTTCTTTTCTCTGGGCACCCTTCATTCATCAAGAAGCAGTATAGCACAAAGCTACAGGGACTCATGGCTCAAAGCTCATATCCAGTGATGAACATTATCTAAGAGACCGCTTTTCTACCACCCTGAGAAGTTTTAAAAGGCTCCTCAAGATCCTATGAAGGTGAGAAGCAGAGCATATAGATCAAATCATGATGTGGTGGGTACTGATACCTGTGGGAACACTCCTCCTAACTCTCCATCACAAAATCATGAGTACTGACAAACTACAGTGAGCTATGTATAGTAGCGTTTTAAGAAAGAGGAGGACAATTCTTTACAAAATAACATTTTGCCTTTATTTGCTAAGAGTGCAGGATAACTGACACTTTCTATGTCCAAAGTCAAGAGAGGTAAAAAACGCTGCTTACACTCCAAAAACAAGACTCAGTGGAAGCAAACACTGAATCTGGATATCATGGGATTTCCTTCCTCCCCAACCCCTTCTTTTTATTCCCTATGGCCTTAGTTCACTGTTTACTGGCATATTACAACAATACATTTTTTTCTCAAAGCCACTTAAAAGGATTTATTATAGTTCCACACAATACCACGTGTTTATTTCTCTTCTGAAATTATGTTTTCTCTCTGCTAAGCTGAGGGTAATAGCTGCTGAATACTGATTAGGGTTTTCCTTATTTGATTACTGTTAATTAGAGTCAAGCATGTAGTGCATCAGACAGGAGGACTGCAGATCATCGTGACACTTCAAACAGCCTGTTTAACTTCAGCAGAGCCTGTTCGAAGTTTGGGGTCGGAATAAATCTTCAGCAGAGTTGTTTATGCATAGTTGTGTAACATTACACAGCATGGGGTACTGGACTGTTTGGTTAATTAGTTTAAGAGCCTGTCAGTGGCAGCTCACCTCCAGGTTTACCATTGGAAATTGCAATTAGCATGAAAGAGTTTTCCTTTTTGGTCCAATTTCTCCCACACAAATCATTCTCACTGATGTCTCGCCGAAGAAACCCAGGACGGTGGCCAGTCAGCATTCACTCACCCTCTTCCACTAGAGTCTCCATGGGACGTCTACAGCAACATCAAAGGGCTAGGCTAATCCCAGCTGATCTTGGAAAAAATCCAGGGTGTCCTGAGGCTTTAAGGCTGTGATTAAAGAATACACCTGTCTGCCCCAGTAATGAGGTCAGACTACTTTGCCAACAACAAGCTGCTTTTTTTCCTGTGACACATCTCCTGGAGGAACTGTCAGAAGAAGCAGCAAGTACGAAGAAGTCAAGCAGCCATCCAGCATCCAGTAACAATCTCTACAAAGCCACAGCTATTACAGAACTGCCCTCCCTCCCCGAAATCCCCAGTCAACTCCCTCTCCTTCGTGTGGTATAGACCGCAAATGACATTTGGTGCTGAATTACTTCACAAACAAGGCTGGAAGTTGCTGATATTGTCTGGGTTGGCTGAAGGTAATGTAACCAATACACAAGGTATTTTTGGAACAAAGACAACTTAAAATGTACTTAAACTCCAAAATTGAAAGTAAACACTATCTTCTTCCCTACATACTCAGGGATATAGGCAATTAACAGTTTATCCATAACTATGCAGAAAGTCCACAACAAAGTTTCTACTTCCGTTTATAATTAAGCAATATCTTTGTCTATGTTCTCAATACAAAACAGTAATTTACCTTAGAGCCTTATCATTTGAGCTTTCCAAATTACAGGTATTAAACAACTAAGCTGCTATCCTCCTCACATCAGCCAACCACGAGATATTAAAAAGAGTGAAATTGACTGGAAAGAGAAATACATTATTTCAATCAAGAAAATAGTTTCTCACATATTAAATGCTACTGACTGCATTAGTGGTCTCTTCTTTTACTTCATGTCAGCCTCACTATCTGCTCCGGCCCATCTGCTTGTGCTAATTTCAGGGTCAAGCAATTAAGACATAAGAGTCTTCCCCATATATGTGTCACAGTTATCCAGGAGAATAACCGGTGTTCATTAGTCACATGTAAAATGAACTGCATTATATACCAGGCAGAGACAGGCCATTCAGATGGTACTGAAATAACCGCCTTTTTTTTTCAAAGGAAAACAGCATTTATTATTAAAACAATACTTAAAAAGAGATGGGATTAAAGGTGAAGACATATTATGGAGAAAACTGTTTCAATTTCTTAAGTCAGTATATCTTTTGTATATATTTAAAACTGTTTCAGCCTGTTCAGAAACTGCAGGAAATTCTTCTGCTAATTTTTAAACCTTAAAAGTCAACAGGGTTTTATAATTGTGGTGCAGATTTACCAGGGACCACTGTCTCCAGCTCCCTGACAATGCTCTGGCACTAATGACATTCTCAGTGTTCTGGCAAAGGTTCTCACTGTCCCTGACTCTGTCCACCAGAGGAGAGCCAAAGGACCTGTTCTGAACACCAACACACGAGGCTGAATTCCTTAGAGCATTCAGGAAGCTGCCAGTGCCTGTCTGGCAGCATGTTCATAACAGGACTTCACCTAGCCCTGTCCAGAAGGGATCATGGCACGCTGCTTATCCACACAGCCAAGAGGAACGGCTAGGAGAGTTTAAGTGATGAAAAATGCTCTTCTTTTTTGTGGTCTTTGCAGTTTGTTAGCTAATTTATCAGTCAAGTTTCATGTGCTGTTCTTAAACCTATGTCTGCAACATATTAGAAAGTCAGGCAATTACTTGTAATTTTTTTAAAAGAGTGTCATGTTTTGCTGGGCCTTAGTATGTTGCGCTAAATAGCTTTGGTTACTGTTCATAATAATTGTAGATTTTGATCAATTAATATACTTAACTTTCTTGATAAATAAATCCATGAAGCTTTTCCAACTTAGCTTTCTTCACTATATTCTTGAGACTCTTATGCCAGAACTCTCTTAAGAACTTACCAAAACCTCTCTTATTTCTATCTTAAATTAAAAAATTAATCCTAAAATCATGATCTATTTATTTCCAAAGCAAAAGTAAGAAATCCTGTCACATTTTCTCCTTTTCCACAACAATTAAAACACTCAACTAAAGATAGTTGAGGGACTAAAGATAGTTGTGGGACTAAAGATATTCTGCTACTAATTCTCACCTTTAGTAAATATTCTATGATTCTGCTATACTACATCATCTTCTCAAGTGCATTGCTTGGGTTTCTTTCTGTTTTTGTTAGCTATCAGTTCATTAAAATGCCCTTGATTCTGCCGTGCCTGCAGTCATGGAGAGTTATTTGTGTTCTAGGAGACAGCTAAACCCCAATCCACTCGCAAACACCAAAGCAAGGGTGAACACAGCCAGACCACCGTGGTGATTTGCACTTCAGACCAGGAGATATTCTGAGTGTGAGAAAGAAGGGGATGTTTCTCTTGTCTTATCGTTTGCAGTAAGAGGGTGCTGGGGTGTATTGTCTGCCACCATCATCAGGACGCATGGCTTATACAGCTCTACAACCAAAGGCAACTTCAAAGCCAACAGCTGAAATCACAGAGCATAAACTTTGCTTTATGTGTGCTTTGTTATAGTTTTTTTTCATAACAATAATTACAATTACATTTTTATGGAAAACGCATGTGGTGTATTGTTCTAATAGTGCAATAAAAAGTGACTGTGAAAGAGAGTGGACTTTCAATAAGCAAAGAAAATTCAAACGGTAATATATTGGCTCTGTATATCATTTAAAGATATTAGATATTCCAATAATATTAGTATTTAATTTAGAATTAAGGAGAGAAGATCCCTCTTTCATCAGATACCTACCTGACTACACAACTCATACCTACTTTGCCATGAATTCAACTTTTCAATGCTTAAATCCCCAATTATGCTTTCACTGCATTTACAACAAGCATTTGAAACATTACAGAATTCATTCTAGGGAATTTCTTCGGTCATGTTTTTGTCACCATGAATGTATGAACTGTCAGCATATGGTATTTCCTATATAACTTTGGATGATCTTTTTTATTCCAGTCTTGGGAAGTTCCATGATCAGCAGACTGAGGTAAAATATGTATTTGGGGCAATTGTGGCATAAGTTTCTTCCAGCTTATGATTAATAGCTAGCATGATGAGCCTTGCCCCGACCCAGCTAACTGATTTTTGCAGGCTTTCCTTAGAGATGCCAGAAACAGGCAGGAGAGGAGGGCAGATGACAAGATCCTCATTACATCCATCCTCCCGCCCTACTGGCAGCTCCTTCTGCTTCCTACTTACCAAACGTCTTACTACCTGCCATAACTTGTGTAGGAATTCCATTTTAGTGCATAACATCTACACGGAAAAAGTTGTTTTCCTAATGTCTACCTGAAACCTTCCTGCAGTTCAGGACCCTACTAGTGCTGAGCAGAGGGCATGCAACTCTCAGTATACACCACTGGAGATGTTTCCCTTCACCTCATCAACATGACTATTAATTGCCTCTCAGCTTGTGAACCCCCCCCAGGATCACGCTGCAGGGTTGATCATTCATTTTTCTAGAAAAAAATCCCTCCCTCTTGAGTAGCATCTTATTTGTTACAGCCAGTTTCTCCATTCTGTAGAGATCATTTTCAATTTTGACCTTGTCTTCTGTCATTCTTGTAGTCCATCCTAGCTTCAAATCTGGTAACACACAAACTATTCCATCATCCAGGTTATTAATAAATATGCTGAGTTGTATTACAGCCTAGGCAGGTCCCTGCAGAATCTCAGTCAGTTCTTTATTTCATTTTGACAGCTGATCACCAACAGTGCTCTAAATAAAATTTTCAAAACAGCCTTGCGCCCTCCTTATTAATTTCTTCCATATTATGTTTCCCAAGTCTGCTAATGAGACTGTCATATAGGGCAGTGTACAAAGCCTAAGCAAAGTCAGAGTCCATGACACCTACCATCTCTTTTCCAACCACAACGCCTCTTACCCTGGGAGAATTTGAGAAGAAAATTAGATTTGTTTGACATAATTTTTCTATTTCAACAACTCCATGCTAACTGTTAGTCATTTCCCTGTGTTCTTTTCAGGTTTGTTGACTTGGCAAAAGTAACATAATACTGATATTAATAGCAGGATTCATCCCACACTTAATAACAAGCTTCATCCTAAATTCCTTTATTAAAATTTTACAGAATGTGAGAACTGACTATCACCCAACTATTAGAGACCATAAACACAGAGATATTCAGTTATCTGTAACTTTTAAATTAGACAAGTGTGAGGGCAAGCAAATAATAAATCTCTAGTGTATTAAAACAGACAAATTTAAATTGGATGAATAATTTCAGTTGTCATAATTATGAATTTAAAGTATTAAGAAAAAGCCTAAAAGACATGGTATTAAAGCATATTGCCAGTAGTTCTGAGCCATTCACTAAAATGCTATTAAGTGAGAAAGGCTCATTCAAAGTGGACTAACAACAGTTATATTCTAACTATCTTTATTTGGGGCTCACTATTTAAACCTTCATTTACTGCAGGCTTACCCAGGTTTCTGATTATCAGCAATGTCGATTAAAAGCATCACTCGCTGTTTTACTTTATCAGGAGCACTCCACAGAACAGAGACCATGGATCCCAGATGGATGCCCAGAAGGCCACTACAATATCCTACATGGCTCTGAAAAAGTTTCCCATTTGTTGTACAAAATGCTTGCTCAGGGAACATGTTCTGGATCCAGCCTGCAAAGAAGCTCGCTCAGATCACAGCTCTCTTGTGCAGCCCTTCGGAACTGAACAGCAATAAGGCTGTGGCCGTAAGAACAATTCTGGCAGTTTGGTTCCTGATGACCAGTGTCCCAAGAACCAAGGCTGTCAGACCAAGACCAGGCATATCTTCCGGTACCACAAGGACCTGTCAAATCGCAGCAGAGGCATGTACATGGCAAATGGAGCTATAGGGTTACATGAACACTCTCAATTAATGGTTCTACTCTTCACATTCCTGATGTTCATTTCAGTCATGGAAAAAATGCACCCTCAACAAGATGACGAGATTAGCACCAGAGTACTTCCAAAATGTTCTATCACATTTCTATCACAAAGAGCTAAGAAGTGTGTAAGTGACAAGTGCATGTGTCAGTTACAACCAAGGATATATCCTCCAAGGAACCATCACACTACCAAGACAGCTTGAATTATGCATGAAAGATTGGATTTTAACCCAGCATCCAAGTCAATTCGAGGTCCTTCACAGCTGAAGTTCTATCCACTGATAATTTTACACTCACACTTCCTCATCTAGAAAGATGCTGGAGAAGAATAAACTGTTTCTGTGAATACTAAAATCCATGAAGTCCCAAAATAAAAACACCACTATGTATAGAGGTAAGCTCTATGCTTGAGAAGATCAGTTTTGATTGTTTTGTATATAAACAGAGGGACTGAGAATAGTTGAAAGACACAATCTCAGAAAGAAGACTTGATGTAGAAATCACAAAGAAGGCTGCAGGGCTTTGTTTGCTTTTACATTCATAGGCTCTCTCACTGTACTTTTAAATATGTCATCAGAACAATTTGTTCCTTTACCTCTGCAGCTTCTATTGTTTCCTCCAGCTGCTATTCTAAAAAAATCTCATGTTTGAAATCTAATCAAGCCTGAAAGTATCCAGCTCACAGCTTGTGCTTTTATTGCTAGTTAGTCTAAGAAATCAAAGAAAAATGACCACAGTTTTCCCTTAAGACAGTTCTGATCTTGGAGAGTAATGAAAGGTGTTGTAGGAAGGAAGGCAGACATCACACATGGAGACAATGACAATGAAGAAAGATGATGCTAAGGATTAAGCTGAAGTTCAGGACTGAGCTTTGAATTGTTCTCAGTTTGGAAGATATGACACTCAATAAGTCTGTGTCCAGGAGACACAAAATTGAACCTGAAAACAGGCTCCGAAGTACTTCAAAAGGAATGTTGCAATCAGTGATGATAGTGTGTGAGTAGGTTTGGTTCAACTGCAAGGCCGGAAATACAACAGAATCCACTCAAAATGCAGGGAAAGATGACAACTGTTCCTGGAAGATGTAGTGTTGAATAGAGTACTTCTGTGTTAACGGAGCTGAGACTAAAGCTTTGGGAAGGCTAGGTGAGCAGACCTCCTCACGATGACGAACCCCCCTCTTTCCCAGCATGATGGCTGCCCTGAGTCATCAAACAGATATTGAAAGGCTTCATCATCTACTGCTGCTGGCCTGAAAGTCTGTATGCCCAGCTGGGCTTCATAGTGAATGCTTATTCCAAACCGTGTCATACCTACTAATATTAATTCAGAAATAAGGAGTGGACAGTAGTCTCCCAATCACAAATGGGGGTAACTCGTTTATGAAACAAATAGAACAAGGACCTCTTTGAAATATAATTTAAAAATTCATGAAAAACCTCTTAGCTCCTGGCTTCATCCCTACACAAAAGAGATGCCAAGTATTTACCTATCATTTTCAGGGCTACAACCCTTGAAAGGGAAAACCCAGTCATTCTCACCAATACGCAACAGTTCTGGAGATTAATACCTCATAGAGATGACAAAAGGCTTGGAGAGTTGGGGTTGTTCAGCCTGGAGAACAGATGGCTCTGAGGAGACCTTGTGGGGCCTTCCAGTACTTGAAGGGGTCCTATAGGAAAGATGGGGACAGACTTTTTAGTAGGGCCTGTTGTGATGGAACATGGGGGGATGGTTTGAAACTGAAGGAGGGTCAATTTAGATTAGTTATAGGAAGTGATTTCTTACAATGAGAGTGATGAAACACTGAAACAGGTTGCCAAGAGAGGTGGTAGATACCCCTTTCCTGGTAACATTCATGTCCCTTTCATGCCCCTTTCCTGTTAGGTCGGACAGGGCTCTGATCCGCCTGGTCTAGTGGAAGGTGACCCTGCTCACTGCAGGAAATTTGGACTAGATGGCCTTGAAAGGTCCCTTTGAACTCAAACCATTCTATGATTCTGTGATTTCTGTAGGTGATTTTCATCCACGTATACAGCACCCAATAGCTGCCACACGTATTCTCAAGGTTTGTGCTAATCTGCAAGAATCTCACAGATAAGACAGTATAATGGTAAGCATCAATTTCCAATGATAAAAATGACTTTGTTAAACAACTTCATCATGGAAGTGGGCAAAATGTCCCGCAGACATAAGAAGAATGCAGAGCTGGATAGGCAGTATTCTCAGTTTGTGGCAGGAGAGGCCTTTGCCTGTGTTGTATTAACCTTCCCAGAAAACAGATTCTTTCACAGCACAGATTTTTAAGATTTTTAATTATATCCTTTTTTTATCTTTTTAAGGCCGTGGATTACTGCCAGAGCAGCTGAGGGCACACCATAAACTTTTGCTCCAAGACAATGCAGCCCCTTTCTGAAGAAGTTCCCTCCAAGTTCGGTCAGCAGTAGACTCCTCCCCACTGGCTCCCGCATGCTCTCCCTAAGCTATAAGCAGAAAGATGTTTTTAATACACACTTTGCTGTGAGGGTGCAGAGTAGAGGAGCAGGGCTGCCACGGGTTCATCCCGGCAGAGCCTCTCCCAGGCAGGCATAGTCCTCAAGGATCCCGAGCTGGTGCCCAGGGAGCCCAGCCAAGGCAGATGGGCTGGGGTGCCTGGCTCTGCTCAGGGCAGGATTAGGGCCACAGCTGAACCAAAATGTCACCCCTGGGCTTCCCAGGAGAGGCTAGACTAAGAAATTAAAGCCTATGGGTGGCTCCAGAGCCCAACCATTCCTGGTAGCCAAGATTCCAGCTACTGACTGTCTTGTTGCCATGCCTAAAAGGAGCCATGGACCATTTCAGTCAGATACTGCCAAGTCTTAAACAGCTTATTTTAACCAAAACTCTCTACATTCCTCCTCTTACTAAATTTACATTTGGGAAGAAGCTTAAAGCTAAAGAATTGAATTAAAGTAAAATAAAATTCAAGCTTCTCCTCCTCTAAACCAAAGCAAATTTTTTGATGTGGCCTGTTAGCCAAAATTCTGAATTAATTCTGCTTTATTTAAGCATGAACAGGATCTTTGGACATGATGACCAGCAGGCAATGACCCAGCAGCTCCTCCTCCAATTTAGGAAGCTTGCCCCTGACCGATGTAGGAAGCCCAAGGCAGAGGTCTGAGGGTAACCCAAGTCCTTATCTCCTTATCACATGTTCCTTTTGATATGTCCTTTCCAGCAAGGTTTATGTTGACTCTTTACATTTTTGTGTATCCTGTAGCATGAGGAGAGCATTAACAAACTTTCCTCTCAAAAGACCTGACATGCTTAAATTCAATTCCCAAGTTCAAAAAGTGACCACAAGTCATCAGAGGTCAGTCTTCAGTGACTGCCTTTCCAAGGTTTCAAAATGGATCCTTTAGCCAAAACTTTAAACTGCACAGTAGCTTTTCAAGTGATAAATAAAAAGTATTCACTTACTTCATAGTAATATTAAACAGCTAAATTTATTTATCCTATTGTACAAATCAAGTAACTCATATTGATCTAGAAGCACAGTATATCAAATGTAGTTCTCAATAAAAAACCGTAAGTTAAGATACTTCCCTTGATGGCTGATGATAATAAACTGATTTAAAACCTCTAATTTTATCTTAAGTGCACTTAAGAATATGACTATTTTTACCATATTATAGCAGGTTATATACAAGTTTTTTTCTAAATTGATACCTCCTTACAAACATAAGCAATTAAGCTGTCATTATTCTACCAGACCTTAATTAGCTGCTCACATTAGAAATATCCTGAGGTTTCTCTCAGTATAAGGGTCTGTAATTAGTGTAATTAAGATAATATTTTGATTACATGGCTTCAATCTTTTAGGCCACATAATTGGAAATGGAACACATTTTAAAGTGACTGTCCTTTGGAAAAAAACTCAAGCAAATAAACCAAACAGTCTGATGGACTCATTTGTTCTGCATCATCACACTGGCCCCTCACTCACACCATGTTACCATTGCCTGGCAAGCTGCACCCAGCTGCTAAAGAAAGACAAATTTGGGCCTTGCAGAAAGACCACCTTCTGTGTGGAATGGCTGGCTCACAGCCAAAGACTATGATAGATCTATTAGATCAGAACAGGAGGGTTTAGCTGACTTACAGCCTCATCCTGGGAGTTAAAAGCATTTTTGTTATTACCTTGCAGAAGGTATTTTACAGTGGGTGAAATGAGCTCCAGCTCCCCACGTTTTAATTCACAGCTACATTCTCCCTTCAAAGTTTGGTCCTTAAGATAAAATACCATTGCTCTTCCACTTTTTTTTTGTCTTTATCCCCAGTTTTACTAAGAAATGCAGCACACTTAAAAAAACCAGAAGCAAGAGCACCCTCAGAGGAGAAATATACAACAAAGGGAGAGAGATTTGGCATCTTGCACTTGAATCAGTGTTCTTTGCCCTGACTTAAAGCTTGAACAATGCTTGGGGGAGTTATCAAGGCAATATTTTGCTCCTCCTGAGTTGCTGTTTTTTCTATTTTAGACTCCTGCCCATGACTACAGGAGAGCTGCAGAAGTCTTAAGTGCGAGTTGGAGGTGACGCATACCTCTTTTCCCCTCTTAATCTGAGAGATGTTTTTCTCTATTCCACAGCTTCTTGTTTTAAGAACACTTCAGTCTATTATATAAAAAAGAGTGCTTGACTAAAACATAAAGGCAAGTGGTAGTAAATTAATCCTCAATATTCAAAAACTGATAGCAATGTACATATGGAATTCAGCTGTCTTCCTTACTCTGAGTGATAATTCAGCACTGCATCTGTAAATACAAGTCTTTGAATGTTTACTTGTAGGCTTAACAGAACCAATTAATAATAATAATAATACTGTTATTATTATTATTATTATATCCTTAAATCCCTCTACCTTTTAAAGCTCAGAAATTAAGAAAGACCAATGAGGGAGAAATTAAGAGTCTCTAATTAAAATTCTTGGTGTTTTGAACTTTGAAAAATTCAAATTCAGCCTAAACTCTGTGGAAAAAGCAGAGAGCAGTTCTTGGTATCTTGCCTGGTTCAAACATTAAAATTAAAATTAAAATAACACTTATGATATGGGTTTTAGCAACCCAGTAGATCAACACTTCCCTCAAGGTCCTTCCATGAAATGGACTGCCTTGTCGGAATAATAGCTTATCTTCAGTTTTAAAAAGTCACCATTAAAACCAGAACAGCCAAAAAATTAATTCTCATTGCAGTCTAAGATGCCATCTAAAATTGATGTAATATTTCTTTTTTTCTCCAGTCCATGAGGCTGCAGAGGTACAGACCAGAGTGCCTCTGGTTGAAAGAAAACTTTCTCTCTTTTTCCCATGCTAAGGTCTAGGCTAACAAGCATTTTCACACCTGAAACTTGCCTAGGGAAGTTTTACTTGAAGATCCCATTCTCTTAATTTTCTATAGCCTGACCCTCAGCACAGTTCTCCCAGCTCTCATCTCCAGCTCCATAAAGCTACAGTGGCAAAATGCCATTATGAGAAAATCAGCATAGAACTGTCAAACACTCTTAAGGATATATTAAGCTATTTCTTCTTCTGAATTTATTTATTTTAATAAAGGAGAATTTGAAAGAGTTTTTATAACTAGAACACAGCAGCAAAAATGCCTTTCTCAAACTTCTATAATCTAAATCACTTGAAAAAGCAGTTAATCACATCAGCCACTTCTCTACTTGCTGGCTATCCCACAATTCTTATTATAGTCTCTTGTCAAATGGGTAAACCTCTGAGAGACACTGAAATGTTGATGGTTAAGGACTCAAAAATTCAGCCATCTGCTAAGTCAGCAGGTGCTTTACTGAGGGCAGGTTTGCACCCCCCAAATGAGGGGGAGGAGGAGAGTTTTTTATGTGTGGTGTCAAAACCTCTGATCTGTGCAAGACAGAGGAGGTGAACATCCCTCACCAGAGAATGACCTCAACAAACCAAATTTTGCTTAGCAACAAGCTGGGTTCTGAGCCAGATAAGGGAAGAGTAAAAGGCAGATCCTGCTAGGTGGGATGATGGTTTTTATCATACCGATGTCCTCCCTTACACACCTGGCTTGGGTGTAAAGCTTCCTGCTGGGGAAGTATCAGGACATTTACACTTAGGCCTGAAGGTACTCATCCCTTCTGATGGGGCATAACTGGCTCAATGAGGCAGCTCTCATGCTTTAGAAGGGCTCATAAACCATCGAAGACCCCCGAAGCGCCCCCAGACTCATTTCTGGGGCCTTCCACCAGAGCACTCTACATGAGCCACAGTGTTACGTCAGACAGTGTAAAACTGCCCCCCCAGGGGAGGTAGCTGGGTGTCCCCATGTAAAACTAAGTGTATATTAGCCCACTGAACTTT
Source organism: Rhagologus leucostigma (assembly GCA_013397725.1). NCBI lineage: Eukaryota > Metazoa > Chordata > Aves > Passeriformes > Rhagologus > Rhagologus leucostigma. The sequence continues at coordinate 3,374,615 of VZTD01000172.1, forward strand.
GTGTTTCATGGGCTTCTCCCACCCCTGACAGATAAAGACTGTGAGCATCACTTCAACCAACAGGCATCAAAATTGCAACCTTCAAGTCTCGTCACTGGACCCACAGTGGTGATATCTTTCCTCTGCACTATCTACTCTTATCCTTTCTTTTTCTTTCTTTTCCTTGTACACTTCCTTAAGTGTTATTTTAATGCTTTGATATTACTATACTTCTATAGATAATAACAAAACTGCTACATACCTCCTTTCCTTTGCAACCAACACATATATATATTTAAGACCACCAATCACTCAGTGTCATTTCATTCTGATCCACCCCAAGTAACCTATTAACAAGAACCTAAGTTATCCTCGCCTTCAGAGGCAGATCATAGACAACCTCACACCCCTTTTATGCTCCTGCAGTGATTAATGAAATACTATCACCGTATGCACCAATATCCCCCTAAAATTTGAATTATATATCTGGATATCCCAAATTTGGGAAAAGCGAGCAGGAGGAGGCTAGTTTGGTCCTTTGCAAGCACAAAGGCTTGCTTAATACTACACTTACAACTCATCTACCATTCTAAAAAAGGAATGATTTATAGTCCATTACACGTACACACAATTACTTCTCCCAGAGGATTGTCTCTAGGATAACTTTAAGAGGCTTAATAGGAAATGGTGGTAGAGAACTTCTGAAGGGAGACCGAATTCCTTTCACAGCTTCTTTAATGAAAGACAGGTTACCTGTAGGCAGTTGAGTCTGCTTCTCTCACAGGTCTGACATTTTTCTCAGCCAGGGATAACACATTCCCTGGATCACTGAATAGAAAGAATGGCCATTGTAGGTACCTGCCTTGAATAATTTAGTAGTGGCGGTCTGTCAGGCACTTCTGACATATCACAGACAAGTATTCAGTCCAGTTGTTGGGAAACCAGTGCAGCCATGCTAAAGGATGTCATATAGCAAGATCCAGGGTCTAAGCAAATCCTTTGAAATGGATGCCAGCTAGTATCCTGAATCTCATCAGTACGTTTCTCCTGAAAGGGCTTTAGCAGAGACATATCTAACCAAGAAAATTCCTTCTTCATGAAGGAATAATAATACATTTTATTCTGCAACCATTTTCTCTCAAATCTCTGGAAGCTCAAGAAGTGAGTACAAAAGTTACAAAAGCAAAACCACCCTGCCAACAATGTCAGCAGAAAGAGGCTCAAGTGCAAAGCAAACAAAAGAAATACGCAGCACACCTGGATTTACCACTCCGATTATTAGTCCTTGTGCTACTTGGGCTCAGCTCTCAGACTCCAGAACTAACCCAGGTATTTGTGTATTTTAGGTGAACTGAAGTTGGCTAGGGTTCAGCGTAGTGGCCTTTCAGGTAATGTTTGTCTTTGTGGATTTTTCTACCAGCAAGACTTGCCTTTCCTACAGATGAGACATACCACATGCCTTTTTTTCTGCATGCTTCAGACACTGATGTTTTCGTGCCTGCCTGGCACACTGCCTGCAGTTCACTGATCTTTTCCAGACCGTGCAGCATTGTCCACTCCCTGACAGTCTGCAAAACATTTCGCTATGTGAGCAACACAAACATACAGCATTAAGAAGGATTCTCATTTATCCACCAAGTATCCAAATACAAAAAACCTTAAGTATTCCTACAGGAAGCTACTATATTCAACCCGCTTGTTTGCTTCCAACCTATCTCATTATTAGCATTTATCTCCTATACTGTAATGACAGATATTAGGAGTCAACACTTGATGCCCACTCTGAATACAAAAAGATTTCATTACTGTTTCTCTTAGAGTTCTAGTTCATACCATACCTAGCCGGATGCTAAAGGATCCCTAAATCTCTGATAAAAGCTGAATGTTTTCCAGATGCATGAGGAAACCATTAAGAGAGAATTTGATCTTGTGGGAATGATTGTGCCTAAATTTTGATAAGGGAACACTATTTCAGTAGCAGTAAGATACAAATATTATGCACCAGCAATATTACTGTTCTTCTTTTACTATCTTCAGGGCAGCAGTAAACTAAAGAGGTAGAGAGTATTACAAGTGCTATCTCCCCTACATATCTTATTTCAAGTGGCTTCTCCATTTTGTTCTAAGTCAGAGGTCAGAACTCCCTTTTTTAAGGGATAATTGTTTCCTGCTATTTTACTAACAGTGTGCTAGATACATCTGCTCTTATAAGGATTCAGGTGTGCTGAGACAGTGCAAAGTCCATGATGCACTTGCCCAGCAGAACAAAACTCCTCAGTTAATACGGCAGTGAAAGAAAGGTGAAATCTAAGTGACTAATTGTATACACATAAATATTTGTCAATTTGGATCCATTTGCAGCAGATATTTTTAATAAGCAGAGGTCAAAAAATGCCCCATTTTTTTCAGTTATGAATAGTGTGGATACCAAACTCTGATTTATTAGCAAGATAGCTCATGAGAAAGTAATTTTCTTTTTAATATCTTTCTCAAAGCCCAATACTTCAGACAAAGCAATAACATTTTCTTATATCCATTCAGAAGCAGAGAAGCAGTGCTTTTTCTGCTTTCATATACCTTAAAATGGGAAGGATGATTTAAAAAGTATGAAGGTTTAAAATCAAATGGCACAATTATATTGTTCTCTATGTTATGACCTATACAGTTTATATTCTAGAAAACTTAATCCTTTGGGGTTAATGACACTTTAGAGATCCAGTTAAAATCAAATGTTTGTTCTGCTGTCATCCACCAGGTGCCTATTGCTGTAACGAGAGTAGATAAATTAAAGCACAAACATCCCTTAAAATCTATACCACCTCCAAATATCTTGCATAATTATTTTCTTTCCGTTGAAAAACCAGTTCCTAAAGCACCGCCTCCTCATATAGAAACCAAAATAGTCAAGCCATTTTTTTCATTCTCTAAAGGGTTTTAAAATATCCAGGATGAACATTTGTTTCTGATCCATCCCAGCCCCTATCACTCCTGGCAGAAATAAAAAGTAAGGATGCTGTCAGGGCAAGTCTATTGACCCAAATATCTGTCCAGGGACTGGGCCTTTCTATTCTGTTCCATTAAAGAAATTCAGTCAATTGATAGTGTGCTGTGGAAGAATGAATCACGATGTACTCCAGAAGGATTCCTACCCTGCCACCTTCCTTTGTGAAACTGAACTAACAAAAATAATGCCAACACCTAACTCAGGCACTACAAATACACTGAGGTTGGATGGACATAAAGTCTTTCATTACTGAATTAAATTATGGGCTGACTAAATTGATATAAAATTACTGACTTTCTGTTCTACTTTCAAAATCATTTGAAAACTGAAATGAATCCTTTCCCAGTGAGCATTTATCAACCTATTATATTCACCCTGGGGGATGTTAATGATTTTGGACTACTGCCTCCAGCCCTTACCTCACCTCCAAGTGGGTATTATGTGATGGCAGTGCACATTTCATCAAGATGTATTGCTGATTATATTTCCATTAAAGAATATAGCCAAGTCTGACTCCTAATTTTTCCAGACTAATCCACCACTGAGAGCTTCCCTGCACTGATGAGTTCATTGCAGAGAAAGGATTCTTTTCTCCTTTTCTTGCAATTTGCATAAATACATGTCCAGAGTATGAGACTAAGTTAATCAGTTTTGCCCACAATAATTAGAGTACTGACATAACCTCTTTAGTAAAACGAAATGTTGTTCATTCAATTACTCTTTTTGCTTCATAGTAGCTCAATGCCCATTTTTAGCAAAATATTTCAAAAGAACTAAGATTTTAGACTACAGGCTTGTAGTCCCCCACAAGGCATTTAAGGATGTGTTTGAAAGTACTGCATGGGCACAGCTGAAAAAATTATAGGCTTACACCTAGTCAAAATAACAACTCTGTACTATATACAGATTCTTCTCCTTTATACCAGTGCTCAATTAACATGTAGAAAATACACCAAGGAATGATAATACTTTGAATACACCAAGGAATGATAATACTTTGAGAGCATCACCCTTGTCAATCAGGTACAAAATTCAAGCATGCAGGTGTTAGCATTTGCACAAGGAGAAAATTTCCTTATCTAAATAATAGTCTTGAAAGAGAGTAAGTCACCTGCCTTTCAAGTCTGCTGTTCTGCTTCCCAAACGTTCTAGTACAAAATAATAGCCTGTTGAGCATCCTAGTGCCTGCAGTTTGGCTGTAAAGATAAGCTTGCTTGCTCTGGGCTCTATTTATTCTCTTCCCAGATTTGTATTTATACTATTTGATTATTGACTTTCATGAAGGGAAGTTCAAACTTGTTCTCCTTTTGTTGCAAGGAATGAGGAGTATTTCCTATTGCTGGACTTAGCTAGAAGTGGCCATACTGGGATATACAAAAGTGAGGACATGCTCAAAACAGCAGACATTTCTGAACCACACTCAGAGTCAGCTATAAATAAGGGGTGCTTATCGCACAAGTCACACTAGCTGCATATGGTGACACCTCCTGAGTTATGTTCTAGTATTCATTTTTAATTATTGATGTGTTTTGCTCTGTTGAGATTTATTTATTTATTTTCACAGATCCATAAAGCGCATCTCACATTAGCCAAACAGATTTCTTGTCAAGACTGTTCTGCACTCTCTACTGTTTGGAACATTAACAATCAGGTGAAATATTTGTGTTTGACACACTTTTATAGTTACCTAAAAATGTAAATATAGTACTGTAATTGCCCTCCCCAAGTATCACTGGGTTAGGGAGAAGAAACAACATTCAATGTCATGTAATACAAAGCCTACAAGTATACTGTGCAGCAGCGTGGGGAATGGGATAATTTCCACGTGGAAAGACACTTTCCTTTAAAAACATTTTCCCTTTTTTTTTTTTTTAATATGCTTTCTCCACAGATATTTGCATGAATTCATGTTTGTCCCAAACTGGCAGAACACACTGTACCAAGTCCTAAGTTATCATTTCCTGTAAGCAAAGGTACTATGCAACATCCACATGTAAATAACACTTCAAGAAACCAGCTGAATCTAGTGCAGGCTTAGGAATAAACTAGATAACCTGGAATGTTCTTCGTAAGAAGAATTCCCAGACTGGTTCACTTCTGAGATCACCTTGGTTCCCCTGTAGCTGTGTACGTACCTTGCTAGATATTACTGGTCTCTACCATGCTCTGTGCCTCAGTTTCCTCATTTTTAAGAGGTTGATACAGCTTCTCTCCTTATAGGGCTTTGAGCATAAAAAAAAAAAAAATTAAAAAGAGAGGGATACGTATGAATTTGAGAAATGGGAGAATATTTCTTTTTGTCAATAAAGCCCTGAAAAGCAGAGCAATACCCTTTACAAATTAGGGCTGACAGTTTGGATGGAATTGTGTATTCAACTGAAACCAGAGGAAAATATACAACAGCTGTGCTCTTCATTTTCCAAGTTATACATCATTACTACATGATTAAGTAAGATTCTACTTTTCAAGCTTGTTAGCATTGCAGAGACATGTAAAACAATCATAGATTTCCAATTGGGCAACAAAACTGTCCATTTTAAAAAGAAAAAAAAGAAGAAACTAAAAGGTGTCAAGTCTGAATATCCGTCATATCTTCCCTTTAAGTATCATCAGTGTTTAAGAGCTGGAAGAAGGAGTATTAGTGCTGAACAATGCTACAACCCCACTATTTGTTGAGTTTTGAAGAGAAGAGATGGAGAAATGATCTGGAGGAGAGGTACATAAGTCCCATTAAAAACACTCAGCATTGTAAATAATTAAAAACTATCTCATTAGGGACCTGCCTTCCATTTCATTCTTCCTGGAATCATAGCATATACGATGAAGTCTGTGGTCACACAGAGCAGTCAATGTTCTCTGTATAGGTTTAGCTTTTAGAAACTTTCTCTTCTAAGGGAGAATACCACATACTGAACTGTTGAATTTTGTCTCAAGAAGGACATTATTTGCCCCTTAGGGACCAAAAAACAACTCAGCTACAGAAAAGGCTAGACAGAGCAGCAAAGCAAAAAAACAACAGGCACTCACAAAACCTCCAGTGAAAAAAGACAGAAAAAAATCCTTCAAGGATTAATTTTTTACCTTCCTGATCAGGAGAGGAACATCACTTAACTGAAAACCAAACAAAACCAACCTGCTTCTATTCTGCTACTAAGCAGTGACTGTAATCCTATTTAAAAAAAAAAAAGAGGACCACAAGATAGACTTTGATAAATTGGGTAATAAATTATGAGGTTTAAGAACTGACTCAGTTTTTGAAAAAAGTAAATGAAGATAATGAAAGAATAATAATTTAAGGGTTTTTTTAAGGTTTTGCAAGTGCTGCAAACAATACAATGCAATTCATCAATGCTTTTTAAAGGATCACTCTGTAACACTGCACTTCCAGGATCTTCTATTGACTTCTCAGCCTTTTCCTAGGGTTCTCGAGTAGGTAATGTTTTTGCATTAAAGTCTGGATTTGGGAAAGCAGTAACACACATATGATCTAGATTTGCCTACGTATACAAACACTAGGCTGATCAAAGAAAACTCATCCTTCTCACTGGTTAGACTGAAAAGCTGAAAACAGTTTGCTCTAAGACAAGAACAGCATCCAGCATAATTAGGTCACTCTTTGCACAGGCATCTGCTCTCAACTTTAATGGTCATGTTTCATTCATCCAGCTAAATATTGGGAGTCAATTTAACTTCAGCAGGTTAGTGCCATGGAATCATCACAGCATTTTCCTAGGACTAGAATACCAATAACATATAACCTGGCTAGTTACACAGTGTGTTAAAAGGACGGATCACTTTTTCTAGGCCCATCTTTACCAGCTGGAATACACAGTAGATCTCAGATGGATTTCCTGCATGTATCATTTTTAAACTGATTCCTTAAGACATGCCCATCCACTAGTACACAGATGACACCTGAAAACTGTTATTCTTTTACAGTTTGCAGATCCTTAAACAAGGCTGAACCTATTTAAAAGAATCTTTAACTTAAAGAGAAAAGGAAAAACTAAACAAACTATTTCAGAGCTTTTTTTTGTAACAGCTTAATGAAGAATGAATCAATAAATGAGACACATTTCACTCTTGAAGGAGAGAAGGAATGAGAAACAAAACACTGTACTGACAATTCACAGGAGCACCCTCTCTCAGCTAGGAAAAAACTGACCAGGGAATTTTTAAGAGAAATAACCAGTAGTTCAGATACGCAACTCTATAAAATTCTCATCTAATTTTTATTATCAAGACCTAATTAACCCTAACCCAAAAGCTAGAAAAGGAGACCTATTGGCCAGCCTTTTCCTACTGTCATTAAAAGCTACATCTCTGAACTCTAAGAGTTAGAGGACTAACACAAGATCCCACCACAAGCACAGAAATCATGTCTAGCTCTGCATCCCCTCTTTTTGGCATCCCACAAAGACAACACCAATGAAACTGAGCTGTTGTAAATTGTTCTTTCTCCAGAAATATATCTAGTTATATCTAATATATAGATATATTAGATATAATAGAATTATATCTAATATAATTTCTCTCCTGCATCTAGGGGAAGAATGTGTTATTCTTGATCATAACAATCTACTGCTGTCTATTAAACATGATGGGCAGCATGCATTGGGAGAATAACAGGCAGGAGCTTGATGCCTATTTTCCAGTCTTCAACCCCAGTCACCACTGTGAGTTTTTAGGGTGTTGAGGAGAAGGTCACTAGATTCAGACCACTAGACCATATGACCAACATGAGGAAGACATTCCTATCTCTTGCACCATAAACTGCAAAATAACATCTTCAGAAGGTTTTCCACGTGGAACTTATGACAGAAATACTACAAACATTTGGATAAAAAAGAGCTACAGTGTGAGGCTCTGCATCACATCTTCAGCAGCCTGTTGATACCTGCAGTATTTTTCTTTACCACAGCTTTTCTACAGACTGCAACCTCTAGCTCATCCCTCTGGGAAGCACTGCCAGCACCAAGTAAGCAGCCCCTGAGGCTGCCCAGGTACACCCTCATAACACAGACAGCTTCAGGAGGTTGACAGCTCCTTGTCAGTCAAAAGCAGAGGCTGGCTTTTATTTGTCTTTTTGTAACTTCAGTAGCAGTTAATGGGGGCAGAAAAAGTTTTTGACACCTATTGTCTAGTGTACATCAAGACTTTTCAGAGCCTTCATAAAAATCAACAATATCAGGGCATACCCAAGCCATCCACCTTATGGTTTTGATTCTCAAGCAGGTGCAACTTTTCTGTTTCCCAGCTCAGGAGAATGATCCCTTTGGCTAGCTGACAACTATATTAAAATATGCCAGTACCCTAGAAAACAAAAAAACTTGCTCTGATCTACAGGAAAATTGCTTCCAAAAGTACACAGTGTCTGACAATTTGAATACCTTAATTAATTTAAACACAAACATAGAAGCTAACATTTTTTTGCTGTGGCCAGCCTAGGAAACTCAATATGAGTTTCAGCTTGGTTTCTGCAGGTGAGTAAAGTGATACAGATCTAGACTGTCAGAGAACTTTGCTGTATAAGAGCAATATGGTCAGCTAAGGAACATGGAGCTCCCTGTACTTTCTGATGTGTAGACCTAAGCCTCTGAGTGAGGTTTCTTCTGCTACAGACATTTATTTCTTACTAGTTTTATTTGCTTCCACTGCAGGGAAGTAATACTTAAATAACATGGAGATACTTTCTTTTCCAGTGAGCTGTTCACAACATGAACACCTGCCATCTTTTGTCAGTATTTCTTAAAATACTTAGAGAAAAATTGGTTCCAACAAACAAAATTTAATCTAGAAAAGAGTGTTTTGACTTAGAGACTTTTTACCTTAATGAGATGAATGTGGTTTTGGTCACAAAACAGTGCTGTGATTTTGTTTTGAAATAAGTTTTCAAATCCTTTTAAGAAAGTATCTGTTTTCCTTAGAGAAGAGCCCTGATAACTCAGGAACAGTCCAAAGTCACTGTGAAGTCTTAGTGCAGTTTGTCATTAATGCAGCACATCTTTCCAACTAAAAAATAAAAGCCATATATTCTCCATAGGTGGTAATAAAAGTAAAGTCCAAGCAGAGGATTCACTAAAGTATCTCAATAGAAAATACGATTTGCTTATTCATTTTTAAAAAGTTGTTTTGTCTAATGTTTGCCCTTATCAAATGTTCAACAGTAAATTTTGGGAATACAGTATTAAGCACTTATGGTAGTAACTTTGGTGCTGCTACAGAACCACTGAGGTTAAGATGACTTTTGCATTGATTCAGGCTGAGAAATGTGAACAACAACACAGAAGGCTGGAGGAACCAAAGAGGTTATATCAGGGTATCTAAACACTGGACTGAAATATCAACTAAGCTATTAGCAAATGTTAATGTATTAATTGTTAATGGCAAAGGGCATCGGGTTTGGAAAAGGACACTTTTCTTCAAAAGAAAAATATGTGGCTGGACTACCAAGTACTTTAAGAGAAGCTTTTGCTGTGACCATAAATACCACACATTTCAAATCTACGACTTATATTTAGTCAAACCAAACAAAACCCAAATAACAGGCAAGCAAAAGACAACTAAGAAACATTTCTTCATTTTCCTTGAGTAGTGCATTTGGCAAATGTCCTGGCTATACTAAGATTAGTCTTTGTTGGCATAAGGCAAAATGTGATGAACTTTTAAAATATTATCTTTTGCTGTTCAAGTGAACTGCAATCCAGATTAATATGCAAATATCTATTTGCTTAGGATCAGTTTTTATAGACAGAATAGATAACATGGCAAAACTTATGCCAGTACAGATAAAGTGAGCTTTTTTGGGGTTTCTTTGGGCATATGAATCAGGTTAATCTTGATGCTATTTACATAACATGCTGTTTCCTCCGAAGGTAAGCTTAGATTTAGAATTTGATCTTTAATTTAAAGTTTGCCCATGACTTTTCATTCTGCAACAGTGCCTCAGACACCAGGTTTCAGTAGTATCTCACAAATAAGTTGGTTTAAAATCAGGGTTTCTACTCTAACTAACAAAGAAGCTAGTAACTTTACTTCTTTAGCATGATACGAGAATGTTCTAAAGCTCTGAGGAGCCACTTGGTTGGCTTAGATTGAGCCAGAGCAGGCTCTGTTGATTACATGGAACCAAAGATGACAAAAATAAAAAGTACATTTCCAGCTGGAAAATCCAAGGGAAGTTACAAGTTGTGCTTCCTTTGTCTGTGTTCAGCCCTCTTTCCAAAGCTGTCTGATTAGGTGAGAGCACAGATTATAGAGGTGATATGATCTCTCTACTATCATCCTCAAATACACTGGGAACCAAAAGGATGTTTTCCCTCAGTTCCTGCAACAAATGTTTGCCTCTGCCCAGCTTTTGAGAAAAAGGCACACAATTGTCAGAGACTGAAGGGCAGTTACCATATAAGGCAAACCACAGAAATAATCACACAGAATCAAACCAATGTTTCTACCATTTTTACGTGACAGAATAAAAAGCCATTTCTGTGCAGTCTTCAGATATTAAGTACCATGCCAGCGGTACCTGCAACACAGTAATTGGCAGGGATCATACCAGTAAACAAACCTTTTAAATATAGACAGCAAAATGCTCATTTCAACTCTTAATAGGTGGTAGGGCTATTTTATAATCCATGTATCTTATTCATGTATTCATTTCTTGTCTTCTCTTATCCTCCCAGACTGCAATACTAGAGCAAACATATAGAGCTAGCTATAACTAGAGCTAGTTATTCTCAGTAGTAATGTTAAAATAAATTGAAGAAAAGATAAATAGGCCATCAGAGTATGATCTCAGTCATATGGTGATAATTATTACGGAGCAAGAGAGTTAATTCTGTATGAAGCCAAGCTCCTTTAAAAAAACCCCATCAAATTCCAGCTTAGCAAAGTAGTGATGTTAACAAGATTAAAAAGGTGTGTTACACTTACAGGATAATAAAGTGTGCAAATAGCAGAATCTCTGACTACATATCCTCTGCTGCCAAACTTTATGCTTGCTGCTGCCATAGAGGAATACATTTTATATGTGTTCACAGTTGCGGCTGAAATGTGAAAGCCCTGATCTTCCTTCAAACAAAACAATAATTCTAAGTGCAAGAAACCTTGCTTGTGTGTCACAACGTGTTAGTCTTGTCAACTAAAAGCAAGCTCAGTTGGATGAGATTTTTCAAGTAGATGTAAGAGCTTCACAGAAATAACAGGAGGGAGCAAAAATAATTCAATCAAAACACAGTCTATATCATACCCTTTTAAAGGGGGTTCCTTGTGTTTGGTTTCCTTAGCACCTTTTTTCTCTTACTAGCTTTTCCTTGTTAATGACTGAATCAATCAAGTAATGTTTACCTATGGCAGATAACATTAAACTAAACACTAAGTCACTTGTCACTTTGATAACTGAAAAATAAGAAAAAGACCCAAAGAAACAACTAGATAAAATCACCTCATGCCAGCAGGAAAGAGATCTCAAGTGAGACTGGCATTGTGCAGCAAGCAGTAAAGTGAATGAGACTTTATAGCATCAGAGTCAGATATCAAAGTTCAGAGCTTTTTATAGTTGCTACACATTGCTGTCTCTTTTGTATGATAGCAGCTCTACAGTACAGACGCCTTTACTGAGATATCTCTCTTCTGTGTGTAAAGAGGCACATGAAATCTGCCATTTTGCTTCAAGTTATGGTACCAAGCAAGGTCTTTTTTCTGTAGAGTCTAATGGAAAGCAATTAATCCCTGGCAATATAAACCTTTAATCATACGAAAAATGCTTAATCAATGTGCTTATAATCTCTTGGAGCAGAATCTAATGCTGAAGTTCAGTCTTCAAACCATAATTTTCCTTTTTGATGAATGTCAAATCCTGACTTCCTTTAAAGTTTAAGGCCCATGTTAATTTTAACACACATGCTCCTGTGAAATGCCTGGTTAGGACTTCCACTGAGACAAACATTGCAAACCCAATGGGATTATACTTTTGATTACAGGTTGTTGACTAGATCAGTGAACTGCCATGCTGCAAGTCTTGTAAGGATTTGTGTATTGTCCCTAATGAGACATTCAGTGTTATAAGCTCAGGGAAAGGCTCAGTATTTTTTTCCCCTTTTCTGATTTATCAGCTATTTGACATAGTAGCAGGATTTTCAGCAATAATGTTCTAAAACCCACTAGCATTGTACACACAAGAGGGAATTTGTACAGTACTTATAGTTTGAAAGTTTGCTTTTGAGTTTAACCATGAATCTCTGAGAACTTCAAATAAGATCTGGACTCCCACGCTCACCAGCTGAAGTTGTATTTCTTCACAGAAGCAGTTTTACTTCTGAAGTGACAAAACAATATTCCCTGATACCACGTCAGCTGGTCCTTTATTTCCTTGCCATTCTAAATAGCAAGAACAGTCATGCACAGGAGAACGTACAGCTCTGGGTACATCTCTTAAGGTCGTATACAACACCCCTGAATATCAGTGTTTTTTTCATCATGCAGCAACTGTTCATCAGCAACTGGACTGAGATAACCAGTCTTGGTCTCATGTGCCACACACTGCACAACTGAACAGACAATGGCTGAACAGTTTTCAGCTCCTGTTGGGGTAATCTATTTGAAACAGATGGTTCATTAAATAACAACAAATTTCTCAGCCATGCTCTTATGGTATTCCATCACAAAGGAATCAGCTTCAGCATTTACTTAACAATTGCAACTCTAGATCATCAGTTTTGTCCAGTCATACTGAGGAAGGCTGAGTTCATTTGGATGACTGCATTCACTTTCACCAATTGTATTGTATTTGCGTGGCAAGCTTTTGGAGTGGGGAAAGCTCCTCTTTTGTCAGAAGATGACAGAAACTTCACCTATGTCTGATAAAATCAGTGCCAGCTGGCTGCAAGAGAGACCCACTGCTGGGCACGGCTGAGCCCTCAGCAACAGCGGTATTGACTCCGGAGTAATGTATTCAAGAAGCGCAAAATAATTCCTGTGCAAAAACAAACACAGAAAGGAGAGAGAATACGTGAGAGTATCAGCTCTACAGACACCAAAGTCAATGAAGGAGGGAGAGGAGGTGCTCCAGGGGCCAGAGCCAAGATCACACTGCAGCCCATGGTGAAGACCATGGTGAGGCAGGATGTGCCCCTGCAGTGCATGGAGGACCTCACACAGAGCAGGTGGGTGCCCAAAAGAAGCTGTGACCCTGTGGCACTGGAGCAGGCTCCTGACAGAACCTGTGGAGCCCTGGAAAGAGGAGGAGCAGGTTTTCTGGCAGGACTTGTGATTCTGTGTGGGATCCATGCTGGAACAGCCATTTCCTGAAGAAATGCAGCCTGTGGAAAGGTGTTCTCACTGGAGCAGTTCATGAGGAGCTACAGCCTGTGAGAAGGACTGCTGTTGGAGAAGTTTGGGAGGGACTGTCTCCCATGAGAAGGACCACACACTGGAGCAGGGAAAGAGTGTGAGGAGGAAGCAACAACAGAGATGTTCGATGAACTGGCCATGGCCCCTACTCCCCATCTCCCTGTGCCACTTGGAGAGAGGAGGTAGAGAAAAACTGGGCGTTAAGTTGAATCCAGGAAGAAGGAAGGAGTGAGTGGAAGGTGTTTTATGGTCTGTGTTTATTTCTCAGTATCCCAGTCTTATCTGATTGGAAATAAATGCAATTATTTCACCAAGCTGAGTCTGTTTTGCCTGTGATGGTGGTGACCTCCCTGTCCTTATCTCAACTATAGTGTCGTCTTTTATCTCCTCAGTCCAGCTGAGGAAGGGAGTGATAGGATGGCTTTGGAAGGTACCTGGCATCCAGCCAGAGTCAAAACATCACATCAATGCATTCCATTCACTAACATTCACTACCTTTTTTTATATTCCCTAAGTCTTAAACAACTCCAGATTCAGTTGAAATAATGAGATAAGACGGATTGCAAAGAAAATATTCTCTTATACACATTTGCTCTTCTATCAAGAGTAACTGGGAGATCTCACTAGAAAGAGGCCTTCAAAATGGTCAGCAATGCAGACCTGGAGGAATGATTCTGTACTAGTCAGGAATTTTAACATCAGCCACAAACAACCCAATCCCAGATACCAAATCTAGATGTTAAATATAACACAACGCCACTAGTGTTTTCATGGACTGCAGGTAATATTTAGTCTGCTGGCTCTTAAGCAGCAATAACTGAAAATGAAGGCAACAGCCAATTTCGTTCTTCCTACAGCTGACAGTTTTATGTGCTCTCCAGTTTTTGATGAACAGCAGAATTTCCTTTTTTCCTCCTTTCATCTCTATTCATATGTCAACTTCTTGAGCTCAATGCTGAAAAATGTCACTTGTCGTATCCAGACTCTAGTAATACTTTCATATTGACTTCAGGCAGTTACAGCAATGCTGTTTAAATGTATATTGACTTACCTGTAACACAGACACAGCTTTCAGTTTCTCCACACTTTTGCCCTCTCTGATGACACTATTCACTGCTTACAGTCTTAAGTCATCTCTCAAAGGCCACATTACACATACATGGCAGAGCCAAAGATGGATGTTTACTGCAAAAATCCCTTTGTCTGAATAATGTTTTTCATTTTAAAATCTCAAGCTGCTATATCATATATTAGATGGATTAGGCAATAAGAAAAAATATCTCCCCATGTTTTACTATTTTGTAAATTTTCAACACATATTCTGATACTGAAACTATGTCACTCATTCTCTCAGGGTAACTACTCATCATACTCCTCCTCATATTGTCCTACCCTTTTTTCTGACTGACAACAGGCTACACATAGGGTGGACACTCCATTAAACTACCATTGCTTCAGAGATATTGAGATCCCTGAAGGAAATCTCTCTCACTGAAATACCTGTGTTAGCTTCTTTCAGCAGCACTCGTGCTTGCACTTTTAGAGTGGGGTTTTGTTGTTGGTTGTTTTGGGGGTTTTTTTTGCTTCCAATAAGTAAATTTCTTTGGGAAAGTTGCTTTTGACACTATCATCTAGGTTTTCTATTCTCTTTTAACAAAAGCAGAACACGTTATTTTATTTCCTTTGCTTTTGTACAAAGCACTCAGCTAGTGAAGTTCACAATTGAGCTGACAAGTGTATTACTCTCCTTCCTCACCACACCATTTGGTCTTAACAGTGGTCTCCAATAGTTAAGATTGTGCTATTAAGTGTCAGTTAAGTAAACTTCATCTTTGGAGACAAATTTGGACAAGTAGCCAATAGCAAAGACAACTTTCTCAGACATTTGCAGACTAAGCACACGCTGTGCCTTTGTACAGAGGTACCTGCACGTCAGGAGGCACTACACTGCTTGCCAGTATTTCCTTCCACTCCACCCCTCTGCGCCAATTAATATCATTGTGCAATCTACAGCACTAACTATTGCAGGTTTATAATTAAGATTCCTGAAAACATTTGTGAAACAGTCTGTAAAAAGCCATATGAGCCATATTTTGTTTGCTCCATAAAGCTCCATAAAGCTCCATAAAGCTCCACTCTTTTGATAGTTAACAAAAGTAGCACTATCTATCTATCTATCTATCTATCTATCTATCTATCTATCTATCTATCTAAAGTGGACAAAATTAAAAATTAAATATTTCCACATGGCAAAATCACCAAACTATACCAAGTTTGTTAGTCACAGGGATCTTTCTTTAGTCTAATAGTATCAAATAATTAGTCTTTTCATGACTCAAAATGTCACTAAATGTCATTTCAAGATCACAGGTGACTTTTTTTTGTGCTGAGCATTTATACTGTCTGAAAATAATAAATATTACCACCCACACTCAGACAATACTTTCTAAACCAGAATAGTATCTGCATGAAAGTTTTACTATTCCACATTTCATAACTAAAATGTGGTGTTCAACTATATTACTTCTTACATCATCGTATGAACATGGATTTCAGAAGAATCATGTAGATTACTCTTGCTTTTAATTAAAACTGAATAAAGTTTACTTTGCAAAAATGCCTCTTGCTTGATCGGGAATAAAAATTGAGGTCCTCAGAGGATGGTTCTTGACCCTAGGTCACTGTGACTACCTACAGACCGATTGGCTTTGGATATATATTAAATCTCCTCCCTGATTAGTCTTTAATTGTATAATTAAATAAAATTCTTTGCCCTACAAATTTGTTTCTGAGATAACCTCCTCAAAAACTTATTTCTGCGTTTTTATAATGCAGCAGCCAATTTTGTTTATAAAGACAACCTTTGCAAAACTACAAGGTCATCTTGTGTAGTCAGATTCAAACCGTAAATTGCTCCTAAGTTAAATCCTTCAGGTCTTACTGCTGTAAGATCCTTTGATTAACTTCAATGGCAATTTTTCACAGTTCGAGATTTTGTTACAACAGTTGCTTATGCTAAAAAAAAAGGTCCATATGCCCTTACAGCTAATTCAGCAGTGTTCCTGGCACAAGAAAAATATGCTGGAAGGGCTGCCCCTGCTGCCATTACATCTTTGAATGCTCCTGGGCTTTTCAGGCAGTAACAGTTCCCATACTGACAATTATTAATGACATCTTGAAGAATTCTACAACTATTCCATTAGGGAAAATCAAGTATCATCAAAGGATTGCCAATTATTCCTCTTTTTCTATTATACAAAGATGCCTGTCAGTGGGTGCCAAGGGGGATACATTTGGGTCTTTTGCAGTCAAATGAAAGGACTTAATATAGGGACATCTTTATAATGAGGGGAGAAAGGGAATCAGAAAGAGGTTGGGCATGTTTTTCATTTTATTCTGTGTTAACCACTACAAAAATAATATTTTTTTTTCCTTTTTTATTTTCACTAAAGGAGAGAAAAACACATAAATGCCATAAATCTCATAAAGGTGTTTATACTTTCTCTGTCAGTTCTAGAATATACCTTTGTCAGCCTGAAGATTATCTTTTTCTAAAATTTCCTCATGAATTGCTGAAGGTACAAAGCGGGAGGGAAAAAGAGCAAATAGAATATCAGGACGAGGTGATTATGGCCAGGGGAGATGTCAGAAGGAGCTCTCTCATCTTCCTTTTCCCATTATTTACCTACACATACCGCAATAACCATTTCCCTGTGGATGAGCTTGTCTCCTTCATATCCAAGTTAAAACACCATACAGAATACTGTAACTCACAGAATACAGGTGCTGCAAACCTGGCTTTGATATGGAAGAGTCCCAAGCTGAAATACTATAACTTAAGACATTATTTCCTTAAATAGAAGCAGTTTAATTTTGAGGACAGATATGCAGTATTTTGGAGTATAAATATCAAGTTCTTACACAGTATTATAATTTAAAATAAAGTTTCCTGGTTCAAGTTGCTGGAAAATATGACAATAATAATACAATTGACTGAAAAAAATCCCTCTGAAGGATTTTTATAAAATGTATTTACACTTTTCAGAAATCAGTTTGAGACTGTTCATTCTATTCTTTTATAGTTACCACCTGTTTCTAAAATGAAAAAAAAATTTTTCTTCATCCTTAGCAATACAAAATGTAAATTATGCCTTTGTTCCTTAAATCCAGTCTATCAAAACCACTATGCAAACACAGGTCATTACTCGGCTTTTCCATAACTGGAGTTCATTTTTTTCATCCCAGCATATTTTCACCTGTCATCCAGCTCAGCTGAATTTTTTCACGGGTGGGGAAAAACAAAATTGGTCTAGCTACAGGAAAGGAGAAGTACCAATGTGCAACTTTTTTGTCCTTTCATTTAAGAAAACAAGGTGGAAAAATAGGAACTCGTATAAAGCCTGGTTTTTTCCATGGAATTGTCAGGCACAGGGCAAATAATCAGGTTGCAGAGTAAAGAGTTCTGCCCAGAAACCCCAGTGCATCAGCAGTCTCCCAATTGTAGGCATACCAAAAGGAGTCAAGATTAGATCTTCTGTGATGATTTTCAAGATCATCAATTTTGTCTAGGAGGGAATGTTTTTTTTTGTGTTGCTGTCAGCACTGTCCGCTGAAAAGCAGTTTAGATTGTCCTTGGCTTTTTTAATTCTTTCCTCTCTTGCAGTTACTCTTGCCACTATATCAGCCAAGGTCACGTAAACTGTTTACACATCTGCTTTAACTGAAGGCACAAGACCCATTAAATGGGAGACATTACTTGCTTTTGACACAGGTAAGATCACTGGAAGGGCCATGTTTTTGATTTAGTCTTTTCTTAGGTTCACTTCTGACTAAGCTACTGACTGTATTAAGATCACTGCTGATGTAGACACTCCATGCCTGAAAGAGACTATCCAAATCACAGCATCTGAGGTCTGCAATTGATTCGCAGGATGAGAACCTCAATGCTGAGTATAAGGCACATGGTTGGTTACTAGATCCCTATAGAAATCGTACATGCAGCTCTTTCCTCCCCATTTGCACACATGAATGGTACCTAAGAGCACATCAATACACGGACATAGTGTGATAAACACTGACTGCACCAAGAATTTTGGCAGCCATGGACATGTGATGGCAGCATGCCGTAACACCATCTTCTCCTGGCGCTCTAGTTTTTCCATTATGTTATCCCATGTGAGAAAGAAACCGCACATGCTTCTATTTTGTTAATTCAACAAAAGACTCAATAGGTTGAGTTAAATAAAGCATTTAAAGTAATTAAGAACTAAAGATACAATTAGACATTTATAATTTTCCAAAATAAGTTGGTTAAAATTTCACACTACTCTTTGCCAGAGACTTCATCTCTGAAACAGAAAAATGGTGAAAAAACCTTTCAGTAGAAAGGACAAACTTAAAAAAATGTGGTACATTCCACTTGTAAACAGACTGTGAATACAAGCACCCTCTCCACCCCACTCTAACTTTGACATTATAATAGCACAGGGTACCACTCACTGATTTTCTCCCAGCTGCCACCGACCCAGATGTCTCATGTGCAGGCAGGCCAGTGTTCATCCAAGACATATGCCTATATTTTACAGAATATAGGATTCAGCTACTTTAGGAAGAAGGGAAAAGCAATGGAAAATATATGCACTAGCAGCCCCAATCCTATCAAAACAACAATAAAATACACCCTTATCACATATTTCAAAGAACATTAAATAGTTATTATGAACACATACTTCTCAGAAAAGTTTGATTTATCTACAAAATGATTCCAGAGTTTACCATGTTTTGTCCTAAACTGAGATGCCTGTGTCGTCTTAGTGGTGAATATTTCAAAGTGTAAAGTGCATATTATATCAGAAAGAAAAAAGGGGAGAGAGTAAAGCCGTGGAACCAGATATACCAGAGCCATGGAAATGGTGTCCTACTGCAGGCACACACTGGAGCATGATTTTCCCAGAGCCAGCTATACTCCGTACAGCTTTGCATTTGCCTTCCAGAGCATATTTAAGTTCCAAGAAAGTCTACCTGTGTACACTGGCAGCACCTCTTCTCTGGCTGCGTGCCTGTCAGTAGTGAGGTGTACCCTCAGCTCAGCTCTCGAGCGAATACTCCGGACAGTGGCAGCAGCCTTGTGCTGATCCATGTGGAGCTCAGCAGGCACCAAGAAACCTTCCTGAGAATCAAGGCGACACTGGCACAGCTCACCTCTGCCAATGTCCTGCTAACAAATCCATGCTGCTGCTGCTTCACAGCCTGCTGCAGCCTCTGCTCTGAGACATCGTCTGCTCTGAGACATGGTTGTTTTTTCTCTACATCTTTAATCTGAAAACTAATCACTGTCTTTAAGTTTCATAGGAGGGTATATATCATACCTACATGTACATGTACTGACCACTTTTTCCTCAAAATTTATTATGAGTCAACTTCTGAACATCATAGAACTGTTTGCGTTGGGAGAGACTTTTAGAGGTCGTTTAGTCCAACTCTCCTGCAATGGCCAAGGACATCTTCAACTAGATCAAGTTGCTCCAACCTGACCATGAATATTTCTGCAGATGGAGCCTCTACCACTTCTCTCAGCAACCTGTTCCATCACAAAACATTAGTGTTTATATCTAATCTGAATCTAACCAATTTTTAAACCAATACCCCTTGTTCTAGTGCCACAGGACCTGTTAAAAGATCTGGTACCATCTTTCTTATAAGCCTCCTTTAAGTACTGAAAGGTGCACTCAGAGCATTCTCTTCTCCAGTTTGAACCATCTCAACTCACACTTCAACAGCCTTTCCTTATAGGAAAGCTGTTCCAGCTCTCTATAATTTCTGTGGCCCTCCTCTGGATCCACTGTAACAGGTCCATGTCTTTCTTCTACTGAGGAATCCAGAACTGGACACAGGACTTCAGGTGGACTCTCACCAGAGTGAAGCAGGGGGGCCACCCTCACCCTGCTGGCCATGCTGCTTTGATGCAGCCCAGGATACTTTTAGCTTTCTGGGCAGTGAGTACACATTGGTGAGTCACGGACAGATTTTCATCCATTAGCATCCTCAAGTCTTTCTCAGCAGGGTTGCTCTCAGTCTCTTCATCCTCCAGCCTATACTGAGCAGTAGCAAGCTGGGGTTTGAAGGTTTTTATGGCGAACCTCAATAGTCAGCCGAAATGAGTGTGCCTGCTTATTTCAACTATTTTTTTCCTGGTTCATTTCTCCAGTCGTTCCTAGTCTGAACCCAGAGAAGCATCAAGAAAAGTAGAAATATGGCTAAGGATATTAAGACAGAAATATGGAGTTTAAAGCCTAAGTACAGGAAACAAGTACTTTGTTTCATAAGCTCTCCTTATCTTTAATATAGAATAGGGGCACAAGGGATGTTCCTGATCAGGCTTCAGCAATTTCTCCATCCTAGAACAGTCTCTGATGATGATGGAGCAAAGCGTGACTCTTGTTCTATCTAACACATTTAACCCCTGGATGCCACTCTAAACTGCTACATAGATCCACTGCTTTACTGTAGATTTGCTAATGCGTAAGTGGTAACGCATCAATTGCTTCAAGGGATCTCTCATTCTCAGTAGGTATTACAAAGTTTTGTCAGCATAAACAAAGCTAAGGTCTCATAAGATAGAAATTTGGCTTGGCTTTATTCAAGCTGGCGTACTTAATCAGCATCACCTCAAGGCATTCAGGAACTAGAACTTGCTGTGCAGGAAGACTTTGCCACAGTATTTGCTGTGTGGGAAGGGTTATGCCTGCAGACAAGAGAGATCTGGCTGGAAGAAACGCAGGTCATTGACGAAGAAGGATGGTTTGACACTGCATGAGGAACAGAAGTACACAACCTTGAGAGAAAGATGCTGAGGGTTGTTGAGAGTGCCTTTGGTGGGAGAAGCAAAACAACAAACAGTTTGGGGAAGGAAAATTCATCCTGTATGTGAAAAAACTACACCACTACTATCTTTTCAGAAGGAATGACAACTGTTGTCTGATGGAGTAGTGCAGGAAAGCACCCATTTAGATAGCCTTGTGTATGGGGTTTGAGTGGCAAGGTTTTGGAGTGTTGGGAAGGGCACAGGGTTGGCTTGTGTGAGAATATGCCAGAAGTTTCCTCCATGTTCGATAGAGCTACACCAGGTGGCTCCAAAGAGACCCACTGCTGGCCGAGGCTGAGCCCATCGACAACAGTGGCAGCACCTCTGGAATAATGTACGCAAGAAGAGGGAAAGACTGTTATTGCACAAGAGAGACTGCAGCCAGAGAAGAGAAAAACAACCATATGAGAGAAAAAGAGCTCTGCAGTCACCAGAGTCAGGGGAGAAGGAGGGGCAGGGGGTGCTCCAGCTGCTGGAGCAGGGATTCCCGTGCAGCCCATGGTGAAGCAGCTGTGTCCCTGCAGCCCATGGAGGTCCATGATGGAGCAACTGTCCACCTGTAGCCCATGGAAGAGGCCATGTCAGAGCAGGCGGGTGCCCAAAGGAAGCTGTGACCCCATGAGAAGCCCATGCTGCAGCAGGCTTCTGTCAGGACCTGTGGACCTGCAGGGATCCCATGCTGGAACAACCTATTCCTGAAGGACTGTACTCCCTGTACCCCCAGTGGAGAGTTTCATGAAGAATGGCAGTATGTGGGAAGGATATATGTTGAAGAAGTTTGTGGAGAACTGTTTAAAGTGTGCTGGTGTAGAGGAAGAGTGTGAGGTGTCATCCCTCTGAGAAGGAAGGAGCAGCAGAGACAACATGTGATTCTGTGACTTCAGCCCACATCCACCAAGCCCCTGTGTCACTAAGGGGGTAAGGTAGAAAATTTGGGAGTTCAGTTAAGTCCAGGAAAAAGGGAGTGGTGGAGAAGGTGTTTTAAGAATCTGTTTTATTTCTGATTATCATAGTCTGATTGGTAACAAATTCAATTAATTTCCCCAGGTTGAGTCTGTTTTGCTCAAGATGGTAACTGGTGTGGTATCTCACCCTGTCCTTATATTGACCCAAAGCCTTTCATTTTATCTTCTCTCCCCTGTCCAGCTGAGGAGGGAAGTGACAGAGCAGCTTGGTAGGCATCTGGTGTACAGCCAGGATCAACTCACCACACCATGTAGGGGCAAAAGCTACACGGTAGATCAGATTCCTGGTGTCAGAACTCATCACCAGCTCCCATACACTTCTCTCACTCATTTTGTGCAGAACAAGCAGTTTTAGAGGAATGTTTTGCAACCACCCCCATAAACATGCAGATGATTGTTTTACCTGAGGGAAAGTCCCTTTCCAGCCCCAAACTCTAAAGTCAAACAGAGTCCAGAGCACAGAGCTCTGAGTATGTGTTTTTCTTGGTTTTTTAAAAGAGCCTTAATAACTCAAGCTGTAGGTATGTTTTTAAGACTACCGTTCACTGGGTGCTATAAACATTTCTATTAGCAACAGGATTCACACATCCACTATAGATTGAATAGATCAAGTTTTTTAGTTATTAATTCATTTCTCTTTGACACAGATGACCCATCTTTTATATTTATGTGTAAGAATAAACACGAAGCCTTGGCTGGCCTTACTGCTGTTGTAAAAATTTACTGAGGTGAAGGTCACAAAGTGCTTTGCAAAACATATGTTCTACTGGTATTCATTTAGTGAGACATGGGGACTTCTGGCCTCCAGCAGGCCTTTTAGCCTCTCCACCTCTGCTGTACTATTTGTTTATCATGGAAAAAAAAATTGTAACTCTCAATGGTAACTCAGAAGGTTTCTTTTAGACTTTTCATAAACCAAGTGAAGGAAGCAATCACTGTTAAAATAGTTTGGCTTCCTTTATTTTAGATGCTGGCACTTGTCATGTACCAAATCCCAGCATGCTGCTTGAGCTACTTGCCAAGAGTAACTTCTGGAAAGATCCTCCACTATGCCAACTCAATTGTCTCTTTCGTTTTGCTCTTTATCAGTACTGGAACTCTGGTTTGGAATTACAGCAAAGCCTGGTGAGATCTGCTCTGTGGACACGTGTTTAGCAATTAGATATTAGTAGTGGCTTACAAACTGCTTCCTCATCTGCCACAGCAGTATTTCAGCTGGTGCTTTGCAAGTGTGCCAGCATATTCCTGGACTGAGCTGCCACAGATGTGGCTGAACCTGTGCTGAACCTTCAATTCCAATGCGTCTGCCAAGATGGTATCTCTCAACAACAACTCATACTGGAGCCAAACATTTCCACAAATTCCCTCTTTCCTAGACTGTCTTTCTCACTGCTGTTTGACCTCAATTAGGGTGATGAGTATCTTTTGCAGGAAGTAAAAATGATCGTTACCACTAATAATTTCTGTATATTTTATCAGGTGTGAGATTTTCTAAAAATTCTGTATAGTTCCAGTGTTTCAGAAACACATCATGTACCCAATTTACTCCTCATTTGTGGGTTTCTGAAACTTCCAAAGCTGGGAACAGGTTTTTCTCAGATTGGTTTTTGCTTACAATTAGTTCCATCCTCCAACATTGAATGAAAAGATACATCAGCTTTAAGGAAGTGCTGTCATATTAAATCTCATATTTCTGCTTATATTTGAGGAATAGTAATTTAATACGGAAGCATACAACTGTCCCCTTATACTATGTGTTATCCAAGCAAATTGGAAAACAACACCTTAAACAACTTCACTGGATATTGAGATGGACTGTTGGATAGAGGACAAGAAAAGGAAAGGCCGAATAGATGTAGAAAGACAAAGCGTCTTTAAAACCCTAGTCATTCAGCAGATCTGTGGCAAGTTCAGGAGCAAGCCAGCAGAACCTGGATTCTTTGCTCGCCATGCAGTGCCCTCTGCCACAAACCCCAAAAGCTCTGTGAATACACTGAAGATTCCCCCTAACAATTTTCTTCTAAAATTTCACATTTTTCTGTATCAAAAATGTCAACACACGATGTTTAGTTCCCGTTTCTCTGTGACAAACCTTTCTCTCATCCTCTTCATTACTCTTACCACCTACACTAGTGTGGCCTCACTACAGTCCTAAAAAATGGTTCCACTTTACAACAGAAGGGGCAAATACCAAAACCAATCAGGCATAACCATTCTCCAGGTAAAGCATCGCAAGAGAGTTCAATCTTTTCTCAAATTTGGCTCATTGTCTTTAAATGAATCCACTTTCTATTATGCATAAACAGTTTTAATCCCAGTTCTTCAGCATTAATGATAATATTTAATGTGCTTCTATACTCAAGGTCCCACATTCCACTGTTCCTTCTAATGTTAAATATCTCTCTTACACTGGTGTAGCTGGGAGCAACTCTGGCATAAGTTTTTCTAATACACAGATTTTACTCTTTGCATTGGATCGGAGATTCATCATAACACCAATCTGGAATTCACAGTTCAATTAATTTTTCATTTTATTTTAATGACCTTTCTGGAAAGCAACTCACTAGCATTTGTTTTATTATTATTATAATCTTCCATTGCTTGGCTTCCACAATCAAAACACATTACAAGACAATTTATTCTCTCTTCATGATTTAGATATGGTTTAATGGCAATAAATGAAACATTATGTTATGAGAGCAATCCTCCTCAATCAACAGATTAAGTTCTTAGAGATCCAGAGCCAGAAAGCATTTTCAGCTCTACCTCTTACTTTAATATCTCCACATTCATAGAAGGTTCCACTTGAAATAAAATGTGTCATACATGAAAACAGTCAAATATGGTTGCATAAATCAGTAGGTGAGCATTCTTGTGAGCACAGAATTGAAAACGCAGAATTTCACCATACCTTACTTTCTTTAGCTTGCCAGGGGCTATTCAGGAATGAAACTTTCCCTCCCCAAAAGGAAGTGTCTGCATACCAGTCTGGAATTGTAGGAGATAAACCCCTGACTTTCTGGGAGACTATTTTGTCTTCAAAAACCTCCACCCACAAAAGCTGTTTTTGCATATTTAAAAGGGGTGCTATCTATTTAGAATGAATGATTGAAATGCAAAGATGAGGCTAAAGTAAAAATCCCGCAATTTAAAAATACACAGTACAAGGACATCCAGAATCTGATCTAACTCCGTGCAGCTTGAGGCTCTCTTGGATCTCAAGGCAACAATTAGTTGTGCATTTATCTAGGGAATGCAAACCCCCACTTTACAGCATCAGAAGTTGCTTGGCATCAATGACTATTAATCACCCCGGTTGGGCCGATGGAGTCAGTAAGACTTGGCTTGCACAGCTGCAATGTGATATCCAGCAGGACTAGACCAAGACAACAGCCATCCATAGATCAAGTAGCTCTCAGACAACACAGGAGAGGACCATAGTCTGATTCCTCTTGACAAGATTGTTTGACAATTGCTAAGTACTTTGTATGCTTGCTGTCTTCTAAAAGACATTGAGAACACTTACTAAATAATACATGCACAAGTACAACAGCAGTCTGGCCCTTTCCAAACAGCATTGTCCTTATTGGGACTGTGATAAAAGACAAAAATGTTTGAATCAGAAATGACTGAATGAAAGAGCTCCTATGGAAGGAAATATACAGATACATATACACAAATGTGTAGGTTTTACGGTAGCTTGTATTCAATTAACTAGAAAGGTAGTGCAATAAAACTGTCCCTAAATTCCTTTATATAATTGGCAAAGATTGATGCACCCTTGAGTAAGAGATACTGCCAAGCCACTTGAAGCATACTTGAATATGTATGTGTGTAATAGCTGTAATAAAAGGGCACCATCTCCCCACCTATCACTCAGTTTAGAGAATGGATTCTAGCTCCTAAAGCATTTGCCAGACAGACTTAAAACTCAAGAAAACTTAATGTTTATAACTATTCATATTTGGCCCCAGCATTGCCAGACTCTTAACAGAAACATCACAAGAATCTAACCCAAGGAACTCTTCTGCAGCTGTGAGCATGCACAGCACAACTGACTCCTCACCTTCCTCCTGCTGTACCTTCCTCAAACACCACCCATTCTACTCATTTTCTCCAGGTGAAAACAAGAAGACCTGAGTGTTAGCTAGGGGTGCTGAATAAGGCCTCTTGCACAGCCAGGTGTTAATTTGTTCAAATTAAGGAATATCAAGTCATTAGAATATCCTGACTTGTTTTCACTATAGTTTCACTATAGAAAAGCTGAGTCTAAATTCTCCAATTCTGCTCCTAAGCTCTTGCTATGTAGCTTTTCAACTACATATTTTCCCTCAGATTTGAGATGCTATTGGAACAAATGAGCCAGAAAACAAGTCTGAGAGGACTTATCTCCAGCTACAGGGTCAACACAACTTTATGTACACCTGACATTTCCATTCCCAGCTAGACACGAACCTGAGCAGAAAAAAAATATAATTGCCCAAACTAACTTCCATTCACAGACATCAGGGAAGAAATTGTAAGCAGAACAAACTCACAGCTGTACACCACATGTTTATCTCTAGATTTCTTTTTATCTGTATGTCAAGTACCATAGCAAGATCAGACATGAAAGTTACTCTTTAGTATCAGTCCCCAGGCCCCAAAAGTTCATAGAGTGAGTAGCCCTTTGTTTCCTACCATCAGAAAACATCTCTCTCAAAAATAGCTGCTTTTAAGGTGCTTTACACAGAACTTCATGTGTAATGATGTGGGGTAACCCCACCCCCTCCTCCCTCAAGGGGCATCTGCTCTAGGTTTGGTGGTTTTGTTGAAGGACTAGGAATTATACATGATGCATTGGACTTGTGATGAATGTAAGGGTTAATTGTACATAAACAGGTTAAGAGAGTTTGCTTTGACCAATTTGGTAGAGAATTGCAGGTTGAGGGTATTTTCCAGTTTTATCAGAGTTAACACACAGATCAATATACCTTTTACCCAAGAATTTTTTACTCCTGTCACATTCAATGATTAGCTAAGGTAACAGATTTTAAAGACAGATCTGATCCTGGTGAACTTTGCAGGCTTGAATTTTCAAAGATGCTGTAATCAAGGGTTCAATTTCTACAGCAGCTTATGCTGTGGTTAAAACACAGCATTTCAACATCATTATACTCTAAAGTATAAATAAAAGAATGTACATTGAAGGAATGAAGTCTTCAGAGATTTAGTTTGCATGTTAAAAAATGAATATAACTAAATAGAAAAGTACAGTATATTGCTCTGTGTATAGTTTCTCCCTGAAGGCCATGACCTAATAGTTTTTCATGAGGTAGAAAGTGAATACAAATTAATAAACAGCAATGCTGTAAAATAACATAGGGGAACTAGAAAGTACGTTGGTACTACTGGTATTGGAGAAACTCCAAAGTGATAGACATTGTGATGATCAGTGAAAACTATTCTTTCATTAACAGTTGCACATTTCCTGACGTTTGAGAGGGGCTGAGCGTCTGACGACCATACCTACCATTCCACTTGGGGTACCCTGATGTAATGTCAATCTACAGATTAAAAAGAGATACTAGAAGGCAATACAGGACATAATTGCTACTAATATGATAAAATTTGTTAGGTTAGATCATCAGTTCTAAGTTTGGACCACTGCAGAGAGCAGAGACCACCTTCATTTTGAGCAAACAACACCGTCAGTATTGCCTTAAGGGCCTTCTTCCATAAAACCCAAAATAGACCTGCTCATTCTTGTCCAGATCCATTTTTTTTCATTGTTTGCTTGTTTGTTTTAAATAAATCCATTTAATCTTACCCTACCAACCAAGTAGAAGAAAAGCCCAAAAGTAAAACCTGAATGTAAATCAAAAGTTATTAATTCAGGAAAAATCCTACAGGGGTGCTTAGAAAAAAGAACGATTCCTTGTCACAGGGATTCCAAAGCTTGCTTTTAATGCATTTTTTCATGCTTATGATATTTCCATGTTATTTGCTAGGCAGGTGTTACAAAGAAAAATAATGATTTCCCTATACAAGCATCTAAATGTGGCTCAAGAATATGCCACAGAATATTGCTTGGTATTAACATTTGGCTCACTGACTTCTATGTTTACTCACTATTCCAAGCGGAAATATGAATGTGACTAGGGTAATACTTCCCTATATAAGAGTTAGTGTCATCCTTTTGGGAAAATATCACCATGATTTTCACAAAATTACTGAGTTTTGTTTGCAAGGCTAATTCAAATTCCAATTTTGCCCAGAGCAATGGATGCTCTCTTTTAGGCTGGTGACAAACAAAAGCAAAAACATGGTACTATTATTAAGCAATTTACTGAGATGAAAATCAGTTTTATTTCCACCTATACAAAACTATATTATTTGTTCATAATAGAGTAGCATAAAGAAAAATAAATACAAAACCCACTGCAGCAGAGAGACAAATGCCTTACAAAGATACAGTTGTATCTAATCTTATTAGGCACACATACACTATGTTAGTAATTGCATTAACAGATGTACAAAACACAATCTGCTAGAACACTATTCATTTTGTCTGCTAATGGTAAACAGACTACGTTCTCTTCCTCACCTTCACAGAGGATTTTAATTTTTCTTTGGTCACAGATTGGACTCAATAAATAAGCACCTCTTCCTTGCTACACTACTGTCTGATGAGGGACTCCAAGCCAACATATTATCTCTATCTCCAGAGCTCACTTTCCAAAGGAAGGTGTTCATCATGTCAAATAATCAGTATATTAAAAAAATGTTATGCATTTAATAGAATATTTAAGTGTATATAAAAGAAAGCCTGCAGCAATGACACAACAGCACATAAAGTATCTTTACAGATTTTCTGTTTTCAGATATATCCAATTTCAGAACCTGTCTCAGAAACATGGACAATAAATTATTTTATTCTTCCTTATCCACACTTAAAGATTTTTTTCTCATTTAAATCAAATTAAACTCAAAGTCTAATTCAACCATTCCAGAGGAATTATTACACAATATAAATGCCAAATTACCAAACACACACAGGCTGTGCCGTGTCTCCCACAGAATAAAAATACCTCCGCTGATAAGCTGGCTTTTATTAACCTTCAGTCTATATATTCATTGTTCAAGGCAATCATTCAAGGAGAGCAATGAAAACAGAAAAGAGTGAATTTGATTCAAAGCTAAATAAGTTTAGTTATCTTGGCAAAAGCAATACTAGCACAGCT
The DNA here is from genome assembly GCA_013397725.1 of Rhagologus leucostigma. Classification (NCBI taxonomy): domain Eukaryota; kingdom Metazoa; phylum Chordata; class Aves; order Passeriformes; genus Rhagologus; species Rhagologus leucostigma. Next base: position 3,404,000 of record VZTD01000172.1, read on the forward strand.
TCTGAAGGAATACTGAGTACTCTACAAGTTACAGCTTAAATTTATTTATTCTCCTGATGACTCTGTAACAAGATCATTACTTCATGATACACAAACAAATAATACTAAATAACTAAAACCAAGGATTGTTTTATACTGGTCCCAGTAAAATGATATTCTTCATGCTTCAGAAATACAAAGGAATTCATCATAGAACTGGCAGTAGGTGTTGCTGGGTTTAAAATACTCACCCAGTCAGTAAAAACTAATTTCTGTTAAATGACAATAAATAAGATAGCAGCAAACACAATAAAGCAGTTTAATCAAGCAGTAGTCCCATATAGATGGTAGAAAAAACTCAGTCTGGTGAATAAATGGAGAGGGAAGGTAGATGGAGAAATAAATGCCCTAAACGTTCATATGCAGCTCCAGAAGAAAAGCATAAGTCAAATACCATGAAAATCCATTAAGTTTAATCTACTTGCCTTGGTTATTTTTATTTTTATCTATTTCTGTTCTATTATCTAATATCTATTAGATTCTATTATCTATTTCTATCTATTTTTAAAAAATGTAAACAGCTCTTAATGACTGTTGAGCTATAGCAGTTACTGCTGAACTTGACTGAAGTATTTCTATAGAGAAATCACATCCCTTACAGCATCATTCAACTGATGCTTGCATTTCTACTGGATCAGAAGAAGCAAGTACAGTTCCTATACAGTGTCACCATCAGTTGTGTCACAAAACAGCGAAATTCATTACCAGTCAGAGCAAAACAACAAAGGTGGAAAACCCCTGGAGAACAATAATCTTCCTAGTAACAGAGCTGCTCTGCCTTCATCAAAAGCTGGTAGTAGGCCAGAGAAGAAAATTACATCCTTTCTGCCTCCAGAACTTATCATGCATAGTGGGAGAGACTTTTCAAAGGAGTCCAGTAAAAACAGGCCCTGTTCAGTCACAGGACTAAAGTACAACGGCAAATGACTGGACAACATCAGTTTACACCACCACTTGAAAGCACAGTTTTAAGGCACCACTTTCAGGCACCCAACTGCAAGTTAAGCAAATGCCAGCAGCTGGTAATTATAACTGTTTGTACATAAAATAGTGCTGGCTTCACTATGTAAGGTTGCATAATTCTTGCATCTTCTTCTCAGCTTTTGCTTTTGATTTGTCAGAAGATTTTAATACATGCTCAAATCAATCAAAGTAAATCCAGCAAATCAGATGTAAGGGTAAATTTCAAGATAATATATTCATTTTCACTTGTTAAATCTGAATGCTTGAAGTCTGGATTTACCTCTTAGAGCCGCAGTCTAGTTGACATGGTGGTGTTAGGTCACAGATTGGACTCAATGATCTCCAAGGTCTTTTCAAGCCTAATTGGTTCTTTGATCTACTGTTGCAAATTGCTCTTCTATCCATGTACTCATCCTGAGAGCAAAAAGGGTGTTTTTCTTTAATGATCTAAGCTTTACTGCATCATTATCCTATGACCAGGAAGATACACTGGGTTTGATTAACAAGAAAATACTTGGATCGAAACACCAGCAGTTAACAGGCTTCCATAACACTGGGGTTTGGGTGCTCTGATAATTTTCTTACCCTTCTGTTAATCACATGGAATTCAGCTTTTCATACCCTTGAGTATACAACCCTATGCTTTGAATTCCTTTTCCTGTAACCCTCTGCCCTGATTTCAGCTGGAATAGATTTATTTTTTCTTTTAGTAGGCTGATAAGGTTCCGTGTTTTGGATTTAGTATGAGAATAACGTTGACAACACTTTAATGTTTTGATTGCTGCTGATTAGTGCTTCCTCTAAATCAAGGACTTTTCAGTTTCCCATGCTCTGCCCACAGGCAGGTGCACAAGAAGCCAGAAGGGAGCACAACCAGGACAGCTGAGCTTAACTTGCTGAAGGGATGTTTCACACCATAGAGCATCATGCTTAGTATATATCCTGGGGAGAGTTGGCTGTAAATGACCATTTAGTGCTCATGGACGGGCTGGGCATCAGTCAGAGGGTGGTGAGCAATTGTAGTGTGCACCACTTGTTTCTCTCAGGTGTATTTCTCTTTTCCTATCATTACACTTTTTATTATTACTAGTATTAGTACATTTTATTTTGTTTCAATTATTAAACTGGTTTATCGCAACCACAAGGTTTACTTTTTCCCTCAATTCTCCTCCCCACTTGAGCAGGGGGAAAGTGAGGGAGCAGCTGCATGGTACTTAGTTGCCAGCGGGGGCTAAACCACACCACTTTCCCTTTTTCCTAGATCCTGAGTCTCACCTTCTCACAAAACAAACACCTGTTCTACACAGGTTTATGTTCAATTTCAAATGGCTGCCCTTCAGACAAGATATGAGAGAGGCAGAATTGTGCCTCTGAGTTGGATCAAAAATAAGGAATAAAAAGCAAGATCCTAAATTCACATCATGCAAGATTGAGGAACTACTGTGATTCAAGTAGGAAAAAATACTGTAAGGCAACATGTTAAAGGATCTACGTAAAATTTAGAAAGATGCACAGAAAACTGCCTAAAAAGGGTTCATCCAAATTAAGAGATACAAAAACCCAACCAAACATACAAAAAACCACGCCCCCACCCCCCAACCAAGTATAACTGTTAAGTCTTAAAACTGGCCTAGACTGCCAGAGAATAACAAAGGTTTGTTATGCTCCAAGTGAAGCATAATAGCTCAAGAATGATTAAAAAAAGGGAGGCCAGTTAGAGAAGGCTGTCATCAGGTGCATTACATTTTAAATATAGGCAACTTCCCAGTGTTCTTCCTGGTATTTCAGATTTTTGCAATGCATGTGATAGGTGACTTCACAAAATGAGGGCATCACAGAGCTCAGCTCACACAGTCAAGTTAAGAACAAACTGCATGGGAGTGAATCCTTCCCAATAAAATGAGCATACAATGTCTCAGATTCCTGTAAAACTCAAAGCATTAGGTAAAATTTAGTATGCCACTGACAGGAAAGAAGTACAAATTAACAAACACATGGAGAACAATCATCACAGACTGGGGAGAAAATAGAGGAGAATTTATGGCAGAATGAAACAATGCCAGGAGCAGTGGATAGGAAATAGAGCTAGATACCCAGCTATCCAGGAGAAAATATGAGGACATGAATGAAGCCCTCAAAAAGTTAATTACTGACAATATATCTTTGTGGGGTTTCCCTCTCCACTAAAACAAATCACTTTTTTCTTGTGGTACAACACATAACTTTGCACAGTAGCAATATCGGCATGTCATCACTGCCGCACATCAGGGGACGTGCAAAGCTAAGCCTTAAAAGTCTTTAGCAAGTGTAAGTGGGAAGAAAACAAACTCAAATCCCTAGAAACAGAGGAACACCTTAATTTATATCAGTAAAACTCTAGAAGGTATAAAGCAAATCTGAAATATGTGATTATTGAACAATATAATTTCTTCTAATAATTGTAGGACTTTTGTGCTCTTAGTTACTACATGTGTTAGTTCTTACCCCATCAACATATCTTATCTTTTCTTTATGCTTTATGTAACTTGGTTGTGTTAAGACCTGGATACAAACAGCTTGATTCTTCATCCTCAAATGTGATATTTCTCCAAGTATCCAGTCCCAAATAAAACATCAGATTTATGTCCACTTGACTCTGAACCAACAAATTATCATGCAGAACAGAAAGACAATAAGCCAGGAAAAAAATACTCTTGATCTGGTAAAAATCGATCCCTCCTATGTGATTTATTCATGTAATTCAGGCAAAATAAGGGTAGGATTCTGAAAAATTTAAGCAGCGTTAGTCAACATCAAAGTACGATTGACAAGCAGATTCCTGAATTTTGAGATAAAATTATAAATGAGTCAGGATCAATTAAAACTATAGAAAATTCAAAACTTAGGTAGAAATCTAGCAATATCAAACAAATATGATCATTTGTGAGTGCAAGTTAGACAGAACGGTACCTAAGCTAGTTTCTAAACTTAGTATTTTTTAAGCACATTCACATCCAATAGTTCTGTTTGGACTCAACTCAATATGACTCCAGCAAATAGTTGCTCCTAAAGTTAGCAATTAGCTGTCATCAATCCTCCTGCTCTCAGTTAGCTTTGGAGAAGATCCACTAGGGATCAGTTTGGCCCCAGACCTTTGATAACGAGGCTGTGGAATCACTACATGCAAGGAACACCAAAAAGAAGCCCTAAAAACAAGACCAAACAATGAATCATTAATGCTCTTAGAGAAATATGTTAGAAATATCTACCATGAGGGTTTTTAGCAGATGTCACAATGACGACCAGTAAAATCACAGGATGAAACCAATCTACAAATTTCATAATATCAAGCACTGAATTTCAATAGGCAGCTGTTCAAGTTGTCACTTTTTTTTTTACTCTCTGCATAATTTCTATGGCTCAGAACCAGAAAGCATATACAACTAAAAATTGCCAGCCACATTTATACTAGCTGATGTGCTACTACCATTAATTTTCCTTATCTCATGTTATTTCTCAGTACACAATGTTAAAGCTGTCAAGATATATTTTCCTGGCTCTTGTCCTGTTAACATACTAATTCATATACATGACAGACCAGCTTTCATGGTTGTGGCAGAGAGACTGAAGCTGTATTTCTAAAAAAATATATTTCTTGCAAAAAAAGTGGGAGCCCTAGAAGTTGCTGTATAAAACTCACAGAAAAAAACATTTCTAGAAAAGAAAAAATAATGAATGTAAAGAAAGAAAAACAGCACATCATTGCTAAGTTCTGCTACATCCTTAAAGTCACATTCAAATCCCACCCTATTTATGGCCACTTTCAAGCAAGTGAAGTGATTTTTGTAGAGGGTTTACTGGCTTGTGTTTTATCCCTGTTCTCAAGCCCCCCAGAGCACTGCTTATAGAAGAAAAGCAAGGCTTTGAAACAGCAAAAAAACCCAGCTTTTGTGGTGTATTTCAATTTTGATGGCTCTGCTAAAATTCCTTCCTTCAACTTCCTATGAAAATCTCTACTCTTAAGAGATGCAGTTGTTCAGATGCAAGAGGCCCCTTGTGTACATTCGTAAATTCAAGCTCTATATCAATACCCTTTACTGTTTATTAAAATGATCCTTCAGTCATGTCAGAAATGCTCTACCTTTAGTTTTCTTTACTTTAGTACAGCTCTAGGAGCAATGTCAGTCTCTTTCTAGTCATACAGTTTTGCATCTCTTAAAACAATGTCAAGAGAAATGAAGGCAGAACTGGGAGGAGGAGACAGAATCTTTCAGCAAAGCCTCTTGAGTTGTGCGATTCCTCCTTGTCAGCATCCACCAATGTGCATGACTTTTCCATCCAATGCCATTCATTACATTCTGCTATTCCTCTGGTTGGGTTTAAACCATCCCATCACTGTTTGTGGCAGTTCCCTCCATAAGTTTTCTTTGGCCATCTGAAAAGCAGGACAACTCAACTCCTTGTTTCCAGTTTTCATCAGCTCCAGAGGACTGTTCAGACAGCCCAAATATAAGACACTGCATTAAATATTATATTTAAGTGCACTTTAAGGAGAAAAACCTCCAAGAACAATCCTTCAATAGCCTAATACTTTTGTTAGGACTATTTTTTGGACAACGGGTAATGTTTTTATTTCTTACTTTTAGGTCAGAAATATTGCATTATCCATTAGAAAACCACTTTAGCTTACACTTAAACTATTACCAAATAAAATGCTTCTGAAGAGGACTTCAAGCAGTAATCACATTTACTTAATTTGCTCCAGCCCTCCACATATAATTTTATTTGCTTCAAAAGCAGCATCACAGTTATCATTCAAAATCAGTGACTTACAGAGTAACATATTTAAAAAATCAGATGTATGTAAGCTTCACCACATATCACTGATTTTCTTATTCACTACTTTAAACAGCATTAATGTCATCTAAAGACCTTTCCAACTGTCAGTGTCAGGTGTCTCTTAACCATGCCATTTTAAAATCACTTTTATACCTCAATACACTTCAGAGCTACAAGCTGTCATTGCATTCTGGGACTGACAGAAAGCACTGTCATTGAACCCCAGAATTTCAGCATCCCACTGCAACTTTGTCAGGAGCCTGCAACCCCAGCGTCCCACAGGTGCTTATGCTACTGCAACAATCCCATGAATATTTTCACATGCTTTCAGAGAAGAAACGGAGAAAACAACATAGTGGCAAACTGCTCATTCATCACATTAATGATATTTTAGAGGCTGGTTAATTTATACTAACTTATTGCATGCATCTGCCTAAGAATATGGCTATTACAGCTACCAGAGAGGGAAACGCTGGAGCTGTTGGGCACCTGCCAGGCTGGTGCTCGAACACCAAGGAACCCCAGACTGCCAGGCAAGGGTTGAAACTGGCCTGACTGGTGGTTCTTCCACTGCCAGCTTCTGGAAAGTCACAATGAAAACAGCCACATTCTCAGCTACCTGCTCATTGGCCTTTGTTAGTGAATTGGAGGAACTGGTTCTGGAGGGAACTTTACACACTGGGTTGTCTCCAGACCTGCCAAGACCCAAAGCGTTTCTGGGAGTTCATGTTCTTGCAAAATAAAGTGATATTTCCCTGCCCATTCTGCTTTCTGATGTGAAGATACATTAGAAAAGCATTTAAAAGCAAAAAATCACACATGAAAATAAGGTGACATTAGAAAGTCCAGTTTAATTCATTTTTCTCACTTCTGTACACTCCTTCTCTGCTTACATTACTGTTCTGTAAACTCCTTCTACTTAAAGAGTTTAGTTAAAAACTGAGGAGATTTCAATCTTTTCTACAAGCAGTGGAAATTGATGTTCCACTTGATGGAAGAGAGAGTAGAGGGTGAAAGGAAATGGGTTGTGCTTGTTTTTGACCATGTTTTCTGATCTATTTGTTAAATTGTATTAAAAAACCCAATATTTTTCTATTCTTAAGGCAATCATTATGCTTTCTTTACACAGCCTATGAGAAGGTCCAGTAAAGAAGAGACTAAGGTAATAATTAATATAAAAATATGCCTGGGTAGAAACAAAGATTCGTTGAACATAAATAGGAAGAAGTATTTTTGGAAAAAAACAGTGCAGCATCAGCTGCCGTTGTTGCAGTTCACATGGGCAAACTGACAGTCAGTGACTGCATCCTCTTGGACACACCTTTAGCAAATGAGCTTGAAATCTAGGATCAAAAATCGAATTTTATCCCAAATATTTGATCAAATAGATAAATAAACCCAGACACATTGTAAATTCTTTTCTAGCACTAAAAATCTACCTCTTTTCTCCATCTCCAGAGGACATTACTGACCATACTTCTCAGCTGCCTTCTGGAAACAGGGGGGAATCATACCAACTATTTTAAAACAGCAAGTCTTCTGGAAAATATTAGCATCTCTTACACTGATGCAGAACACAAACTCAGTTTACTGTGAAATTGTGATGTTTGTAAGCTATTTTCACTGGCTGGCTGCACCAGTCCCTGGGTAAGGGACAGGCAACAGAGAACTATTCAAAAGCAGTTTAGCTCCCTGCTCTTGGGAAACATGAAAGCCCCAGCTCCCAGCCCAACTTACTTGAACAGGAAACAAATAGGAGATGTCCCTTCTTGGATCTCATTCCTGGCTGGTCTGTCTGCTTGTAAGGTGCTCTGAGGAGCGCTGGGGCTCTGCACTTGACCTGCTCAATATGCCAGAGCTCAAACACCGGCCTCAGGCTCTGAGGCTTGACATGCAGAGGTGACACAGCCTAAAAGCTCTTTGAAAAATTCAGTGGTAGAAATGCTGCCACAGTACAGCGTATTTTCACTAAAAAACAAACAGAAAATACTGAATTACAGATATCACAGTGCTTCTACTAGTTTAACTCACTTCAATTTAAATTACTTTGTTTAGTACACGTGTTTAAAAATGTGTAAAAAAAAAATCCCTACTTAAATAATTTCTCAAGAGCTTGGCATAAGTGTCTCCACTGATAAGCTTGTGCTTTCAGTTTGCTCCAGGCTTGATAGCCATTGCCAGTCGCTGCAGTTAAGACATGCCCATCTCCTCCTCCAAATGTCACCTTATTGCCCAACTCAGCACTTGAAGAGCGATTTCTCTGGGTGACATAGCTACATCTGCCCAACATCACACTTTGCTGCAAGAACAGGTGGATTTAATCTTGCTTTGTTCGCCTCTTTTAACACAGATTTGTACAGTTAAAACATGATGATAGACCAAGAACTTAGTATATGCACATGTGGACTGAAACGCTCTGGTTTTGGGAGAACTGAGGGATAGAAGGCGTCAGCCTTAGGCTCCTTCTAGTATTTGTCTTCTCTGGTTTTATCTCAGGCTTACAGTTCTTTTCACAGGCAAACATATCCTCCTAATGCTGTACTATCCCAGAAGTCATTCATTAACAGAAAAATATAAGCATCATATGAATGAGTAAAGATTAGTAACTTTAATAAAAGTGGTGAAAGGACAGCATTCTACTCTTTCATTAGACTAGAAATTTATTAAATTATCCTGCTAAGTGAATTTAATACGTTCTTATAATCCTTCCTTAATTCTCATTGCATATTCAATTTTTCCTATACATTTGTGAGTTTCCTGGAAGAAATCCAACTATTTCATTCAGTTCTGATTTATTTTACTTTTGTGGCTCTGTCACATGAACAACAAATTTCTTTGGGGCAAGTATTTTCAGCTAAATGCTAGGAACATTCTTTCTGTAAATTTGGCTTCCCAAATGGAAACAGCCCCTGTTTATTAGATACATAACAATTAACTCGGATATCAGTTTTATTTTTATAAGGTATATTCTAAGCTTGTTAGTACCTAAATATCAAAGCTGACCTTTAACTCACTTGACATTCATAATTTTGAAGCCAGAAATCTAAACTCCAGCACCTAAACGACCAAATGCTTGACAACTCCAGGCCAAAGGCAGAGCAGGGAGAGGCTCAACAGATTAAAGAAAAAACAACACCACCACCACAAACAAACAAAAAACCAAAAACCAAACAAAACAACCACAATGAGGAAACTATTCTCTGTCATCTCCTAGTTGTTAGCTGCCTCAGCTTAGTGGTCTCTCTTAATCTTTTGATGCGTCTAGAAAGGTTATTTCCAAAATGCATGAAAAAACACAACGTTATGCAAGAAACAATGAGAAAAAATTAAGTAAGAACTTCAATTTCTGCCAGCACCTGGGTTAGTTTAAATAAGTAGTAACTTAATTGCAATTATATTTGTAATATTACCTGAAAAGCTTTTTTAGTAATTCCACCAGAAGGCTGTATTCATAACACTGGTTTAATAGGAACCCTTGAGCCCAACCAGATTTATAGTATAAAGCAAACAAACAAGCCTCATGAACCCTCTGGGGAGTTTTTCAAAGAAAAATGCATTTATAGTACTGATGCAGATAAGCATCATTCCCAAAAGCCAGTTCTTTTTACAGTCAATGAGTCTTTTGTTTTCTGCAGCTGAATTCAAAGGGTTTATATTTCCAAGTGAAATTTGGAGTCATCTATCTGCTTTGGTAAGTTGGCATCCTATAAACTATGTTTTAATTAAATAATTGCACAAGATAATTTGCAGTGCACAGAGTATGAGTAAAGTATGAATGAATTATTGTCTGACAATACCTAGAGCAATATTTTAATGGCCTGAGGGAAGGAGAAAAATTAGAAGCTAGTATCAGAAACAGACCAAACAAAAATCAGAAAGCCCAAAATAAAATTATGAACAAAATTCTAAGAGATTTACGGGCACTTCTATTAGTAAAATTTTTCAGTATTTCTCACAAAAGAATATACAGCAAAACAAGAAGGGTAAAGATGAACTCTTGCATGTTTTCCACTCATGGTGAAATGTTTCTTACAATGTTTTGCACTTGTGTTCAAACTGATACTGGAATTCTTGATTGTGGAGTAGAAAGCGGTCAAGTATTTAAAATATTTTTTAATTACTTTTTACATGGTGAACTCTTCAGTATTCAAAACGAAACCCCACAAAACAATCACAAAAAACCCAAATCCACAACACCAAACACCAACAGATAACAAACCAAAACATATTCTTCTACTCAAAGTATATCAGACATGAACATCCTATTATAAGCACAGTGTTAAATTTTGTTCTGCTGAGGTGATTGTCTCACTGCTCCAGCTAAGAGCTCATCTGTTTTCAGAGGTGTATCACCAACAGAGAGCTAATATCATAACAAAAACAAAAAACATGAATAATGAAATAAAGAACATGATTTTTTTTTCTTAAAACCCTTTGTACACCTGGATAATGTGTTCAATCTGATGATTTACATTCTTAATGGCACAGTCCTACACCAGACTACTTATCACCATATCCAAGTATGAGAACTAGATCGTAAGATGCTTAATATCAATATATCAAACAAAAATTTGGCAACAACATCCTAAATTAGGTGCATGGAGACAGCCAAAAAATTATGTCCTGCTGATCTTACAGTCACTAACCACCAGCTTAGTCACCATGCCAGCTCACAATTACACTTTCATATATAAATAACATGTACTTAATAAAATTTTTAAAAGGTAGGAAATAATAGCACAGGAGGTTTTTGGTTGAGTGGGTTTTCTTGCTATTAGCTTTTACACTGAGGCTGAAAATGTATTTAAGTTTACAACCATGCTGGGCTGTGGGAATGCACACAGTTACTTAAGGTGTCAGCTGGCAGATGGTAGCTTGGGAAACCATTTAAGAGTCACGTTCTGCCACACATCCATGCAAGCGCCTGAATAATCAAAGCAAACAGTAGGGTAACCATGCTATGAATGACAATGTCCAAACATGCTAATGCATAAAAAATAAAGACAATACATAATGAAAAAGAAGAAAAAAAAAATTAAGACCTGCACACAGTTTACATCTCTGTAATTATTGCAAAAATCACCAGTTTGTTTCCATATCTTATACTTAGGCATCTGCAGCTCTCTAGTGAAGATATGGCTGCAGGCAGATATTTAGCCTGTGAAGTCAGGAGCTGCCATCCATTCTGACACATTAGTTCTTGCACTCTTCATATCTGAAGACATCTCCTAGTCTACAGTGCTGCAAGGGAATCTCAAATCTCTCCTTTTACTGGTCAGATAGTAGATAAAACTACAAACACTTAATAAAGTATGGGTTACATCTAGATGCAGAGAAGCAGCAGAAATACACATTTCTCTGCCTTGCAAAATCACGGAAAGTGCAGCCGAGAAGTTTATTTGATATCACTCAGTGCCGTGGCACTATATTGTTCAGCTAGCTCGAGGACCGCTAGTGCCGGGCACCCACCCACGCAGGAGAGGGTGGCGGAGGCTGCTCGCGGGCACACGGGACGGTTGGCGAGGTTCCAGCCTGGACTCGCCTAATGCACCGATGGTCCAGGCACGCTGAGGAGGTAAGAACAAGGTGAAGGGAACTTCTGTGTGAGAAAACAGGAGAGAATTTAATTCAACTTGGAAGTCCCGCGTGGAAGCCCATGGGAGACCGTTACACAGACACTTTACCCTTTTCACAGTGGGAGGGGAGAATACAAGATAACCAACGAGGCAGAGACGCGGGGTTTGAATTCTCGCGGGCAAGGGGTACAGAACCAATGGGAAGTACTGTGGGAGGAGAGGAATACCGGGGGCCAACGGGGGACCGAGGGATACAGAACTTTCCAGAGGGAGAAACCAAATACAGAGGGGAAAGGGGGGAGATGGCAGTGGCCAGTTATGGGGGGGTGATCTGTATACCTCGCACAGCCCTCTGGGCACTCACAGGGCTCCTGGGCTGCGTGGGTATTAATCCAGTGCACCTGCTATGGTGTTGCTGGCCAGGGAATTGGCCATAGCACACAGCAACAACTCAGAGCATCTGATCCTTTTGTAAATTAACTTTAAGCTTTTATCTCCTGGAAGCCTATTGTAATTATCCAAAGAAACACCTTGCCAGCTTTCTGCATCTCTCCAATGTCTGTAAGAAGCTTCCAACCTCATCTTCTCTATTTTCTTACATCCATACAGCCTATCTCCTCCGTGTCGCACTGGCTCCTAGAGACTGTCTCTCCTTGGCTTCTTGGCCTTTGTCTCACTCAAGGGCAGCAGAGTGCAGAAGGCTCAGTGTGGGGAGGCCAGCTTCCAAGGTCATACTTACCTTTTCTGTTCTCTTTGAAAGATGTACGAATTTTTTTTTGCTGAGACTAATCTATAAACTCATCTTTAGTCTTTTCTTTTCACTGTGAAACCATGGAAAGTGACAACATTCATAAGAAAACACTTTACTGATTTATCACTGGTGCATCCTGAGGTATCTGAATAGCTTACTTCAAAACATGAAATGCACCGAAGTGCAAGAAATGAACCTATTATCTGAAAAAATAACACCCTCAAGTAGAAATACCTGAGTTGATATCTGAAAAATACCAGTTCCTAGTAAAAGTATCACTTTAGAAAAATCAAACAGCGTTTGCCATCTAGGGAAGACACCGAGTTCTAAGAGGACCTACTCTAACTTTCAAAGGATTTTACAAGATTTGACAAGATCAAGGACAGAGGTTCTGCCTGTGTTACTCAAAGTCCAACAAAGAGTAGCATATATGACTTATGATAAGCAATGGTAGTGAAGCTTCAGTTAAAAACAAACTAAAATTAAAAATCGACCATCTTCAATTGCCTGTCATCAGAAACAATTTGCCCAAACAGGGAACTTCAGTTGTACAGAGACGATGATACTGAGGTTTGCTCACTCCTCCTAAACATTCAAAGGCAGCTTTGCTCTGAACACACGGAAAACTAATATCTGATATCTGCTGAGCGGGTCCTACCTTTTTCTCACAGGATCCCAGAGCTACGGAATGGAAATACATAGCAGGAGCAAAAGTCTTCACCCAATGCAATTAATAACTCATGCCTTGAATAAATCCCTTTCCCAAGCACCAGAGGAAACTAAACAGAACAGTGATGGTTTTACTTCTCTACCTCTTCTCGTGTACTCCAAAACACATTAGGACATCACAGTAACTCTATCAAAAATTTAGAAACGCAGTCCTCCTCTCTTCCCATGTTTACTTGGTGACTGTATTTCGGGATAACAAATGTCTAAAATACTGCTGGGTTTGATTTCAATCCAATTCTACACATTTATAATTATCTTCATTTGTCACACACAGACAGCTTCCATTACTTAAAGACTCAAGTTCAGGGAAAGAACAGACACAAATAAATGAAATGGTGGCCCAAATCCAGATCACTGAACCCACAGACTCTTCAGTTTCAGAGTATAATTCAGGTCTCGTCTACTCAGTTAGCATACTGAAAACCTAAATTCAAACGTCACTGCACAGAAGCCTAGAAATATTTTTGGGGACTGAAATAATCTTTCCAAGAACAGAAACTTGCATTTTGATCTTCCAGGTTTATTGATCTGCAATGTAGATTTTCAGCATATATCGCACTAGGAAACAACAAAATCACAAGATTTAACATCTTGCTTCTCTACCTCTAGGATAGTACTTGGGTTTTTGAAGCGACCCTAAAGGTAATCTACTCTCCCCCTCTGTCTTATATGGTGGGGTTTGGCATTTTCGTAGGGCATGTACAGTAGAGTCCCAAATTCAAGTTTTCAGTCGTGACAGCTGAAGTAAGGATCCCATTCTCCAACATGCACATCCTACAAAGATTCACAGGTCATGTAAAACTCCTTTGCCTTGTTTGGGGCCTGTAATAAGGTACTGCCCATCCCCACATGTAATGGTTTAAATGCAGAAAGGCCACATTATTATAAGCTGTATTTGCTGACTATTTCTTACTACATTTTTTCATACTTTTCTTTAAAAAAAAAAAACAGAAATGCACACTAGTTCAATAGCACACATATTGAAATACGACCAGTCATTTCAATGAGCTAAGTTTTACATAACATACAGTGAAGCAGGTGATTTGGGGTTTGAAATGCTAAAATTTGGGGGTGTATTTTTTGGCATAAATTTTAGTTGTAAAGTTACAGTGTGAACACCTATCCCTGGGAGATCAGAGGGAAATTTGACTAGATACATAAAGTTTGGAGCCATTTTGAATATAAGGTGCAGCAGTTCATATTGAATGGGTTTTTTATCTGCAATGTATTGTGACAGACATTCTCCTCTCAGCTTGTTTTTACATACCAGGAAATGGTACACAAGGACTTCATGTTGTGCTTTTCCTTTTCTAACTCTACTTATCCTTCACTATCTTTGCAATCACAACTTTACCCTGATTAAGCTGTAAAACTAGAAAACTGGAGTACTATGAAGAGGGATCCAAATGGACAAAGAACAAAGGCCACTGGGGAATACACAAGCACACTGATGTATAAACAAACACACAAAAATATACTAATGACATGCACCTGAGCAGGCATTCCAATATAGCTGTTTTGTTCTAATTCAAGACCATTTATTCTTAGTCACTATCGCTTTCCTGTCCAAAACCCAGTCCTCAATTCATACAGAAAGCACTACATACTGGCTTTAGCGTTCCTAAACAGACAAAGAAAGTAGCAGGAGAAACTGAGTAACAAATATGTCTTCACCTCCTACTTTTGTTACTCTCTTTGTTCCTTCCACTCATAGAAGGAGTCTGTGCAGCCATCAGTTTATGGCAAAAAGCAGGTGTGCCAGATGAACAGAGCACTGCCAATACTCGAGCTGCCTAAACAGTGACATCTCTAGTTAAAGCAAGAGACTTGAGATGACAGGTCAATCACTGAATTTTAAAAGGAAGACTTTACAGAGATGATTAAGAGGAAAATATTCATAACTTTGAGCCATTTTAATTTCTTGTTTAAATCTATTATTGATTCACTTAAACTGAAAGGGAAAAAAGGACTAACTGGTCAAACAAAAAAAAATTGATAATGAGAACAGTTCTCTTGCAGCACCTTGCACACTGAAAAAGCATCAGAGAACCAGCTTTCCTTTTTCTTTCAATTGCTCATTTCCCATGAGTTTCCATTCCTACATCTCGGTCATGAAGGGAAAATCCTGATCTCTCAAACCCCTGCAACCCACCTTCATTCTGTTTCTGTTCCCTGAGACCAATAAACCTTGGACCTGAAGTCAAGCTCAATGACAACTGCGGCCATTGTGGAAACTGAGGCACCTCCCTACAGCTGTAATATCGTATTCCCAAATTCCTTGCCTAGAAAGCAACCATATATCTGGTTGCTGGCAGCCACATCACACAGCACAGTTTTCTGCCTGATTCTGCACTGAGCAAAGAGCCTGAGCCCTGATGCACTAGAGCGAGTAATGCCCCAAGACTACAGAAAACAAGTAAGTCAAAGTCTAAGGTAAATCTGAAACTTCAGTTTAAAGAGCTGTGGTGATGTTGCATTCAATACACGAACAAACAGATCAGATTCTGTTAGCAGCTGAGGGCAAAATGTAATGATGAGTAAACGGAGGTAAAACCCATTAGAAACAACAAAAAGCACAGCCTAATTTCAAGTTAAAAAAAACCTGCAAGAGTTACTCTATCTATAGGTAACACTGGACTGACCCAAGGCAAGTCTTCGATTACAACAAAGCAATCTCTTGGCCTAGCACCATCCCAAGTTCCCAACATTTCTAAAACTGGACTGATAGCTTAGCTCATGAGCACGCAGACCAAGCACAAGGGAAAGGTTTCACACATGTCAGGAGACTTGAGATGGGCTCTGGAGTTCTGATGGAGAACGAAGATCCTAGGACGCTCTGCTGACTTAATACATGAAATATCACACTAGCACTGTGAGAACATATAGTTAACATACAGAGGAGACTGGGTCAGCTATATATTGTGTATGGCTAGGTCAGTCATTCACAGCACACTCTGCAAAGCTGCACATCGATATTTACAGGTTACTGGGTCATCTATAACTCGTGCCTAGGAAAGCAAATAATCCATAGTGTGTTGTATGCCAAGGCATGTTGAAATCTGTCATTTCAGTAGTCCTAGCAAACTACATCCAAACACTGACAGGACCTATGGCTGGCTGCGACTTCCATCTGTCAATTATATCACCTTCAAAAATATTAAAATGCAGAGAGTTTCAGAGATTATGTAAACCAATGTTAAGATAACACATTTCCTATTAGCCATATATCAGCAAAACGTAAAAATGAACCTCAAATAACCACATTTGTAAGAAGAGAAATTAGCATTCTCCTTAATGAAAAGTAAAATTTCTTGCTCTTTTCTTCCTGTTCTCAGAATAGTCCAAAGTCTTCTTCACCTACATCAGAAGCAGTATTTTATAAAGAGCTCAGGAGTGTTACAGACTTCCTTGCTTATTTTATTAAGTGGTTTCTCAATAATCTACTAGCAGGAATTAACTTTAAAGAGGGTCATCAAATCAAGTTCTCTTTTACAAGACTTTGAAAGAAAAACTGTAGGCATCACAATTTATCAATCCAGCTTCATCCAAATTTGTTCCTAAATGAAAAGAAAATTGAAAATTTAAAAGAAGAAGATGTATAAAGAAGTCCCAAGCTCCCATGAAAATAGACCTTGTTTAATTTCATCCCTTCTCTGGCATCTTGAAATCTATAGCTTAAAATCTACCCAAAGAGATTTTTGTTAAGAAACTAATCCTGGTAACAAACAAATAGTGTCTCGCAACCAGAAGTAGTGCTAAGAAAAGCAGCAAAATACTGAGAAATCACTAGGCAGTGATGAACTCCAGAAGGAACAGTGACTATTTGGAGATATGAACTTGAGAATTTATAACATAATATTCTTCATAAACCTGAAGGTGTCTTAAATTAATGAGGACAAGTATCTATAAGGGACTGTATTGCCATTTATTCTTCATAGAAAAGGTTAATATTTTACAGGAAAACATTAGCAGACTTGACTGGAATTTTTGTCTCTACTAAAACAAAGTTTATGCCATCTCTATTATAATCACAGAGCAAGCAAAACTTCTTTTTTGCCTAAAAAAGTACTTCTAAGTGCCCTTGCATGCTATTACCAAGCACATCTTCCCACAGCCAAAACCTTCACTGCAAAATGTTATTTCAGTGGGTGGTCCATAAGGCCATCACTAACCATTATGCTGTAGAATAAAAATCACCAAAGCAACTTCACTCATATAAAAATGAGCTTATGTATCAAGAAAAACCCCTAACAGCATTTTCTCTCAGTATCTTCTCTGATACTTCATCAATTAAATCTTTGAGACAGGAGGGGTTTGCTTATTTGTATAAATAAGTACTTTGTATGGCACCAGACAGAACTGCATCCAGATTTATTACGGAAATTTCCAACTGTAAAGACAGTTTTGTTTACCATTTTTTCACTACATTATTATCAATTTCAATCACCTTAAAGAAAGTCTGTTTAGGCATAACAAAATTAACTTCTTGATTTGAGAGATTTAAAGGACATTTCTGTGAATAACATTTCTTTAAAAATAAATGGTTTTACTCAAGCAAAGCACAATTAATTTCCACTAATTTTTAGTATTTTTTACAATATTGGCGTGCTGCTAAATAACCAGTTGGCAGAAGACGTAAACCATTTAAAAGGCAAATCTGATTTACAAATAGGAAACTGTTTCCTGTTCACTCGTCATCAGAATTACCTTAACTGCAAGTTTCTGTGTGAAATGTTACTAAGGAACAAATAACACAATGAATATTCATCCAAAACTATAATATCCACATTCCTTTTGTTTGCTTTTTACAAACGGAAAGAATGTCAAGCACCCCCAGAGTATAGTTCATGAAAACCGACTCCCGCTTTCTGTGTGCGAATTCCTAGGGAAGATGTTATTTTCCAAAAACTGTATATGCACTCCTCTTCCCTGCAGGGGACTTTTAAACAATCTTTTTCATTGTATGAGGCAAGAACAGTACAGAAACCTCACTTGAGTGTCACAGCTAATAGTTAAAATTTGAAGAACATCTTATCTGTGAAATTCTGCTTTTGACAATTGCCTGTTCAACAAACTCAATCAGCTGAGGACAATACGAGCTGTTTGTACACAGATCTAGCAAGACAAGATAAAAGAAGAATACCTTTTTCTGGAAGTTGTATTATTTTCTAAAATGAAAGGGGAAAATACCTAGCTGTAATCTTAATCCTTGAGAGAGATGAGTGAGATAATAGCTGAGTTTTGCAAGGCACAAAAAATAGGACAGTGACTTTTATGATTTGTAACAATTCCACAGTAGACAGTGACCTCAACACAAAGAAGAGTGTGATTAAAACTCCCTAATCACCTTGATTTGTTCATCAGCATTTCTTATCATTAGAAGCACCTTTGACTTTTATCGCTTTTGTTTCTCCAAGAAGAAACAGTTTTGCGAGTTAAAGCAGGGGCTGTGGCTGTGGAGCTGAGGTCCTAACACGAAGCACTGATAAAAGGGTGGCTGGTGAGCATCACTGCAGGATACTGGGCTGCTTCCCTGTGCTGACAGACACTGCTGGCTCCAGACTTCAACTGGCTCTCCACAGCCCTGCTCTGCCAAGCCAAAAAGCATGACTGGACCACAGAGAGTGATCTCCAGAACCATACCACATAATGCGACTCTGGGAAGTAAAAGAAAAAAGTACCCCAAAAATGAGTTAATTGTTTATCTCAAAACCCAGAGATATTAGAAGACTAATTTTAAAATTTGTTCAGAGGTAAAATGGAAAGGAAAACTGTTTATAGTTGAAAACCAGCAAACAGAAATTCTGCAAAAGGAAGTCACAAGTCCTTTCTCTGGTTGTTTCCTGACAAAGTTAGGCTTAGGCTAGCAGCTGAATAGCTTGGGAGAAATACAACCAATTTTCTCCCCTTTTGTTCATGATGATTTGTGGATGACCAGAGGAGCCAAAGCATTCCTTACAGCAGCAGTCATTGGGTGCAACTCTCCCATATAAGGACCCAACCCAGAGACTTTGCAGAGATCATACTGACACACAGCTGTACATCCTTACTTCTGAATCCACTATTTTTGCTCCTTCTTTGTTTTAAGACAACAGAAATGCTAATTTAGGTCAATAACCCAGATAAGCTAGATCAAAGTCCTGACAGGCCAAAAATCTATCAGATGCATAATTTTATGCAAATAGCGTGATAAAACTGTGTTGATTTCAACTTCTTTAGCTTCTTAAAACATCAGCCTTTATCAACTTCTTGGAACAAGTGTTACCTACCTACATTTAATTTCCACCATCTCTCCAAGTTGCTTGCAGCCACAAACTATTTTAGTGGAAAACACCAACTGATATGTTTGAAGCCTTTACCAAATGTGCTAACGAAACGTGTGCAAGTACAAGCACACAAAGTGTAAGGTACAACAACCTATCCTGGAGCATCCTTACCACAGGATGTCCAATGAACAAGAGAAGTATTCCATGCTCCAGAGATGCCTTTTCCATATTCCAGCAATGTACTGCTGATAACTGAGAACACACAGCCCTGACTCTAGGATGACACAGGGACTGCCTCTTCTTCTCCCAAGAGATTTTCACTTCACGTGTTGTCAGCCATCTAAATCCAAAAGGCTTGAAACTGTGAACTGGAAGGTTTAATTCTACACCATGGAGTAAAGCCAAGCACACAGCTAAGGACAGTCCAACCACCCACTAAACACCTCAGCCTGCTGCTCCTGGCATGTGCCACAGACACCATGGTAGCCCTCAGCAATAGGATGGATGCTCACAGTTTCAAGAGCAAGCCTAGGAGGAGCAAACCACTGTCTCATCTGGCCCAGCCACACCCCAGGCTGCTCCTTTTCTGAGGCGTTTTTGCACACCTCGACCATGTAACACTAACATGGACATTTTAAAATGGAAGCACAAACTTTACTTCTAAATGAGTAAGGTAAAAAACCCTTAAGTTTTAGGTCTGGTGTTTTATCCTTTGCTTGGGCTATGAAAGAATAAGGAAGTACACTACAGAATATTTGGAAGTAGTGTTTTGAACATCACTGAGCAAGGCTGGCCAATTCCACCTTTCCTTTCCCTTATGTTTAAGATTTGTGTGCTGTATGCACATGAAAATATTTAGGAGAGATGCTTTTGCCATCTGACAGAGGACACATCAGTATGTGCTGGACACTCTTTCCCTGGCAACACTCCTTTTCTCTTAGCAACAAAAAGAAGAGCAAAGCTTTTTCAGAGAGGAAAGAGTACAGACATGAAAAGTGAAAACAGCACTGCCCAGTGTCAGTAGATCCTTTATTCTGGATGATGAAAAAAAATAGATCTAAAACAGCAAACACAAGTTTTATAGTACAGCTCCAAGAGTGATGGCTGCTTTAGATCTCTACAGCACTGGCAATGTAGGAACCCCTAGCTGAGTTGGTTTGTGGACATCAACATAAAAAGAATGTTAAAAATAAACTTACAGCTAACCATTTAATTAGTGCATTTTATCTGCAGCTCTAATGAGCCTTTGATTTCAGGAATGGTTGCATGTGTCATAAATACTTATCGTGGGCATTTGAAATGTCCATGGGGAAAAAAGAAAGTTGTTATTTTTCCTGTTTCTCTGATCCCAAAAGTTCTAATATGGTATTTGTGTGACAGTTCTGAAAAAATCGTTTTCTGGGTCCAAGCAAAACAATTCAAACATACACTCTGCTAGTTTTAGAATTACTTTTTAAACTAAACCTTAGCATAAATTATAAAGAAAACTGGAACCATGTTTCCCGCAATTTTCCTCCCCAGTCTCAGTCATCCATCCCTTCATTACATCTTGCTTCATCTTGTAACACTCTCTAGCCAGGACTAATCTTCCTGCTTTTAGGGTGCAAATTTTTTCTGCACTGGATTCCTGGGATGATCATGTCAGCAGAACAGCACTACCCCTTCCTGTTCCATATGCATGGTCACAGTTAAGTGACTCAGGCACCCAGGTCTTGGGTTGAGCTTCATTTGTTGATTTTAATTTGTGTACTAATTAAATGTGCTCCTGCGGTGTTATGGACTACCGCAGCTTTATTTAGGTGATTTTGCAAGGGGGACCTCAGGACCTGTCGATGGGCTCATTTATCCAGCTGTCCTTCAGCCCTGTCCTGGAGATCATTAGAGCAACCTGCTAAAATCCTGAAATGCTGTGCAGCCTCTCAAACGAGCAGAAGAGTATTCAGGAGCTGCCCAAGATATGCAAGTGATGGGGAGTGGGGCAGAGCAAAAAATCCTTCTCCCAAGCATGCAGTGATGGAACAAGAGGGACTGGCTTTAAATTGAAGGAGGGTATGTTTAGTTTAGATATGAGGAAGAAATTCTTGACTGTGAGGGTGGTGAGCCCCTGGAACAGGTCATCCAGAGAAGTTGTGGATGCCCCATCCCTGGAAGTCTTCAAGGACAGGTTGGATGGTGCTCTGAGCAACCTCATCTAGTAGGTGTTCTTGCCCACGGGAATTTGGAAGGAGATGATGTTTAAGGGTCCCTTAAAACCCACACAATTTTGTGATTATAAGAGAAGTCAAACCTATTTAAGCCTAGCCCTTCTGAAACTAATGCCTAGGCAGTAAGGCTGCCTCTGTGTTTCTTTCCCAAGACATTTCTAACTTCATTGCTAAATTTTATTCCAACTGATAAAATAACTTTTACCACTAGCAAACCATTATATTCCTACAGCTTTTTGCAAAGTAGGTTCCTAAGCAGTGAAAAGACATTTCACAGACTAAAGCAGAATATCAACTTTTCCATGGTACTGGAAATATTTTTTGAAAGTCAGAGGAAAATACTTCAGTCTGAAAATGCCTTCTCAGACAGCAGAAAAATCTATCCACAAGATACAAGTACATGAGAAATCAAGATACACCACACTTGGAATGAGGTTTTTGAAGATAATTTTTACTACACAGATGCATCACAAATACTTTGGAAAACCAAAATACAAGTAGCATTTTGGTTAAGTTTGTTAATTTTAATTAGCATATTGGTTAACATTAGCATGCTTAACAAATTAGCATTTTGTTAAGTGCCAGAAGATGTTGCAGTGGCTGAACCAGGAGCTGTGGTGGCCGGGGGGCCAAAGGGCTCAGGTACTGCAGAGGCCCGCTGGTGGGCCAACTCCAAAGTCTAAGATCACCCCCAAACTCAGGATGAGAAAGCTCCTCCCATCAGGCCTCATGACCCTATGTAGATTCCGTCTGTCTGATTGGCCAGCTGCCAGACATCCCTTGTATCCCTTAAACGGTTGTAATCCAGCCCCCACTCTGCCCCCTCCTTCTCCCCACTGGTTGTTGTTGTATTACCCCGCCTCCATTCTGTACCCCTTTATTAAGTGTGTCACGGCTGGAAGGCCGATCTCCTTGTCCCTGGAATCCTTTGTTGTGGTTTAGAAATAAACCCTTCGGAACTCTGTATGAAGAGCCGCCTCCTGACTTTTTGCCTTTAGCTACGCCTGAGCTAGCCAGCTTAGTGTGAGCATGTGCTGCGTGCTTCCAGTGCACGGGTGAGAGAGCTGGCTTGCGAGTGTGCAAAATAGCACTGCCGGAGGTTCCTTGTTAAGGAATGCTTCAGGAATAACGCAGCAGCTTCTCACACCGAACACCCACACGGCGATAAGTGGCGCACCGATCTGGGGCTTCTTCTAAAAGTTCCTGGAAACATCCCTGGACACTCTCTGGAGACCAGGTGTTGTGTTTGGCGCAGCTGCTTCCCTCAAGGACAGATCTAAATTCTATTAGATTTGTCTCAGGGGCAGCTAACACTTCTCGGTGGTCTTAGATGCAAGAAATCGGCGAAAAACACTAGAGGACCACACCGGAAGTTTTATTTGACCATCGGAGCTGCGGAGAGTGTGAGTGGAACTCCGTTTGGGTCTCCTTTTGTATTTTTTTGTTTTACCCTTTCCTTTTGGTGCTGGGTTGAGTTTTCTGGGCAGGATGGGTGGAAGATTAGCCTGCCCACAAGAAGAGGTGTATTCCCAGGTTAAAAATAATCTTAGACTGGGAAATTTCCATTTTTCCAAGGGAAATTTAAAATGTTTTGTTCGTTGGCTGTTTGAGTATTTCCTGGACGTTTCCATGGCTTCTGTCCAGTCTCCTGGGTTCTGGGATAAGACTGGGGAAAAATTAACGCTGCTTAGAAAGAGTGGAGATAGCTCAGTAGGAAGATTTTTCCCTTTGTTGGTAGTTATCTATAAGTCAGTTCAGAACTCGGGGACTGGGTCGGGAATGCTGGGAAGTTCTGGTCCCCCTGTTCCTGTTACCCCTCTCTCCTCCCCCTCCCTGTGTCCCCTGCCCCTCTGACCCTCAGAAGAGATTGGAAGATGTAACACGCCGCAGAGCGCAAAGGTGCTACCGTCCCTTTGACTCTTCTGGGTCTCCCCTGTCCCTTTCTCGAACTGGGACTGATCATCCCGGCTCGGGCGCTCCCCTAACCCTCATCCTGACCCCCCCAATGCCCCGCTGTGTCGACTCTACTTAGTAGCCAAGATGGCACTGACCACATGACTGGCCGTGCCATAGCGCCTTCTTCTTCTACTTCATATCTTCCCGCCCCTGCCAAAATCCCTGGCCCCTCCCTAACTCCGCCCCCTGCGTCGCACGGTGTTCCTGTATTGGACCACACCCCGGGGCACTGGGTGTAGCCGCGTCAGTCCCTCCCCCTACCATCGGGAGTTTCCCTCGGCTGTGGGCTCCACCCTCGTCTGCACCCCCTTCCCCGGAGGTCCCACCCCGGGCCACCTGCCTCCCGCCAGCCCCCGTGTTACTGGAGCCACAGGCGGGAGCGGCGGCAGCGCCGGGGGAAAGCCCGACCCAGTGCCAGACCTGCGGGGCGGCGACAGCCCCAGGACCGTGCAGGCCGGCCTGCCCCGGGAGTAGCAGCGTGGATCTGCAGCTCCATGCGCCGTGCAGAGCAGGCATGGCACGGCTCCCCCTCCCCTTCAGTCCCCACGCTGCCGGGGCCGAAAATGGGGGCAGCGCCAAATGGAAGGAATCCATCTTGGCTCCCGCCGCCCTGCAAAACCGGAGGCGTTGGCCGCACCACACCCACTCTAGAAGCCCTTCCTATTCGGAGGGGGGAGAAAGCAATCTCTCAGACGCTGAAGATCCATGGGCAGAGATACGCAGGCAAGCCGTGAAGGGGGAGGACTGGGAGCTGGCAGCTACAATAGATGTTAGAGCTGCTCCGGTAATATACAACAGAGGGGGAGGGAAACCCTGGTGGGAACCTATTCCACATGCACAATTAAGAGAATAAAGTGCGGAAGGATTTTGGACGGGATTCCCCTTATTTTACAAGTTTAATCCAGGCTACCTTCGCCACAAACACCATGGTCCCACATGGCGATAAGAAGAAAATCTAGAAAAACACAGAGGTACTGTTGGTTTCAGGGGGTATTCTGGTGGGGTGCTATGACCTTCTGAAACCGACTCTAGCAGAAAGTCGCTCAGCAGCCACTGCATTCACACAGACACACACACATGCACCAGATAGCCTCTTTGACAGATTGACGGCAAAGAGGCAGTAAGGGTCCTTGTGTGGAATTCCACGGCAGAGGTTTATTTCAGCCCCGCACGTGAAGGGGACCAGAGACAAAAGACATCGAGGGATGGAGGGTCCAAGGTTATATACAGGGGCGGAAAAAGCATCAGGGACCAATGGTCAGAGGGCAGTGGGGTGGTACATAGACGGGACCAGGGTACGGGAGCCAATGGGAAAATCTGAGGGAGTGGCGACGAACAAGGTCCAGTGGGAGAGTGCGGAAGGCAGAATTTTCTGATGAAGGAACAGATAAGGTATAAGGGGGTGGGGAGGCCAACCTGGGAAGCAGAACTGGGATACATTTTGCATAATAAAACAGCATCCTAGGAAAGGTCTTTTTAGTTCACCCTAACCTGGACAGGATTTCTATCCCTAGGGATGGTCCCACCAATGGCCTCCCTTTGTCCCTTGTGTTACGGGCCCACTGGCCCCCATAAGATACAAACACTTGTCAATATCAGATGCAAAGGATGGCTAAGATGAGGAGAAAAGAAACAAAAGTAATTTTAAATCTCTCTGAAACTCTTCTTTGCAATTGGAATGAAGTGGCTGGCACTGCAAAGTATTGTCCCTGGCATTTTTTTCTTCTATCCAACGGCTCATACAAATTCTGAGGGAGCAAATGGAACTACCGGCTAAAAATTACCTGTCACTCCATTACTCATGCCTTGGACTACATACAAAAATGTGGACTCACAGATCAGAATTGTTTGCAAGACTCTGACTGTTTTTACAACTTTATTTTCCTACCTATTCTGTGGATGCAATCTGTACAGCTAAGTCCCTTCGTCAGCCAAAATTGGCAGAAATACCTGAAGGCACATTGTGCTTCATCCAGCTGGAATCCGATTTTAGATTTACTACTATCATTTATATTCTGCAGACTTGTATTTTCCCTTATGTGTCCCAGCCGCACAACAAGTAAGGGAAGCACCTGCATAGTAAACAAGAGTGAGTTAGAGGACAAGGATGAGCACCACTGCCCTCTCAGAAAAGCCAGCAGCAGATGACAAGCCGACAATACACTGGGATTAGCTGTCAGAATGAAACAAGAAAGGGGAGAGAGATTTTGTTTCTTGAACTGCAGATTTCTACAAGTGTTAACTTGGTTTTAAAGAAACTTTTCTTATTTGTATGTGGCAGAGATTTAGGAGGTAGAAATTTCGAACTGTTGCATGTCAAGTCGGATGAACTTAGGTAACACCACCAGTGGAAACACCAGGACATTATGACCTGAAAAGCATCAGTGCTTACACTTAGGCATTCTTTCTACTTATCTGGTATTTCATTTAGGGATTTCACTAACCCCCTTTAGTGCCTTAATATTAGCTCAGGATCTGCTTTTAAATAGGTGTTACGAACCACTGGCATTGGGCTGAAAATCACATCAACATTTGTCTTACATGTTAAGGGCTTTTATCTTTCCTCATGCAAGATCAAGTGGAAAGGACAGAAAAAACAATTCAGAAGATATGCAAGTAGAAATATGAACAAATATGAATTTGTATCTTAATAACTTTGAGATACTGAGCTCAGCATAACTGTTTGCATTATTTCCTCTGTATAACTCTTTGATTTATGCCCCTTACCCACTTATTTAAAATCCATTATCAGATACAGAAAGGTAACTGGGGAAATATTTTCTGAAGACTTAGATTTAACAAGTCCTGCAAGACATTTCACAAGTTTTTATGTATCAATAATGTGTCTGGGCCAAAAGATAAAACAGATAAAGGTTTTCTGTATGATATGATGACAAAAAACCCTATGCAAACAAACAAACCAACCAAAACCTCAAACTTCTTGTGATGAGAGAATGAGATGTACAGATAGTGACACAGTTACCTTCACAGGAAATATATACAGCATGTATTATCTCTGCAAACAGACATGCACATGTGCTGCCCATGTCAAGGCCTCTCTATCAAAAACACAGGGAGAAAATTAGGAAACATTTAAAAGTTCAACAGAAATTCAAAGGCAAAAGACAACCTGCTCAGGAAGGGAGCTGAAGCAAGTTATAGAAAGACAGCTTGACTAAACTGGGTGAATTTATATACTCTAAATATAAATGTGCAAAGAGCGTTATTCAGAGTGGGAAGATAAATTGTGGGAAGATAAGAAACTCACTATGCCTTCAATTTCTCCACTTGTTTCTTAAAAAATAAATTTTTGAAATAAAAACTACTTCACATGCTTGTTTCCACCCACAACAAAAAGATGTTTTTTACTGAGTTATATTACACCTTTTTCACACTAAAAGAGAATGCAGAATGCAGCTCAGTACAAGAAACAGAAGTTTATTATCCAATAAATTTAAAGAGCTATCCCTAACCTTCAAAAATTTCAAAAATACTCTTTTTGCCTTATTGAAGCACTACAAAGAGACCCATAAAGCAGATCTTATCTGTTTTCATTCTGCTGCTTCCCATCAAATCTGTTTGCTTTATCAGATCAGCAAACTGCAGGACATTTTCTATCTTATCTCTCATGATAAAGATTACAGACATGGCATGAATTAATGTCAGCCTAAAAACTGGCCAGCTTCTACTTAAGGAATACCACAGTTCTGTGAGATTTTTTTCTTTTTATTCATTAAATTTTTGGCACTAAGTAAAAGAATTAATCTATTAATCTATTAATCTATTAATAAAATCTTTTATTTAGAAACATGCAGTTATATATCTTTCTATATAGGATATTTTCTAAGAAAGGTCTTGCTAAATAAGAAAAAAAATAATCTTTACAAAATACCCTAAGTAATCATCTGCTTAATGGAGAAATCCATAATTTATTACTTCAAAGTTACGTTTTGAAAGTTTCAATCAAGAGAATGGACTTTTACATCAATGAGTTTCCATGAATTTTACAAGTTTATATCTTTTTTTTCTAGTTTATAACTGGACGAACCCCATTCCTAATATATTTAAACCAACCTTTAAATATAAATAACTTGAAACCATGATGGTTTTTTTTAGCTTGCACAGAATTTTCATAGTTGTTCAGCTGCCTTAGAAGATTAAGAACAAAATCAAAACAGAATCAAGCTCTTTCTCTTTATGAAACATAATTGGATAATTTAACCTATCATGAAAATGGATGGTGGCTATCAAATGAAAAATACAACCGACACTGTATTTTCATATGCAAAAAAAAGTAGGATTTTGTAATGCTTGCCAAAGCAGCATCTGGTAAACTAATGACAAAACTGATAAGGCAAAAAGCCTTTTATGTCCAACAGTGGGAAGTAGGAACTAAAACCAAGAAACAACATCCAAAAAGCTTAAATTAAAAAAAAGGAAATCAGCCTTTATAATTGCAGCAATCCTTTGAAATTTTATCAGCTGTTTTCTTAAGGGCATTTTCATGTTATTTCAAATAAATTGATGAGGCATTTCATCTGTGTGCAATGCTTATAAAAATGTGGAATAAAAGACAAAGGGAGGGGATTTTTATATGCAAATGACTCACTGATATGATAAATTTGCCAATTAATCAGTATCTTTGCAATGCCTCCATCTGGTGGCCAGGTGAGAGAGAGAATTTCCTCATCCAGGTAAGAGATGCAGATGGGGCAGTATACATGTATCTGTACAGAAGTGCCCTTATTCCCTATTTTTCTATCTAAAAGCCTTTTTAAAAGATGATTAAGCAAAGAGTTTTTACAACTCGACCTACCTGTGAACCCCCCAGTTCCTTCCCAAAACACTCACTCACTCCTATCTGCCGCAGGTTTCAAGAGGAGATGGAAAACGTCTCCTAGAATAACTGCCCAGTATGGTCAGAGGGAGACAGTTTTTTAGGAAACAGGATTCACCTGGGCCAAAAAGGGTTTCATCTTCCCAATACCAGCAGAATAAATGCTCCTGAGGGGTAGCTGCCCTATTCTTTCATGGTTTGAAATGTGACCAGGCACAGACCAGTGTGATCTGACTACCAGAGATCTGACAGACAACAGTCAGCCCCTCTCGCTGGAAATAAAGCATAATCCGGGGCGGGGAAACTTTATTTTTTTAGGTTGGGCAGACTATGTCTCAGGTCTCCACTTTAAGCGAACTAAAGTTTGTGATACCCAGCTAGTGACTGAAAAGTTTCAGTATAAGGATGATCACCAGTTTTATTCAATCAGTTAAGTAAGCAAGGTCTGTGTGATCTTTCCTTGTGAATCTGAGTCATCAGGAAAACAAAACCAACACAGCAATTCCAAATTCCTTAAAAAGTAGATTTGTTTCTGCTCATTTCAAGGGGATTAATTTTAAGACTTTTCTAAAAGACAGGTAATTTTATGATCACATGTCAGCCAGCTCTAGAAAAGCTGAGGAACAATATAACACTTATTGAAAAGACACAATTGCATCAGCAGCAACATTTCCTAAATTGTCAGTATTGTATACTGAACTCAAAAGACTTTCAATTTCTATTCCCTTGACCTCCCATAATTTCTTTCTTGACTAAC